>CM048819.1:45180962-45783205 GCA_026586065.1 Dioscorea zingiberensis | reverse complement strand
GAAACTTCACAAAGGAAGATATACTACAAACCTTTAGGGATTTGTATCGTGACACTCATGCACTGAGAGACCGAATCAAGTATATATTATTTTGATTCCAAATGAGTAAAGCATCCTCAATCTAGGAATATCGCCCGATAAGCCTTCTCTTAATTACTCCATTACAATCATTATAAAGGTCCCAGCAAACCAACTCCGCACTATCATTATGGACTTGGTGGATGAAAACCTTAAAAACTTTATAAAGGATCAAAGATATCCAAAATAGTATCGTGGGTCGTTAGTAAGAATTTATTTACAACATGAAGATGAAAAGAGGGGTATTAATGAAAGTGAACTAAGAAAGCATCTGATAAAATAGATTGAGAGTTTCTCCCTCAAATCCTACAAGCAAGAGGTTTTGGTCCGAGATGGATTGGTTGGGCCAAGAAGATCCTCCAATCATCCAAATCCAATTTCCTAATCTCAATGGGACTCCCCATGGGATAATGCGCATGACATCAAAGGGGACCTGCAATAGAGAGACCCTCTCTCACTAATGTTGTTTATCCTCGCTGATGGACGGTTTACTATAATGGTGAAACACCCGCTTGAGATAACATCTACGAGGGTTACCGAGTAGGAGCGACTGGGAGAGAAATATGCATCACATTTACTATATGCATTTTGAATCTCCTAATGCCTCATTTCTCCTCGGGAAGAAGAGTGACTTTAGAATGTTAAAGCTCATCTTCTCCCTATTTAAGGGGCTTTCAGGTCTGAACATCAACTGCAACAAGAGTGCCTTCATACCTATCGGGGTATCAGAGGAAGAGGTAAGAGAACTGGCCTCAATAATAAGATACCTAAGCTAAACCCTCCCGATTAATTACCTTGGTATCCTACTCTGCGTGATGTAGACCCCCAGAAAGCATAATGGGACAAGCTCATCCAAAAAGGTGAGGAAAAAGTTAGTATCTTGGAAAGTGGAGATTAATGCCAATGGGAGGTCGACATTAGGTTACTCAACTCGGGTCCTCCCAAGCACCCTGCAAATCACTAGACGGTCATCTACAAATTGCCGCAAAGTGGGTGCCCACACATTGAATGAATAAGAAGAGACTTCCCATGAAGAGAGGCCAACCTGCACTCCAAAGCCTATAGGCTTGTGAAATGGGAGACCCTCATAAGGTCAAGGACCTAGGAGGCCGGCATTCTCAACATAAAAGCCTTCAATGAAGATCCACTTGGCAAATGGCGGTAGCGATCAAGTAAATGGTCGCACTTAATCAGTGGAAGGATCATCGCATATGCCTATTTCGTATGCACATGTGTAAACCCTTTCGCACTCACATCCAATCCGCCTCCCTTCTTCTAAAAAGGATTGTTGAGCAAATGTAACCTCACTATGGCAAACGTGGTAGCCACACGAGGAATAGGGGACATAATCGTAATCTAGTTCGAGAACCGGTTTAACGGGACACATCCCTTACGTAATGTTTCCTAACTACAAACACTATGGATGCAGGCAGTATACATGATCCAGAAACATGAAAACTACGGGAGAGAGGGAATACCATTTCTCAAACCAGGCTCTTGTCGTAGGAAGAATTGTGGCTGCAGGACTATAATAGCACCTTGACCACGGGAACCTCAAGGGACGATCATAGGAAATGGAGACTCACCCCAACACAAGAATCCATCACAAGTCCTCTACCGCTTCTCAATAGATGGTGGCACCATAAGCTCCCTCTCATACTCTTTTGAAGAAGGCATCCCCTTTGAAAGTTAAGCTTTTCGGCCAAGCTAGCATGAGCGCATAAGTTCCCAACGCTATACAACCTAGTGAAGAGGAATTCGTAAGGGGAAAGCATACACCGCCTGTGTAACAACCTCGAGGAGAGCACTGACCACTCGCTAATCAAATGCCACTACTCAGCAGGAATATGGTCCCACTACACACAACTCCTTCGGTACGAGATCACCCACACTATGATACAAGATCTTTCTGGAGATGCATCAATCTACTTATAGCCGCGCAAGGCAAAGACTCCTCCAAAGTGGTTGGATCTCACTGCGTCGGCATTGCCACTGAACCTCCGGGTCGGAAAGCAACTATACAAGGTTCTTAAAATGATAAGCGCCACGCTTATAAGAGACTCATTCGCCATATTGATTTCCTTGTCCTCTTATAGTTCAATAGTGCCTATGCCACCCAACAAACACAGTATTTCAAACCAATGGTTGCTCTCATCAAACGCAAATTCTACACTTAACAAAGATGAGAGCACGCATGAGACCCTGTGTGCTGACTTTGAAGAGAAGGATCTCGAGGGAACCACACACCAAGGGTGGGACACCTATTCCCCTCATACCGCCAAACACCGAGGATTGATTGTAATACTTGGTCCAACAAGGGACGCTTGTAAAATTTTTAACTATAAATAAATGAATGTGGTTATTCACTTTTCGCAAAACAAAAAAAAGGTACGTGACTATCTTGAAAAATAATTTGGTTCTAGCCAAATATATATATATATATATATATATATATATATATATATATATATATATATATATATATATAATAATCATAATTTATTTTTTCTATAAGTAATTAAAAATATCATTTTTTATCAAAAAATAAAGTTGGCTAAGATTTTGAGATTTTAAATCAAATTTCACCTAACAAAGTGTGCTTTCGGTGGCTTCTCAACACATTTATAAAAATAAAAACAAAAATAAAATAATAATTATTATTATAATGAACAAAAAGTCCCTCTCCAAGTTCCGTGGAATTCACATATAGTCCACTCAAATTTGTTGCTTCCTAACATCCCTCCTCCTTTCGCATCAATTATTTTTTACCCCTTCCATCCACCTCATGGACTTACTTTTAATAAGATTTGATAAAAATACCTCCGCTTCCAATCAATAAACAAAGGGACTTCTACGTAATATCAATATCTCATAATTATAGCTTGTCTTCACCACCGGTGAGCTTCATCAGCTCTCTATGGTCGCCTCTATTCTCGAAGCTTCATCGATCCAAGGAGCTGCCCAGACGCCGAGAATCACGACCATGCCGCTGCTCCAACGCAAGGCTAACGTATGAAACCTTAACTAGGGTTTCCCCTATAGAGTACTAACTCCCACCACCAAGGGTCCAAGAAAAGACTCCACTGCCACGCCTAGATTCCGCCATGGCTATCAAGCATCGGGCCTCAATCCATCGGACCATGGCGGCAGGAGGGAGATACACCTCGATTGCCACTTCATGATCATCCCATGTATCTCATCCACGCTGACTGGGTGTTTATCCGCCCGTGCCGCCATCCAAACTAAGGTTGGGCAAGGATTCTACGTGGCGGTTATGCCAAAGATAGGTTTTCTTCTCAAGGCTGTAGGTTTACTATGATATGGGCATGTGTGTACACCGGGACCGCCTCCAGACGCCGACAAATGGGCCTTGGTATGGTTAGGAACACAAGGCGTGGAGGTCTGCTCCCAACGCCAACCTGTGTTTCCACCTTATTCAATCCCTGGTCATTATCTTCTCCACTTCCTCCTTATCTTCCTCCCTATCCTTCGCCTTCTCGCCTCCTCGTGTCTCCACCCTCGTGATCCATACTCCGCCCCACCTCCCAAGATCTCCAAGGGTAACGTGGTCTTCCACCTCCCACAAGTCAACCTCCTATCAACCCTCTATCGCCTTCATCGAAACCTTCACCGCCAAGCCTCTCTAGCTATCTCGCCACCATCTTCCTCGAATCCCTCTCTTCCGCCTCCTTTCTATAACCCAGCTCTTGCTCCCTCCCTTCCTCTCCTCGGGAGATGAGCTTAGTACCTAATCTTCTTGAACTTTGCTTCTCCTCGGGATCTATGAAAAACTCCAAGGCTCCCCGTGATCACCCTAAGCAAGCTCATGAGCTTTCTTGAACTCTCTTCACCGCCGGACGCGGACCTAAGAAAGCAAATCATCAAGTCTCTACCGCGTCCTCGGAGGAGACCGTGACGCATGCTCATTGGCATCATCATATACGCAGGTCGCGGTTCGAAAGTAAGACGCCGCCTCGGGCAAGTGACGGGCGCCGAGGGAGAGCTTCTGCTCTTCCCAATCGGGAGTTTTGAAGAGGAAATGGAGGACGATGATTGATGTGGCGAAAGCAAGGATAGACCTAAAAACTTGAATTATAATATATGATTAAATTCAAAGATCGTGGACCCAGCTGCAGAGGAGTAGAGTTGGAAATAAAAAAAAATTAACTGATGATATGATGCTTAAAGACTTAAAAATAATGAAACTGAAAAGGAGGGATTGTTTGGGAAATTCAAAATGCCGAGGGACTATTTGGGAAATTTTAAAACTTATAGGGACTTATAATTAATTTTCCCTAATCAGAGAGGAGGATATTTTTGCCGCTCAAGGCTATTGGTTTCGGCCCCAAACGAGGAATCGTGAGTTGAAAGAGATGGATGGCCCTACTTTGCTGGAGCTGGAGACAAGATAAACCATCTACAGAATGCTGCGAAAGTGAGAAGCTTAGGAGCTTAGTGTGGCACCATGCTCAACACTCTGATGTGCAACTTCACCAACACCTAGCAATAGCACAAATGGATGGGCAAATACAAAGAGCACATACAACCATTCACACAAGAACAAAATTGAGACACCAAATTTAACGTGGTTTGGGCCAAGAAAAGCCTACATTCAAGGGAGGACAATGTTTCACTAGAACTTGGGAGATTACAAGAGCAACAAGGAGAAAACAATGGCTTAAACCAAGCCATAAGAGAAATACAAGAGCAAATTCCCTCACCCTCAAGACACCAAGGATTCACCCTAACAAGATGAGATCTAGGATTTCTTCTTCTCTTATTCCCCTTCTCCTTTCTCTCTTAACACTCTCTCACAAGACTCTCTCTTCAACACCCAACAAACATAACCCTATATCAACCATAGAGAAATCTAGACCGTTGGATAAAAATAGATGAAGATTTGGCTTCATCCCAATGATAAGACCATATCCCAAGGAAAGCCAATATTGAACAATCCCCCACTTGAAGTCAAATCTTCAATCAAGCGTCAATGAAGCATCAAGCATTGTCCTCCAATCATCCGGCCACGCCTCCACTCAACTCCGGAAAGCCTCCTACATTGAGATGTCTTCTCCCAGAGGGTACAACCTTTGTCAACAAATCAACAAGGTTGTCATTTGTGTGGATCTTCTCAATATGCAAATTCCACGCCCAAAGCAACTGATAAAGTGGTACCTCACATCAATGTGCTTTTGTTCTAAAATGAAAAGTCAGATTCTTGGCAAGATTTATCGCGACTTTGACTATCACAATGCAAATGCATACTTTCCTTGTACCACTTCAAATTGATTAAGCACATGTTTCAAATCCAAATCATTTCTTTGGCTCATTCGCTCAAGGCAATATATTCCACTTCCGTAGTAGACAAGGCAAATAAATGTCTTGAAGTTTAAACGCCCAACTCCACCGCACTACCACCAAACGTGAAAACATACCCCTTAGTGGACTTCCTTCTCTCTCTACAACCGCATAATCGGCATCAACATAACCATTGACCACTAATGAAGAACCCCCAAAGCACAAGTACAAATTTTGTGTACCCTTCAAGTAACGTAAGAATCCAAATTGATGGTTTGCCAATTCTCCTAATGTGCACTAGACATATACCTTGAAACAACCCCCACCGCATAAGCAATGTCCGCCTTGTGCATATCATAGCATACATCAAGCTACCAATCAAGGGAGGTATATGGAACATTTTCAAATTTTTCATCCCGTGGAGAACTCTTCTTGGATAGATTAAAATGTGCCACAAGAGTGTAGAAACCGGGGTTTGCAATCAACCATTCCAAACATTTCAAGGACTTTGCCAATGTATTCGGATTGACTCAACCATAACTTCTCATGCTCTCGATCTCGGTGAATGCGTATGCCTAAAAATCTTCTTTATGGCACCAAGATCTTTTAGTAGCAAAACATCTTTTGACATATGGAGCTTCAAGGATTTAATCTCCTTCCCATCATTGCTAGCTATCAACGTGTCATCCACATAAAGTAACAAACAAGTAAACATACCACATGTGGAACCTTTGAAGAAGACACAATGGTCAAAATCACATCTAGAATAGCCTTCATCTTGCATAAAATTGTCAAACTTCTTGTACCATTGTCGCGAAGCTTGTTTCAAGCCATACAACCCCTTCTTCAACTTGCACACTAAGTTAGATTAGACTTGTTAGCAAAGCCTTCCGTTGAGACATATAAATCTTCTCTTCAAGGTCACCATGCAAGAAAGCCGCCTTGATGTCAAGTTGTTCAAGCTCCAAATCAAGATTAGCCACCAAAGATAGAATAACTCTTATGGAGCTATGTTTCACCACCGAGCAAATATTTCTATTGAAATCAATACCATGCTTTTGACCATAGCCCTTCACCACTAGTCTAGCCTTGTATCTTCACTACAAGAAAATAGGTATTTTGTGTCGACATTTAGCTTACTTCCGCTCTTTAAAACCGCAGCCTAATGCACCCATTAGCTTATGGTTCTTGTGACGGTTTACTTAACGCTCACTTGAATTATTACTTTAGCGGGCGGTTTATGTCATAAACCGGCTTAATCATATTGATTTAGCGGCGGTTTATGAAACCACCTCTAAATCAATACAAATTGCCGCGGGTTTTGATTTAAACCGGCCACATTACTATTTCACCAACTACAAGTTATATAAACCGCCACAATGTTGGCTACTTACCTTTCCATTGGCGCTACTTCCTCTTTTTACTAAAAATTCTCCCAACCCTAAGTTTTTTTAACTTTTTAAAATTGGGATATTTTTCTATTTGTTAAAAGATTGAACTCCTACTACTTCTTCTTCTTCTTCTTCAATTTGGTGAACTCTTCTCCTCCCATTCCCTGCCAGAGTCTGCCTCCGCCATTCTCCCTCCCCCACTGGCCACATTCTTGGTCGCTTTTAGAGATTGAGAAATAGAGAGGAACAGTGTCTCCTCAGCCACCACCACGGGTGTAGAGAGAGCCGCGATTAGCTACACGTGCAGAGGGACGGTAGGGCTTGTTTCCTTTGAGGAGAACAGCTTGAAGTTCATAAACTTCAGTCCTGAGAACAGCTTGAAGTTTCCTTGGAGGAGAAGGGCTCCTTTCGCAAGCCAAAGTCGGCAACACCCACTCATCCAAATCGATAGCCTGCCTCTCTGAGAAGTAGGGCTTGTTTCGCATTAAAATTTGTGTTTTTTTTGGGTAAATTCCTCGATTCTCTTTATTTATCATAGATATCTATGCATCTAAAGCATCTCTCTTGCTAGGATTTATAGCGTTCATCAAAAGCTGTAGATCGAGCTAGAACTTTGGAAATCCTAATTGACTGATTTTCTTGGTGTTTTGGCATGAAGGTAACTCTATTTATCATAGATGTGATTTCCACTAAGTTCATAACTAATCAATTTGATGGATGGAAATCCATTGGAACTCAGAAATCAGAATGATTTAGTAGTGAGACATACTGATCTTCAAGTACTTTTTCCGCCTTCTCAAGCTTTTTCATATCTTGTCATTGCCAATGAAAGCTTGCATATATAAAATGAAAGCTTGGAGTACAACAATGGCAACCATCCATGTGTTCTCTTATATATGAATCTACTTAAGAAACTTAAAGAAAAATGTATTTGCCTTTAGAAAAACAAATTCCAATGATTTAATTTTCTATGGTTGAAATTGATGATAATGAAATGGAATAATTCATGTATATTCCCTTTGATGTGGGTTACCCCACCTAGCTAGAACATAAGAAGGCATTGGCACATACCAAGAAGAAGCAAGGGTGATTAGGATAAATAAGAATAAATACTTACACAAGCAAATTAACTGGCACTATTTAAGAAAACCAATAAAATATAAATATATATATATATAAATATATATATATATATATATATATGTATGTATATTCTTTTTGTATGTTTGGCATAATCATAATAATAATTCAGGTATTCTTTGGAGCTAGCTTCACATGGTCCATGAATTAAGTGAAGAGAAGAAGATAGCAAAGTGGTTGGCATTCTTTACAAGATTGGTGCACTCATATACATTCCTTTCTAAGGTCTCTCTCCATCTCTATTTTTCTTTGTCCTTTATCTCAAGTGTATGGATTCTCTTGTTGTTCTCTTTATTATTATTGTGTAGTTGGGAGGGATATATAAAGAAAGCTAGTATATATTATTGTGTAGTTACCGGAAGGCTTGCACTTGCTTAAAAATCTTAACCGTATTAGCATGCACGCATTAATTTTGTTTGTTATTTTATTTTCAATCTATGAGCACTATATTTTGTTTGTAGATATTTCTGTCCTATTGGAATATTTTGGGTTTTCTTCCTCTCTTCTCTAAGTTCTCTTCTTCCTTTCGAATGAAAACTGCTCTTGGTTTAGTTTGGGGTTTTTGATTTTGATTGCTTTCATCGCCTCAAAACTTGAGTTTTCAAAGAAAGTACTAAGTTTTTCTTAATGCAAGTGTGGTTCTCTCTATTTTTTGCATATTTTTCAAACAAAATTATTTCCTTGAAGTTCCCCGACAACAAGTAATGATTGTGGAATTACAAAGTTGATTTTAGGGCCTTTTGTTGTGAAAGATTTCTGCCTCTTTGATCTTTCTTTTCTTTGTATCCGTGAGCACTTTCTTTGTGCTCTTTTATTTTCTATGAACACTTGGAATTTTAAATTTAAGATCTTCTCACTTGTTTTCCTCGTAAGAAGTTTGGGACATTCAACAAATCTCGTGAAGGAAAAAAACTTGTGTTTGGTGTTTTGGACCTGATTAAACAAGAAATACTCTTAGTCAGGCACCACCAAACACCATTTGTTAATTATTATCTGAGGTAAAAGTCCGAAACTTAGTTGTTTGGTCTTCCTTCATCTCCATTTATGTTTCTTTACTTGGCATCTACAGTTCTGCTGATTTCTTCTATTGTCAGAGTCTTTCGCCCAATTATTGTTTATATATTTCCTAAAAAAATATTTTTTTTAGTTTAAAAATAGTGGGACATAAAGGATAAAAGTGTCATTGTTTAGTTTGAATTTTGTCTGTTTGCATTCTAGTTTGCATTTTCATTCCAAAGTTGTAGTTCCAGAAATCAAAGTTATCTATGGAACTATTATCTTTGTTTGCATTCTAGTTTACATTTTGATTCTAATGTTTTTTGATAGATAATGCAAATGTAAATGTGCTATTGCTGAATTCTCTTCTCTCAGTAGCAACACTTTTTTAAAAAAGAAAATGGAATTATTCTTGAGCCTTCGAGTATTAGACATTCACACTAAGAAGGGTTTCAATACAATAGAGATTGTGTGTATTCTTGGCTTTTATTTTTATATGTATATTCGCTTTATTTATTGATTTGGTTTGGTCCAAGAAAGTATGCCCTAGCCTTTTAGGAAAGGATTAATTAGTTATTATATAATACAAACCCATAGAAAATGGTGGAGGAAATGCCCTTAAAATATTCATATCTTGTAATTCCCGAAAGATAAGTTTGTTTTTATAAATGTAAAATTGTAGTTCTCCATCAAGTCACAAGACAAACAAGAAATCATTGTTTAGAATTTAATTTTGGTTTTGGTATTAAATCTTTGAATAAACACACTTAATTTCATGGAATGCATGTACCGGTTTCATAAAGTTGTTAAGCCATACGCTACCAATATGACCAGCCAGTGAAATTGTTTTACAATCAACAATCTTTATTAGGTAGTAACTTAGTCAAGCTCATCTTTGGGTACCAATATGACCAGCTCCGTGAAATTGCCTCTAAAGTTTTATTCTTTTGTTTATACAACCAAATTTTAAAGCATAGCAATCTCATGACTTGACAATGGTTTCTCTTGCCAATCAAATTAATGTCTTTGCCTCCTATCAAATTCATGCCTTTGCCTCCAAGCAATTTCATCACATGTCTTTATTGTGAAATCGATCATGAGTATGATATTTTGAATATGTTTATATTCTAAGTTTGATTTTGAATGTGTTTGTATTCTTATGTTAGACCTATTAATTATTATTTAATATCAATCTTTAAGAACATCAAGAAATTTATGTCTCTCTTAATTATGCGACGCAATATCAATTGATAGTTTTGATGAAATTTAGAATACATAAAACTGAATTCATTGTATTGATTTATTAAAATTTTAAATTTGAACAATTTATATCAATAAATAAATTTTGTATGATTGTTTACATTTACAAAAAGAGGCCTCACTAGTCATGGATAAATCATGGATTACAATGCTACGAAACTCACCTCGCTATTTGACCAAGGAGTTAAGAATTTCATTGAATTTGCTTTTCAACATGGTTCAATTAATGAGATGATACTATGCCCATGTCCTTCATGCGGATTTAGTAAACGCTTCTATTAATTTGTTTAGGTGTACGTATCATCTAATTTGCAAACAATTTCCTAAAGGGTATATAATTTGGTACCTTCAATAAGAGTTTCATCCACAAGAAACTAATTATGTTTCAAGTAGCCAAAGTTGTCACACAAAACCAATATCACCAAGATCCGATTAGGGATATGGTAAATGATGCGTTTGGAGTACATGAACATCATTTAGAAGAAAATAATGAAGAGGCCAGACAAAGCGATGTGCCATCATCGAATATGAACCAAACTAGGAATACAACAGATGGGTTTTACGAGTTATCAAATGATGGTCAACAACCTCTTTATGAAGGGTGTACAAATTATTCAAAACTCTCATTCTTATTGAAATTGTATCACATTAAGTGTCTCTGTGGAATGAGCGACAAAGCAATGACGATGATTTTGGAGATGCTACATGATGCATTTCCCAATATAAAAATTCCAAGCTCTTTTTATGATGCAAAGAAAACCATCACGAAGCTTTGATTGAGCTATGATAAAATACATGCATGCCCGAATAATTGCATGCTTTATTGGGGCAATCAAGAAGATGAGGAGAGAGAAATTTGTAGAGTTTGCAATCTTTCTAGATGGAAAGAGAAGAAGGGTGGTTCTAATGAGTTATCTGGTGGTAATAGAGGTAGAAGAAAAATTACTGCAAAAGTTGTCCAATATTTTCCATTGCGACCTCGATTACAACGGTTGTTTTTGTCTTTAAAAACATCTAAGGATAGGAGATGGCACAGCTTGGATACCAACAACGATGGGCTGCTGAGACATCCAAGAGATTCTGAAGCATGGAAAAAGTTTGATTCGTAACAATTGTCTTCAAGCAGTTCCCTCAAACGCGCCTTTGCATTAGCTACGTATGGATTTAATCCTTATGGCAATATGAGTCAAAGTTATTGTAACGCCTCCACCCGATCCCTGACCTCGGGCATCGCTTCACAGATTGTGCTGCATCTGAAAGTGGAGACGGGCCCCACTCTAATACAAGGCCTAAAATGATACATGAGCAGTATAACCAAAATGTCCAACAAATTATTATTTCAGAGTCATTTTACAAATGAACTTTACTCTTAGTAAAACAAATATTGGCCCTACAAGGGTCCTAAGCAAAATATATAAGGTCTCATGTAAAGAAGGTCAAGTCCTCGAACCTCTACGCCAAGCAGCCTCGCTTGTATTCACCTAAACTTTAAAACCGAAAAAGAGAAGAAGACAAGTGGGATGAGCTTTCAAAGGAAAGCTCAAGAAGTACTCCCACAAGGAATGCTGGAGAGGTCATGAGCACATTCATAAAATAGTGATCCACACACACAAGAATATAATAGGAAGAGACCAAGCTCAAACATAAGGAGATCACTATCACCAAGCACGTGCTTAAAGCACTAAGTCAAATCAAACTTGTCATCTCCCCTCAAGTGTACCTAAATCTAGGCCGATCTTATATCTTATAAACCAAACCCTTAAGTCCGTGGAGCTCCCACATGTACGCATACATGGCCAGCCAGATCGCCCCACTCGACGGTGGCGCCCGCAGAGTCCGTCTCACCACAACTTATCACAATCAGACCGAAAGGAGAATCTTCAATCTCAAGAAACGCCGACACACCGAATCTGACGGAAAGTACGTGCTCACGTGTTTACCTACGCCACGCGCCGATCAACAGAAGGCATGATCAGCGCATACACGCATGTCCAACAAAAGCTTATACACCAATTTGCATACACTATCATGGAACTCAATAAAGAAAGAATCTTGAACACGCGGTATGCAATCCAAAAACATAGCCATATCAAAGCCAATAATCAATGAAATAAATAGCTCAAAGAGAATCCACAATATCGTAGATCAACAAACAATAAAAGCATAAAATCAAGAAATCCCAAAACTGGTGGGTACTAGGCGTGTGCACTTACCGTAAAACAACAATCAAATGAGGCAACGGCAAAGGTACTTACAAGAATGTATACGGCGTATAAAATCAAGAACACCAAGAGTGGGGTAGTAGGCGTAAGTACTTACCGTAAATCTCAAGTCTAGTATTCCAAGGACGCCCCGACGCATCCACGCCAAAAATCGACAAGAACAATTCTATCCTCAATAAAGGTACATGTCTATAAATTCTCTCTTACAATGCATGCTCTAACGGGCTCAAGTACAAACCTTTAATGGATCTCCCCATATTTCCCTTTACTCTAGTTCTTAGTATTCCACAGAGGCCCATGTGGCCTCTGGTGACGCATCCACCTCCCTTTCTACGAGGTCCCAGTTCCATTCTCTCAGATTCCCTATTTTGTGGTCTTACTATTTGTCTAGACTAAAACAATTGGGTTTTCTTTTCCATTAAGCCTAAGCCCAATTCTAGATGGGCCCAATTCCTCCAACCGAGAACTAACTATGCCCACCCTCGTTAACTTAATTTTGCAGGACTTTACTTAGCCACTAAGAATTTAATTGAGCCCATTCAACGCATTAGAAATTATCATTTTTAATTAGTTAATCCCTTTAACTAATTCTTGTAAGCCTCCCTTAACTACTTTTTGATTTATTTAGGTAATTCAACCCATTATTCCTTTATTGGGCCCAAGCCTAACTAAATTGGGTCCACGACTTGATCCAGCCCCTAACCCAAACTTGGTTTACTAGGTCTCATCTTTTGTTTGATTAACCCTAATCAAGTAATAGCAAATTAATTTAATTTAGTAAACTATACCCTTTTAATTGATTAATCTTAATCAATTATCAAGTAAGTTAATTAATCAAACCGCAGACTTTTAATTAACTAATGCCCGCTGATGAATTCTCATTCATCTTACCTCTTTAATTTAAATATTTTAATTACCTTTATTTAAACACCTTATCCTTTTAATTTAATTAATCAATCCAACTAATCCCTTATCTAACTAACTTTTAATTTAAATCATTTAATTTAAATCAAAACAAATTCTTTTTTTATATTTATTTTAAAACATTTAATGTTTTAAAGCTAATCTCATCTCCAACCTCGCCATATCCCGTATGGAGGGATCAAGGCCAAGCGCAAAGACAAAGCACGCGCCGCTTTCTCCTCCTCCCTGGTCGCCGACGAAGTTTCAGCGCCCGCTTCGTAGAGTCCATCCTCGAGGTTCTCTCTCCGCCGAAGCCCGCCACGCCTTCTTCTCGCTTTTCCAAATTCCCACGGGCGCGACAAGCTTACTCAACCTTTCTCCCTTCCCCGCGCCCCGTCTGGCCGAGAAGATCGGCAAATGTATCCGGGTTGCTTCCCCGACATCCATCGCCCCGCTAACGCCTATGATGCATGCATGGCGGAAAGAGAACAAGTAGATAGAGATTAAGAACTCACCGAGGCTCCGCGCGTGAGGTCGCTGCTCTAGCGGAGTAGAGATGCCGTGGGGAGCTCCTCGAGGTCGCCTCCTCGCCTCACCCTCTGCTCTCGCCTGAGAAGGCCGGTGCTCTCCCTCACCGCCCCTCCTTCTCTTCCAAGTGGTGACTCTCTCTCTCTCTCTCCATGGTGTGCTTCAAGGGTTGAGCATCAGCCTCCCTTTATAGCCCTCGAGGGAGTCTCCCTCCCTCCTTTGCATGATGCAGGAGGGATTGATTGGAAATCAATCCCTTCTTTCCTTTTTCCGCCGCCACCTCGCTGCTCATGCATGGCAAGTAGATCACAAGTGGCCGGGCTACCGCCAAGTGGAAGCCGGGGAGAGGGAGGCAATGTTCCGAGATCGCTACCGCGATTAGATGAGCCCACGCATTGTTTGTAAACTGACCTGGCCTGATCAAAAGTCGTGCCTCGAGCTTATCCTCCATCCTCAGCACATAACATAATCCCCGCCGCTGATCCTCTTTTTATTCATTCGCTTCATGGCTTTTCTGGAGATTTGCCGTTTAGTCCCTCCACTTTTCTAAATTTTCATGAAGGTCCTTGACCTGAGAGAGGACACAATTTCTCTCAAGTCCTTGTAACTTATTTTATTACGACAAAGTCCTTATTGTTTTTCAAATTACTAAATAGGTCCCTTAGCTGTGAGAGAGCACAATTGTCTTGTAGTCCTCAACCTTTTATTAATTCACTTATAGGTCCTTGGGAGCCCCAAAATAATTATTCTCCCCTTTTCCCTTTTTAATAATAATTTGAATTATTCTATCAATCTTGCCAACTTAGGATATTCTCAATCAACCTTGATTTAATTTATATTCCCCAATTCCCTTATTTAATTAATCCCAATCAATATATTAAATTTTCAATTAAATCTCCCACTTCCATCCAAGTCTCAATCATCCATTAACTTGATTAAGTATAAGAAATGATTTATCCCTTCCCTTTCCTTTGATTGATTCAATCTAATCAATTAACATGAAAGTCTTCCAATTTCATTCATCCCTATTTAGTTTTCTATTTACCAAAAGTACCCTTGGTAACCTTTCTAATACTAATTGAAACCTTTACAATTTAAATAAATAATTTATTTCACCAAAATAATTAAACCCATTTATTCAAATTAAAAAGGAACTTCTTGCACAATTAAAGAAAAATTTATTCTCTTAAAAAAAAAAACCCCGGATTTTACAGTTATAGTATTTGGCCGATTGTTCTCATCCCATACAATATGCCACCGTGGGTCTGCATGAAACAAACATCTTTTATCATTTCAACAATTATCCCTAGTAAACATATGCCAAGAAATGATATTGATGTCTACTTCCAACCGCTAATAAGGGAGTTGAAAGAGTTGTGGTATGATAGCGCTGATACATATGATTCTTATGAGTATGAAATGTTCAAGATGTATGCTGCTTTGATGTGGACAATTAGTGATTACCCTGGGTTGGGAAATCTATCCGGTGGAATGTTTATACAGTATGCGCTTTGTGTACATTGCAACTACTACTCGTGAGCCTTCTCGCTTGTATCACAAAGTAAGAAATGGTGTTTCATGGGTCATCAACGCTTTCCTTGAAAGTGGACATAAATTTAGAATGAATAAGACTCGATTTAATGGAGAACAAGAGCTATGTAATCCTCCTAGACTATTATCGTGCACAAAGATTTTTCAACAAGTTAAGGATATTAATATCACATCTCGGGTTTGTTTGTCAATAATCGCTGGTTGGAAAAGAAGGCGCGGTGCGAGTACTACTCTAGAAGGGCCACAACAATGGAAGAAAAAAAGCATTTTCTTTGAGCTTCCTTATTGGGAGTATAATTTATTGCGTCATAATTTAGATGTGATGCATATAGAGAAGAATGTATGTGACAATGTGCTTTTCACATTGATGAACGATAGTTCTCGATCAAAAGATCATCTCAATGCTCGCAAGGACCTGCAAGATATGCATTGTAAACCGGACTTGTGGCCAGATGATAATAGGAAATTTGCTCCAGCAGTATACACAATGAGTAAGCAAGGAAAGAAGTTATTTTTAAATACTCTGAAGAATATATATTTGTATGTCAGATGGATATGCAAGTAATATTTCTTGATGTCTTAATGCTAATAATCTTAAAATAGTTGGAACATTGAAAAGTCATGACAATCATATACTTGTACAACAATTCCTCCCACTTGCTATGCGTGCAGGGCTTGATGATAAAGTATTTGCAATATTACTTGAGTTATGCTCCTTTTTCCGACAAATATGTGGAAAAGCTTTGAGTGTTACTGAGTTGGATAAACTGCAGAACCATATTGTACTCACTTTTTCCACCATCATTTTTCACATTGATGATACACTTGACTATTCACTTGGTTGATGAAGCAAAACTTGGGGGTCCAATATATTACCATTGGATGTATCCAATAGAAAGGTAATATTGGTTAATCACATTAGTTGTAATTCATAATATTAACATGTATATGTCATATAACTATTAACCATATGATGCATGTAGGTTCTTAGGAGTACTAAAATCATATTGCACAAGAAGTTATTACATTTTGTTCGCGATATTTAGATAACATCGAGACAATATGGAATCATCCCGGATGAGTTGATGACGAACCTATTATTTCTCAACATCCAAATGCTCGAATTGTAGAATTATTTCCATATGTTGGGAAACCAGTTGGGGCTTCTACATGGTTTACTTTGACATCCATTGAGAGATTGTAGGCCCATCGATATGTACTGATAAACTGCCCTGCAGTTGATTCTTATGTTCAGTAAGTAATATTAAGCACATGTTTTTTACACTACCAAAATTAATATAGTTATGAAACTACTACTTCAAACATTACAAGGAATTCAGGATTGTTGCAAGAAGACAATTAAGGTCTAGAAGTAGGAATCCAATTGAGGTAGACAAGATGGTACATAGAGAGTTTAATTAGTGGTTTGGAAATCGAGTAAGTGAGCTCTCTATTTATGCAATGAATCTTAATTGATAAATACATTTGAGTAATTTTAATGTGTTATTAGATTAACCGAGATCGAGACAAGCTACAAGATTATGACAAAACTTTGCTCTTGCGCAAGGACCAATTAGCCAAGCAAAAAGATACACGGCCTACAATGTCAATGGATATAAGTTTCATACTTTGGAACGTGAGAGAGGATTATTCGAGCAATAGAGATAATATGCGGTATGGAGGTGTACCATATTATGGAAAATTGGTTGACATCATTGAGCTCAATTACAATGGGATATTTATGGTAACCCTGTTCAAATGTGAATGGTCTAACACGACTCATCTTAGATGTCACGCCTCAATCTCGGATCCCGGACCTCGAAAGGCCACAGAATGACCGGCCGCACTCCAAGTAGAGGCTTAACCCCACTCTGATACAAGGCCTAAGGAAATCATATAGCAGTATAACAAATACCTCAAATTTAATAATCGAAAATATCGAGTCACAAATCGAAAATCTAAATCAATAAGGGTTTACATACCCTACACATGGTCAAGGCCCCTATAAGGGTCCTACAATAACACCACCTCAAGAACAAGTGTGACCTAAGGTTCTCAACCTCTACAAAATCAGCCTAACTCCTCAGCCAACTCCCCGAAGTCCGAAGCCACCTACTCCACGGACCAAAAAGAAAGAAGGGAAGTAGTTTACGAGCTTCGAAAGGAAAGCTCCTAAGTACCCCGCTGGGTCACAAGATATAAAATGAGCAATATGTCAAATAATAAGGTCACAACACCAAGAAACACAACTCTAGGAGTCTACCGTAAACAATCCAAAGGTAATGCACCCTTGGTAACAAAAGCCCTCGAAGCCTCGTGGATGAGTTTCAAGGAAACTCAAGAATCACCCCCGCCAAGATGTCCAAATTTATTTGTCGTAGCACCTACCTTTTGGTCGCTCGACCCTCCTGGCCGCAATTCGGTAGAACTACCTCTCCTACGCAGTTAACACGGCCGCTGTACCATGCCCACCGGCTGTAAGACCACCAGAGAATTGCCTCTCTCTAGCAAGGCGTATTGTAAACGCCGTGGGTCCCGGCCCCTCAACATTCCTCTATCGAACTCCCTAGCTCCACCGAGTCCCGCAATAGAACAAACTCAACCTACACACACCCACCACCAACACAAGCACCGTGTGTCTCTATGGTCAAGTGCCGCATAATAGGAGGCTATGCTCAATGAGTAACGTGATACTCCTTCCTGACGATACCGCTTTGCTTTGCACACAAGCACCAATTTAACCTCCACAAGATCGCCTCATAGGTTGGTATGCTCCTGAGCATCAACGAAGAGATAGTGAAACCACGACTCCTATCCTGACGGAAAGCACGTGCTCACGTGTTTCCACCCACGCCACGCGTCGATCAAAGGATCCTCGTGATCGCTTAACACTACCTCTAGCACACCAATCACACACATACCAGAAAGACATCAAAAGAATATGTATGTGCATGCATCCAAGAATATCAGTACCAAACAAAAGACATGCTAACAAATAGCATACATTAAATCAAGAAAACAACTAGCCAATAAATAAGGGAACTAGGCAAGAGCACTTACAAGAAATGTATATAACAAAAGTCAAGAACACTCAGAGTGGGGTAGTAGGCAAAAGTACTTACCTCTAACAAGAGTCGGAAACTCCCCTAGTTTCCTCCCCGACGTGTCTCTAAGCCTCCACGCCGATATCCGGAGCAAGAAAGTCTCTATCGCTGTCAAAATAGCAATAACCCTACATCCTAGATGCACATGCATAACTCTCTCGCCGTGGTCCTAAGCTCAATTAAACGGGTCCTTAAAACTATTTACGCGTGGTTACCACCATTTTCCCTCATTTCCAAGTCCTTTAGTTGACTTTCAACTCTTGGTCAACTCTAGTCAACTTTGGTCAATCAGTCCTACCTTACTTTCATGGTACACACCCTCATTGGTCGTTTCTAGTCTTCTTAGCTAAATTGGGCCCATCTACCAAGCCGAGTAGTTTAGCTTAACCTTGTCTTGTCTTTTATTCGACCCTCAACTTTTCACTTGGTTAACAAGTCCATTGTTCAACTTGATAATCTATTATTCGTGAGCTTAACATATAGCTCGATCATGCTTGGTAACTTTGACAATTTGGGCCCACTCACAAGCCCACTCAAGTTCTCTAGCCTTCTTTATCAAACAACACCTATGCTAATCCTTAAATCATTCCCATAAACCAGCAACCTCAAGTTACCCATGTTTATGCTTTAATGAACCTTCAAAGATAGGGATAGATTGGATTTACACTTTTCATGATCATGTATATAAATTCAATTCATGAAACCACCCATGGAGATCAAACTCCAACCCTTGGACCAATTCTTTACTCATTCATTCCCCCATCTATCCTTATAACCCATGCATTCATGTATATATGTGTAACACCCTTATCCTTTTTAGGACTCAAAAGTTACACCAAATGCATTTAGGAATGAACCCTAAACCTAAGGTCAGATTCTCGCTAATTACTGGGAAAATACAGCAATGGAAGGTAATAAACAAACTGAATAGATTAAAACACCAACAAATTCGGAATTTAATACAACACAAAAATAAATATTGTCTTAAACTTAATGTCTCACAACACTCAAAAACAAATAAACATAAACTAGACACGGAGTCGGAGCCAACTACGGGGCATCATCATTAACTCGTGGCCAGACGGCCCTCTAGAAGAACTCCTGCCTAACGCCCCGCTAAAAACAAGATCAAAAGTGGGCCGAAGCATCAAGCTCAAATGAAAGCGTAAAACAACCTCGCTTCAGTGTAACTGCACTCCGTGATAAAAATAACAAAATCAGAAAGTAAAACCGACGGTAAAACATGAATAGAAAATACCGGATTAAAAATATCGAAATCAGATCAATAATCGAAAGCAAGTAAACATTGATCAAGGTATTCTCTTAAAATGCATATCCGAAGTTTCGCTTTCTCTGCCTTGTGAATTAAATATGAAACCGACATTCCCCGGGTAATTCAGACTGCGGCTCCTCTCTCTCTCTCGAGATGAGCTCTATCTCTAGAAGGCGCAGGAACGCTGCATCATCTAATACACAAGACTATTCTCTCACTACACATCTACTTCAATATCAGATGGCCAAATAACCAACAAGTATATCCGATACAAGTGGTCGCATAATATATACGCATACTCAAGCATCCAAGGGATGGAAAGGGGGTTTTGATTTTTATAAAATGGAAGTGCTTTTAAAATGTATAGTTCTACATAGAATGTAATTTAAATCACCCTCTCCTAACTCAAAGAAACAGACTCTCCGGGTTTACACGAGCCACCGGGTCTATACATGTACATCAATAGAATGTAATCTAACCGTATTTGTAAATCGCTTTCTTTTCTCATATCAATACTAAGCATGAAAAATGGTTTTCATAAAACTTTGAACTTCATAAAACTCAGAGTTCATGCTTCTAAAATCAAAACTCAGATCGTGATAAAAATACGCTGTAAAGACTCATGAACTGCATGTGCAGATTTCCCTCACCTTAGTATGACTCCAAGCTTAGATCCTGACTCGGTCCTTCAAATAATTTGACTTGCCTTTGCCCTTGCCTGATAGTTGGAATAAGAATTCTATAAATACAAAACTAGTATTCTAGACTCGTACTCTAATTTAAGCTAAATAGAATACGATAAGGATCATACACTATTACATGCTCGTATTTCTCCACTTAAACATGATCATCACTTTCCTATACTTAGTCATTAGTATATT
The DNA here is from genome assembly GCA_026586065.1 of Dioscorea zingiberensis. Lineage (NCBI taxonomy): Eukaryota > Viridiplantae > Streptophyta > Magnoliopsida > Dioscoreales > Dioscoreaceae > Dioscorea > Dioscorea zingiberensis. The sequence continues at coordinate 45,762,580 of CM048819.1, read as the reverse complement.
AAGCATGGAAGGAAAATAATTAATTTAACTAAGCTTGGAAGTATAACTAATCTCTAATAAAATCTTAACTTCTATAAATCTTCAAGAAAAATCGGCAAAGACCTCCTCTATTTGTAGGGCTCCCTAATAATACAAACATACACCACATACTAATAACTTAATTAAACATCATCACATATGAATTTCTATCATCTCACGTTCTATATATGCAATTCATCATCCATCTCCCAACACTGACATTATGATTTCAATTAGAGTTTTTTCCCAACTCAATCCTTCAATTATTTAGTTAATCTTAAGGTAATCCCAAAATCTCACTGTTAGGGTCAGCGATCCAAGCGCATTTAATCGACCGGGTGGCTGTGGCGCACAACGAGGAGGAGCTGAGGCGACGGGGTCGTCGTCGACCGGAGGCGCGGCTACGCGGTGCACGGCGCTTAATTTATGCTTTGCTGAGGCAATGTGCTGATTTCAGGAGAGACAAAGAGAAGGCTCAAGCTTCTTCCTCAAGGCGTGAGAGAAAAGAGAGAAGGAGAGAGATTTGAAAAAGTCTCTCTCTTTCTCTTTCTCACATCTGCCTAAATAGGCATATGTTAATTTTTTTTTTATTTACTTAATATTATTTCTTTATATAAATCATCTCTTCATTAACATCTATTATAATACTTTATCTTATAAAAAGAATTTTATAAATAATATTATCTTTTACTTTATGTCACATCATTATTTGATAATATTATCTTATAAATAATTATCAATAATTCTTCCCACCTGTGCATCCGGGAATCCCGTCGATGGCCTCGCGACACGGCCGATCAGAGTATCACGTCGCCCTTCTCTCCCACCTGCATCCGCTAATCTCTCTGACTCCTACTGCATCTACTTTATCAGGACTCTAATTTTTGTCCGATATCCCTACTTAATTAATCTGAATTAATTAATATTTAATTAATCTCTGGTTTACTTAATCTAACTCGGCCGACTATCCATCTCCCACTATTCTATATAACTCCTGCCCGCCCATTAAGGCCCTGCCTCGCCCTATAGTCATGTAGAATGGATTTCTACCCATTTCATTCTAATTTTCTTAAACTTGAGATTAATATTAATTAATCTGTTTTAAGTTAATTAAGCTCATTAAGAATTCCAGAAATTCACTGAATTTACTTGAGAAATTTTGGGATGTTACAATTAATCCTCATATTTATCACCACACATAAGTGAGATGCAGGAATTTAAAGAAACTCACCGAGTATAGATGTCTCATGTATTAATCAAGACAAACTGACCGTCCAAACTAGATCTCCACCGTTCAGACTGGGTCAGGACAAGTCTTCACTATGTTCACCAAAAATCAGCTCGATCGGAGTAGAAATGATCATCCGATTGAAGCAGATGATGAAACTGGTCGGTGCAGGAAATCAGCAGTGATAGGTTTTGTTTCACACCCCAGAAACCTACTCTACCGGACACCAAAAACAATCTGAACCATTCAAATTGAAGAATAAGGAGTCAAGAACAATCTCACCAAAACTCAGCACGATCCAACGGTGAAAATGGTCGGAATGGCAATCAAAATAGAGCATGCTCAACACTCCTTTGAACAGAAGATCCTAGTCTCTCAAGCTTTCTTCTCTTTTCTTCCTTCCTCACACCTCTCTTCTTGATTCACAATGGCCCATAAACTTTCTCAAACTTACTATTGCTCTATGCCAAGCTTCAAGATTACATGCTTTATATAGGCCTCACAAGTGTAACCTCTACAACTCTTCACATTCCAAACCTCCCCCATAAATCTCAAGATAACACCCAAATAATTCCAACCTTTCAAATTCATAACCCCATGGCACCCTTCCCATTCCAAACCTCCCTCATAAACCCCAAAGACAACACCCAAATATTTCCAACCTTTCAACTTCATAACTAAATTAACTTGACCAAGTTTCATTTAACTAATTCACCAATTAATCCAATTAATGGGTTAACCTAACCCATCTATTCAAATCCAATGTCAAGCTTAATCAAGTCATTGATTAACTTAAATTTGATTAAACCACTTTGCTACTTTTACTCAACCCAAGTCATTCGATTCAATCAAATTAATTTAACTAGCTTGGATTCAACCCGATCCCTCTTTGTTACTTGACTAACCTTAGCCAATTAACTTGATTAGTTCAATTTTGTCACACCACCAAAGTTTTAAAAATCTCATTAAAATATTTAGTAGCCTTACTAAATAATTTTAATCATGCAAGATAACTAATCAACTTAATCTTGTCATATAGAATAATCATACCATATAAATGAATTATTCTAATATTTTGTCACACTACCAAGATTTAAAATCTTATCAAGATCCTTAAATCTTCTTTATTAATCAAATTATGTCACATTACCAAAGTCCCATATAGTTATTTAACTATGCAATAATGCATTAATTAATTATCTCAATACACTTATAAAGTCACATTATCAAATAATTGTCACACTATAGTTCCAATTATTATTTTAATCATACTAGATAATTAATCAATCTAATAAGTTGTCACACTACCAAAGTTAAAATCAATTATTTTGCTTGATTCATTAACCAAAAGATTAAACAACAAACTAATTAATTAATTTAATTAATTAATTATCTTCCCCTTCTCACTACTGAGCCCCACCTGAGAAGCTCTGGGCCTGAAGGACCAGCCTTCTCGCCCGAGGACTCTCACCGCTGTGTCTCTCGGCCGAAGCTTCGCCTCTGGCCCTTACCTCTTATGCGACACCGTGACCTCTCCCACACCTCTCCCCGAGCCTCCCCACTCAGGTCAACGCTCATCCCTCCGCGAAGTTCAAGACCCTAGCTAGGATGCTAAAATACAAAATTGAAAGCTGAATCGCTCATACCTTGCTCCCGGTTCTCCTGGTGCTGAAAATGGCGACAGAGACCCCCTGTGGCCGAATTTCCCTTCTCCGGCCAACCCTCCCCGGCGACCTCCTTGGTTTCCTTCTTCTCGCTGTTTATACTAAAAAAAAAATTGATGATATAAAAAAAGGGGGAGCCCTGAAAATATAATATATCTCAGGGGGGCAATATGAAATATTTCATATAAATTATGATGAAATATTTCAAATGAATTAAATATTTCAAAATATCTTGAAATTAAGATGGTCTGACCTCGAGGCGAACCCGAATACAAATCCCGAGGCGGATCAAGAAATACATATCTCGAAAAGGCGTGTCGAGGGTATATATAAAATTCAAGATTGTCCGAGAACAAATCTTGAGGCAATTTTAAATCTTGAGACGCCCAGAACACATATCCCCGAGGCAATCTCGAAAATTCAAGGTGGCCCGGGAACACATATCCTGAGGTGACCTCAAATTCCCAAAAAATGCCCGAGAATACATATCTCGAGGCGAACCCAAATTTCAGGATAGCCCGAGAACACATCTCGGGGCATGCCTAAGATCATAAGCCAAAGCGATGCTAATCCCGAGGCATCCTCCCCAAAACACGAATCCCGAGGCATCTTCCCCAAACACAAATCCCAAGATGTCCGAATGCCAATCCCGAGGCAAATCCAAAATATATATATAAATAATAATAATATTATTATTATTATCATTTAAAAATAAAACAAAAAAATTGATCTTATCCATAACCTTATCCTCTATTAAAATAATAATAATAATAATAAATATATTTGAAATTGTCTGGTCCTCGCCAATGACCGGCTCACCGAAGCTTTGAGGAGAACATGGCCAATGCATCAAGGAACCGCCGGGGTGGCTCGATAAAAAGAGGATATGAGGATTCAGAAGAGAGGAGAAATCAAAGAGAAGGGAAAAGAAGAGAAAGGGAGACAAAACAAAGAAGAAGAAGTCAACAGTTTACGCTGCCCATCGCCAAGACTGCATCACAAGGCTCAAGGCACTCAAGCATCTCCCGCAGCCTTTGCGCCATTCTCCACCAAGGCCACGCCAAATTTCTACCACGCCTCAGAGCTAAGGCTTCAACGCCAAGCTTTCCATCAAAGGTCCACTGAAGCCCTCAGAGCCCGTGATCTCTCGGCCCGATGGCGCCGCCACCCATTGAAGCTCTTCGCCCATCACCACGCTGCCCCATCATGATCGTTGCCAAGCCGGCCTCGCGCCACGCCTCCAAAGATCTTTGAAGTCCGATGCCGCCACAAGCCGCCGCTGAAGTTACCGCCTCACACCGGAGGAGGATTCACCGCCGCTACAAACCATGTTTGATGCCGACCTCGCTACCGCCAAAGTTCGACCTCGCCCTCCCTCCACCAAATTGCCGACCGCCTACCGCCATGGAAGCCTGATGCCGCCCCAAACCTGGATGCTGATTGAAGACGGATGCTGATTGAAGACCGGATGCTAAGTGAAGATGGATACTGATTGAAGCGGGATGCTGATTGAAGATCGGATGCTGATTAAAGCTGGATGCCGCCAGCTTGATACCGCTGATGCCGGCGAAATGGTTGCTGTTCAAGAAATGAGGCTGTTGATGCTGATTCAAAATCGGACGTACCAGCTGGAAGACCCGGCGTCGCCTAAAGATATGGTTGTTGATAATATGGTTGCTGGTTGTTGACATCAATCTCCGTAAGCTTAGTTGATGGTTGCTGAATTATTGAAGACATGGATGTCACGGATGTCGATCGATTTAAGATTGATGCCGATTGTCGCTACTTCAATATTGATGTCAATCAAGATGGTTGCTAATCTATTGAAGAACTGCCGTTGGATGCCGATTTATCGAGACAAAAATATGAAATTGAAAAGAAATTTGTCGATGAATGCATAAATTATATGGATTGTGCACGTGTTTGTATAAAACTAGAGCTCCAAATACAGAGGAGACTCTGCCAAATTTTTGTTGCTGTTCGGCTGCAAAAAAATGAAGAAATAGATGCTGAAGTTAAAATGTTGAAAACGCAATGCTGCTGAAAATTGATGAGATTGCTGCAGAAATAGCAGTTATGAAGACCCATTTTCAAAAATTCATAATTCCGACCTGTAAACTCTGATTAGGATGAAATCCATGGCGTTAGAAATTAGATGTCTTGGTCTTCAATAGTCATATACAGTACAGACCCTTTCGGTGGCCCAGTCGGCGCAAATTTTTGATAAATAAATGGGTAAATTTCAGCAATCCTGCTACTGTACCATGCCGACAGCTTCATTTTCAAAAATTCATAACTCAGGCCAGAAAATTCCGATTGAGATGATATCTAAGGCATTGGAAAGTAGATATATGGATCTTCAACAGTTATATACAACACAGACTTGTTCGGCTGCCTGATCAGTGCTAATTTTAATAAATAAAAGGGTAAATTTCAGCAATTCTGCTACCAACCATGCTGATCGCCCATTTTCAAAAATTCATAACTCCGGTCAGAAAATTCCGATCGAGATGAGATCCGTATGCGCTTGGAAATTAGATATCTAGATCTCCAACAGCCATGTACAGTATAACCCCTTTTGGCAGCCTACCATGAGATTTTGATAGATAAAAGGGTTGATTCCAAATTTTCTCACACAACGCCAAGATCTATTTTCAAAATTCATAATTCCCGCTTGAAACTCAAATCAGCGATCAAAATTAGATATCCGTGATCTTCAAATACCATATATATCACAGACCCTCTCGGCAGCCCGGTCAGTGCATATTTTGGTGAAGAAAAAGGCTAAATTTTGCAGTCAGTTAGACTTCCCAATCTTTCTGACAACACTTACCGGCGGCCCAATTAGGTGCAGTTCTGGGTAGAAAAGGAAACAAATTGGCAGATCGGGCAATGTGAATCCTGGTCACTATCCCATTCCAGATTTCAAAGCACAAGGCAACCGGCAGATCATGGATCCCATATGGCGGGGCACAGATTCCAAGGCGGGGCGGTGTCATAAATAAACAAATATATGTTGATATGTAACAAATCATATTGCAATAAAATAAATTATTCTTCTCATTCTCTCTACTTGTACTTTTGTCTCTTAACCGGAGGTTCCTACCTACAATCGTCTGGGTAATTAATAATAGGGCTTGCCTCTATTAGGAATAAAAGAACCTACAAACAAACAAAATATGATATTTGTGCTTCATATATTGTTTGGTGTCACACGCATGTCAAGCGCCAGATTTCGGGATCCCACAAATTCTCGCATCACGCTGGGACCATATTCCTCCTCCCATCTTTGAGGCAAAGTACAAGTAAGAGGCTTATGAACTTTGCAAGAGGCAACTACACACAAGATTTCTTCTGCAATTGGAAGTTCGACATCCATAGAAGTCCTAAGCAGTGTCACACCTTCCACACATGGGGCGCCAGCCTAATATGCCTTTCTTGGTCTGATATGAAGATCCAATGGTGAGGCATCAAGGACTTTCATTTTGTAGAGGTTACCCCAGCCCAACCTAAGAGAGTAATTTCTACAGACGAAGATGATGAGCACACCTTCAGCCCAGCCTGAGAGGGTAATTTCTGCAGACAAAGATGATGAGCACACCTTCAAATTTCACCGAGAAAGTAATTTCTCCGCATAAAGATGATGAATACACCTCCAGCCCAACCTGAGAGAGTAATTTCTGCAGACAAAGACGATGAGTGCACTTTCAAAAAGTTGCTAGAGGATACAAAAAAAATAAATAAATAAAAAATCAAAAAATCAAAAAATCAAAAAATCAAAAAAAAAATCAATCAAAAAAAAAATAAAAAAAAAAGAGGACGAGAAAGAAATATTATATGAATCCCGCTTATTGAGAGATGCAAGTTCCTTCTCAGGAGTTGAATTTTGTCTTCTTTCAAGGCTGTAAAAATATTCAAATGTGTTCTTTAACACCCTTTTGTTAGTGGAGAAGAACTCAACTATTGCGGAGTCATGACCTCGATCCAATGCATATAAGAATGATCGACCTCCAACATGTCACCGTAACATGAGTCTCTTCATAAACGACCCTACATGACATCGAGGAAGCTGCTCCCAGTAAGACGACGCCAAGTCAACTCTATCAGTATGGTTATTGAAGCCCGAGGAAGCCCACCACTTGCACCATTCATAAGATCCTGGGGGTATACGAGAGGAAGGATCAGGTCACATGCTGCACAGGGGGCAAGCAATGGGAATTGATCTTCAACAACAAAAAGGAAGGATAGTGAGGACAATCCATCTTCCTTCCAATCCAAAATCCTCCTTAAGGAAATTTCAACAAATGAAAACATGCAATATACCGATGGTTGGCTTATTGGCATATTAACTTGAAGGCATATCAAAGTTGAATAGTATTATCCCTCGGCATAAAGAAACGTTCAAGCTGATGGAACAAAGAGGAACCTCAGGGTCTCTATCCTTGTGCAGGCTTCAACAATGATTCGGCAAGTCACAATGGTGTGCATGGTCATTGTTGAATTGAAATAAGAAAATTGATGTGGATTGGCACTTGGCTCACCTTATGATATCATGTGAGTGTAAAACCTCAAGAGTGCCATTAATCTGCAACTCAAGTCATTCCAGATGTGGTAATATATAAACGATGCATTCCTGATATAATTTGGGAGTATGAATGACAAAATTATATTACCGCCTCTCGACAAAATGAAGATGAAAGAGTGGCAAATCATAAATCTGCCCAACAAAATGGTGGATTTATTACTCAAAAAATATTGAAGGGTAGATAGTGGTTGGCGATAGAGATGAGATCCCCTCCTTCACTACGAGGCAAAGCCAATCATCTTGTTTAAAGCCGAGTGCTAGAACCTCGTCATCCAGCGCAGGGGAAATAAAATCCTCCATCAACCCCCATAGAAGAAAAGGTATCTCATCCGACATCAACCGCGGGGATGCGGAAAGCTTATTAATGGAGAGTGTGAACCTTGCAAAGAATAACGCCCCTCAAATTTCAAAGCGAGGAGGTGTGCATCCCGATGCAAGGAAGCACACATCTCAAGCAAAGACAAATCCCAGGTATTGATGAAACACTCATCTCGAGATAGCCGATGAAATATAGATCTCAATGATAAAGTGTGCATCATGAGACAATGAAGCACACATCTCAAAGCAGCACAACTCTCGAGGCAATGATAGAGCACATCTCTTGAGACAACTGATGAAATATGAATATCAAAGCAGCCAGAAATCTCAAGATGACGATAAAAGATGTATCTCGGGATGATAATAATTCCAAAGCATTGAAATATATATCCCAAAGCAATTAAAAATAATATAAATACAAATTTTGAAATGATGAAGTGTGCATCCTGAGGCAAATGACGACACATCTCAAGGCCTTGATGGAACACACATCTCAAGGCAATTAAAAAAAAATATAAGTCTCAAAGCAATGAAGTGTTCATACCGATGCAATGAAGCACACGTATCAAAGCAGAAAAATTCTTGATGTATTGATGAAACACTAATATCAATATATCTGATAAAATACAAATCCCAAGCTTAAGTAGTGTGGATCCCACGCAAAGGAGCACACATCTCAAGCAAAGACAAATCTTGAGGTATTGACGAAACACTCATCTCGAGATAGCTAATAAAATACAAATCCCAAAATGACGAAGTGTGCGCCTCGAGGCAAGAAAGCACACACATCTCAAGCAAAGACAAATCTTGAGGTATTGATGAAACACTAATCTCTAGATAGTCACCAAAACAAATCCCAAATGATGAAGTGCAAGGCCCCATGTAGTGAAGCACACATCTCAAAGCAACACAAATCTTAAAACACTCATCTCGAGATAGTCGATGCAAATATAAGTTCCAAGATGGCCAACCTTGAAGCATGGAAAAGCATACATCTCAAGGCAAAACAATGAAATATAAATCATGGAACATCACAAATCTCGAGGGGCAATAGAGCACACATCTCGGTAGCCGATGAAACGCGAATATCGAAAATGTACCTATAAATTTCAAGCATGGCGATGAAGCATGAATCTCAAAATGGCTGATAAAAATATAAATTCAAAAATTCCAAAATGGCACGAATCTTGAGGCATGGTGAAATACACATCTCAAGATGGCCGATGAAAATATAAATCCTGAAATGACGCAAGTCTTGAAGCAACAATGGAGCATCCATCTCAAGACGGTCAATGAAAATACAAATCTTGAAGCAACCACAAATCTCGAGGCACCGATGTAGCACGATCTTGAGGTGGTTATAATTCCCAAAGCAAAATATATTTCCCCAAAACCAATTACTTAACCCAATGATGAAGTGTGCATTCCGATGCAAACAAGCACGATCTCAAAGCATCATAGATCTTGAGGTGATGGAACACACGCCCGTGAGACACTTGATGAAATACAAATCCCAAATCAATAAAGTGTGCACCCCGCAATAGCTTAAACACACCTTGAGCAAAGACTAATCTCGAGGGATAGTAGAGCACATATCCCGAGACAACTGATGAAATACAGACCCCAAATTGATAAAGTGTGCATCCCGATGTAGTGAAGCACACATCTCAAAGCATCACAAATCTCGAGGGGGCATGGAACACGCATCTCGAGGTAGATGATGAAATACAAATATTAAGGCAGCCATGAATAATCCGAGACAGCGATGGACCACGGACCTCAGGATGGCTAATGGAAATACGAATCCAAAACAGCTACAAATCTCGAGGGGGCATGGAGCACGCATCTCGAGGTAGATGTCGAAATACAAATATTAAGGCAGCCATGAATAATCCGAGACAGCGATGGAGCACGGACCTCAGGATGGCTAATGGAAATACGAATCCAAAATAGCTACAAATCTCGAGGAGGCGATCTAGCATACAATTCGAGGTGACAACAAATCCTAGGAGCATTGAAGTGTGCATCCCGATGTAGTAAAGCACATATCTTGAAGCATTACAAATCTCGAGGGGGCAATGGAGAGCTCGCATCTTGAGATAGATGATGAAATACAAATATCAAATCCGCCATGAATTTCGAGGTAGCGCAGGTCTCGAGACGGCTGATAAAGATATAAATCCCAAAATGATGCAAATCTTGAGGCGGTAAAAGCTCATGTCTCAAGATGGCCGATGATAGATCCCAAAGCAGCACGAACCTCAAAGCAGCAATGGAGTATGCATCTTGAGGTAGCTGATGAAATACAAATCCAAATGGTTTCAAATTTCGAGGAGACAATCTAGCATGCACTTCGAGGTAGCAACAAATCCTAGAAATCTTGAAGCGATGAAGTGTGTATCCCGATGCAGTGAAGCACACATCTCGAATCAACACAAATCTCGAGATGTAACTATAGCACATATCTCAAGGAAAATGATGAAATCTAAATTTCAAAATGATGAAGTATGCATTCCGAGACAACAAAGCATACGTCTCGTAGCAGCATACATCTTAAAATAACATAAATCCAGATGTTGCCCAAGAATATGAAACCGGCGGCGACTGAAGAATACAAATCTTGAGATTGCTCTCCTCAACATATATGACTCTCAAACCTCAGATCCTCCATGAATGAGGTCGTATAATAATGCACTCTTGAAGTTTAGCATATTCCGACTACGGAGCCGAGACTTCTAAGAAAAATTCACTTGGGTTCTCATACACCATATGATGAGATTACCAAGATATATGAAATGTCAAACTTGGATTCTCACCCACTCAAATAGTGAGATACCAAGATATATGGAACGTCAAACTTGTATCCTCCATTAATAAGCTCAGGTAAAATATGACGCTTCTACAAAATGATGAAATATTCATATGGGGTTCTCAAACATATAATGAGATCACCAGATATATGAAATGTCATTTGGGTTCTCAAACATATAATGAGATCACCAGATATATGAAATGTCAAACTTGGATTCTCACACTCATATAATGAGATTACCAAGGAAATATGGAGTGTCAAACCTGTATCCTCTAGCAATAAGGTCAGGTAAAAAATGACGCTTCTAAAAATGATGAAATACAAATTCTTCACTTGGGTTCTCATACACTTATCAGATGAGATTACCAAGGAAATATGAAATATCAAAACTTGTACCCCCCATCAATGAGGTCAGGTGAAAATATAACACTGGAAGTTTCACATATTCCAACAAAAAAAAATGGAATCGAGATGTCTAAAAATGATGAAATGAAAAAGTGCACACTTGGTTTCTCAAATACTCATATGATGAGATAATCAAGAAATATGAAATTTCGGATCAATAGAAGGCCCATAAGTACGATCCTTGATGATGTTAAAGAGGAAAGTGCTGGGGGCAAAAGTGGAAGTCTTCGCCCTTGAGATATCAGAGGAAGCTCGGAGGCAACCATTTATGAAATATTTGGGGTATGATAAACTTTCAGGGGGCAAATCAGAAGGCCTTCAGGTAAAGCGAGGCACCCTAAGATTCACCCTCATATATGCTATATCATTCATATGAAGAAGCAAACGGTCATGCATGATATACACTTCGTTATATATGGTGTAGACCAATCCAACCCAAGATGCGACTTAAGAGTAAGCGCATGGGATATCACTGCCAACCATGGTAAAAAATTGCATGCTAGAAGATGCCATTTGTGCCAAAATATGTTATCTATGCCAAGTACAAATCCAAAGGAAGTCAAAGATGATAGACTCTTGAGTTGTTGCGCACTTATCATACCACATATAGAACTCCAACGCAATGCATGCCATACTCTCTCGCTATTTGGGACCAAGCTGTCTTACCCTCAAATCCGTGATACCGCCACCGAGAATAGCAAAGGCAAAATAAAATTTTAAATGAAGATAATGTTCGGCTTCGCTTGGATGAGCTGGACTCCCTTGACGAGAAAAGGTTAGGAGTGCAGCAGAACCTTGAAGTCTATAAGGCCAAAATGTCTCAGGCCTACAACAAATTGGCTCTATTCTGGACCTTTACTAAAGGAGAGATAGTTCTCGTCCTCAGGAGACCCATCATCACCAACAAAAAGGTCGGGGATAAGGCCCCTATGTTGTGGAAATCATCTACGAGGGAGGCACATATCAATACATTGACCCCTATGTTCCTACAAAAAAAAAAAAGAGAGAGAGAGAGAGAGAGAGAGAGAGAGAGAGAGAGAGAGAATATAAAAAAAAAAGAACAGAATAAAAAAAAAAGAGAAGAGAATAAAAAAAAGAGAGAATAAAAAAAAGGGGTCTCCGCTTGGGCTCAAAGATGCATGAAATTTTTATGTTCATACTTCCCTCTCTCAAATGAATTTCGTGAGAGAAGTATGAAGGGGGCATTTGTTTATACTAAAAAAAAAAATGATGATATAAAAAAAGGGGGAGCCTTGAAAATATAATATATCTCAGGGGGGGCAATATGAAATATTTCATATAAATTATGATGAAATATTTCAAATGAATTAAATATTTCAAAATATCTTGAAATTAAGATGGTCTGACCTCGAGGCGAACCCGAATACAAATCCCGAGGAGGATCAAGAAATACATATCTCGAGGCAGGTCGAGGGTATATATAAAATTCAAGATTGTCTGAGAACAAATCTTGAGGCAATTTTAAATCTTGAGACGGCCCAGGAACACATATCCCCGAGTAAGTAATCTCTTAAAATTCAAGGTGGCCCGGGAACACATATCCCGAGGTGACCTCAAATTCCCAAAAAATGCCCGAGAATACATATCTCGAGGCGAACCCAAATTTCAGGATAGCCTGAGAACACATCTCGAGGCATGCCTAAAATCATAAGCCAAAGCGATGCTAATCCCGAGGCATCCTCCCCAAAACACGAATCCCGAGGCATCTTCCCCAAACACAAATCCCAAGATGTCCGAATGCCAATCCCGAGGCAAATCCAAAATATATATATATATATATATATATATATATATATATATATATATATATAAATAATAATAATATTATTATTATTATCATTTAAAAATAAAACAAAAAAATTGATCTTATCCATAACCTTATCCTCTATTAAAATAATAATAATAAAAAACATATATCTTTGAAATTGTCCGTCCTCGCCAACGACCTGGCCCACCGAAGCTTGAGGAGAACATAGCCACGCATCAAGGAACCGCCGGGGTGGCCTCAGAAAAAGAGGATATGAGGATTCAGAAGAGAGGAGAAATCAAAGAGAAGGGAAAAGAAGAGAAAGGGAGATGTTCTAAGAAGAAGAAGTCAAGGTTCATTGCCAAGGTCTCACAAGACTGCAGACTGCGCTCATACACCAAGGCAAGACTCAAGACTGCTGGCTCAAGGCTGTTCACAAGGTCGCACTGCCCCAGAGATTCTCCTCCGCAGCCTTTGCGCCTCAAATCTTCTCCAAGCCTTGCCCAGTACTTCTGGCCACGCCACGCCCAGAAATGCAAGGCCTTAACGCCCCAAGCTCTCCATCAAAGGTCCACAAGCCCCGCAGCCGCGATCTCTCAAGCTCGAGAAGGCCGCCACCGGCTGGGTTCTGTTTCATTGAAGCCTCTTCGCCCATCACTGGCCACGCTCTAATCATGATCGTTGCCGGCCAAGCCCTCGCCACGCCTCCAAAGATCTTTGAAGTCTGATGCCGCCACAAGCCGCTGCCGTTGAAGTTACTGTCTGCCACCGGAGGAGGATTCACCGTCGCTACAACCATGTTTGATGCCGGACCTCGCTACCGCCAAAGTCCAGACCCTGTCCGTCCCCTCCACCAAATTGCCGATCTGCTCCAGCCGCCATGGAAGCCTGATGCCGCCCCAAACCTGGATGCTGATTGAAGACGGATGCTGATTGAAGACCGGATGCTGACCGGATGCTGATTGAAGATGGATACTGATTGAAGCTGGATGCTGATTGAAGATCGGATGCTGATTAAAGCTGGATGCTGCTTGAAGCTTGATACTGTTGATGCTGATGAAATGGTTGTTGTTCAAGAAATGAGGCTGTTGATGCTGATTCAAAATCTGGACGCTGTTGAAGACCCGGATGCTGTCTAAAGATATGCTCCAAATACAGAGGAGACTCTGCCAAATTTTTGTTGCTGTCCGGCTGCAAAAAAATGAAGAAATAGATGCTGAAGTTAAAATGTTGAAAACGCAATGCTGCTGAAAATTGATGAGATTGCTGCAGAAATAGCAGTTATGAAGACCCATTTTCAAAAATTCATAATTCCGGCTGAAAACTTTGATTAGGATAAAATCCATGGCGTTAGAAATTAGATATCTGGGTCTTCAATAGTCATATACAAAGCATGCACTTTCTGCTTCCCAAATGGGCTAATTTTGATAAATAAAAGGGTAAATTTCAAAGAATCCCGCTACCAAACCATGCCGATCGCCATTTTCAAAAATTCATAACTCAGCCGTAAAATTCGATTGAGATGATATCTAAGGCATTGGAAATTAGATATATGGATCTTCAATAGTCATATACAACACGTGACTTGTTCAGCTACCAATCAAAGCGAATTTTAATAAATAAAAGGGTAAATTTCAAAGAATTTCGCTACCAACCATGCCGACGCTTCCATTTTCAAAAATTCATAACTCCTACGTAAAATTCGACGAGATGAGATCTGTGGCGCTTGGAAATTAGATATCCGATCTCCAAATACCATGTACAAAGACAACCCCTTTTAGCAGCTCGGCGTAGATTTTGATAGATAAAAGGGTTGATTCCAAAGATTTCGCCACGACAATGCCAAGATCTATTTTCAAAAATTCATAATTCCCGCTTGAAACTCAAATCAGCGCAAGACCTAAAATTAGATATCCGTGATCATCAATAAATATATATATCATGCACCCTCTTGGCAAATGACAAGTATATTTTCTTGAAGAAAAGGCTAAATCTTGTAGTCCGCTAGACTTCCCAATCTTTTCTAACAAAGACCTACCTACGCCCAATTAGGTGCAATTCGGTAGAAAAGGAAACAAATCATGGCGGATCGGCAATGTGAATCCCCATCACTATCCCATTCCAAATTTCAAAGCACAAGGCAACTAGCTGGATTATGGATCCCATATGGCGGGCACGGATTCCAAGGCGGGGTAGTGTCATAAATAAACAAATATATGTTGATATGTAAATAAATCATATTGCAATGAAATAAATTATTCTTCTCATTCTCTCTACTTGTACTTTTGTCTCTTAATCTAAGTGGTTCCCTACCTAATCGCTCCTGGGGTAATTAATAATAGGGGCTTGCCTCTATTAGGAATAAAAGAACCTACAAAACAAACAAAATATGATATTTGTGCTTCGATATATCGCTTGGTGTCACACGCATGTCAAGCGCCAGATTTTCGATCCCACACTCGCCGCTTCGTGACGAAATGGGTGGGGTTTTATAGGGGAAAGGAAGGCGTAACCGATCGCCAACGCCCCGCCTTCATTCTCCGCTCGGGCAGGCCGTTCTTCCGCTTGTAACGCCCGTGGAAAGGGGCGTGCGCTACGCGCCTCTCGCCAGGAGAAACGGGTACCGCCGGGATGGGTATTCAGCGATTAACGGCAAGGATCGCTTGATTAACATTAACGGTATCTAAACTGCCTCGGTTTCGACACTAGTTAGATCAACGTCCTAGATTGAATCCCGACCAACGATCGGATTCTAATCATTTGCCTAGGATCAAACAACCTTAAGATCAAGCGCTGAGATTTGAAACAAATCAACGGCTGGATCTTCATCTCCCCCATCATTAACCTCCAACTTAGTCTACAAAGAAAATAAACATATTAGTACATAGTAGAAAACATACAAAAGCATGGGTTGCTTTTGTGGATTATAGAGCTCGCCTTGACACTAAGGTAATTTGCATAAGAAAATTTATATGTTACATTATTTTTTTTGTAATTAGCGCCTCATTATTGTGCAGACAAAAGCAGAACAAAATATTAGAAATCGCACCCACCTAACAATGCCTCACACGTTAGGTTCAAAGTCAATTGCTCGACTACAAAAGGAGATGGTTAGTACTTTCATCTAAATAGGAGATTTAATTTTGTTTATTATGTTTATGCAACTTTCTTTGATTGAAAATTAACAAATTTTATTTTGTAGGAAAATCAATTTGGTCGGCCTGTTATAAGAGCTGAATTTTTCAGGCCAGTCACACAACATCGACTGGGTCTTTTGTAAATGAAGAAACAAGGCGTAATCATGTAAGCTAAAAATCCTCCAAACTTGTTATGCTTGATGTTTGTACGATAGTAAATATAACAAATTCTCCAACTTTATTTTACAGGAAGATCTAGTTATTCGCAGTCAGAGCTCATCTGAAAAGGAGGCAATGATGATGATTTTCGGAAAAGAACACCCCGGGTATGTTCGAAGTATGGGACTTGGAGTTGTCCCAATACAGATATATGGGTCATCTAGCAACTCGGGTAGTAGACGTAATGGTGGTGTGGTTACAGCAGCCGATTATGATGCCCTCAAGAACGTTGTAGAGAACTTAAACAAGAGATTTACAGAAAGTCAACAACAAATAGAGTATCTTACCCAACAGATTGTGAGGCAAAACCAAAATGCGCTTGATCAGGTTTTATTTTTTTAGATTCTATGTTAAATTTTTTGTTTCGTATTCTGTTAATGTTTGTTTTTATGTTTTCATATTTCATATTTTCTTAACATTTGATATTGATTTCATTTCAAATAGGAAAATGTGAGATCCCCAGCTGTTGAGAGGCGTTCATCACAGGGTAGTCACACGGCTCAGCGCGAAGAAAATCAAGACCGAAGTAGATAGTGACAAAGAGTAAGTTTTTCTGTGTGTATTTTTATATTTTTATCAATTAGTCTCATTGTGTATTTTCCTTTCATATCTTGAGGCTAACTGATGATAGAAGATGCGAATTATATTTTTATCAATCAGTCTCATTGTGATTTAGAGGATGATCTAAATGCTTATGCTCATGTAATTACAAACAATGGTCTTGTTTCCATTTCTTGTGTCAGATATGTTGCATGGAAGCATAAACTTCATCGACTTTGTAATTTATAATGGTTGAGTAGGATGATCTTGATGAGGCTGCAATCAAGAAGATGGAAGATGTGAGAATGGCTATGCAACATCCCTTGCTGCTGCGAAGGAGAATCCAAGTGAAGAATCCTTAACTAGCATAGCAGAGGCGCGGGCCTAGCAGCAAGCTTTTGTTCTTTCATTGTGACACTGCTTAATTTAGATTGTTTTTCCTGCTCGTAACTCATAGACTGTCACTTTGACTCCTAATTTAGATCTTTGCCATGTAATCAGGTCTTCTTTGAATCATAATTTAGATTGTGACACTGCTTAATTTATATTGTTTTTCTTGCTTGTAACTCATAGACTATCACTTTGACTCATAATTTAGATCTTTGCCACGTTCTACTGTACTTGTGCACTTTTTTTGTGTTTTTAACAAGAACCTACTGTATTCAAGGTTATCACCATCCTTTGTATCAGTTTGTATCAGTTGGGATCGTGCACTCTGATCCTTTGTATTAGTTCATCCTTCTGATGCAGTATGTTGCTCCACTTGCAATGAACATAAGTAATTCACAACTACTAGTTGATTTCTTTGTCAGAATTCTCAGTTTTTGACATCAAATACTAAATTTTGTTTGCGCTCTTATTTTCTGAACTTTGTTATCATTCTTTTGCAGAATCTATGATCTAAATGTATGAGGCTGGTGTTGGTGAATTGTCTGTGCTTTTTCTTTTGGGCATATGTAGTGGCTGCAGTGGCACTCACTTTATGGTCCACACTCTTTATCAGGCCCCCTTTAAATTGAATTGCATTTTAAGAACAATTGAATTGCATTTTGTAGGGTCTATTGTTCTGAGAAGTCGGAGCACCGTGAAAGTCACCGCCTGCATATGCTAATGGTGACCTGGCTGTTGTTTGCTGCTGGTCGGATGAAGTAAGTCACCAAGCTCCTTGGAGATGGAGTAGTCCTTTGCATTATGTTGACACACCAAGCTCATTCCAGATTTTAGTATATGCTTTTCCTGTGGCTCCCAGATAATCTCACAAGGCTCTCTTGTTCCTATCTCATTTCTTTCGGGACATCCATCAGATTTGCTCTTAGTCTTTAGCTAAACTCTTGTAAGTTTATGACTGAAAATCAGTCCTGATTTGTTCTGACTGTCATAAAAATTTGATGATTTCCATTCAATTTGTTAGTTTTTTTAATTTGTTGATCCGCTTATAAAGACTATTGGTTTTTATTAGGCAATGTGTAGGAAGTTCGCTATATATTCAATTTGGTTTCTTCATTCTCTCATCAAGATTTCTTTCCTAAAATTGACTTGAGGTGTTGTGAAATATTTTGGTGAGTAATTTTCTTATTAGTGCTTCAACTCTTTTTCAACAATAGTGATTTACTATGAAGTGATAACCATCTAAAACTGTTTTCATGAATAGTTCTTTCATAGGCTTTAAAGAAGGGGAAGGAGCAAGTATATGATGTTGTTCTATGTGATAAATCTGGGCGTGAGTATCAAATTTTACAGGGTAAAGTTTGGTTTTTCTCTATTTTCTATTTGACATATCTTTTAATTTCTGCTAGCTCTGCACACAAATTACATGTACTTTGATGGAAGAGTTGATTATGCAAGTGTGAAAGCAATTACTAAAGTTGTTTTTGGTACTCCTAATGTATGATTATGAGCATCTATAAGTTTTAATTTTTTTTTGCCTAATTTACTATTTATAAGATGCACCAAAATTTTATTTCTAAGGGACAGGTTTAACTTAATTTCCCTTCTTGTCTAAAATGTTGGTGATGGCATAATACCTTGTGTTACCTGCACTAAAAGCTTCTGCATTTTCTTTTTCTTGTATAAGCCCATAATATCATGAAGCATCGTGGATGACACACGATGAAGAAGTCTTCTCTTTCTTTAGAATTCTTTTATTTTCAGTGATTGTTTCACATCACAACATGTGTACAATCATAGACTTAATTTCCACTAGGGTTAACAAAGAAGGCTAAGGAACTCTATTCTCGCCACAAGAAGGTAGGGTTTTATTTTGAATCTTTATTTTTTTCTGGTTTTTCTTATGATTTGTTTCTCCAGTGGAGTGGGAATTCGAGATTGTTGCATAGTAGTGATACGAGGAATCATAAATTCATGGTTGATAGATGTTTTGGTAAATAGATCAGCTATGGATCATAGAACCCATAGGAGTAATTTTCTTTCTTTCTTTCTTTCTCTCTTTCTCTCTTTCTTTTATTGTTTGTTTTGATTGATTTGTCCAGTGAAGTAGGTATTTGAGAGTGTTGCATGGAAATTCATGTATTATTTATGTGATATTTGAGGAAATTAGTTGTCTTTGTTTGTGTGATTGATTGCTTGATTGATTTGCACGAAGAAATGGAAATTTGAGAGTTTGTCTTGGTAATTGTCTTCCAAAAGCTTAAGAAGGGAAAGGGTAATAAGAAATTCATGTATTATTTGGTGAGATATGAGTGTTCTCAAAGGTGAATTTATATATTTGGCTGACTTGTTTGATTAGATATATTTATTATGTGCAAATGAATGATGTTGTGTATGAGGTGGTTGAAGGGGATCCCAGAAATATTCTACCTGAAGCATTCTTGAATCTGATCATGATCCCCAGGTACAAAGTTCATACTCTCTTCAAAATCTATCATCTTTTGATTGATGTTGTGCGGTGTTATAAACACAGAAACAAAATTACATTTCATTTGATTTAATTGGTGGTGCAGGAAATGGAAGAAAAATCTTTGGCAGAGGAGCAGGGAAATGGTATTGGTGATATAAGAGATCTCTGCAGCAAAGGAGAGATGGAGATGGATGGAGAGGAGGAGGAAAAGTGTAAAGGGGACCTGGCATTGTTCAATGCAGAGTGTCACTGTGACTTGGGATTGGGCTGGGTTTGCTTGTCAGGACTTACCAGGCAGCAGGTGGATTTTTCAGAAGGTTTATATGAGAAAATTAAACACTGGCAGATGTAGCAAGAAAATTGAGATTAGACTCTGAAAACCCTGTGGCAGATGCTGAGAGCTATACCATTTTTGTTTGATGTTGCCATTGATGCAAACATTGATCATGCAAATATGTTAATTTGCATGATCAATTGTAATTTGACATTTTTGTTTATGAAGTTGTGAATGAATATGTAAATTTGACATTTTTGTGATTATTCATGAATTATCAATAAAATTTTGATTATTTTTAAATTGTAATTGAATGTAGTTTAATAGCATACAGTGGAGCTTCAGGATTATAAAAAAAAAATGCTATAAAATATAAAAAATTATTTTTTAAAAAAATGAATCTCACGGCGGTTCAAGAACCGCTACAAAACAGAATTTAATAATATTTTATATTATATTAATAATTTTAAATTGTATTAATAGGTTTTTCAAAAACACCATAAACTTTTAGTGGTGGTTTAGTAACCGCCGCTAAATGTTTACCAAACTGCCGCTAAATGCAGCAATGGTGAATGTCGTGGATGCATTTTCCTGCCACTAAATGTATTACGCGTTTCTCGGCGGTTCATTAAAACCGCCGCCAAATGTAGTGGTGACACCAGTATTAGCGGCGGTTTTATAATCGCCACGGATTTCATTTAGCGGCGGTTATATCTTAATAACCGCCGACAAGTGCCTATTTTCTTGTAGTGCTTCTTAATCCATCTGCTTCATTCTTTATCACATACACCTATCTATTCTTTAACAATTTCTTTCCACTTGGAAGCTTTCACCAAGTCCCAAGTTTGGTTCCGATGCAAAGAGTCCATCTCTTCTTCCATTGCCTTTTGCCATTTAGCTTTCTCAAGACAACTTTGTGCTTCATGAAAAGATTCCGGCTCACTAGCATCGGTAAATAAAGCATAATACAAGGATGGAGAATACCTTTGGATCGGTTTAGGAGTCCTTGTAGATCTCCTTACAATTTGTGGAGACGAAAATTCTTGTTCTTCCTCATCAACATGAGCATCCCCTTGCTCAATCATCTCCATGCTATCATCATGACCATCAACATCACCATGACCATCACCATCATCATGGTCTTAAGGATGAATTTCTTGTACTTACCGAGGAGGAACACATGAGTCAACTTGCATATGAATAACAATATTCTCATCCTTTTGCTCTTCATGATTGCTTTCTTTGAACATTACATCCTCATGAAATATCACATCATGGCTTCTAATTGTCTTCCTCTCAATTGGATCCCACAACCGGTAGCCTCTATCACCACCATAACCAAGGAAAGCACATCTCCTTGATTTCAAATCAAGCTTACTTCTCTTCTTAAATGACACTTGCACATAAGCTTCACAACCAAAAACTCTTAAAAGATCATAAGAAATTTTCTTACCACTCCATAGCATTGCAGGAATATCGCCATCCAATGGAGCAATCGGTGATCTATTGATGAGGTACACCGCCGTATTTGCAGCTTCGGCTCAAAAGAACTTAGGAAGACCGGAGTGAGATAGCATGCTTCTTACCCTCTCTACAATGATTCTATTCATTCTTTCAATGACACCATTTTGTTGTGGAGTGTGAGGAACAGTTTTCACTCTCTTAAGGTCATTCTCTATGCAAAAGCCATCAAAAGCACCAGAGCAAAATTCTCCACCATTGTCCGTTTGCAAGCATTTTATAAACCTTTCACTTTCTTTCTCAACACGAGCCTTGTGTAATGCCCCGATTTTCTTTGTGAATATTGTATAAATAGGAAATAAATGCCGATGAAATAACGGGTGTTATATTTAAATTAACACGAGGAGTACGGAATGGACTTATATGGTGGTGAATTGATGCCCTGGATTTTAAGATAGATTGAGTAGAGATTATTAATGTTAGTAATGGTTGTGACAATTTAACAACTAATGTGAGCTAGGTTTGTGACAACTAAGTCTTTATTTGGGCTTCAAGAGGTGGACTGTTGGCTAATCGGGCTTGGGCCGGTTTAATCATTTAGATAGGAAAAAGGGGTTGAAGGCTTTTGTGATAAGGTGGAGACAAAGCTGATGGCAGGTGCTTCTCCGGTGAAGCATGAGGTGGACGGTGGGGTCAGCTCGTTGGTGCCCGAGCAGGTGGTGTCTCCACGCATGCGATGGTGAAGGTGAAGCCTCCACGTGGCTCTCTAGCTGGAGGTAGGTCGAGTGAAGGAGAAGAGGGTCAAGGCCCCGAAGTCCTGGGACCCTCTCGTTAGCTCTGCCAATTCTTCGATCTCGTGTCCAAAGAAGCCAACCGAAGTTCTTCTTGATTGCAACTCCGGCTAGGTTTTGGCGCCGGTTGCTCTTCTCTCTCTCTGCTCGTAATCCGACTTGGGCCGCCTGCTGTTCTCAAGTAGAGCCAACACCAACGCACCAGCCCGCTAGTCTTCCGCTCCCTCGCCTCCAAAGAAAGGTCGAAAGCACCAGGTCCGGCAAGCTAGAGGTGTTGTTGCCGTTGTATTGTGTTGTTGTTGTTGTGTTTTGCTATTGTTGTTGCTTCTTTTGGTTTGGCGTGTATCCATTGGGGATTCAGAAATTGAGAAGGAGAAGAGTTGTTAGACACTTTCATTCTTGCCTATCGGGTGTTTGAAGGAATGCTTGCATGAATTTTGAGTAGTTGATGTGAATTTTTCCAGTTGCTGTTGTTGTTAATGTATTGTATTGTATGGATTAGATTAAAAAAAGAGGAGGGAATGGACTAACATTCAGTTGTATAGCTTTGGTGTTTAATGGAATGGGTATGAGAGATAATACTTTGGTGGTAGTAGACCACCTGTAGGTATGAGTGAATTGTTGTAGGAAAATGATGCTTCCATGATGAATGAAGTATGTGTACTGAGCTACAATTACATTTTGCCAATCAAATTCCATGCTAAGGCTAAGCTAGTGTTATTGATTAGTGTGGGTTTTTACTAATTTCAGATAGGCCCTTTAAGAAGAAATGTGTGAATCATGAATTGTGTATTTATTTAGTTGGACATGGGCCTTTAGCTAATTGAATTTGTGCCCATGAGTATTTTAAGAGAATTGTTAAATGAGTGTCATGGGTTTTGCAAATATGCTACTAATATGCCCAAGATATTTGATAGGGTTTGAAAACATGGCATGAGTACTATGAAGATATTAAGGAAGCTAAACTAACTTAGGGGAATACTTAGTTCAAAGGTCTCATGCTTTAATATTAAGCTATCATCTAGTGTTTGTTGGAAGATTTAAATCATGATTGAGTGGTGGGCCTGAGGTTACTTTGACTTGAGCCCATATATATTACTAGGGAGAAATTGTTAGATAAGAATGTACGCATTGTGAACTCGTACTTACTTTAGATATGATTGCGTTTACCAGGAAAAGGGAAGGACAAGTCGGGGTCTTCGGGAGGTCCGAGTCAGACTTGACTTGCTTAGGACTTCAAGTGAGTGGACCTACTGTACATCCTCGTGTTTGATCAGGATTTTATCGTGTTTTCAGTTTATATTTCTCGACTATGATTTATTCTCGGTTTTGAGAATGATTTCGATTAATTACAGCTATTGTAGATTGATGTTCTGCATATGATTAGTTGTAGATCATTGAGATAGATACATGATGTGAGCATCGATATTTGCATCCTATTTAGATGATCCTTGCTATGCAGATGCGTTCGCTGAAAGTGAGACCAAATGGACACCGAGTAGGGGAAAGGTTTTCTTGTTTTCAAAATGAATTTCTAGCCTCAAAACCTTGTTTCAAAATGTATTTATCTTAAAACCCTTTTCCGACTCTTTGGGGTGCTTGGTACCACCGGTGAAGACCCAGATCGGGGGAAACCTCGCGGCTTCACATACAGCCCAGATTGGGGGATACCTCACGGCTATTTATCTGAGACCTTAGCAAGTGATCCTACAGAGTTGCCTTTTATTCGATAGATGCTCACTTATTTAGACATCTTATTGAGGCATAGTTAGGCATGTTTGTGACTGATGACTTCTCGGGTTTCCTCGGACATTGCATTAGATGATCTTCCTGATTGGGAAGAAAATGCATAGACTTACATGCTTACTGTTTTTCTACATGTATATCAGTACAGATTATTTTCTATATACAAGATTATATTCTTTGGATGCACAGGTCTTATTTGACCCGACAGTAGGGGTCACATTTCACTGAGCTCTGTAGCTCAGCCCCTTTTTCTCACCCACCTTGTGCAGGTAGCAAAGAGGATCCCGATAGAGACTAGACCCGGTGAGATGGGTGGACTCGTAGATGGCTCAAGGCCCTAGATTAGCTTCCTTACTCCGCACTCTGTATATTGTTGTATTTTACTTTTGGAGACTAGACACAGGCGTATAGTCTGTGGAGTGTTGTATCAGATAAGACTCTCCTCTTGGATGAGCTCCGGACTTCTTATGTATTATTTCTTTGTGTCTCCAGTTTCCAGATTATTCCGCAGGTTTGGTTTCAGATTCGACAGCCTTGCGCTCAGGACACCCTTCTGGGCTGGCTGGTGTGACACGTGTCCCTATGGGGATTAGGGTGTTACACCTTGAACTTCTTGAAAGTTTCAAAAAACTTGATCTTTGGATGCTAATGGATAAATCCAAAACTTCCTTGAATAATCATCCATGAAAGTACCAAAATAGGAAGCACCACCAAGAGACTTGACATTCATAGGGCCACAAACATTGGAATTAACCAACTCCAATGCTTTCAACTTTCCATGAGATTCATGCCTCTTAAAGTTTACTCTATGTTGCTTGCCCATGATGCAATGCACACATAATTCAAGAGATGAATTCTCAAACAAACGAATAAGCTTTCTATCTTGCAATACCTTCATTCCATGCTCACTAAGGTGACCAAGCCGACTATACCAAACATGCACATCATCATGTCCACTTGCCATTGCCGACATACATCTTTGAGGTGAGCCAAGAAAAGTGTATAAACTCCTATCCTTTTGCCCCTTCAATACCGTCATACAACCCTTGGAGATCTTCCACGATCCATTACCAAAAGTGACCACATAACTGGCCTCATCAAGTTGCCTGGCCGAAATAAGGTTCTTTTTTTTATCTCGGGAACATGTCTCACATTAGTCAATGTATGCTTCTTCCCATTTGATTGCTCAATAACCGCATCACCAATGCCCAAATTTTTACATGCACGATCATTACCAAGGTAGAAATTACCACAATCAACCTCTTTGTAGGTGGAGAAAAATGATCGATCCGGACATATATGAAATGAAGCACTGGAGTCTAACACCCAAGTATCAACGGGAGAAGAAACCGTACAAGCAATACTCAATGTGACTCCATCTTCGCTATTAGATGCTATGCTTGCTTCACCATCAACTTGCTTCCCTTTTCACTTACTCTCCTCACATGGCCTTGTTTCTTGCAATACCAACAAGTAACTACCCGGCCCCGTGACTTTGATCTTCCCTTTCCTTGTGACTTTCCCCTATTAGCAAAGGTATCACCCATTTGTTGAGACCTTCCTCTTTCACTGGCAGCTAATGCTTGACTCGAGTCACTAGACATTTGTGAAGAAGCCCTTCTAGTCTCCTCACTACTCAATGAAGAAACAACATCATTCAACTTGAACTTGTTCCCCATTGTATTCGCCACGGTAGTAACAAGAGTATCCCAACTTGGAGGCAAAGAGCTCAAAAGTAGCAAGCATAATAGCTCTTCATCAAGATTCACCTTTAGAGCTTTCAATTGTGCCACAATTGAGTTAAACTCATTCACATGCTGGTGACACCATCCTTCATCTTCAAGAGAAATAACCTCTTCATGGCATGCATCTTATTGATACCCGATGGTTGCTCAAAAGATTACCCCAAAGTGCTCCAAAGTTTATAAGTGGTCTTACATTGATAAACATCAAACAATATAGATGGTGAAATACATGGCCTTATCACCGACAAGCATTTCCGATCAAGAGACTTCCATTCTTCATCACTCATGGATGAAGGTTTAGCATCCTCCCCCAATAATGGTAGATCCAACTCCTTATAGACAAGATGATCATCCATTATGATCTTTCATATTGGCCAATTGTCCTCCTTGAGCTTCTCAAACTCCATTGCCTTATCCATGCTTATGAGACCAAATCACCGCCAATACAAGCTTCAATTCTCTCAATTGCAAGCTTAGATGACCACCACACTCCTAGAACCAAGCTTTTATACCAATTGTTGCGAGTGAGGAAGCGCGGAACGAGTGCGGCAATTCGTCGAACACTTGATGTGCAACTTCACCAACACCTAGCAATAGCACAATGGATGGGAAATACAAAGAGCACATACAACCATTCACACAAGAACAAAATTGAGACACCAAATTTAACGTGGTTCGGCGAAGAAAAGCCTACATCACTAGAACTTGGGGGATTACAAGAGCGACAAGGAGAAAACAACGGCTTAAACCAAGCCACAAGAGAAATACAAGAGTAACAAATTCCCCTCACCACAAGACACCAAGGGATTCACCCTAACAAGATGAGATCTAGGGTTTCTTCTTCTCTTGTCCACCTTCTCATTTCTCTCTTCGCACACTCTCACAAGACTCTCTTCTTCAACAACAAACATAACCCTATATCAACCATAGAGAAATCTAGACCGTTGGATAAAAAGTGATGAAGATTTGGCTTCATCCCAATGATAAGACCATATCCCAAGGAAAGCCAATATTTAACAGGGAATCCTGAGGAATTGGATGACACGACACTGTTTCTCTTCTCTTCTCCTTGAGTCCCGGTAGGAAATCACAGTGGACCAGAGCCATCAATGGTGTCAATCAGCTCAAGTGTGTATGAATTTTCTATTCTCTCGCATTGTTTTCATTTTTTTTTTTTTTTTTGAATTCATGCATGTTTGTTCTTCCAAATTTTTGTTACACAATCTCCCTAAATCACATGACAAAGTGATAGATACCTGCCAAATCCACAATTACAATCAACATCAACAAACATGCACAATAACAATCACGATTACACCTATTATCCATCATAAGTAAAAGAATCACAATAACTGAGGGTTGTGGGAGATGTTATCTCATGGAATGGAACACTTTTACAATGTGAGAGTCTCTTGCCTTCATCTCCTTCATTTGTGAACCACTATTTTGCTCAGTCTTTTGAAGAAACTATACATTAAATAAATCCATAATAAGATCAACATTTTGTTATGGAATTCCAAACATGGGATTGTGATCCTCACGAATTTTCAAAGACAGCGTCAAATTGAATTAATCCATAAAGCACATAAACAGTTCAAACATCATTTGTTCTGAACTGATTTAGTGGGAATATGATTGTTCAATCTGTGCATGCATTTTATCTGAACATCGCTTCATCATTGGTTGTCTCCCTTTATTTTATTGCACACATGTCATTCCATCCAATTTAGTTTATAGACATGTGCACATATGACTCTTTTTAGATAAATGGAACTGCTTTAGTGCACTGTGGTTCAGAATGAATAGTTGCATGAATTCTGAGGCTGACAAAATTCTCTTGAAAACTTGCAAAATTTAGCATCCATATGTACCTACAATGTTTAGCTTGACCAGGTCACTATTAGAGAAGGATGCTCAATAGAACACAAAGGTCTACCTGGCTAGCTATGCTTTATCCTTTATCGGTTTGAACTTTATGAAGTAATATTCATATTCTATTTGGCAAAAGGAAATTAAAAAAAAAAGGCAATATGATGAAATTTTTTATTTTTTTAATTCTCTTCTTATGTTGCGAATTGCAACAATGTTGTTTTTATTATGCTATTGAAAAGTTAACATGTGGTTCTAAAGGTGCTTATGTTAGCTACTTGGCAATTTTCTTTGTATAAACTATAGATATATTCATCTCTCTTTTTTTTAATGTGGATATGCCACTAAAGGCATGCCATAGGCGTGGTGTAAAATACAAGATTTTATTGGAATAAATGGATTTTAAATTTCTTCTAATTAATTTGGTAATTAAAATAAATTCTCAAAACTTGGTTTACTAATTAGGTTTAATTGAGGCTTCCAAGGACTTTTTTATAATTAAGAGTGATTGGAGAACTTGAAAGGGAATAAATAAATTTTTGGAATAAATAAACGGAAATTACTTGGTGATTGATTTAATTAATTAAAGGAATTCTCCAAGTTTGGAATTACTTGGACTTGATTGGAGAAGAAGGAATAATTGGCTAAATTCCTTAATTGGAGTTAATTGAGGCGAATAGGGACTAATTCTTAATTCCAGGAAGTCAAGGGACTTGATGAAAATCTTACACTCTCACATGAGTCCAACTAGGTGGGGGCCTTCTCGTAATATTAAGAATTTGAGGGACTCTTTACAAAAATTTACAATGAAACCATGCACGTGAAAGGGGAATTCTATATTAAGATGATCGGACGTGCGATCAACCGTTCGTTGGTGGGGACCTTCGATCCCGAGGCAGGTGACTGGCCACCCGTAGAAACGGTTGCATTGCGCGGTCGAGTTTCAGCCGCCCGATCTAATGAGAAGTCGATCCAGAGGCAAGAGCTGCGCCCTTCTTCGCAAGCACGTAACGCGCATCGCCGCGAACCGCTCTTCTGCGTGCAAATCGTCCGAAAAAGGCAATGCTCGATCTAGTAGCTCATTTTGATCGTGAGGAGATTCTCTCCATGGGTATATAAATAAAGAAACCGAGCCCCTAACCCTAGCGCCGCTTTCACCTTCGAGCTCTCTCTTCTCCTTCGTTCTTTCTTCGGTCTGGGTACCTTGACAAAGGCTGCCGACGCTCGTGGGATTTGCTGGAGAAGTTTGTCACCGGGGAGCATCCCCACCGTGTGGAGGGGACAAGGTCAAGAGGCGACTGATCAACCTCTGGCGTTGCCAGGTTGTGTTTTGATCTCGTGTAGGAGTTTATAGCCTATGAATCTTTACATACATGATTTCTTTTCAGTACTGTAGAGTTTCTGTGACCTTTAAAAGCTTGGTTTGTTAATGACCAGGACTTTAAGAGGTTTGAGTATACATTTGCATGCATGGTTTAAGCATAGAGTTGCCGGTTGTTTTCTTTATTGTGTTAGATGATGTTTGATGAGCTTATATTAATATATATGCAAGCTTGATGTGAGTAACTCTATGAAGTGTTTGGATTATTGTCACTGTGTGCATGAAATCAGAGGATGGTTTGATGGCCTGGGTAGCAAGTGTTCATGCGTTGAAGGAGAGATTGATATGAATGTAGGCTGGTGGGATTGCTTAGTTTCTTTGTGGAGGATTAGTTTAATAAATTTAGAGGTTGATGAAGATATTTTTTGGTGAGCAAGGGTTTGGGTTGTCCATGAATAGATGCTGTCAGTTGTTGAGAGGGGATGAATAAAGGCTTGGCCTCATCGGAGAGTAGTTTGGGTCATGAGAAGCTTTTGAGGATTTGTTTGTTGGACCGGTCTGTTGAGGCTGGGAAGCTGGTATTGGTTTATGGCTGCTGATGATAATGAAGTAAGAGTGTTGTGTGCTATTGACTCAAGATTTTGGCAAAGGTACTGATTTCCTTTTTAAAAAAATAAAAATAAAATAATAATAATATAATAAATAAAATGGTAATGAGTGAGAATGGAATCCATGACCACCAATTATAGATAGTGGGCCTTAACCACCCGGTAGTGAAATGGGCCTTAACCACTAGGTCATTATATGTTGTTTGATTTAATAGAGGGTGTTAAATTAATAAGGGCAAACCAAATTAAAAAGAGTAAAGGTGGCAAGTAAGGGAATAGAACTAGAGACCTCTAAAACATGGTAGTGGGTCTTAGCCACCAGGCCACCACGCTTTATCCATGGAAATAAATAGGTTTAGTCATTTAAGGTAAATGACATAGGAAAACAAGGGAAGGGCGGCACGGTTTGAATTGGGCTGTTTAAAGCATCATGCATGTTCAACTAGAGATTTTTAAGATGTTGGCAACACTGATATAGGTTTTACTATCGTGCTGCGTATATAGAGACGTGACAGGTGGGATTTTTGTTGAGTAATCCGGGATGACAGGTGGGATTTTTGCTGAGTACACTTACCTCGTACCCACTCTTCAGAGTTTTTTTTTGGCTTATTTACTATCATGTTTGATGATATTGTTGCCTTGAGTTCATTCGCGGCTTTCATAATTGTTTGGATTCCCGCTGAGCATGTTTGATCGCTTTTCGGATGTTGGTATCCCTAATTTGTTGTTGGTCTTCCTCCCTGATTCAATGGAGCTTGTGGGCTCCGCTTGGGAACGCCAGTGGACGGATACCCTAGCGCTTCGCTTGCCATGCCGCAGGGACGATACTCTAGTTGTATTGCCCATCGCTGGGGATGATTCACGGCCGTATCGACATCGCACGAGAGGTGGCGCCACCGGCATATGACTTGAGGGTCGTGACGAATCGAGGGTCGAAGTTCCAACAAGTTACTAATGATGTTGGCCGGGGGAGATGTTTGTTGAGCTTCTTTTGGAATTCATTGCGTAGCTTGAGGGCTAATGTAGTTAGGAGTCGTTACCGTTGTGATTATTTGTGGTATACTCTTAGGGATAGCTTTTGAGGGGTGTGTCCCTGTTGTTGACTTGATGATTATTTTATTGATTTTATTATGATTCTATGAGCCCTGCAGGTGTACTTATCGGGCTTTCCATTCGAAAGCTCATGCACTTGTTCTTTCTCTTTTTCAGATCCTGCGGAGTAGGAGACTCGAGCTCAGGAGCCGATAGGGTTATCTTGCGGAGGTCCGAGGATCTCATTTATTTTCAGTGTGTGTGAGAGACTTTTTATTGTAGGACCCTTATAGGGCCTGACATTCTATAGAGCATATGGACCCTTTTATTTTATTTCCGCTGAGATTCTTTTTATGTGGATATTTGAGATTTATTATCTTGCTATTATGTTATCTGCTTTTACTTAGGCCTTGTATCCGAGTGAGGTGTGCCTTACTTGGTTACCGCCGGTCTGCACATGTACCTGAGGTCCAGGAATCCGGGTCAGGGTGTGACACGTGGTTATAACCCTCAACCTCTCCTTGTAATTAAGAGAGAATAGACTAACTTAGGAAAGTTGGTTATAGATATTGTAAGTTCTGGACGGGTTGTCTGCTTGTTGTAACAGGTGTTGTAACACAGGTTGTAACACTCTGCTCACTGAGTTATATCGTGGTACTCACACACTTAATAAAAACACACGACAACAAGAAGACAAGAGAGTTGGTTACCCAGTTCGGCCAACAATGCCTACATCTGGGGGGCCATGCCCGGAGAAGACAGTCACTAAAAGTGTAGGGAAAACAAGGAGTACAGGAGTTCCTCACTCTCTCACCACATAAGCACCTTCTCTCCTCGACATTACAACAAGTGACCACGATCACCCTTCCTACCAAGGGACTACTCTCACTGGCTCACCCTAATCCTCGAGTCTCCTGGCCTTATATAATGTGCCCACCCTCGCTTTCACGCCATCACAAAGACATACTCCACCTTCAGGATTCTCTCACAGATTCCGTAATTAGACTCCTTCCACTCGTTGTTGCAACTCGGGTTGTAACAAGTTGCAACATGACCTACCGTAGATTTCACTGCAAGGCTACAAAGACTCCATCGCGACACCTTCGACTTCAAGCCAAGACCTCCAACCCTCCCGGTTGAGTCCCGAAGTCTCATCAAGGCCGATCCTCCCCGATCCTCGACACGCCACTAGCCGATCCACCTCCATCGCGATACTCAAATTCTCACGATCCACCATGTTTGCTTTGTCAAATGGTCTTGATTTGGCTTCAATGTAGCACCTTGAGAATCAATCTTGATTGCCAAATCTGTCATCAATCAGCTGCATTTGTTTCTAATTAGTCACCAATCAGCTGAGATTATGTGGCCCATTTGCATGTAATCTTGTGCATGTCAAATCACCATTGTATGGCCACTTGATTGAAGTTGCCTTATCAAGCTGCATGGCATCTTCCACCAATCTTCAATCAACCATTCTAGATTTGCATGTGATCTTCAATCATCCTCCCATCTCTCCAATCAGTCTTCTCCATATATGGTGATGCACCTGATTCTCTCAATGACTTGACCCGAATCTGCATCTCCTTGGGCTGCACCTTGATGTGGTCTCCAAATCACTTGAGTCACGGACATCGACCACCTTGATTTGTTGTGTCAAATGATGCCATCCTAGTGCCATTGCACTAACAATCTCCCCCTTGGCATAATTTGACACAACCTTCTTCTCAGCCTCGCCATAATCGCCACTTGATTGTATCTTCAGTTGTAACATACCTACAACATCACAAAAATTACATAACAATGCTTACACCTCGTGACACTCCCCTGAATATTACAAGTGTGTAAGCACATAAAATACAGTCATCATAAACTCGAAAATAACCAGTTCATCAAGCACAATAGTCAGTTCAGTGTTTTTAAGCTAAAAACAGTAAACACAAAAGATGTTGCAAATAGTATTGTAACATAACCCGCAACAAGCAAGAGAGTGCAGACAAAACACATGACAAGCAAAGACTCTCCGCTAGTAATGCAGTAGAATCACTTCACGTACCCCCAAAGTGTAAGTACATTCCTCTCCCCCTTTGTGTCAACTAATGCCAAGTCCTGCAAAGTGTAGATGCAAAAAGAGCAAAATAATAAAGAAACTTGGCAAGTAGGTACTCCCCCTATGCAGTAGTTCTCCCCCTCCGAAGAGCTTCCAGCAAGTGAGTGATGTGTTGCTTCTGTTGGGCAATCTGGAGAAGCTCTTGAGCATGAACTCGTTGTTGACGCTCCAATTCAGCGAGATGGGCAGTGAGATAGTTTTCAAATTCCTCATCGATAGGCAGGTTGAGCTCTGCTCCTGCAACAGTTGGTGGAGATGATCTTCCAACAGGTAGGTCCAGCTTCTTGCCTTGCTTGAATAACTTTGCAGAAATGGTGATTTTCTTCATCACAGGAATTAGCTCTCTGGGATCTTGTTGCACACCTTGTTGCAACATGTAATGAGTGATCAGTGCAGCATATCCGAGGCTTACCTTTAAACTACCACTTGTAGCAGCTTGGACAATGTTCTCATAGATAAATCTGCCAATATTAAACTTTCTGCCAGTTGATATAGCATACAACAGAACAGTCATATCCTTGAGAATACTTGAATTGTGTGGGGAAGGAAACCAATTGTAGATTCCAATGCGATATAAAGCATTATATTTGATCGCGGAGCAAAGATGTCGGGCGATCTTGATTTTGCTCCCCAATCAGGCATCTACCTCCGGTAATTTCATGCAATACTTCATCTCAATATTCCAACCCATCTTCATACTTATCGTAGCAGCTTGACTGGAAACTCTAGAAAGTGATTGATTGATTCAGAGAGAATTCAACCTTCTTCCCTCGGACAAACACTTGTGGAGTCTGCCCAGTGTTAACTTCTGAAAGAATATCAGTAAAATTGCTATAGAATTCTTTGACCAGAGAAACATTGTAGTGTTGCGCAAATGTAACTGATTTGAACAGTCCTCTGTCAATCAAGAGTTGCAACAAGTCTACTTTCTTATGGGCATCCTCATCAATTTTTCTTTCAACAACTACTCCTCGAGTAGACATAAGAGTGAACTTCTTCTTGCATGCAGTATTTACAAATTTCTTCTCTTTGTCAAGAGACTTGGATGTCCTCTTCTTGTCAGGAGCTTTTTCAGATTTGGTTGACTCCCCCTTACTTTTTGATCGAGTCCTTCTTTGTTCAGATTCAACAGGTACTTTGACCTTCTTAGACTGAGCTTGTTTCTTATGCTTTTTGGGCACAACAGCCTTTTGCTTTATCACTTGTTCTTCTTGGGCATGAGTATCAGAATGTGACTCTTTGTGCAGCTTCTTCCTCTCGTGGATCGCTTCTTGGGGTACAGCTTGCCTTCTTTTCTTGGACAGCCAAACCAATGGAACTCTCGGCTATCAGAATCGCCGATGTCGCATGTGGAGTTGCAACATCAAGAGTAACATCTTCTTGAACTTGCTTCGTAGCTTCCGTGGAGGGCTCATCGTGGGTATCCATGGCACCAGCAGAAGTAATCTTTTCTCGCTTATACCGCCTAGACACAACAATCTTCCCTACGAGTGGACACTCTTTCCACGTGAACTCCTTCAATGTAAAATGTGGATTAGTTGCAACAGGTAAGACAATACCTTCACAAGCTTTCTTCTTGGAAGCCTCTTTTCGTACACTGGCCAGAATCTCTGCGACCTCCACCTTTTCACTTGAAGAATCAGTCGATGGTGGTTGATCCTCTTCAATGATCTTGCCCTTCTATTGCCTTGTGTCGATTTTTCAAAGCATGTGAGTCCTTAGATTCCTCCTCAAGAATCGGGTCCACAGAAGTCCTTTCTGAAGGAGATAGATCCGGACAAACACCTTTCTCTGGGCCCTCTTTTGTTGAGATAGGGATATGGGGACCAGATGATACTGTGGGGCCTCCATACTTTTGAAAGATTTCAGGCATTCTTTGTGACAGCCAAAGGAACGGTGCAGTGTGTGGAACAGATGTTGCAACAGGAGTAGGACTCACTACAAGATCAAGTTTGTGTGTACTCAAGGCCCTCCTCGTGGGTACGGAGTAGATTCATGAGACATTGATGAAGCTTGCTCTCCCTTTGGTGATGCCTCTTTCTTCTCCACTTTGGTACGCCTTTGTGGATGTTGCTTCGTCCTCATCTCTTATGCAGACTCTGTCTCTCTATTTGGGAAGAGGAATAGAGAGAGATGGTATTGAGGCTAGGGTTTGCTTGTAAAACAAATAAATACAAGTTATTGGATACATAAATAACTAAAAAGTAGTTTTAGAAACTAATTCCCTCTCAGCAACTAACTTTTCTCTCTTTATTTCAAATTTCCCCCTTTTTTTTATAAAAATTTATTTATGGGGGAAAAAAAAACTTATACTCAGAGAGAATTTGCTTGTGCCCAATTGGGCACCTTTCCTCCAGTTGATGATGTCCACTGGTTGTAGGCTTGATTCACAGTAGTCTTTTTGTTCACAGTGCTTTGCTTGGCAATCCAGAGTTGAGATGTGATGTATCATCTTTCCTTTAATCTTCTTCTTAATTATTGCTTGAACATATCCAGCTATCTTCCTGCACTTCAAGTCTTCTTTCAGTCTTCTACACTTCATCTTGTTGTGGCCTTTCTTACCACAGTGAGTGCATGCATGAGCTTCAGCCTTCTGAATTTTTCTTCTTGTCTTGACCTCTTTGACGTCTTGAGGTTGGGAAGATTTGGCCTTAACAAAGACAACTTCTTTGGGATTCTTCTTTGCTCTTGAGGACTCTCCTACATACCCCAGTCCTCTTTTGTTCCCAGATTTTCTTCTAGCTGCAAGAATATCATCTAGCTTTGCTTTTCCTCTATTCAAGGAATCCAGTGTCTTCTCAGCTTGTTGGAGCTTGTGTTGACATTCAGTGAGCTTTCTCACAGCATCATCCCTTTCTTTCAAGAGGCTGTCTTTCTCATCTGCTAGAAACTGGCTCTTCTTCAGAATGGTTGTGTTTTCTTCATGGAGAAGTTTGTTCTCTTGAGTCAATTTCTCCGCACTCGCCTCCATGCCTTCTTTCTCCTCCTCAAGTAGCGTGTGAGTTTTCTTCAAGTAGACATCCTTCTCTTCTTCTAGTTGTTTGTTTTCAAGCATCAATTTGTCAAACCTTCTCAACATGACTTCATAGCTTTTGAGCTCTGCTGTGTTAGTTCACCGTCGCTATCATCGTTTTCGTGATGTTGCACTAGAAGTTGCAACATACTTTGCAACACTTGTGCTTCCTGTTGGGTTAAACACAGAAGGAAAAGCAACATAGTGACTTATCATACCTTTTGCATCTTTGTCCTCCTGACTTTCTTTCCTCACTCCATCACCTGTGTAGCATTGAGTGATTTTCCTTCTTCTTTAATGTGTTAACACATTCTCGCTTGAACATGACCAAAGCCTTCACATTCAAAGCATTTGATCCTCCTCTTAGATTGGCTTGGATCATCATCTTTGACTTTCTTTTCTTCAGCCTGATATTGCCTTCTTCCTTTCCTCATCATTTTGTGAAATTTGCGCGACAGATATGCAATGTCAGCTTCTTCATCACCAGATTCTAAAATCTCCTTCTTCTTTGACACTTCAGCCTTTAAACCAAGATTCTCCTCCTTCTTGTCTGGCTTCAAGTGCATCTCATATGCTTGAAGAGATCCCATCAACTCATCAAGTCTCACTTTGGTGATGTCACGGGCTTCTTCTATGGCAGCAACTTTGGCTTCAAACCTTTTTGGGAGAGACCTTAAAGTCTTTCGGACAAGCTTCTCATTTGAGTATTTTTCACCAAGTTGGAACGCTTGATTTGCAATTGCCATCAATTTTGTGTTGAAGATGGTGATGTTGTCTCCTTCTTCCATTCTGAGGCTTTCGAAATTAGAAGTTAGCACTTGGAGTCGGTGACATACGCACTGCATTTGTGCCCCTCATGAACTCTCTCAAGAATGTCCCATGCCTCCTTGGCGTATTCACAGTTGCAATATGAGTAAACCTGCCTCTCATTGACTCCTCCAAAAATAGCATTTAGAGCCTTCCCATTTGCAGTAGCTTTGTTGAGTTCCACTTGGGTCCAAGTGCTCCTCTCCTTTTCAACTGCATTCTTCCCAGCATCGAGGTATGTTGGAGGTGCCCAACCATCTAAGATAGAGATCCATGCACTTTCATCAATAGATTTGATATACGCCCTCATGCGTGCCTTCCAATAGGAATAGTTTGCTTCATTCAGAAGTGGTGGACGACTGTTGGAGAATGCGTCGTTCCCGGTCATCTTCAGAACTTCTTCCGTGACTTCACGACCTTGAAAAAAACAGGGTGTACTCCGGCGACCAAGGTTCTGATACCACTTGTAAGTTCTGGACGGGTTGTCTGCTTGTTGTAACAGGTGTTGTAACACACGTTGTAACACTCGCCATCGAAGTTATATCGTGGTACTCACACACTTAATAAAAACACACGACAACAAGAAGACAAGAGAGTTGGTTACCCAGCCGCCAACAATGCCTACATCCTGGGGCCATGCCCGAGAAGACAAATACTAAAAGTGTAGGGAAAACAAGGAGTACAGGAGTTCCTCACTCTCTCACCACATAAGCACCTTCTCTCCTCGACATACAACAAGTGACCACGATCACCCTTCCTACCAAGGGACTACTCTCACTGCTCACCCTAATCCTCGTGAGTCTCCGGCCTTATATAATGTGCCCACCCCGCCTTCACGCCATCACAAAGACATACTCCACCTTCGTGATTCTCCACCGCATTCCGTAATTAGACTCCTTCCACTCCGTTTGTTGCAACTCCGTTGTAACACAGTTGCAACATGACCCGCAAAGATTTGGACCAAGGCTACAGCACCCATCGCACACCTTCGACTTCAAGCACCTCCAACCCTCCCGGTTGAGTCCCGAAGTTCATCAAGGCTACGATCCTCCCCGATCCTCGACACGCGACTAGCCGATCCACCTCTCCATCGTGATACTCAAATTTCACGATCCACCATGTTTGCTTTGTCAAATGGTCTTGATTTGGCTTCAATGTAGCACCTTGAGAATCAATCTTGATTGCCAAATCATGCCATCAATCACCGCATTTGTTTCTAATTAGTCACCAATCACCGAGATTATGTGGCCCATTTGCATGTAATCTTGTGCATGTCAAATCACCATCAGATGGCCACTTGATTGAAGTTGCCTTATCAAGTCGCATGGCATCTTCCACCAATCTTCAATCAACCATTCTAGATTTGCATGTGATCTTCAATCATCCTCCCATCTCTCCAATCCGCTTCTCCAATCGGGCCTTCTCCATATATGGTGATGCACCCGATTCTCTCAATGGCTTGACCCGAATCTGCATCTCCTTGGCCGCACCTTGATGTGGTCTCCAAATCACTTGAGTCACTGGACATCGACCACCTTGATTTGTTGTGTCAAATGATGCCATCCTAGTGCCATTGCACTAACAATCTCCCCTTGGCATAATTTGACACAACCTTCTTTTCCTCGCCATAATGCTTCACTTGATTGTATCTTCAAAGTTGTAACATACCTACAACACTGACAAAAATTACATAACAATGCTTACACCTCAGGACACTCCCCCTGAATATTACAAGTGTGTAAGCACATAAAATACAGTCATCATAAACTCGAAAATAACCAGTTCATCAAGCACAATAGTCAGTTCAGTGTTTTTAAGCTAAAAACAGTAAACACAAAAGATGTTGCAAATAGTGTTGTAACATAACCCGCAACAAGCAGTAGCAGCAGACAAAACACAGCGACAAGCAGCACCTCCAGCAGAACAGCAGAAATTACTTCACAGCCCCAGGCAGAAGTACATTCCTCTCCCCCTTTGTGTCAACTAATGCCAAGTCCTGCAAAGTGTAGATGCAAAAAGAGCAAAATAATAAAGAAACTGGGCAAGTAGGTACTCCCCCTATGCAGTAGTTCTCCCCCTCCGAAGAGCTTCCAGCAAGTGAGTGATGTGTTGCTTCTGTTGGGCAATCTGGAGTAGCTCTTGAGCATGAACTCGTTGTTGACGCTCCAATTCAGCGAGATGGGCAGTGAGATAGTTTTCAAATTCCTCATCGATAGGCAGGTTGAGCTCTGCTCCTGCAACAGATGGTGGAGATGATCTTCCAACAGGTAGGTCTAGCTTCTTGCCTTGCTTGAATAACTTTGCAGAAATGGTGATTTTCTTCATCACAGGAATTAGCTCTCTGGGATCTTGTTGCACACCTTGTTGCAACATGTAATGAGTGATCAAAGGCAAAGATATCCGAGGCTTACCTTTAAACTACCACTTGTAGCAAATTTTGGACAATGTTCTCATAGATAAATCTCGCCAATATTAAACTTTCTCGCCAGCTTGATATAGCATACAATGTAATGGGCCATATCCTTGAGAATACTTGAATTGTGTGGGAAGGAAACCAATTGTAGATTCCAATGCGATATAAAGCATTATATTTGGATCAGGAGCAAAAGATGCCGCGCCTTGATTTTGCTCCCAATCTGCATCTACCTCCGGTAATTTCATGCAATACTTCATCTCAATATTCCAACCCATCTTCATACTTATCGTAATGCTTGACTGGAAACTCTAGAAAGTGATTGATTGATTCAGAGAGAATTCAACCTTCTTCCCTGACAAACACTTGTGAGTCTCGGCCAGTGTTAACTTCGAAAGAATATCAAGAAATTGCTATAGAATTCTTTGACCGTGAGAAACATTGTAGTGTTGGCGCAAATGTAATCGATTTGAACAGTCCTCCTCACAATCAAGAGTTGCAAATAAGTCTACTTTCTGATGGGCATCCTCATCAATTTTTCTTTCAACAACTACTGCTCGAGTAGACATAAGAGTGAACTTCTTCTTGCATGCAGTATTTACAAATTTCTTCTCTTTGTCAAGAGACTTGGATGTCCTCTTCTTGTCAGGAGCTTTTTCAGATTTGGTTGACTCCCCCTTACTTTTTGATCGAGTCCTTCTTTGTTCAGATTCAACAGGTACTTTGACCTTCTTAGACTGAGCTTGTTTCTTCTGCTTCTTGGTCACAACAGCCTTTTGCTTTATCACTTGTTCTTCTTGGGCATGAGTATCAGAATGTGACTCTTTGTGCAGCTTCTTCCTCTCTGTGGATCGCTTTCTTGGGGGGGCCAGTTTTCTTTTTCTTGGACGCTTCAAACAATGGAACTCTCATCGAATCTGCCGATGTCGCATGTGGAGTTGCAACATCAGGTGTAACATCTTCTTGAACTTGCTTCTGTCTGGCTTCTGTGGAGGGCTCATCAGGGGTATCCATGGCACCTGCAGAAAGTAATCTTTTCTGCTTTACAGTCTGTCTAGACACAACAATCTTCCTACGAGTGGACACTCTTTCCACAGGAACTCCTTCAACAGAAACAGGATTAGTTGCAACAGGTAAGACAATACCTTCACAAGCTTTCTTTTTGGAAGCCTCTTTTCGTACACTGGCTAGAATCTCTGCGACCTCCACCTCTTCACTTGAAGAATCAGTCGATGGTGGTTGATCCTCTTCAATGATCTTGCCCTTCGGTTGCCTTGTGTCAGTGCCTTCAGCATGTGAGTCCTTAGATTCCTCTGCAACTGGGTCCACAGAAGCCCTTTCTGAAGGAGATAGATCCGGACAAACACCTTTCTCTGGGCCCTCTTTGGTTGAGATAGGGATATGGGGACCAGATGATACTGTGGGGCCTCCATACTTTTGAAAGATTTCAGGCATTCTTTGTGGCTGACCAAAGGCAAAGGAACGTGCGATGTGGAATGAGATGTTGCAAATGTGAGTAGGACTCACTACAAGATCAAGTTTGTGTGTACCTGCGCCCTCTGTGGCTGGAGTAGATTCATGAGACATTGATGAAGCTTGCTCTCCCTTTGGTGATGCCTCTTTCTTCTCCACTTTGGTACGCCTTTGTGGATGTTGCTTCGTCCTCATCTCTTATGTAGACTCTGCCTCTCTATTTGGGAAGAGGAATAGAGAGATGGTATCGAGGCTAGGGTTTGCTTGTAAAACAAATAAATACAAGTTATTGGATACATAAATAACTAAAAAGTAGTTTTAGAAACTAATTCCCTCTCAGCAACTAACTTTTCTCTCTTTATTTCAAATTTCCCCCTTTTTTTTATAAAAATTTATTTATGGGGGAAAAAAAAACTTATACTCAGAGAGAATTTGCTTGTGCCCAATTGGGCACCTTTCCTCCAGTTGATGATGTCCACTGGTTGTAGGCTTGATTCACAGTAGTCTTTTTGTTCACAGTGCTTTGCTTGGCAATCCAGAGTTGAGATATGACAGTCATCTTTCCTTTAATCTTCTTCTTAATTATTGCTTGAACATATCCAGTTATCTTCCCAGACTTCAAGTCTTCTTTCAGTCTTCTACACTTCATCTTGTTGTGGCCTTTCTTACCACAGTGAGTGCATGCATGAGCTTCAGCCTTCTGAATTTTTCTTCTTGTCTTGACCTCTTTGACGTCTTGAGGTTGGGAAGATTTGGCCTTAACAAAGACAACTTCTTTGGGATTCTTCTTTGCTCCTGAGGACTCTCCTACATACCCCAGTCCTCTTTTGTTCCCAGATTTTCTTCCAGCTGCAAGAATATCATCTAGCTTTGCTTTTCCTCTATTCAAGGAATCCAGTGTCTTCTCAGCTTGTTGGAGCTTGTGTTGACATTCAGTGAACTTTCTCACAGCATCATCCCTTTCTTTCAAGAGGCTGTCTTTCTCATCTGCTAGAAACTGGCTCTTCTTCATAATGGTTGTGTTTTCTTCATGGAGAAGTTTGTTCTCTTGAGTCAATTTCTCCAGACTCTGCTCCATGCCTTCTTTCTCCTCTGTTAGCAGGTGAGTTTTCTTCAAGTAAACATCC
The DNA here is from genome assembly GCA_026586065.1 of Dioscorea zingiberensis. Classification (NCBI taxonomy): domain Eukaryota; kingdom Viridiplantae; phylum Streptophyta; class Magnoliopsida; order Dioscoreales; family Dioscoreaceae; genus Dioscorea; species Dioscorea zingiberensis. The sequence continues at coordinate 45,721,242 of CM048819.1, read as the reverse complement.
TTCTCTTCTTCTAGTTGTTTGTTTTCAAGCATCAGTTTGTCAAACCTTCTCAACATGACTTCATAGCTTTTGAGCAGCTCCTGTTGTGTTAGTTCACTGTCGCTATCACTGTCTTCAGATGTTGCACTAGAAGTTGCAACATACTTTGCAACACTTGTGCTTCCTGTTGGGTTAAACACAGAAGGAAAAGCAACATAGTGACTTATCATACCTTTTGCATCTTTGTCCTCCTGACTTTCTTCTGACTCTCCATCACTCCAGGTAGCATTGAGTGATTTTCCCTTCTTCTTTAATGTGTTAACACATTCTGCTTGAACATGACCAAAGCCTTCACATTCAAAGCATTTGATCCTCCTCTTAGATTGGCTTGGATCATCATCTTTGACTTTCTTTTCTTCAGCCTGATATTGCCTTCTTCCTTTCCTCATCATTTTGTGAAATTTGCGCGACAGATATGCAATGTCAGCTTCTTCATCACCAGATTCTAAAATCTCCTTCTTCTTTGACACTTCAAACCTTTTAAACCAAGATTCTCCTCCTTCTTGTCCGCTTCAAGTGCATCTCATATGCTTGAAGAGATCCTATCAACTCATCAAGTCTCACTTTGGTGATGTCACGGGCTTCTTCTATGGCAAAGAACTTTGGCTTCAAACCTTTTTGGGAGAGACCTTAAAGTCTTTCGGACAAGCTTCTCATTTGAGTATTTTTCACCAAGTTGGAACGCTTTGATTTGCAATTGCCATCAATTTTGTGTTGAAGATGGTGATGTTGTCTCCTTCTTCCATTCTGAGCTTTCAAAATTAGAAGTTAGCACTTGGAGTCGAGACATACGCATTCGCATTTGTGCCCTCATGAACTCTCTCAAGAATGTCCCATGCCTCCTTGGCAGATTCACAAGTTGCAATATGAGTAAACTGTCTCTCATTGACTCCTCCAAAAATAGCATTTAGAGCCTTCCCATTTGCAGTAGCTTTGTTGAGTTCCACTTGGGTCCAAGTGCTCCTCTCCTTTTCAACTGCATTCTTCCCAGCATCGAGGTATGTTGGAGGTGCCCAACCATCTAAGATAGAGATCCATGCACTTTCATCAATAGATTTGATATACGCCCTCATGCGTGCCTTCCAATAGGAATAGTTTGCTTCATTCAGAAGTGGTGGACGGCTGTTGGAGAATGCGTCGTTCCCGGTCATCTTCAGAACTTCTTCCAGGACTTCGCCGACCTTGAAAACAGGGTGTACTCCGGCGACCAAGGCTCTGATACCACTTGTAAGTTCTGGACGGGTTGTCTGCTTGTTGTAACAGGTGTTGTAACACACGTTGTAACACTCTGCTCACTGAGTTATATCGTGGTACTCACACACTTAATAAAAACACACGACAACAAGAAGACAAGAGAGTTGGTTACCCAGTTCGGCCAACAATGCCTACATCTGGGGGGCCATGCCCGGAGAAGACAGTCACTAAAAGTGTAGGGAAAACAAGGAGTACAGGAGTTCCTCACTCTCTCACCACATAAGCACCTTCTCTCCTCGATTACAACAAGTGACCACGATCACCCTTCCTACCAAGGGACTACTCTCGCTGGCTCACCCTAATCCTCAGAGTCTCCGGTCTTATATAATGTGCCCACCCTGCCTTCACGCCATCACAGCACATACTCCACCTTCAGGATTCTCCGCTGCATTCCAGAATTAGACTCCTTCCAATTCTGGTTGTTGCAACTCCGTTGTAACACAAGTTGCAACATGACCCGGCCGCTGATTTGACCAAGGCTACAAAGACTCCATCGCGACACCTTCGACTTCAGCGACCTCCAACCCTCCCCGGTTGAGTCCCGAAGTTCATCAAGGCCGATCCTCCCGATCCTCGACACGCCGACTAGCCGATCCACCTCTCCATCGTGCATACTCAGCCTTCACGATCCACCATGTTTGCTTTGTCAAATGGTCTTGATTTGGCTTCAATGTAGCACCTTGAGAATCAATCTTGATTGCCAAATCTGTCATCAATCAGCTGCATTTGTTTCTAATTAGTCACCAATCAGCTGAGATTATGTGGCCCATTTGCATGTAATCTTGTGCATGTCAAATCACCATTGCATGGCCACTTGATTGAAGTTGCCTTATCAAGCTGCATGGCATCTTCCACCAATCTTCAATCAACCATTCTAGATTTGCATGTGATCTTCAATCATCCTCCAATCTCTCCAATCAGCCTTCCAATCAGTCTTCTCCATATATGGTGATGCACCTGATTCTCTCAATGGCTTGACCCGAATCTGCATCTCCTTGGGCTGCACCTTGATGTGGTCTCCAAATCACTTGAGTCACGGACATCGACCACCTTGATTTGTTGTGTCAAATGATGCCATCCTAGTGCCATTGCACTAACAATCTCCCCCTTGGCATAATTTGACACAACCTTCTTCTGCCTGCCATACTGCTCACTTGATTGTATCTTCAGGTTGTAACATACCTACAACACTGACAAAAATTACATAACAATGCTTACACCTCAGGACACTCCCCCTGAATATTACAAGTGTGTAAGCACATAAAATACAGTCATCATAAACTCGAAAATAACCAGTTCATCAAGCACAATAGTCAGTTCAGTGTTTTTAAGCTAAAAACAGTAAACACAAAAGATGTTGCAAATAGTGTTGTAACATAACCCGCAACAAGCAAGAGTGCAGCATGACAAAACACAAATGACAAGCAAAGACCTCCAAAGCAGTAATCAGTAGAATCACTTCACGTTCAAAGTGTAAGTACATTCCTCTCCCCCTTTGTGTCAACTAATGCCAAGTCCTGCAAAGTGTAGATGCAAAAAGAGCAAAATAATAAAGAAACTTGGCAAGTAGGTACTCCCCCTATGCAGTAGTTCTCCCCCTCCGAAGAGCTTCCAGCAAGTGAGTGATGTGTTGCTTCTGTTGGGCAATCTGGAGAAGCTCTTGAGCATGAACTCGTTGTTGACGCTCCAATTCAGCGAGATGGGCAGTGAGATAGTTTTCAAATTCCTCATCGATAGGCAGGTTGAGCTCTGCTCCTGCAACAGGTGGTGGAGATGATCTTCCAAATGTAGGTCCAAATTTTCTTGCCTTGCTTGAATAACTTTGCAGAAATGGTGATTTTCTTCATCACAGGAATTAGCTCTCTGGGATCTTGTTGCACACCTTGTTGCAACATGTAATGAGTGATCAGTGCAGCATATCCGAGGCTTACCTTTAAACTACCACTTGTAGCAGCTTGGACAATGTTCTCATAGATAAATCTGCCAATATTAAACTTTCTGCCAGTTGATATAGCATACAACAGAACAGTCATATCCTTGAGAATACTTGAATTGTGTGGGGAAGGAAACCAATTGTAGATTCCAATGCGATATAAAGCATTATATTTGACTGTGAGCAAAGATGCTGGCAGTCTTGATTTTGCTCCCCAATCTGTGCATCTACCTCCAGTAATTTCATGCAATACTTCATCTGAATATTCCAACCCATCTTCATACTTATCAGAACAGTTGACTGGAAACTCTAGAAAGTGATTGATTGATTCAGGAGAGAATTCAACCTTCTTCCCTCGGACAAACACTTGTGGAGTCTGCCCAGTGTTAACTTCTGAAAGAATATCAGTAAAATTGCTATAGAATTCTTTGACCAGAGAAACATTGTAGTGTTGCGCAAATGTAACTGATTTGAACAGTCCTCTGTCAATCAAGAGTTGCAACAAGTCTACTTTCTGATGGGCATCCTCATCAATTTTTCTTTCAACAACTACTCCTCGAGTAGACATAAGAGTGAACTTCTTCTTGCATGCAGTATTTACAAATTTCTTCTCTTTGTCAAGAGACTTGGATGTCCTCTTCTTGTCAGGAGCTTTTTCAGATTTGGTTGACTCCCCCTTACTTTTTGATCGAGTCCTTCTTTGTTCAGATTCAACAGGTACTTTGACCTTCTTAGACTGAGCTTGTTTCTTCTGCTTCTTGGTCACAACAGCCTTTTGCTTTATCACTTGTTCTTCTTGGGCATGAGTATCAGAATGTGACTCTTTGTGCAGCTTCTTCCTCTGTGACTGCTTCTTGGGGGGTACAGTTGCCTTCCTTTTCTTGGACAGTTCAGCCAATGGAACTCTGTCATCAGAACTGTCAGATGTCGCATGTGGAGTTGCAACATCAGGTGTAACATCTTCTTGAACTTGCTTCTGTCTGGCTTCTGTGGAGGGCTCATCAGGGGTATCCATGGCACCAGCAGAAAGTAATCTTTTCTGCTTTACAGTCTGTCTAGACACAACAATCTTCCTACGAGTGGACACTCTTTCCACAGGAACTCCTTCAACAGAAACAGGATTAGTTGCAACAGGTAAGACAATACCTTCACAAGCTTTCTTCTTGGAAGTCTCTTTTCGTACACTGGCCAGAATCTCTGCGACCTCCACCTCTTCACTTGAAGAATCAGTCGATGGTGGTTGATCCTCGTCAATGATCTTGCCCTTCGGTTGCCTTGTGTCAGTGCCTTCAGCATGTGAGTCCTTAGATTCCTCTGCAACTGGGTCCACAGAAGTCCTTTCTGAAGGAGATAGATCCGGACAAACACCTTTCTCTGGGCCCTCTTTTGTTGAGATAGGGATATGGGGACCAGATGATACTGTGGGGCCTCCATACTTTTGAAAGATTTCAGGCATTCTTTGTGACAGCCAAAGGAACGGTGCAGTGTGTGGAATGTGATGTTGCAAATGTGAGTAGGACTCACTACAAGATCAAGTTTGTGTGTACCTGCGCCCTCTGTGGCTGGAGTAGATTCAGGAGACATTGAGGAAGCTTGCTCTCCCTTTGGTGATGCCTCTTTCTTCTCCACTTTGGTACGCCTTTGTGGATGTTGCTTCGTCCTCATCTCTTATGCAGACTCTGTCTCTCTATTTGGGAAGAGGAATAGAGAGATGGTATTGAGGCTAGGGTTTGCTTGTAAAACAAATAAATACAAGTTATTGGATACATAAATAACTAAAAAGTAGTTTTAGAAACTAATTCCCTCTCAGCAACTAACTTTTCTCTCTTTATTTCAAATTTCCCCCTTTTTTTTTTTTTTTTAATAAAAATTTATTTATGGGGGAAAAAAAAACTTATACTCAGAGAGAATTTGCTTGTGCCCAATTGGGCACCTTTCCTCCAGTTGATGATGTCCACTGGTTGTAGGCTTGATTCACAGTAGTCTTTTTGTTCACAGTGCTTTGCTTGGCAATCCAGAGTTGAGATATGACAGTCATCTTTCCTTTAATCTTCTTCTTAATTATTGCTTGAACATATCCAGTTATCTTCCCAGACTTCAAGTCTTCTTTCAGTCTTCTACACTTCATCTTGTTGTGGCCTTTCTTACCACAGTGAGTGCATGCATGAGCTTCAGCCTTCTGAATTTTTCTTCTTGTCTTGACCTCTTTGACGTCTTGAGGTTGGGAAGATTTGGCCTTAACAAAGACAACTTCTTTGGGATTCTTCTTTGCTCCTGAGGACTCTCCTACATACCCCAGTCCTCTTTTGTTCCCAGATTTTCTTCCAGCTGCAAGAATATCATCTAGCTTTGCTTTTCCTCTATTCAAGGAATCCAGTGTCTTCTCAGCTTGTTGGAGCTTGTGTTGACATTCAGTGAGCTTTCTCACAGCATCATCCCTTTCTTTCAAGAGGCTGTCTTTCTCATCTGCTAGAAACTGGCTCTTCTTCAGAATGGTTGTGTTTTCTTCATGGAGAAGTTTGTTCTCTTGAGTCAATTTCTCCAGACTCTGCTCCATGCCTTCTTTCTCCTCTGTTAGCAGGTGAGTTTTCTTCAAGTAGACATCCTTCTCTTCTTCTAGTTGTTTGTTTTCAAGCATCAATTTGTCAAACCTTCTCAACATGACTTCATAGCTTTTGAGCAGCTCCTGTTGTGTTAGTTCACTGTCGCTATCACTGTCTTCAGATGTTGCACTAGAAGTTGCAACATACTTTGCAACACTTGTGCTTCCTGTTGGGTTAAACACAGAAGGAAAAGCAACATAGTGACTTATCATACCTTTAGCATCTTTGTCCTCCTGACTTTCTTCTGACTCTCCATCACCTGTGTAGCATTGAGTGATTTCCCTTCTTCTTTAATGTGTTAACACATTCTGCTTGAACATGACCAAAGCCTTCACATTCAAAGCATTTGATCCTCCTCTTAGATTGGCTTGGATCATCATCTTTGACTTTCTTTTCTTCAGCCTGATATTGCCTTCTTCCTTTCCTCATCATTTTGTGAAATTTGCGCGACAGATATGCAATGTCAGCTTCTTCATCACCAGATTCTAAAATCTCCTTCTTCTTTGACACTTCAGCCTTTAAACCAAGATTCTCCTCCTTCTTGTCTGGCTTCAAGTGCATCTCATATGCTTGAAGAGATCCCATCAACTCATCAAGTCTCACTTTGGTGATGTCACGGGCTTCTTCTATGGCAGCAACTTTGGCTTCAAACCTTTTTGGGAGAGACCTTAAAGTCTTTCGGACAAGCTTCTCATTTGAGTATTTTTCACCAAGTTGGAACGCTTGATTTGCAATTGCCATCAATTTTGTGTTGAAGATGGTGATGTTGTCTCCTTCTTCCATTCTGAGGCTTTCGAAATTAGAAGTTAGCACTTGGAGTCGAGACATACGTACCAGATTTGTGCCCTCATGAACTCTCTCAAGAATGTCCCATGCCTCCTTGGCAGATTCACAGGTTGCAATATGAGTAAACTGTCTCTCATTGACTCCTCCAAAAATAGCATTTAGAGCCTTCCCATTTGCAGTAGCTTTGTTGAGTTCCACTTGGGTCCAAGTGCTCCTCTCCTTTTCAACTGCATTCTTCCCAGCATCGAGGTATGTTGGAGGTGCCCAACCATCTAAGATAGAGATCCATGCACTTTCATCAATAGATTTGATATACGCCCTCATGCGTGCCTTCCAATAGGAATAGTTTGCTTCATTCAGAAGTGGTGGGCCATTGGAGAATGCGTCGTTCGGCCATCTTCGTAACTTCTTCCGTGACTTCACACCTTGAAAAGCGGGGTGTACTCCGCCACCAAGGCTCGATACCACTTGTAAGTTACGGGCCGGGTTGTCTGCGCTTGTTGTAAATGTGTTGTAACACACACGTTGTAACACTCTGCTCGCTGAGTTATATCGTGGTACTCACACACTTAATAAAAACACACGACAACAAGGAAACAAGAGAGTTGGTTACCCAGTTCGGCCAACAATGCCTACATCTGGGGGCCATGCCCGGAGAAGATGTCCACTAAAAGTGTAGGGAAAACAAGGAGTACAGGAGTTCCTCACTCTCTCACCACATAAGCACCTTCTCTCCTCGATTACAACAAGTGACCACGATCACCCTTCCTACCAAGGGACTACTCTCGCTGGCTCACCCTAATCCTCAGAGTCTCCGGTCTTATATAATGTGCCCACCCTGCCTTCACGCCATCACAGCACATACTCCACCTTCAGGATTCTCCGCTGCATTCCAGAATTAGACTCCTTCCAATTCTGGTTGTTGCAACTCTGGTTGTAACACAAGTTGCAACATGACCCGGCTGCAGATTTCTGACCAAGGCTACAAAGACTCCATCGCGACACCTTCGACTTCACAAGACCTCCAACCCTCCCCGGTTGAGTCCCGAAGTCTCATCAAGGCCGATCCTCCCGATCCTCGACACGCCACTAGCCGATCCACCTCTCCATCGCATACTCAAATTCCTTCACGATCCACCATGTTTGCTTTGTCAAATGGTCTTGATTTGGCTTCAATGTAGCACCTTGAGAATCAATCTTGATTGCCAAATCACATCAATCACCGTGATTTGTTTCTAATTAGTCACCAATCAGCTGAGATTATGTGGCCCATTTGCATGTAATCTTGTGCATGTCAAATCACCATTGCATGGCCACTTGATTGAAGTTGCCTTATCAAGCTGCATGGCATCTTCCACCAATCTTCAATCAACCATTCTAGATTTGCATGTGATCTTCAATCATCCTCCCATCTCTCCAATCAGTTTCTCTCCAATCAGTCTTCTCCATATATGGTGATGCACCTGATTCTCTCAATGGCTTGACCCGAATCTGCATCTCCTTGGGCTGCACCTTGATGTGGTCTCCAAATCACTTGAGTCACGGACATCGACCACCTTGATTTGTTGTGTCAAATGATGCCATCCTAGTGCCATTGCACTAACAGATATATTCATCTTTGGTTCTATTTGTTCATGGGTAATTCCCATTTTTATTATGTTCACCAGAAAGTTGTGCTTTTTCTTATCCTGGGATGGGAAAGTCATGTGAAGTATGTGTTGGTGATGACTTGAAATCATTGAATCCTTCATTTGAGACATCTCCAAAATCTTTCGTTATGTAAGACAAATTCATAGATGAGATAGTTCACATAATGTTATGATGTTAATATTTATTAAAATAATCATAACATTCATAGCTTCTGGCTTGAGATTTTTTGTTTAAACCATAGTGAGAGCTGCTAGTGTAATTTAAGATCACTTGAAATTTCCTGATCAATACAGAATATTTACTATGGCCATATACTCACTGAGAAGAGCAAATGGAAACAACTAATGAACTTCTCCATGTTACTTGCCTCTATCATTCTACTCAGAATCGTTGGAGCAATTTCTACCTTTTTTAAATAGTCCATTCCTTTGATAGAGTTTTTCATTGGATCTTTTAAATTGATTTTCAACAGATTTTCTTCTTGTTGTTTAGAATTTAAATTCACTAACTGAAAGGCTTTTGTGGGATATGATGGCTGTAAACTAGTTATTGAATATACATGTCTTTCCTTTTAGTAAGGTATTTAATTTGGGTCAGCAATTTGTTTTCTTTTTTTTTGTGAGAAATGTGGACAAACCACTTTTTATTTGGCACTGATGTGCCTCGAACCCTTGACCTCTCATTAGGGAGAGAGTGTCTTGCCAACTTCAAAGCAAAGTTATGATAATTATTGACAAGCACAAAGTGCAGTTGAGTCAGCATCATTGAGATGGTGCTCCTAATGGACAGTTCAAGGGAAAGAAAGTTATTCATTTAATTGGACTTTAAGGATGAATTTGTTTGACTGAAAAAAGAGCTGATAGAATTTTTGTTTGATGTAGATTATCTTTGGTATCATTCCTAATATTCTTAGAATATGATCATTGAGTTGATTGTCAGGTAAGTGTACATTTGTGTGGGGATTTTGTTTGCAGATCTGGCTCTTTTCATTTGTATATTCTAGGATAGTTTTTTTTTTTTTGGTTTTTTATTATTTATTTATTTATTTATTTTTTAAATGTGGACAAATCACTATAAGCACGCTGCAGGAGTGGTTCGAACTCTCAACCTCTTTTTGTGAGAGTGAATGGGCTAACCTACTTTCCTCTTGAAAATTGGTTGTATTCTAGGGTATCTTGTTTTTTTTTTTCGACAAAAACGACAAGCACCTCCTAGTTAGGGGTGGACAATGCGGCATCCGTGCGCGTGTGCCCTGATCACCTTGTAGTCATGGGGGTTCTAATCTAAGATTGTCCCAACTAATGAAATCCTACACAAGGGATCTGATACTAATAGGCCAAAATTAAATATATGATTGTAGTATTGAATATTTTGTTGAGTATAAAAGTTTCATTCATTTTCATCTGTGTGCTTGTGCATAATTTGTAACTTGTACTTTTGGCATATCAAAGTAGCTAGAATAGAATATTTTTCTGGTGTATGTTCATGTGGAGTCTTGTTTGGAGATCTGGTTCAAGTACAGAAAATTGGTCATTTTCCATGGTTGTTCTCCCACCAACCCCCCTTTTTTTATTTCTTGAATTTTGGATAAACCACTTGAAATATTAATGACGCCTTTAGACAGTCATTTTTCCTCTTGCTGAATGCCCTGTACTTGTGAATGAGCATGCAATCAATCTCATACTTCATCTCCAGTATAATTTAGTTTGGTTCATACTAGAAGATCAACTCAACCTGCGAATAGTAAGCACTTAAGACATTGTGAAGCTCACTGGTGGAGACATGGGCTAGGTCTGCTGCATGGCTTTCAGGTTCATTTTTCCCTTTTAAAATCTTTATTCAGTTCATGGATAGTTTCTGTTAACTCTGTTGATTATTATTATTATTACTATTATATTATTATTATTTTGGAAAGCGAGTCTTGGCACAATAGTAAAGTTGTTGTCTTGTGACCTGAAAGTCACGGGTTCGAATCGTGAAAACAATCTCTTATTTAAAAAAAAAAGGGTAAAGTTACATATAATAGACCGAAGTGGTCGAATCTTTCTCCGGACCCCGCACAATGCGGGAGGTTTGTACGTAGCACCCGCTGCTCTTTTATTATTATTATTATTATTATTATTATTATTATTTGGAGTTATAGTATATATAGTACCTGGTCTGAGTTGTTAAATGACTATTGTTTGTTGGAAGTTTATTTGCATCATCAAAAAATCATTTCTGGACAGGAGCAAATCCACGTATTTATTTCATCTGTCATCCCCCTACATACTAAATTCTTGACATAAAGAACACTGTCGATTATTTCCTAGATCTTACGCCATGTTTATTGTCATCTGTACAATTCTAGAAAGTGAATGCTCTATGAGATCCTCCTTTCACCACCAATGCTATAGGACCCTTAGTATTGTGTTCGCGTATATATATATATGTATGAGTTTTAGGCTCACTTTGACTGCTTGGTTAGATTTCCTTTGAGTAATTGCGATGCTTGTATCTCTGTAAGGATGGGTATACAGTAATTGAGATGCTTGTTTCTGTAAGGATAAGTATATAGTACACGTCATGGACCACAAAACTACCTCCTATGTCTTTAATTGTTCTCCTCTAATTCCTTTTTTATGTCCCTTTGATTAACTGAGTCTGCTATATATGAGTTGGATGATGCTGAAAGATGTCCTTGTCCGAGCCCACATAGCTTTATTCACAACCGTGTATTCTCTCCTCCTCTTAAGGCCCAATAGCCCAATTTTTTCAAACATCCAGCAAGATAAAGGTTCCAAGTTGTCACATCGATGTCTTTGAAATTAGTATTAAGAGCCAAAGACTTCTTGGTCGAGCGGCAAGGGTCCTTCGCTTGCAAGAGGAGAACCCAAGTTCGAATCTCGTAAGACGGAGTGCATGTGTGGGTGGTTGGTAGTCACGGGCCTGGGGTGGTCCCGCTTGTCGGGCCGGGGATCGGGTTCCCGTGATAGTCCTCCCCCACCCTGTCCCATCTGGGTGCCTATACTGGGGTTTATCCCCTTAGTCCAAAAAAAAAGAAATTAGTATTAAGAGTACAATCCAAGTACAAATACAAATATTTCTTTGTACAGTAGAAATCAAAGAACAGCAAAATCATACCAAATCTATTTTAGATGTATTATCAATCAGTCTGGGAAAAGCAACCATTTTTTATTTTTAGTCATGAATACCATTTCGGTACCACGGTTAAAGCTCACATCTTTGTCAATGTGATGCCTTTTTTGAGGAAATCACAGCAGATGGAAAAGGCTGGGACCATTTGACTTTCTTCTCCTCTGCATGACTGCATCTGCATGGATTGCAGATCTTCACACTGCCCGGACAAAGGGCCTGTGAATAGTGATCAGAGTGTGTCTTAATAATCAAAAGATAAATTAGAAACAAGTTCTGAGAAGTGAGAAGGCAGTGTGGTAGCTTCGTAGCATCTTGAATCTGAACCTCCTTTCCCCAAATCTTCCTGTTGGAAAGTTCGCTTGTCTTGTTTTGGGTTTTAAATAGTAAATACTAAATACTCAGCGCACACATGTTTAAGCACTAGTTTAGTTTTAAATTTATAGCTTTGCTCTTACTTTGGAACCAAAAGACACTCATCCCCGGAACCCAACTTTCGACACCGAGAATAGCGACCCCGATTCCCGCTGTAGATGTTTTGTTTTCTCTCTTTTCAATCATTCTAATTTTCTATCCTTCAGCATCTCAAAAATCTGATAGTATTAGTCTTTTAATTGTTGCCACATCTAACAAGTATCAACACGTACCTTTGGCAAAACTATATATTATCAAACTTATAATTATTGAGAAAACTCATGTCACATTTGATTAAAATCTTCAGGCGATTTAAACTAAATAGGAGAGATTCTTGCAAGAAGCTCAAAACAGGCTGGCTGTCTGCTTTTCTGTGCAGCCTGTAGATGATGCAATGAGACAAGATATTAATAAGAAACATCAGCTACAGCTAGAATCCTGCTGCCTTTGACCTTTTTAATAAACAAACTTAGAAAGAAGGCCAAAGTGTACCTAAGATAACACCATGGATCTAATTATTTCACGGTAAGGGTGGATCTCAACCTCAGAAACTGAGCTGGAAAACTAGTTTACACAATAATCTAGTCAGACTTCTATAGGAACTGTAGTCATTAGCTCAATGATCACATGAAACCACGAGCATGTCTGTCATTTTGTTACATTTCTAACACATTTATCTTGTTATCATTGGGCTTTGAGATTATTTAAAAAATGTATGCGTACAGATATATATTTATTTCGTTTTGCTGTGCAGACTGTGCAGTGTTCTCAAGATAAGGCAGCCATGTTGGGAACTACTACATTTAGAAACTCATGGACAAAATCCACATGCTCTCAATACCAAAATCAAGTTTAGAAGCTTTTTGTTTAACTTTTTTTTTAGCTTGGAGACATTAGACATGGCCTAAGGATGATTTGGGATAAAAAAAAAAGTACTGAATCTGCTTATCTTAGGTAGAGTAGTGACTACTTCTTAATAGTCAAAGATGTAGCAAAAGAGCCCCAGAAGTGTTACTACGTCAGGGAGCAGGATGAATCTATCTTGGTAGAGATAAAGCAATAATAAAACCTAAGGCCCTTCCTTACATGTATGAAATTGCATACGATTTACAAACTTTAGTAGTTGTGTCATTTCACCTCCCATTTTTTTCTCCTGACCACTCCAACAGGACTTTAAAAAGACAGGTTCTCCAAAGTACGTCCTTCTAACTCAGTTGCATTAGGTTGCTCACCACCTCAGACCAACTTTGAGCTGCATTGGTCCAAATAGTTTAATCAATGGATTCTGTGACAACCATTAGCCTCCCCGGCAAATAGAGACCAACGCTGGGGTATCTGAAGATAGTGCTCCCAGAGTCGGAACAGAAGGAAAATCCCACCAGAACTAGTCCCATTTGAGAATCAAATTCTCCTTTAATCCCTCCCTTTCGTCCCCTTCGAGGCTTGTTTTATCGTCCCTTTTAACTTTAAAGGTTTTATAACATTCTCTTGACAAAACTTCTTTGTCTTTTAACATCCCTTGCTCGCACTCTTGGCCTTTTATGCCTCTCCCACATATTTCATGGTCTTCCACTCATACAACAATTTATGCGTGGAGACAATGATCTGATGATGATCGCTAGTCAGCCAAAATTCAGCTTCTTGTGAAAATTTCGACATCATTGATTTGTTCACATGACCTCTGTTCTGTTCAGCAGCATCAGTTCCCAGGACCAGCTATGATGCGAGTAGGGGGCAAAAGACAAACCAAATAAGTGACTAAATGGCATCCGGCTTTGGCTGCATGCACTAGTGCAGTTATCTGTTCTTTTACCCCAACAACTGACCTCATTTACCAAAAGAAATAAGCATAAACGCAACCAAACCTGTACATGTTTTTTTTTTCTTTTTCTTTTTTCATATGGCCGTAATAACATGAAAATTAATATTAATTTTCCCCGTATTGCATGTTTGCTTTATTGATAGTACTGTACAGTCAGACAAGCGAAGACCTCCCTCTGTTTTTACACTTCTCTGTGAAATATAAAAAAATAAGTATCTCAACCTTATTTTATATTTAGGCTTTTTAGTGAGAAAGGCTACAAGCCTAAAATCACAGAGGTGTGAGCTATATCAGCAGATGTCATAGTCATGGGCTTCTGTTGAGCAGTAGTCGTGCCGTGTGTGCCTTCCCTCTATATACATACTTGAGTTTATCCCTCGAGTTCCAACTTCCAAGTCTTGTGGCTCAGAAGTCTGCACAGAAGAAATCTGTAGGATTTTGATGGGAACCACAGAGATATGAAGTCCAACAAACTTGACTCCTCTTCTAAATGGAAATGCTGGTATGTTTTCATGACTCTTTTCTTTGTGTATCATGTTTCTCTACTTTTGGGTTTTGCCATCTGATCTGATTATACTCCCATTGATGGCCAGCTAAGTGCAGCCTTTCAGCTTCTTCACAAAAGTTAGGAGGATGACATTTGAGGTGAATCAAAACACCAAAATGCAGGAGTTGGAAGGCCACTCTTCTGTGACCCTGGAAGCAATAATTCCCCGAAATGCTGTTTCTGCAAAGCATAAACGCTCAAAGAGGTAACCCTTAACTGCTCTCTGGTTCCAATCGAGTTCTGTATGTTTTGCCGCTGAGACTCGCAAGGCGCCAGCCCAGATGTTTTCTTTTTCCAATTATTGAACTAATTATAAAATGGGTCTCTTCAAAAAGCATGGATTTTCGAACTTACAAACTAACAAAAAAAGAAAAAGAAAAGAAAAATGAGCAGAATTATACTGAAAACTCCTGCTGATGATATCGAGTTAAAATGACAGTGATTCTGAAAAGGGAGCGAAGAGAGACAAGCTGGATTGGTCACCAAAATCTTGTCATCATGTTAAGTTGGTAATGCTCCACTTCATCTCTCCTCATTTATTTGTTTTGTTTTTATCACTATTTTTTAACAAGTTGCTAGCTATGTCCTTGTTTTCCAATGTATAGAAGAACATGTATTGTTTCTTGGTTTCTGCATATTTTCCCTGCACTAAAGAGTTTTTAGGCTTTTAGCCTTCTTGATCAATCCCTTTGCTACCATCCCTTACTCCTAGATCTAGTAACACTGATTATTTATTTATTTTTCCATTTTTTTCTTTTTCTTTTGTTTATTTATTGATTTTTTTAGTTGTCTGACAGTAGGAACTATTATATGGCCTGCTTACACTATCTTAAGACATATGGTTAATTGATTGCCAATTTATGTGCCCTCAAGGACATGGCAATAGGTGAAGGAAAAAGTGAGGAGACTCGCAAGACCAAGTCTAAGGTCAAAAGCTCTTTGAAGCAAGAGGTACGTAAGATGATCCTGAGTTCCCAAAAAGAGTGAGCAAATACTCCTCTCATCAGCGTAAATCTGTAATTATTTGACATTAGACAAGTAAAAGTATTCCATATCTGGTATGTAGGGAACTGTCAGTTGACTACTTCTTATGAAATAAATAAATTTCTGGTTTTAATTTATATTGAATGTTGGAAGTGCAGTAAATCAATCAATAGTAGGTCTCCAGAGTTAATATTATAGTTCAACTACATTGGATGCTTTGATGAAGTTTTTATTTCATATTGCTTCCTTATACCAGATAACAACATTACTAACCAATTCTGGTCAATCGCCCTGGAATCTTTTTTATATTCAAATATGACCATTCATTATCATGAATTTTTATTTGTATGCTCTATGCAGATTCAACAACTTGAGAAACGTCTAAAAGATCAGTTCATGGTACGACGAGCACTGGAGAAGGCACTAGGATATAAGTCTTCAGCCATTGATTCTTCAAATGATAGTTCAATGCCCAAGGTAATTTCCTTATTTCTTATATCTTTTTTGTGTCCTAAGCACATCTTTTTTAAAACAATTGGATAAGGACCATATGGTCATCCATTGATCTTGTAATTTTGCTCACGGGGATTGAGCTGAGCAATTAAAACAAAATGCTTGCTTATCATTTAGTAGCTTGATGGCAAGAACAGGCCAACTGCTTGAGTTGGCTAGTTAAATTGCCTAAGGCCTTTGTCAAGCAATCAAAGGAATCTGACAAACACAAGCAATTTCTACCGGCCTTGAATCGAGCCAAGTTGTTGTTCTCACTCAAAAGCTTCACGTGCAACTAGATTCGTTCTGTTTTTTGAATTAGAATGACAATTGAGTTATATCATGTAGCTTCACTTGTATTCTTATAGATTTATAAACAGTGATTCTTATTTTTCATTCTAAAAGAAATATAATTATACTGCTTTTATATGTTGCCAGCTAACCAAGGAATTGATAAGGGAGATTGCTGTTCTAGAGTTTGAGGTCATGTATTTGGAGCAGCATCTGCTCTCACTCTACCGGAGAGCTTTTGACCAGCAAATTTGCACCTCATCTCTTTCTACTGTGGATGAAAGATCAAAACAATTATTAAGCTCCCTGTCTGGCCCCCCTCAAGAAGTTGCAAAACCTGATGTCTCATCCATGAGAGGCGATTCAGCAGTTCAACCTAACAGGACAGTGTTGCCTAGGAAGTCATTTACCAATTCATCCTATGGAGCATGTTTTGTCGGGTACCAGCAGAAGCTACATGGCCATGGTTTTAATCGAAGCCATTCCTCTCTCTTGCATCATTCTTCTTTTTCAGCTAGAATGTCCCCTGCAGCTGAAAATCTACGTGGATGTCCTCGAGAATGTTACTCACAGCCTCTATCTCCTCTTGATGTAATTATCTCACGCACTTGCTTTTATCTTCTTGCAGCTAGCTAAAATTTAGTCCCATGAATCCATTTAATAATAGTCTTTGTTATGGTGGTTCATCCACAGCATGGGCAAAATGCAGCTTCAGGTGTCATAAGTCTTGCTGAATATCTTGGCACCAACATTGCTGATCACATACCTGAAACGCCTAGTAAACTCTCTGAAGATATGGTTAGATGCATGGGTGTCATATATTGTAAGATTTCAGACCCTCCTTTGGTGTGTCAGGGTCGCTCATCTTCTCCTACATCATCTTTCTCGTCAATGAGTGCATTTTCTCCCCAATATGTGGGAGATATGTGGAGTCCTAGTTGTAAAAGAGGATCAACTCTTGATTCACGTTTAGAAAATCCATTCCGAGTTGAGGGATTGAAAGAGTTCAGTGGCCCATACAATGCAATGGTGGAAGTCCCATCCATATGCAGAGAAAGTCTGAGGCTTAGTGATGTTGAAGTCATACTTCAAAATTACAAGTAATCCCTCTGCTTCTGAAATTTTACTTGGTATCTGATGTTGCTTGTTTGTCTCAGAAATTTACCTTGCCAAGTATTTTGTGCATAATTTGAAACTTTTCTTGGGCTCTTTTTTTGATTTATTAACTGATAGGTTTTGTTTCAGATCACTTGTGCATCAATTGGAATCTGTTGATCCACGAAAGATGAATGTTGACGAAAAGCTTGCCTTCTGGATTAATATACACAATGCCTTGATGATGCATGTGAGTACTTTGATTCCCGCATTTGAACTTTATGGGACCTTAATGACTTCTGAAAAACAATCTCAGTCATGTCTAAGAGTTAGTTGCTTCTGTAGGCATATCTGGACCATGGGATTCCACAAAACAACATGAAGAGGGCATCCCTGTTTACCAAGGTACTGGGGTTGTTAATGAACTTGTTGAATGAGGTTTCTTTGATACAGAACCGGCAAAAGCATTTCTCTGACAACAATGTTCTTAACTTCTAGGTTGCATACACCATAGGAGGTCGTGTTGTCAATGTAGACACAATTCAGGGTGTGATTCTTAGATGCCGGACACATCGACCTGGCCAGGTCTGCTTTCTAATTTTGGAACCATATCAGACATTTTACATCGATTTTTATTAAACTGACTTCTTACTTTGATTTGAGCTTCATATGGAGGGTATTATTCTTAAAGAAAAGCTCAACAAGTTACTTATGTGCAGTGGCTTCGTGCATTACTTTCCACCAGAACAAAGTTGAAGGCTGGAGATGATTGGCAAGCCTATGCTATTGAGCAGCCGGAACCCCTTATACATTTTGTTCTCTGCTCAGGAAACTATTCCGACCCTGCGGTAAATATCTAGGCAGCATGCATTATATTATGTTTGTGGGTGGGTGTTTTGGTAGTGTGCATGTTGATGCCCTTTTGATTTTTTTGTCTCATAGTTGCCGAGCAGATAGTATATGAGGAAAACTATCCAATCCTTAACAAACATTAAGGAGCAGTGTATGTCTTCGTTTCAGGTTCGTATATATACTTCAAGGAGATTATACCAGCAACTTGAAGCCGCAAAAGTAGAGTATATTCGTGCGACTGTTGGAATTAGGAAGGAGCAGAAGATCCTCCTGCCAAAGATATTAGACTCTTTTGCTAAAGATAAAGGTATGTGTCCGCGAAGCGTGCTGGATATGATACAACTGTATCTTCCCGAGACTCTGCGAATGGTGGTGCAAAGATGCCAACAAGGGAGATGCCAGAAGATCATTGAATGGGTTCCTCATAACTCCAGTTTCAGGTATTTACTGTCAAAAGAGTTAGCAATTCCTCAGGTAAATTGAAACCGGGCGAAGGTTCGGAAAGCTGGAATTGTGGCATAGTTTTAGTTTAGAATTGGCATTCTGCCTTTATTTACAAGGGAGGCATATACATGATGATAGAGGTGGTTGACTGATGCTAAGATATCACAAGATATGGTACTGTGCTGACCATATCTTGATATATCTTGACTAGCTGCATGTAGTTGTACTTGAGCAAGTGAAATGTCTATGTAAATCTGATGTATAATTAAGGTGGAAAGACTTGCAATGCAATGCATTTAAACCGTACATACGCCTGTTTTCCAGATATAAGTTGGCAGCAAGATATTGATTACATCATGAAAAAGGAATCAAAGTTAGCAATTTGTGAAAATGAAAATCAAGGAAACTAGTTTTATCATTTATGTTACTAAGACTAACCCATAACTAAATTGGATAAAATAATATCTAATTTCTCATGGGAGAGGGGCCCAGAATCAAAATCAGACCCGGAAGAAGAAGAAGCTCATCTCGGGGCCAAGACATCCGGTGGGATCCACGAGATGGTACGACTCGGTGTCTCGGGAGCCCACCACACGCTCGAAACTCCCACGCATGTACATGAAGGCACCAACACTAGAGCCCGGGTCTAGTTTCGGCGGCAGCAGCACTCCAGCACCCGTGGACACCACCCGCACTACGTCGAGAGCCCACATGTCGGCCTCCGTGGGCGTTCTCCGTCTCCCGAACCCGACCTTCTGCCCGTTGCAGCGAACCACCCACACCGGCGCGTCCAACAACGGGCAGTGGCCCGAGCGTTCGGCGGAACACTCGAGCGTGAGGCGGCAGACGCCCTCGAGATCGCAGCTCGGGAGGTCGATGAGCAGCAGGGGAGGGTCGAGAGATAACGGCTTCTGAAGGCAAAGCCTTAGCTTGTTGTCCTTAATGGAGTCCTTGGGGCAGAGGATGGTGCCAACCACGATGGTGGTGGCTTCACCGGAGAACAGAGGCGGAATGACTGGCACACATGAGTGCAGCGCCGTGTCAGCCACCCAGCAGACCAGGTCCCACCATGTTGCCAACGCGTCCCCTGCCATTTCTTCCCGTTACTGCTGTGCTGATGCTATTAATCACTCTGAAATAAGAGTATGACGTGGTAACAAACATGTGCTAAGTTACAAACAGAAGAAGATTGATTCCTCCCGATAAGGCAGGCAATCTTTTTGCTGCAGATAACTGTTTAGTTTGTTACACTGCTTACCCGTTCTGTAATCCCCTATGCTTAGATTTGAAGGGATATTATGGGCGGGTAACAATAATCTTTGGATTTTTACGGTTTTGTTTGGCACGTAGTTAGATATTTTATTTGGGTTACCAATGATTAGAACCACTCATTAGTGGGAGCTTAGGGTTCCAATTTTGAGTCCACTGATTGAGAGAGCCTGGGGTGCCATCGTAAGGCACGTGAGCGTCCGCTAGCAATGTGGTTGGATGCCTAGTCCCACTCATTGGATACGTCATGCGAGTGGCGCGCGGCGTGACTCTCACTATCTCTTCCCCTCTCGCTCCTAAATCCATCCCCATATAGCAAGCATCAACCACAACCCCAGAGAACACGAGAGAGAGAGAGAGAGAGAGAGAGAGAGAGAGAGAGAGATGGAGGGGGAGGAGATTGGACGTGTTCTATGGCGGGCCTCGGAGCTTCGGTCAAAGTTCAACCAGTGCATGGAGCGAGAACGCAGCCGGGTAGGAGGGGAAGAAGATGGTTCCTGCGAGATGGAAGAGCAGGAAGATAGCATTGTCGGCATCCGTGACGCGTTTGAGTCGCTAGACCAGCAGCTCAGTGCCTTGCAGGTCTCTTCTGTCTCACTCTGTGGTAACTGTTTGTTTCCTTGGCGAAGGGCTTAGCTAGGTTAATATCCAAGAGTTTGAGATTTAGGCATGGATTTCATAGAAATTTCACATTTTCAGTACTTGCAGTAACTGAATTTGCCTTGAATTTACCATGCCACTCATTCATGTGTTAGATTGAAGATCAAGACTTTTTATCTGCTGTTCTCAAGCAAATTCAGCCATAATTTGGACCATTGGAATGAGGGATGAGGCAAACTCGTCAATAGAGCTTTGGAATTGGATGGTTCTCCATGAATCTAGCGTACTTGCTAATTGAGATCTTATGCGTGTTTCCACGAAGAATTATTAATTAATCCCAATCTATATTTGTCCTTTTGTTATAGGATCTCTAAATTAGATATATTTATTTTTTTTAACATAAATTATTAGTAATTTTCTTCTGCACACATCCTTATTGGAAACTATTTGACAAATTCTATTCTGTCTTGTTGCCACATTTTCCATTTATTTTCACATCTTCCTTAATAATGTAATATTAGGTTCTACCTTTAATAAATGAATGTGGTTTATCCACTTTTTAAAAATAAAAAATAAAATAATGTACTATTAGGTTTATGATGTAAGTGGTAAAATCATTCTAAACAACTCTATTTCTCATTATCCTTGATTGAAGCTGCTACTGGTCTAGTATGAATATAATTAATCTCAATCTCAAGTCTATGTGGTTCTAAGCACACCTTTAAACAGTCTATATTATTAAAATACTTCATATTAACTAAGGATTTACTCAAATAATTCTACCAATTGACTTTTGCTAATCTCTCAAGTGAATGCTAAGACGGGCTAAATTTCTTCAACATTGTTCAAGGTAATCATGTTTTTTCCTTTTGAACAGATGTTTGATCATGTTTCTAAGTTTCTGGCACTGGATGGAAAACTAAACTTTCATATTGGAAAAACCTGTTACTTTTAATCTTTGAGTACGAAAAAGCTATTCTACTTAATCGTGTCAGTCTACATTTTCATGACTTACTGAAAGAAATCAGAAAGATACAGAATTAATCCATATCATGTCAATTTAGTGTAGGCCCTTCAAACTTGAAAGTTTTATCCTCCATGTGTATAAACTGCAGGCTCTGCAACAACAACAAATATATGAGAGAGAAACAGCACTCGCCCAGATTGACCAGAGCCGCCTGGCATTGCTTAGCAAACTCAAGGAATACAAAGGGGAGGAGTTGGAGGTTATTCATGAAGTCTCAGTCTTTGCTGGAGGATCCTTTGAGCATGATGATGACCTCCTCCTACCTCCATACCCGAGGCATCTTCCGGACTCTATGTTGGATGGCATCTATGCTTCTCACCTCATGTCTAGACCCAAGCTCTTGCAAGATGGGCTGGCTGTTGACCCCATTCACAATGCCAAGAAGAGCATTCATGAATCAGAAAGGAGGCAGAGTGATCAGCCCCTCGGGCGTAATCGAATCAGATTTGTTGGATTTGTGGCTAGATCAGTGCTTGCAATTGTTGGTGTTATGTCTATTCTGAATTTGGCTAGCTTCAATCCTTCTCTTAGTCTTTGGGAAAGGACCATTAAGGTACTGCAGCAATTTAAATTTCCGGCAATAGGTCAGCAGAGGCGAGTGCCAATCCAGTGCCCTCCTGGTAAGGTTTTGGTGCTTGAAGATGGAAAATCCCGATGTGTGGTGAAAGAGCGAGTTGAGATACCATTTGAGCTGGACCTTAAGACCCCAAATGTTACTTATGGTTTTGGGTGAGTGTTACTGTGCAATAGGATCACAAGCAGTTTGATTTGATCATCATAGCATTTGTTCTTGGTTTCCTTTGCTACTTCACAAAGTGGGAACCTATATATGGTTTTCAGGCATGGCAGCTGTGAATATTTTATCATGGCAGGGATTCTTCCTAGTAAATCTAGGTTGCTTGGCAACACAATACAATAGAAAGCACAATATTTCTCCACCTAGATTATTGCAGTTACGGACACCAAGAGAGGATGAATGGATATTAAGCTTAGTACTTGGTTGAGTTTGTATGAAGTTTGTAAAACCAGGGTGGAAATGGTATTAAAGTTGTTCAGTAAGATAAACTAGTTTATGTTTTATGATGGACTGATTGCTTGATTAGCAATCATCTCATTGGCCATATGAATTATGTAACTCTTAAATTTCACAAAGCTGCAAGTACAAATTTCTCCATAGTTGCACATCTCCACCCATTTTTGGCTAGCTTATTCCCTCTCATAAAGAGGTTTGACCCATGCTTGTGGCGTTTTTACAGTGACGTGTCCACATTTAAAAAAAAGGGGAAATTGCAAAAAAAAAAAAAAACTTGTAGTTTCAACGATTAACAATTTGCAGAACGGGGACAAAAAAAAATTTATTTCATTTTTATGACATGTGGTTTCCCCACTAATAAAAAAGAGAAACTGTCAATGGTGTCAAGTTCACCTTATGTGGTAAGGGAAAATGCGAGATTTCATCCGATACGGTTCCAACGTGGCAAAAAAAAAAAAAAAAAAGACGCATTTCGTTTCTATCCTTGCATCCAACGTGGCAAAAACTCCCTTTTCTTCCTATCTTCCCATCTTGTTAATCAAGTCGACCTTCCCCCTTTTTTTTAAACCCTAACTTCCTAAGATTTTCCCTTCTTCCTCTCGAACCCTAGTGCAGAGATTCCCTTTTTATAAGCGCGTATTTGACAGGTACATTGAGACAGGTTCCTTAAAGTTGTTGTTCCATATCTTCACTAGAGGGATGATCTTCTTCTACTTTGTCGCGCTTCCCCCTGAACCTCGCCATCTTGAGCATTAGCATTAGCATGATGGTCATTAGATGTCACGCCCCCACCCTACCCGACCCTGCATCGCCATCAGATCGGCTGCACTCCAAGTGGAGACATGCCCCACTCGAGTACAAGACCTAAGTAAATAGTAGCAGATAACAAAATAAATTCAAAAGTTTATTAATCCAATAATACCAAATACAAATCAGAGTGCTAATGCGAAAAATAAAGTACAAGGTTCCAAAGCCCTAACAAATCCAGGCCCTACATAGGTCCTAAGCCAAGTATCCTCACTCAGAAACAAAAGTCAGGGAGATCCTCCGACCTCAGCAAATATCCCACCCCGACTCTCGCACGCCTCCTGAGCTCGAGTCACTCTACTTCTCAGGACCTGAAATGAGAGAAGGGAAAAATGATGAGCTTTCGAAAGGAAAGCCCAGTAAGTACCCTGCAAGGATCTCAATGACATAAGATGAAACATGATATCAAAAATCAAAGAATCATCAAGCAATGGGGATACACCCCGCACAATCAAAACCCTAGGAGTCTACCACAACCATCAGCAACGGTACGACTCCTGTCCAATGGCAGCCTCGGGCTCAAGAAGGAACTCAAAGAAACTCAGCGAACATCCCCTGGTCATCAACACACAACATTTGCTGCCAGCGACAAACATGTCACTCCTCGATAGCGCCACCTCTCTCTCATGTCGACATGGTCAGTGATCGCCCCACTGACTGGCAGGGACAACCAGAGAACTATCCCTCTGGCCAGGAGTGCCGGAATGTCAGGATGTCCCGTCCCCAACGCTCTCGCAACATCCGGAGCTCACCTGCTCCACTGAATCCGGGCAGAAGAAGAAACTCAGTTGGTGCACAACTACCCGGCCAGCACACAAGTACTGCGTATCTCTATGGTCTCATGCCAGACAACAGGAGGCTATGCTCAGCGAGCTCGCTCACTCCACTGACGCATACCTACCTAGTTTCACACAAGCACCACGAGTGCCTACAAGTGCCTACAGTCAAGTGTCGGTCACAAGAAGGCATGTCCAATGAGCACTTCAACAAATAAGTAGTAATAGCACTACCACAAGCACATCAATCATACACATACGAGGAAAGAGAACAAAACAAACATGTATGTGCATGCTTCCAAGAAGAACAAATACCACAAAGAAGATATGCTAACTAATAGCATTCATCAAAACAAGAAACCCATACAATGGGTAGGAGCGAGGCAAGAGTAACTTACCTTACTAGCAAATCTAACTGGCAATCCTGCGTCTCTCCTGACGCAGCTCAAAGCTCCAAGTAACACCTGAAAACCATAGACTAATCTCAAACAATGCACACGTGTTCATGAACAACCAGTCCTACGATGCATGTCTACCTATGTTAATAATAACGCTAATGCAGAATTCCTGAATTTGTCGCGTAGTCCCAAAGAATAACCCATAACTTTTGGTCCAGGAATCTGTTTGAGTTGACCCAGAGCTCGTTGGAAAGATCTTTTCCTCATCTTTCCAACGGTTTCTACATGATACTACCCGATGTCTATTCGCAACCCAGATTTCAGTTGAAGTGGGAAGCCCGGTAGCAGCTCCCAATCAACTCCAACTTGGCTAACTACATAGGCTTAGCCCATTAACAAACTCAATTCAATTCTTTAATTAATTTAACTACTTAATTAATTAACACATCTCTCTTTAATGAGTCCATAACACAACCAATTACCCATTTTGTTTGCAATCCAACATATCGGCCCAAAGGCCCACCAAACAACTCAACCACATTCCACTCACAAAATCATAATCATTATTTTATATATCCAACTCCACCCATCAGGATTTCACAACTAAACATCAATAAATAATAAGAACAAACACGTGGATCCTTCATGTGAAATCAATAATCAACCCTACTAATTTAAATGAGTCAACTCATCAGCTGAATTATTAATTTCCAATAGCCAATGACTTAATCACTGTCTTGACTAAGTCCAACAACCCAACACTGCCTACTAAGCCAAAACAGATACAACACCACCCAAACCTCAAGAGATTCATGCACATGAGCATTCTTCTACAACTCTCACAAACTAACTAATACCACAACATAACAAGCAATTACCTAATTCATCACACTCGTCCTAACCTCACTATCTCCATCTCATGGGTATATGAACCTGCCTCATCAGCATTTAGATTCCCAATTACCCAACTTGACCTCTAAACCAAGCACACACATGGCCTACAAGCACTCATCTTCAGCCACTACCATTTCAACCTTTAATAATCTCATTCTAAAGATTGGGTTCAAGTGCCACTCCATCATCAACTCCATTTAATGGTCCAAGGCTGCTATC
This sequence comes from Dioscorea zingiberensis, assembly GCA_026586065.1. Lineage (NCBI taxonomy): Eukaryota > Viridiplantae > Streptophyta > Magnoliopsida > Dioscoreales > Dioscoreaceae > Dioscorea > Dioscorea zingiberensis. The sequence goes on along the minus strand of CM048819.1, from coordinate 45,695,878 downwards.
AGTTACTGTTAGAACTTATTTAGAACTTCACACTAACACCAATTAAACACTATGCTATCACCAGGCCTCAACTAACAGCAATCAAGAACCACCTATGATCATACACCACATATTATCAAGTTAACATCTCTATCCTCGACAGGAATCAATAAACATAAACTACCTATGCAAACACCTCACTGACTATGTGCTGAATCCAAGTAGTATGTATAGGGCCACAGCTTCAACCTTTAAATGCAATTCAAGGCTCTATCTTTTCATTAAACATTGCTTTGAACCTATCTAACACTCAACAAAAATTCCGGAAGCAAGACTCCCAATGATCAAATACATGATGATCTCCAGCATCACATTAGAGAACCATATCCCTATGACTCATCAAAGAACTCAACCAATCCAAGGTTCAGCACACAACTATCAAATCCTTATCCAACATAGTCACCACCCACTACTCATAGATAAACCAACTCATTATTGTCAAAGTTCTCATCCCCTCTTTCATCACATATCTCTATCCATCATACCACTCTCACTGCCCTTTAACACATATGATAGCCGTACACTCTCACTAAGATGCCTGTGAATGCAAGATTATGCCAATACAACATCTCCTTAAATAAAACAAGTAGAAAGACATGGATCTACATGTGATCAAACCTGGATCATCATCCAATCTCACCCTTGAAACTTTGTCAACACCTAACATGCATCTACAATTCATAAAGACTTTTAATGAACTCTAGTCATGCTTCTATGCTCTTGAGTATTACCATGGTTTTCTAACAATCTACTTTGTATGTGCTGGTATTATGTACAGGTTTCCAGGGTGGTAAGAGAACCTACCAGAGGTCGTTGTTGTCTCAAAGCTTCTGAGAAGAGACGTCCCGGTGGAGAGCTGCACGCCGGCGGTCCGTCGTCTCACAGGAACGCTCCAAACTCCGCCGTTGACATGGGTGAGTACGCTCACCCTTCCCCTCCGGTCTCCAAGGTGTGGCAGAGACGCGGTGTGGCGGCTTGCTAGGGTTTCGAAGTTGCTCCTCTTCTTATAGGGCGCGCGGGAAGGTGCTGGACGAGATCGCGATTCCGTTGATCGCAATCAAATCTTATCCTTTCAATATTCGACTGACATCGGTTGCAAATATATTGCTCTCTCTACAACTCTCTCTCTCTCTCTCTATATATATAGAATGTAAAATTTAAAACAACAACTTATCTTAATCCTATTTATATATTTAAAGATTCCTTTATATTTACCCGTCTCTCTTTCTATCTCTTATACTGTATATAAAAAAAAATATATATTTAATTAATTCCAGCCATGCACGTCCAAATCCTGTGCATGGCTGCCCCCTTATCTTGACTTTTTCAAACTATATTCATATATATATTTAATTAATTATTTATTGTTATTGTTATTAATTAGTCCAAACAATTAAAGAAAATCTAATTTCAGTTAAGTCCCCGTAACATCATACATACCTTTTATATTTAAATATTTTTCATACCAATCCTATCTAATCATTATCCATAACATATATATAGAGTATCCATCATTTGAATATATAAATCATAGTAAAATCTATTAAATCAACTTTGGAGAACTTCCAAACTCAATGAAAATCCATCATCAACTAATTAGATCAATTGCCAGTTAAATAAATTTAAATCCTTAAATTTATTTATTCCTTTTTAGATCTTCTCATTACACTTTTCAATTAATACCAAATAAGTCCAAATTGGTGAATTCTTAAATTAAATCAATCACCAATTACTAAATAAATTTATTCCATAAATTTATGCATTCCTTATAAGTTTCCAATTAACTCTAATTAATTTCAAATTTTGGGGATTTCCATAATTGACTAAATCAATTAATCAATTAAGTAATCAAATAAATTTTATTCCACAAAATTTATTCATCCTCTTCAAATTCCCCGATCACACATAATTATAGCAAATAATGAACGAAAAAAAAAAATTTAACCCCTAAAATCCTAGATTTCACATTAGAGTTGGGTGTCCATTCTGTTGGAGAACTGCCCTAAAGACAATCACCTTTGGCACTTTATGTACAAATTTATTTATTTAATAAAAGGCTTCTTCATTATTTAGATGTTCACTACTATGAATATGATATGAGATCTTAAATCTAATTAATGAAGTCCATGATACAACACATCACAAGAAGGAAATTATGATAGAGTTCATAATGTGAGATTCTTATCATGTGTAATTATGTACGTATCTAAATATCCCTAGTCGAAGGATCAATGAGATGGGACATCATTGATCCATCAAGACTAGCACATGTTATGCTCCTCGATCCGATCAAGCAGTTGTTCTCACAAGCTGTAAGCATGAAGATGTTTTGAGTGAACATGTGGATGCTTGCTAAGGGTAGCAAGTTCATTGGAGGACCTATCATGAGTCTTCACATGGTTATCCTATTAAAATGTCAGTGAAGATCTCATTGCAGCAATGGTGCAAATATCCTTAGACTTAAGGTACATAAGTTATCTTGGATATGGATCTTGTGCTTTGATACCATTCCTACGTTTCTCTTCAGGGGTTACTTAGAGGGTGGTGATTAGGTACAAATTTGAAGTATTCAAAGATATTTGGGTAGCCAACAGAGGATTTACCACTCCTGATAGAAGGAGAGTATACCCATGGCCACTTGTCAGGTCATTACTCAAGAATCTCTGGCCATGGTAACTTTTCATGAAGATGGTCTTCTATAACATAAGTTTTGAGTAATGGATCCCATTGGATGAGGAACTAATACTTGGGCTAGGTGTGACATAGTCAGTCTAGTGAGAGTTGACACATAGACCATACTCCGAACCAAGTTGGTATAAGATGGTGAAGGACAAATTGCACACTAACATTGGCTGCTGAAAGGTCCCAAGTCAGACCACCTGACTTTCTGGTCAATTGAGGGTCATGATGTATTGCTAGATGTCACTCATGATCTATTTGTAATCAATGGTTGATTATGAATGTCCAACATAACCGGGAACCTAATGGGTCACACACATAGAAGATATCAATGAGGTATAAAACGGGTTTTTAGGAATAGATCCTCAAACGAGAGAATTAAAAGGAAGAGAAAGATTGTAGGTCGAACTTGATTATAAGTCAAATTTGAATGTAAGTCGAATTTGATTATAAGACAAATTTGATTGTATGTCGAATTTGATTATAAGTCAAATTTTCTTGGAAGTCGAATTTGATTATAAGTCAAATTTGATTAGATTGTCAGCCAAATTTGATTTGGGCTTCAATCAAAGACCCAATTCGAAACAAACCCTAAATTAATTAGGGAGGCTTATAAATATATGATATTCTAGACCATAAATATACACAACTTCTTAGCAATTGATAGAGATCAATAGCCTTTTCTCTTCTCTCCCAAATCCTCTCAAGAACTTCCACCATAGCTAGCATCTTGCGTGGAAGATCACCCCGTCGCCTTTGAGGTTGTTTCTGCGGACCTTCATGTGAATCACCGTTAGAGGCACTTCGTCTGCAGACTGGAGTGGTTGACACAACGTCTTCTCCCACTTAGAGAAAGGAATTCGGTACAGATATCAAAAAGGTACATGCCCTTCAACTTTTCTTGCTTGTGTTTTGATAAACGTAGGGAGATCCGTTTGGGCTAGGGTTTAGAAAAATTTAATTTTTCCTTTTCGCCATGTATATGTATGATACATACTTTTGATTTTCTACAAAACCCTGCACATTCTTGGTGTGCGCTTTTTTTTTCTTCATCTATAGTTTAGTAGTTGTTGAGAGCATATTCAAGCAACATAGCTTCAAAGTTGCAACATCTTTGATACTTTTCACCAATTCTTGAAATCCCTTTTACTTTGATGCTTTTGGTTCTCTTTTTGCGTTTTTTGTTCTTAGGATGAAGTCTTTTATAATCTAGGGATTTTTTTTTGAGGAATTGAGTTAGTTTTTAATCTTTTGTTACCGATTCGAGTGAGGAACAGTTCAATGGGGGTAGATAAGTCGTAATCCAAGGTTGAATTGGTTTTTGGTGTTTGCTCAGTATTCACAACCTCGGAATATTTGTACTCACATTCAAGGTGTGAGATTTTTATATTTTATGTTTTTTTATATAATAATGAAATATAGGGTGTGATGAACCTATTATTGACTAAAAATTCTATTTGGTATTCTTTTCAATATTAATATGTGGATTGCTTTGTGAGTATTGGTGTGTTTTCTGGATGTTTCTTTGCATAATTTTTTCTTGAATTCAAACAAACTTGCGTGATTTATATACTCTTCATTGACACAAAGTTTGTAATGTGTGAATTCTGGAAAATAATTAGAGGTAGAGGATCCTAGGGTTATGGCAGCAAGACCTTAATTTGTTTATATATATATATATATATATATATATATATATATATATATATATATATATATATATATATATATATATATATATATGTTACTTGGATTCCTTCCATTAATTGGAATCCAGCATTCCAAGAGTTCTTCGTTTTAAGATGATGTTTTGAAGAAGTTACAGCTTATTCTTCCATATTGTTTTAAATAGTCTTAAATTTCAGAATTTGTAATTCAGACAACATAGACAGCACAACGCTAGCACAAAGCATCAAACTAAAAGGTATCACAGATGTTTCAAACTTGAAGAAGTACTTGCTTGAATATTTTTTCCTGCTTTGTTGCATGTATTAGCAATGTTGCAAATTTGAAACTGTATTGGTTGAGTATTTTCTTTTTCTTGCTTTGTTGTATCACATTATATTCCTTTTATTCACAATATTAAGGCTTTAACATGAATATCGAAAATTGAAACCTTCATTGTATTAGTTAACGTTTATGTTGTTAGTTATCTTTAAAGTTTTAATATTGTTTTGATGCCATACTAATTTTTATATAATGCAATGTGATGGTGACGCCGGGCAGGGTAGTGATTAACCTGCGGGCGGTGGTAAACATGGGGGATTGATAGAAGAGCAAGAAAAAGGGAGGACAAACAGAGAAGAAAAGTCTCTATTAATTTAAAAGGAAAATAAGTCAATAATCAATGAATAAAATTCAACCCACAAGCCGGGTTTAAATAGCTAAAAGAAACTAACCTAGATAACCTAGAAATTCTATCTTCTTATTCAAATTTGCCCAAATCGGCAAATTTTGGTCTAATAGAAAAACTTATCTAATTCTAAAATAACTAAACAAAACAGATAACTCCTAAAAATCTGAGTTCAAATCGGATTCATATCCTATCCTAAATTGGCATGCGAAGTATTGCCAAAAATGGAAAAAAAAACACCGAGAAATGAAGAAACGACGGGGAAAACAGTGGAATTTGAGGGTGAAGGAAGGGTCCATCGAGCAAAGCTGATGGACCCCACGTGTGTGTCGAGACGAGCTTTCCGAATTGGGGTTGAGCGCGCGAATCCGATATCGGTAGCCAAAGTTATGGCCAAAATACCGAAACGTGTCCAAAGTGCTCCCCAATTCAGAACTTGATTCGATCACCTTCCGCCTTTATGTCAGTCCGCCAAGTCGTGGTATGCTAAAGCTCTCATGGTGCAATCAGACAGCTCGGCATCGTCTGACTTGGGCTCTCCTGCATCAGATGGGGACTCATTTTGATATAATCTTGCATTATAGAAGAAGGCGGAGGGAGAATGACATGGTGTACAAGGGTGGGCATGTTCATAAGGCTGAGTCAGTAGATGCTGACTATATCTCCCACTTTACATTGTGGATTATTTTTCCAAGGTTGGGTGTCAAAGAGGGGGAAAGATTATGGTTCAAAATTAATGGGTTGTCTGGAAATGTGGGAATAGAGGAGATTTTAACCAATGCTGATACATGTAGTATATTGGAGTACAACAAGGGGCATGACAGTATTGATGTCTTCATGATAGAATACTAGCCTCCCTTGGCAGAAGCACCCAGTGAATTATTGCAGAATGACACCTTTGGGACTGGAATGCAGGACTATCAAGGTTACTACAGTCTTGGTTCATCAGATGAGTCATACCAACCATCTGGATAGTCAAGAAATACAGGAAGTTGCAATGATTCTGATATGAGCGACGTAAGTTGGATGTATGATGACTTCAAGAGGGATGAAGATGATATATTCAACAATGTGAGAGCTGATCATAGAAGAAATTCTTTCCCAAATGATCCTACAGAACCTAGTAACAGGGCTAACGATCAAGATGGAGGACTAAGTGGAAGTAATGTGGAAGACAATGTTGAAGCTGCAGAGTTGCAAGAAGATGAGATGGTTTAGTTTAATGAACCTGCAAACCATGAAGATGATTTGTAGAGTCTGCAGGGTTCTGATAATGCCATGAGAAGGGCCCATGCGGATTTCAATGAAGATGGTAATATGAGAAATCCACCTCTAGAAGTAGGTATGAGATTTTCTACCCATGTTTGCTTCAGAGAAGCCTTGCGAGCATGGGCAATTGCAAGAGGGTGTTCATACAAATTAACAAAAAAACACCACAATAACTACTATGAGGATAAATTTGGCTTCAAAATCCATGCAATTCAAGATATAGGGATACCCCTTCATTCCAAATCAAGACATTTAAGCCAGAACTTAATTTCCCTAAGAGGAATCTAGGACATATGGTAAATAGCAAGTATATAGTTGCCAGGTTCCTTGAAGATGTAAGGAATGACGCTAATTTGGATGTATCAACAATGCAAAAAAGGATGAGCAGAGAATGTGGTGCTGATGTCCATATGGCAAAATGTTATAGGGCTAGGGCAAGGGCCAATGCTATAATATCATGAGATGTAACAGCCTAGTATAAGAGGCTTTATGACTATGCAAAAACTATCAGGAAAACAAATACTGGGAGTATGGTGAGAATTAAAACTTCTCTGAAGGTAGTAAATGAAGGAGATGAAGGGGAATCAACAACAACTAGAGAATTTAGAAGCATACTAAGGGAAATTATTATCTTCCAATTCATATATATGCGGTTTGGAGCTTAGAAGCAGTGTTATTTTTCAGGATTAAGGCCTTTGATATGCTTGGATGGTTGCTTTCTAAAGACTTCTATGGGAGGGCATTTGTTGTGTGCAATAGCTAGGGATGGGAATGAGAACATGTTCCCTCTTTTAATTACCTGCGTTTATGCTGAATGCAAGGAGTCATGGACATGGTTTCTTCATGTTCGATGTGAATATTTTGGAAGACCAGAAGAGACTGGATGGATGTTCATGTCTAATCAACAGAAGGTGATGCTCATTTCTTATGTGCACATTTCTTAAATTTTTCTTAATATCCTTTGGTTAACTTACAGGGATTGATACAAGCCTTCAAGTTACTAATGCCTAGTGTAGACCACAGATTTTATGTTAAGCACACGTATGAGAATTACAAACAAAAATTCAAAGGAATTGAGTACAAGAAGTTAATCTGGGCAGCAGCTTTTGTTGGGACTCGAGCTCTCTTTGAGACGCATATGGCAAGGTTAAAGGAGTTTAATGACAATGCATACACTTGGGCCATGCAACATGATCCTCACATTTGGGCTAGGTGCTATTTTTCACGACATACTAAATGTGGTCCTCTCCAGAATAACATTTGTGAACCATTTAACGCTTATATCCAGAAGGGCTAAAGACACTTTTGGTCCCTGGAAATGGTACAATTGTTTACTTTCATCCTACATTTTCATTTTGTTCAATACGGCCCTTGTATTTTGCGTATTTTGGTCAAATACAGTTTCTGATGCTGACATGGCACTTATGTGGCAGGCAAGTGACATACGCCTCAAATACAGAGGTATATTTTAATTTTTTTTAATTGAAAAATGGATGTATTTTTCCTAGTTGGCGTGACACATGGTCGTAAATGTTGATGTGGCGCATGATGACGTGGCACAAGATGCCACGCCAACAAAAAAAATTTCTTGGATGCAAGTTTTAGGATGACGTGGCATGCCATGTCAGCATGCTGACGTGGCAAAAAAATTAAAAATTTAAAAAAATTTAAAAATAAGCTTTTTAGTGTGACATTCAATCTCGAGTATTGACTAATGCAAACCATTAAAAAAGAAACAAAGTTCCAAAACAAAATTTTATTTAAATGTGAAAATTATTTTTCACAACAAAAAATACATATTCTACCACAACAGAGAACATACTCTGGCGCAAACTTGCAAAACCATTTTTTTATTTTACATCAGAGAAACAAATTGGTTAGCGAGCTATGGTACATAGCTCCTAAACAAAATTTCAAATTGCTACCTCTAGGACTCTTTGACTTGGCATCATATGAAAAACATAAATGAGTGAAACTACTCCAACACCTTTAAATATGGAATCTTGTATTCCATCCAAGAGGGGCATCCAAGGGGATTATATAGAACCTGAAAAAATTACTGTATAATAATTCAGAAAATCAAATTACCCTGCATAAGAGAACTTATCAGAAAAATCTGTACAAATGAAAAGAAGCAAATCAAAAAAATACTGATCACTTTAGCATTCAAGTATTCTAAACAACTAACTCAATTTTTGATTTAACATATCTGCACTGTCTAAATTTGGATAAATGAAAAGAAAATGAAACAGATGATCCAAAATTTTGATGGAAACCACAAAACATTCAACGAGTGCAAAACAAAATGGAAACATACCTGTAGTGTCTAATTTAATACAATTAACTGAAACAAAACCAACCAAAAATACTTGTCTCAACAACACAAGTTTCAACAACACACATAAACATACCCGCACTGTCAAAACATTCAAAAAACATAATTAATAACAAAATAACCTATGTTTAAACCTCTGTTTCAGACACAACTGTAAAGTGATTAAATCCCAATTCCATATGACTTGTTTACAGTGAATTGGCAAGTCTGATTTCACATCACTGGTCTTTTCTTGACCTCAGATTTCTCTCTGCATTACTCTAAATAAGGAAACATAGAAACAATTAGGGTGATCAAACATATATTAAAACATAAATTTGTAAAACTCTAAACATTATAAATTAACCTCAGTATTTAATTCGCTGTCATTTCTTCGAGCTTCCAAATTCCTTTGTTGTGGTGTCGATCTGTAAGAGCATAACACACAAATTGTGAATATTATTAATGTTTCCAACAAGAAGATTAATATTGAAATTTGTAAGATTGAAGTATGTGCTTACACTCAATTGGCCCATGCCACTAGCTTCTAACAGAATTTTACTTCTCCTGTTCTGGACACCTATATGCTCACTCTGTTTTTGTTCTGATTTCTTCTTCCATTTTGTCCTTGTTGCAGCAGTGTTAGCATTGTCCTGAGACATTTGGTTAGATCAACAAAAGTTATCAGAAAAATTGTTCACAATGCTTTTTGTTCTCCTTAATTACCTGTGCATTGTCTTGCTACTTGATGGGTTCAGCTTCAGTAGTAGCATGGGCCTGAGACAATTGGTTAGATCAAGTGAAATTAAAAAAAAAATTATCATACTCAGATCAGTTCTCCTTTACCTGTGCGATGTTCTGCTCTTGGATGTGCTCAGCTTCAACAGTAGCAAGGGCCTAAAAATGACAGTTGGTTAGATCAATTGAAATAAAAAAAAAATTAGCACACTCAGATGCATAACTCTACCTGTGCAATGTACTGCTCCTGGATAGGTTCAGCTGCAGCAGCTTCAGGAGCCTGAAACATTTGGTTAGATCAACTGATTAAAAAAAATTATGATACTTAGATCAGTTCTCCTTTACCTGTGCATTGCTCTGCTCCTGGATAGGCTCAGCTTCAACAGTAACAGGTGCCTGAAAATGGCATTTGGTTAGATCAATTGAAATAAAAAAAAAATTATCACACTTAGATGAATCATTCCTTTACCTGTGCATTGTCAGTTCAGCTTCAGCAGCATCAGGAGCCTGAGATATTTGGTTAGATCAATTGATTAAAAAAAAATTATGACACTCAAATCAGTTCTCCTTTACTTGTCCATTGTCCTGCTCTTAGATGAGTTAAGCTTCAACATCAGTAGGGGCTTGTTTACAGTTATCCCTTGGCTTAACATGTATTGTTTTTCTTTAATTCCTGGCAGCACCAACTACCTGAAGACTCTGGTTAGCTAAGCGCATAAAAAACAAAATCAGCATAAAGAAACTTATTCTCATTTATATGTGCCTTGTCCTTTTCTCTCGCACCAGTGACTGTTTTCCCTTTACCCTTGTCCTTGGCAGCAGCCACATCCTGACACCTATGATTAGACCAACATGTATTAAAAAAAATTATCTCACTTCTTTTTTTCTACTTTAATTACCTGTGCTTTTTTCTTCTTGTTTGTTGGTCTACTTGCAGAATGACTTGTATTTCCCTTACCCTTCGCAACAACAACCTGAAAAAAATGTGGTTAGATCACAACCCTAAAGCTCCAGCTCAATTTATATATATTTTTTTATTTACCTTCATAGGGCACTTGCTTGAATTGTGACCACAGTCATGACATACTGTGCAAGTCTTCTTTCGTCCCTTTCTGGAGACTCTTGAAGCACTTTTTGACTCCCAAGTCTCCTTCCTTCGGAGCTTTTTGGGTCTCCCCGGCATGACTCTAGTTGGCGGTGGTTGTATTGGCTCATAGCCTGTCTTGGGCCATAAGTTCTTGCCATTAACTGGCTGAAGGGCATAGGCATATGATTTACCAAACATGCTTTTCTTGTACCATATAGACACATAGTCTTCAATGCGCTCTTTGCGGTATAATATCACGCGCACTCCATGTGCACACGGTATCCCTGTCAGGTCCCATTGTCGGCACATTCATGTGTGGTATTGAATATCTACCACATACCTGTCTGTCTCTTGGTAGAATTCATAGCCACTTTCACAATTCCATTCTATGCGATAGTTTGCACTTTTTTCTTTTCTTTGCTTTCATAGCCACTTTCACCATCCTTGAATTTTTCAGAATATTTCCTCCTCGCCACTATTCGTCGCATCATAATAACTCTTATCTCCTCTAACATTGTAATGATCGACTTATGCCTTGCCTCCAAGATAAGACCGTTGAATGTCTCCGACATATTGTTTTCCACGATATCACACTTGCATGTAGTTTTCAAAAATGCTTTTGTCCAAGCTGTAAGAGGGATCTTCAACAAATCTGCCGATGCTTGTTCACTGATTTCTCCAATAGTCTTTAGAGCAGTCTCAAATTCAGGTACTGTAGTAGCCTTAACAAGTTTCCAAAACAACCTTTGAAGGTGCAAGCCTATGTGTACTTTCCTCCAGTTAACGTAGATGTGACGGGCAAATCTTCTATGTTCAGCCAATGGCATTATAAGCTCATCAATTGCTTGTATGAGTCCCTGCAAACATAACACTAATTAAGTAAAGATGTAGTACAAATATATACTCCAATCCATAAAGTCATGCGATATCATTACCTTATGTTGGTCAGACATAAATGAGTATGCAAACCCGCCACCTGTCTCGATTCCCAAGTCCCTCATCAAATGCTGTAGGAACCAATGCCACCTATCCCTATTTTCTACCTCCACAACGGCCCACGCTAACGAGAACATCTGATTGTTCGCGTCTCTACCAACTGCCACAAGGAGTTCTCCCTTGCATGGACCCTTAAGGAAGCATCCATCTAGACCTATAATGCGTCGACAACCCTCCAAGAACCCACTCTTCAATGTAGCAAAGCATATATAAATGCTTTTGAACTTTGGCTTCTCAGAGGGATCGTCTCTCTCCACTTCAACAAAAATAGAGCTCCCGGGGTTATTCCTTCTTAACTTCTCTGCATAATCCCATAAAATACTATACTCTTCCTTGAAATCCCCTGCCAACTCATTCATTACCCTGACCTTCGCTCTCCTACATTGACTGAGGGTGACATCAACTTTCAGTTCATTCCTTGATGCCATCTTTATATCAATTTGCTTCATGAAATATGTTGCTCCTTGTCGGGTCTGCAGTAAGTGTTTTGCTAATACCCTTGAGTTGATTCTTTTGTTCTTGAAGGACCAACTGCAACTATGCTCTGTCACTAGTGTCTTCACCTTGTAGTTGCTCGTACGACGTTCAGCACTTGTATACACAACCCACGGGAACTGCACATCACTACACTTGGCTCGCAGCCGCTGCTTATCATTCTTTACAATATGAATTTCTCTCCAACTATGGATTGCATGCTTGATGATTGCATCTCTGAATACTTTTCTGTTCTCAATGATCATACCTAATTCAAAATGGGGTGTGGGGCTATTCGGGTTGAATACTGATTTTGTTGATTTTATCCTTCTCCCATGCTCAGCCTCACTGTCATCTTCAGATGTTGTCAAAAAACTGGCCAAACTATCACTCAGATCCTGTTCTATATCTTCATCCATATTGATGGAGGGTTGGTCCTAGGTGTCATCAGGGCTGCACATACTTTCTGGTTGTTGTTCAGTCACTCTGAAGCCCTTCATCTCTTTGTGTTTCTTTTTAATTTGCACATGTTTATCATCTTCAGATGTGGAACAACAATTCTCACTTGAAGAAGAGTCTGAACTAAGGGATAGTTGTTCTTCCTCACTGCATGCAGCTGCTTCAACATCCTTGGAGGTTGTTTGGGTTTCTGCCTCTTCTCCAGACTGCAATCCAACAGGATTAGAAGGACCTGTTGCATCTGCATCTTGCACGCTTCCCACCTGTTCAGCAACAGACCTGTATGTAATATTGTTGGTTGCAGTAGAAGTTCCTTGGCCCATATTTGGCATGTTACTTGCAGATACATCATCCACGGCATGTTCGACGTATACTTCAACTGGGATGTCATTCTTCAAATATCGGGATAGATTACCAAAGGACTTGATGGTGTGGTTTCCGCAAGTATACGGGTCGCGATCAAGTAATAAAGTGGACTATGGGAAGTCGGATGTCGAACCACAGGGAATAGAGATTGCTAAGTGTAAACCAAGCTTCAATAACCTAGTCTAAATGGCAATTTGGGGGGAGTTTTGGTTTTCAAAACTAAAGAGCTACAAAGGATTGCGAATAAGGACTGAAAATTGAGAGTTGATTGGGGTGAATTAATGGCAAGAGAGGATACTTGGGTATGTATCCCTTTTGGATTTCAATTCTAAAGATGAGCAAAGATGTTTATGAATCAATGTTGGTACTTCTTGTGCCAATAGTCCCTAAATTATATCCAATCCCTCTTCCAAGGTTATTGGATAACTAGTCTCCTAGGACTTGATATGAAGCTCAAGGGGTCATTCCTAAATTACACCCAACCCCTCTTCCAAGGTGGTTGGATGACTAGTCTCCTAGGACTTGATATGAGGCTCAAGGAAATTTATGTATATTGGAAGAATTATGGGGGTGAATTCGTATGAAAGAGTCGTTCGCCCTTCTAGTACCCGATTCCTCGGTATACTCATGAAACTCTCTAATGAAGCAAGTTCCTAATACAAGGAGGCACTAGCTCTACCCTTGTATTGCACACAAGTAATTTCTAGTGATGAAATTACAATCAATACATAACATTCATTAGACATTCAAGAAGGTACCACCAAATCATCATAAACATTCAATGCTATTAATGCTCAATCCAAAAGTTCAACATACCCAAGTACCAATAGATTAGTTCCCCATAAATGGAGAACTTAAACCAAAGAAGGAAAGCTTACAAATCAATGCAAAGGTAATAGAGAACACCATCACCTCCAAGATTGTAGCTCCAATGGTTCTCTATTCTCAAGATTTGGGGGTGATGACCCCCAAGCCCTAATCTCTCCTCTATCCTCTCTCCCAAGCCAACCTCTCATCTAAACTCTCATACTTAACTATTTATACCCATGAATTAGGGTTCCACTAAAAAATTACAACATTGCCCTTGATTGGGCCCGTGAAACTGCAAAAGTTACGATGAACGGCCTCGTGAACGGCCTGTTCATCAGTCCGTTCAGCTCACAGCCTGCTCTGAACCGGCAGGTCAACTGGCCGTTCATCACCCCGTTCACCTCACAGCTTGCTCTGAACCGGCAGGTGAACTGGCGGTTCATCAGCCGGTTCACCTCACAGCTTGCTCTGAACCGGCAGCTGAACGGCCATTCACAAGGCCGTTCACCCTCTCTTTGTGCCTGCCTTTGTGCCCAGGTGTGAACGGCCGTTCACCCCCTGTTTACTTCAAAATATCTTCGTTTGTTCTTCATTTTGTTGATAAATGCTTCCTTTTCGTCAGGGTGGCCTATTTATGCCCTGTTTACAAAATATAAAGCATTTTAAGTACCGGCGGGCTACAAATCATTGCATTTGACATGAAAATAAGTGTATATATGGTATGTAAATCTGCTCATTTGATCGCTTATCAGGACTCCTCACTGTGCAGTATGATTAGTGAAGTATCCAAACCCCTTCCACTGTTGGGGACTCTGTAATGAATCTCCTCTACTTTGCCAAACTCCACCTCATGAATGCAATTAACCAGATCTTCATAACTGGACTCATTTGCACGAACCCTCCATAGGTGCATAACACCTCCTTTGTACTCTAGCTTTCCCTCCACGCTGAAATGGCCACCCACAAAAACTTTGAGTCTTCCCATCTACAAGTAGCATAGTACAAAACCATCAATTTACTTATGAACCAAATAATATAAATGTTAGGAACATCAATTAAATTAGGAACAAAATAATATAACAATGGGAAAACACTTCAATTTACTTATGAACATCAACTAATTTAGTATAAAATAGATCAAAATTAAAAAAAAAAGTGGGAAAACAATAATATAAACCTATACTTAAACATAAACCAACTCATGCTAACATAATTTACTTAGTATAAGATAATTTTTATTTCATCAATTTACTTAGTATAAAACAAATCACAATAATATAACGGTGTGAATACAATAATATAAACATAAACTTAAACCGACACATCTGAATTAATTTTTACTTGATATAAATTAATTTTTAAATATCAGGTAGTATAAAATAATTATCTTTTTATTCCACCAATATGATAATTCAAGAGTAATCAAGGTAACATAAACTCGAATGCAACTTAGTTTTTACCAAATTTTATACCCAACTTTGTTTTCATTCTATCAATCTATCATTGCAAACCAACCACATTTGGATACATTGACTGAAAATGCCTTTATTTTGCCAATCCTAACTGTACTTTCATGAGTAACCCTATATCAACATAGAAAAATAGTCATCATAAAAAATTAAAATGAAATACTAATACTACCAAACGCAAATAATAAAATTGAAAAATCACATAAAAAATTGTAGAAATCTTGAAGGTATAATAAAATTCTCTTAAGAATGAGATTATGTGGTTGAAAAATTATCTAATCACTATAAAGATTATAGCACAAACCTGTGAATCTCGATATGCTGAGAATTCAAACAACAACGTTGGTATCGCTCAAGTGTTGCTTGTACCCTTCAAACAAATATCAATGAAAATACTTCTTTTGATTAGATTGACCATCAAGAATAGCAAATTAGACAAACTTACAACACATAATTAGAATCCATAGTTCAAATCTTAAGTTAGCTCACTAATTAATATCTTATGACTAATGTAAGACCACAATATTGCGGTTGTAATTATCTGTTGTCATTATATATAAGATTTTGTCAAACCAAATGGTTATGAAGTTTAGCACTTCCATGAATAATTTATCAAAACAACCCAAAACGTAAAAAATATGAGATGAAGAGAGCTACGTACAACTAACATGAGCCATAAAATGTTTAAACAATAGGCTTGACATACTGTGCAAAAGGAACAGTTTTCTTCAACATGGTATTTTATTCATTCAATCAGAGGTTCCAAGTCCTTATACAACAAACAAATGGTACAATGTATCTTAAATTTGCTTATTTGCAGATAATTGACGATATCCCTCCCAACTCTCAACCTCTGATTTGGCTAGGGTTTGCTCCGAAACCCTAACCATGATCCCAAACTAACAAATACTCAAATATACAGGTTTATCTCGAAGATTAACAGATATCATGGTGAATAGACCTCTAAATAAGCAAATGCCCCATGTTTCCGAGGTCTTACCTGCACCCCAGTGGTCTTTCTCTCCACACAACCACTTAGAGATGGTCGGAAGAGGTGACAGGAACTGTTGGTTGAGGATCTTCTTCAAAATCCAAGCGCGCGGGAACCTCGTCGGACGCGAGCAACAAACGAGAGTAAGGGGCCCAACGCTGTCGATGACCAGGCTCTCGTGGGGCACGATGAAGCTAGGAGACAAAGAACAGTGGGCCACTGAGGGACCTCTACTCTTTTAAACATTATTATTCTCTTGTTACAATGCCACGTTAACATTAAGTTTTAACACAGTATTATTCTCTTCCTCAAACTTCTATCTGATTTCTCTTAAGAAAAAATTTAATCTTTTTTTTTGCCACATGGCATAAGTCAATATTTGTGACAAATTATTAAATAAAAAAAATCTTAAATTTACTTATATTTTTTCCACATGGAATAAATATTGGCGGGATAATGCTATTTTTAAATTTTTTTCCATGTGGCATGCCACGCCAGCATACTGCGTCAGCATACTGACGTGGCATGCCATGTCATCCTAAAACTTACATCCAAGAAATTTTTTTGCTGACATGGCATCTTGTGCCACGTCATCATCCGCCACATTAGCATATACGACCATGTGTCACGCCAACTAGGCAAAATACATCCATTTTTCAATTAAAAAAAAAAGCAAAATATAGCACTGTATTTGAGGCATATGTCACTTGCCTGCCACATAAGCGCCACATCAACATCAGGGACTGTATTTGACCAAAATACACAAAATACAGGGACCGTATTGAACAAAATAAAAAAAAAGGGATGAAAGTGAACAATTGTACCATTTTGCCGGACCAAAAGTGTCTTTATCCCTATCCATAAAGCAAGGGGTTTACCAATTCTGACAATGTTTGAGTGTATTAGAAAGCAAATGATGCACATATTTTATACATAAGTATAATGGTGATATTTGCTCTAACTACCAAGAAATATTGGAGAAGCTTAAGATTCAGAGTAGAAACTGTATTTGCACAACTGCTGGTCGGGAGATGTATAAGGTTGATTTGTTTGACACACATCAATTGTCAATTTGGCTAACAGGATATGTACTTGCAAGATGTGAGAACTTACAGGGGTTCCATACAAACATGCCATAGCTGTCATACATAGCAACAGAGAGCAACCAGAGAAGTGTGTGCATCAATACTTCACAAACGCAATCCACTTAAATGTATACAAGCATTCAATCCAACCTGTTCCTAAGAGAAACCAGATGAGCCAAAGAACCCTTACAAGGTTTCTAGAGAAGGTGGGAATGTCAAATGTGGTTTGTGGTAATTGTCATCAAATTGGGTTTAATATGCGATGATGTAAGGCATCTGTCAGGGGAGAGACAACATGGCAAAGAAGAATTCGTATTCAAGAAGCTAAGGCAAGTGGCTGTCACGCCCCGACCCGATCTCCAGGCCTCCGGTACGTGCACAGACCGACTGTATCCAAGTGGAGACGAGCCCCACTCGGATACAAGGCCTATGTAAATCAAAAGCATGCAGTAAAATAAATCCATTAACATCAACAATAATCAGAGTTCTCACAATCAATAATACAGTTATGGTTTAAAATATCCTATAATGGTCTATACAAAATCAGGCCCTGTAGGGTCCTATAAAAGTACAATCTCACTCATAGAGAAATCCTGAGGTCCACGAACCTCGGCAAGCTATCCCGATCCCTCGCGCAGCTCCTGGATCTAATTAACTAATATTTCAAACCTGAAAGAGAGAAAATCAAGTGGAATGAGCTTTAGAAAGGAAAGCTCAGTAAGTACCCCCGCATGGAGTACAAAGAAGTCAATGAAGTCAACCAAGAAATAGTGATCCATACGAAACCATAAACATATCAGAAAACAAGGTCAGGCACAAGAATCACTATCAGACAATCTCGTAACAAAGAATACAACAAACAATAGACAAGAAAACTTTCACGTCATCTCCCGGTGCTCATCAAGCTCAGCTGATCATCACTCTTAATCACATCCAGACCCTCGAGTGCGGTAGCGCCTCTACGTGCGCATTACCGGTGGTATCATCCCACTGACGGGTGGACATCCAGGGTTTCCTCCCCCTGGTAGGACTATAGGACGTTTAGAGTATCCTCCCGCCCACAACTTATTTGCACCAAGTGGGACACACCTTCCTAGATAAAACAAATACTGTGTATCTCAATGGTCTTATGCCGGATAATAGAAGGCTATGCTCAGTGAGCCCGCTCACTCCACTGACGCATACCTACCTAACCTAAACACAAGCACCACGAACCTCCACAGTATCATCCTGGTCATAAGTGGGTATGCTCAGCGAGCATTCAACAACAAATAGTACAACTGACATACGCTGTTCCGGCCAGCGCAAAGGCTCACTTGTTGCCACGGCCACATGCCGGTCAACGGACAAACATGCACAGTAAACACTATCTCACACAAAGCAACCATACACATACATGGAAAGGAAACCAAACAACAAGCAGGTATGTGCATGTAACCAATAAACAGATCATCATGAAAGAACAGGCATGCTATCAAATAGCAATCATCAAACACAAAATAAAATCCCAAAGATGGGTGGGAGAAAGACAAGTTACTTACAAATACATGGCAATAGCAAAGTCAAGTTAACCCAAATCTGGGTGGGAGCTAGGCAAAGGCACTTATAAAGAAATCATCCAACGAATGAGGGAAACAAGCCAAAGGTACTTACCTCTACTAATGATGTCCGAAGTCACATGGAACTCTCTCCTGACGCATCTCTACATCAAAATATGGTAATGACAACCATGTCTTAGTAATATTATTATGACCAAAGTGGTTTATTATTATCATTAGTGTTAACGCAGAATTCTGGTAATTATGCACAGTTATAATAAACTCCTCATAACTTCTAATCCAGGAACCCGATTTGGCTGATCTAAGATTCGTTAGAAAGGGCTTTCCCTCATATTTCCAACGATATATTGTAAATCCCAATCTGGGAACTACAGAAGACCCAGCTCTCCCTCGAATGGGGAAGCCAGACTGCAGCCATTGACCAACTCTTAACTGGACTAACCCAACCCAATTCCCAACTGACTGAGTCTAACCAAACTGGACCCAAGTCCAGTAACTTGTTTCAACCCATTTAATATTACTTGATCAAATCAATCCCAACTCACATAACTAAATTGACTAAAGTCGGTTTGATTTAAAATAAACCCAATTCAACTTAACCACTTAACTAACTTAACCTAGTTTGCTTTAACATAGATCTAACCCAACCTACTAACTCAATCAACCCAATTGATCTTAATCCGGTTTGGGTTTAAAATGGGATCAACCCAAACCACTTAATCACCTATGAGGATCCTATTAATTTATATGCCCACACACAATACAAAATTTCTGCCAGTTTTGCGGAGTCGGAAAGGATTGTTCATATCTTCCAATCCAGATATCCGATTACATTTATTTAGGATTCATCGGAAATCTCTTTTCATAGCTTTTCCAATGATATATTATACACTATGATCAGGGAAATTCATAATACCTAAAATACCCCTGAAATCAATAGCCCGAACTAGCAAAATTCACAGATTTTCCTACTCTCAAATACTTGGTCATAAATTTTATTCTACTGATCGGATTTCAATGAAATTAGATTTGTTAGATTCGTGAAGAAGATTAAAATATGAAACAAAAGTTTAAAGATCACAAATCAGAGAAAATCTGGCCGAATTTTGCTAAAATTATAGGTCTGCAGGTTTTCTGCAGGGTTTCGGTAAATCTCTTGTATCTTTTAATCTGTTAATCAGATCAGATTAAAACAAAGTTCAATGGATTCCTAAGAACATGACAAACATAGATAAATTTATTTGAATACGATTAGGTGACAGAAAGGATTCTAAAATTATCAATGTTTTCTGTTTTGATTCTACGTGTCAATGAGATCATCCAATTATTTTGAACTTCTAATCTCAAGATATATATATATATATATATATATATATAAAACTAAACCTTCAATATTTTGGATCCCAAAACCTATAAATCCACATCTAAAATAACATAAATCATCTAATATGTTTAGAGACTAACCTGAATCATACCAAAGATCTAATCTTTGGCGGAGATTGTTTGGAAATAAAAAAAAGACCTCCTCTTTTCTCCCTCACAGCCCTGGCCGTCGACGGTAAAAAATAAAAACCTAGAAGCGGCTAGGGTGTTCTCCTCTATTTATAGAATTATAGTAATATCAAATTTACATAAATCCCCCTAAAGTATTACTAAATTATTATGCTAGTTCTTAGTGGTTATTTAGTAAAGAGTCCCTGGACTCTTCTGAAAGTCCATACTAGTACTATTTCTCCCAATTCGCATGTAAGTCCTCTTGTGTGTGAGGGAACCAATTTTCACTTAAATCCAGCTTTTTCTTGAAATTACTAAAAGGTCCCCAATTAACCCTAATTAGGGTATTAACTATTTAAATCCCTCTTTTCTCATAAACTCCAATAAATTCCAAGTACGGGGACTTCTCTAATTATATAATTACTTAAAGAAATTAGAGAACATTTATCCCAACAAAATTTTAACTAGATCCAACATTGGGGACTTTCTATCATTAACCAAAGACTTTAGTAAAATAATTAGAAAAATAATAACCTAAAATCTTCTGATTTTACAACTATGTTGGATTGCAGAGGCCGCCCTAAAAAAGAGGAAGAATTTAACACAACAAATGTACAAAATTCACAGACATGTTCTATTTCAACTGCACAAGATACTGCAAAAGAAACAAATGTCAATGAACGGCATGGACCGAGATAGGTATGCTTTAACCAATTTTGTTTTCCTCTATTCTACTTCATATTCCTTGATTCTTTTTATAAAAAAATTATAGATGTGGCTTAGACATGCACACCTGCAGTTAACTAATTTTGTTTTCCTCTATTCTACTTCATATTCCTTGATTCTTTTTATAAAAAAATTATAGATGTGGCTTAGACATGCACACCTGCAGTTAACTAATTTTGTTTTCCTCTATTCTACTTCATATTCCTTGATTCTTTTTATAAAAAAAATTATAGATGTGGCTTAGACATGCACACCTACAGTTAACTAATTTTGTTTTCCTCTATTTACAGCTAGCTAGGGATGTTACATCACTACCAAGCAAAACATAAACTCTGTATGCACCTACTTTCTCAAGTACACAAAAGAGGGTCATTCAACCTTCAAGGGCACAGGGGCCTCCTATCCCACCAGGAATTCACAAAAAGTTCAAAAGAGTTAGTCAATGTCAAGATAGAGATGGATCATCCAATTTATAAAAGAGAAAAGCAACCTAGGTCTACTTTAGGGATTTTTTTTTTTTTTTTGTCATTCTGTGATGTAAATGACTATGGAAGATATATTTTTATTTGTGTCCTCCTTCATTTAAATATTAAAATATGGTTATTTTCTTAGGTTGTATGCTTCTTATGCTGTTTTATGTCAGTGTTGATGTTTGCAGCTCAGTTATTGTTTCTATTCAATGACCAGTTTTATTTTGTTTCGGTTATAGTTTTATTTCAAAAGTTACTCAGTGAGCTTGATTGTTTCAGTAGTTTAATTTCAGTAGTTTTATATCAGTCTTGATTGTTCATCAACAAGTATTATTTCAGTAATTTTATTTTGTAGTTTTATTTTAGCAGTTTTAAAACATTTTAGAGATGTTGATTGTCTCTGCTTATTGTGAGCTTGATGTGAAACAACTCTGTCTATTGTTGAAAGCACTAAAATAGAACGTTGAAAGCAAATTTCTCAACAAATATCTGAATATGTTACAATCCATTGTCATCATTGAAATCAATGAAACAACACATTGAGTTTCTTTTCTGTTATGGTGCACATTGAACATGTTGGAGACATCCATTGACTCTTGAATGAAACAATTGAATTGATAAGTGTTCAAATGAGCATATTTTCATATCATTTTCCTATATGTTTTGCATGCCATTTTGACGAATTATGGCCCTCTAGTCCTTAAAAAGCTTTAAATTTTGTAAATAGGGCATATAGAAGCCACTCTGAGAGAAAGGAAGCATTGTGAGATGAAAAAGAGGCCGAACCAGCGCTATTCTGGAGCAAACGGGAAGGCATACAGGTTGCATACGGTCGTATGCTACTGGACAGAGTGAACGACTTGCACATCGACCCTCCTTGGATGGTATACACCCCATATGAATTCATACGGGGTGTTATACGGCCATATAATAGCTAGTATACTTGAACCTGCACCGTATATTGACTGTTGTACGATCATATACTTGGCACTGATCTTCATATGGGCCTGTATAAGGCTCGTATACGAGCCCGTATGTCGTAACCCTCTCTTTTAGTGCAGAAGCAAGCAGGTGTATAAACGTCATTGTCACTCCTAAAACCCTAAGCTTAGGTATAAATAGGAGGCTTTAGGGTTTAGGAGGGAGAGGTTGGCTTTGGAGAGAGTTTATCATTGAGATTAGGGATTGGGGGTCTTCTCCCCGAATCTTGGAGAAAGAGAGAAGGAAGGAGATAGAGAAGGGGATCAATCTTATAGAGCTGTCGACGGTATTCTCTATCATGTCTATTTTAGATTGTATTCTTGTTGATTTGGATTGGAGTTCTCCATTAATGGGGAACTAATCTTATAGATACTTGGGTATAAGAAACCTTTGGATATTGCATTACTGACATATTGATTTCTATGTTTTGATTGATTGCATGTATGCTTGAATATCTATTGAATGTTTTGTATTGAATGTAATCTCTCCACATTGCGGGATTCCCGGAGAGATTACTTGGGTACGATATAAGGGCTAGAGCTAGCGCCTCCTTGTATTAGGAACATACTTCATTAGAGATGGTTGTGAGTACGCTGAGGGATTCGGGTGCTAGAAGGAGAGCGACTCTTTAATACGATTTAATCCCACAATCCTTCCAAGATAGAGGTTCTCTTGAGCTTAAGACAATCCTAGGAGATTAGTTATCCAATCACCTCGGGAGAGTGGTTGAATACAATTTAGGAACTCTTGGCACAAGCATCTCCAATCGTCTTCATAGAATTTTTTATGTATTCTTAGATTTTGTAAAATCCAGGATTTTAGGGGTTAAATTTTTTTTTTTAGCTATTTGCTTTAATTGTGTGGTTAAAAAGGGAAGATTCCTAAGTTGGGTTATAATTTAGGAGTTTCCATTTGTTTTAAGGAATTTCTATGAATGATTGATTTTTAGTTCTCGTTAATTATTTTATGGATGGAAAAATTCTCTAAACTTGGAAAATTAGAACTATTGGGATTTAATTGGATTTAAATCTTGAGTTAGTTAATTGGGTTGATAGAGGACTGATATGTGAATTCAGAAATTATGAGGACTTGGAGTAAATCATCCCCTCTCACGCATTAGGGACTAGATAGTGATTTTGAAAAGTTGGAGGACCAGAGAGCATTTCCTTTCTTTTGAGGAAGTTATGCGGTGAGGGACTTGTGTGTAAATAAAAAGGAAAAATACAGGGACTTATTTAGCGTAATGACACATTAAATGCTATGGTTGGACACTCGAGGTATATATTATATTTATATATATATGGATTGTTTTAAAATTAAAAAGAAAGAATATATCTTAATATATATGATTAAATATTAAGGATAGGAATCAATGTACAAATAAATAGATAATTATTTATAGTTAAAGATTAAAATCGGATATTTTGTCTTTTAAATAAGATTATATATTTTAGAAAAAAAGAGATACTTGATAATAATGATTAAAATATAATTCTATATACTGATGAAGATTCGGATATGATGCAACATGAATTCAAAAGTAAATTGATAGGATGCATTAATCACGTGAGTTATGTATTATTATATTATACATATGGTTTTGATAAAGTAAAGCATGCACGTCAGATCCTATATATATATATATATAAGTATATGTATATAGAGAGAGAAAGAGTTATAGAGAGAGAAACACCCCAACTTGATATTCTCCGCTAATCTCGTGTGGCCAGCGGTATGAATCGTTTGAAAATTTTGGATTAGCCCTATCAATAAGATTTAGGATCCCCCATGATCTCCCCACGAGTCTATAAATAGAGGACCGACCTCAAACCCTAGATATAGTTTCCGGACGGCAGCGGGCTCCTTCTTCGTGGAAGACAAAGAGAAGGAAAAGTGATGTAAATCTCATCCGAGCCGGAAGCGGCTATGTGCGAGGCGGTGCTGGTCACCGGAGGTCAAGTGCGTAAGTGTCAGCGGGACCTTACGCATCTGTAAGCTCCTGACCTCTGTTAGATGGGACTGTGGAGTGTTAGATTTGCATGCATAATTATTAGAAGCATCAAGGTATTCATGGGGATCTAAACCTATTCTTTTTGTAACCACTTGAAGATTATTTATTTTTTTATTATTATTTAAGAGTAGTTTGTTTCAATGGTGTGATACTCGGTTATTTAACAGTGACGAGGAGGTGAGGCCTTCTCTCTTGATAGATACCGTAAGAGGGTGGGTGGTTGTAGATTGAGATAATAGACCAGGGTGGCATGCATGGGCATTCAATCAGGTGCCTGGTTGTGAGGGGTCTGAGAAAACTATGGCAGAAGGATACCTTAACTTGTGTAAGAGTGGTGAAGCTAGAGTCTTAGCACAGTGAGAGATTCATGAGGTTTCTGGGTCTTGTAGTAAGAGAAAGGTTAATGTGGTCTCAACTATTTCAGCATCATGTTTTGGAGGGAGATGTGTGGGATAATATGCCACCTAAAAGCATGTATTATTGTATGGGTTTTGTGAAGGATAAGCACAGGTGGGTGTATTCAAAAATTTGTTTAAGTACTTGGCTTGGATTTTGAGAGCATAATCTATTGAGTGAAGGGTTAGTAAAACATATTGGCTAAGGATCAACTTGCTTTAATCTCATGCTTGCTTAATGAAGGGGATGATGAAATCTTTACTAGATATGTGTTAGTTTGGATTATGGATCTCTGTGATTAGAACTGTGGCCTTACAGTGAAACCCTTGAGCTCTGTTAATGAGAGATTTGGAAGCTTGAGTAATATTGTGAGGGTCCATGCATGGGTTCTAGAATGATAATAAAACAGGAAGTGATAATGGGACACTCTCTGTTAGGTCTTAGTTTATGGATGCTCATGAGGTGTTGTTACTAAAACTATGAAAAGATTAAAGTTGATTCCATGTGTTCAAGGGTTTGGGTTGATTCATTCGCAGTAATTGGTAATCATTAGATTTGCAAGCATGAGCCATGGAAAGGATTTTTATGAAAAAGTGCTAATTAAGTTAATTACTTTTAATAAGACCTTGTTATAATGTTGACCGGGTTAATGTTAACGGGTTTAGTCGGGTGAGCAAGATCGGGTTTATTAATGGGCCGGGACCATTTAGTTGAACATGCATTGTAGGCGTAGTTGTTCTTAGACACGCGTGTTTATTGAGATTTGACTTGTGGTTACTAGATATGGACGAGGAGCGAGGAGCTTCGTCGGGACAGATACCGATCATTCTGTTGGATTGCGATTTGAGGTAAGTACTCTTGCCTTGTGTATCTTCCTTCTTTGGATTGATTATTGCTTTCGTGATTGCATGCTTGTGCATGAAAGTTACCTTTGCCTTGTTTCCGCCCATTGCTGGGGCTTTCTTGATTTGATGTATGCTGTTTGTTAGCAAGTCTTTTGTTTTGTACCTAATATTCTTGGATGCATGCACATACATGTTCGTTTTGATATCTTTCCCGGTATGTGTGTGATTGATGTGCTAGAGGTAGTGTTAACTGATCACGAGGATCCGTTGATCGGCACGTGGCCGTGGAAACACGTGAGCTTGTGCTCCGTCCGGATAGGAGTGTAAAGTTTCATTACCTGTTTGTTGAATGCTCTTTTGGACATGCTCACCCGTGGGCCGACACTTGACTGTAGGCACTCGTGGTGCTTGTGTGCAGCTAGGTAGGTATGCGTCAGTGGAGTGAGCGGGCTCGCTGAGCATAGCCTCAGGTTGTCTGGCATGAGACCATTGAGATACGCAGTACTTGTGTGCTGGCCGGGTTGGTGTGCACCAACTGAGTTTGTTTCTTCCGCCCGGTTCAGTGGAGCAGGTGAGCTCCGGATTTTGCGAGAGCGTTGGGGACGGGACACCCTGACGTTCCGGCACTCCTGGCCAGAGGGATAGTACTCTGGTTGTCCCTGCCAGTCAGTGGGGGCGATCACTGACCATGTCGACATGAGAGAGAGGTGGCGCTACCGAGGTGCGACAGGTTGGTCGCTTGCAGCCCGAGGCTGTGTTGCTGTCCGGGGGATCTTTGCTGAGTTGTTTCTTTGGAAATCTCTTCCAGAGCCCTGAGGGCTATTGCTGGAAAGGAGTCATACCGTTGCAGATGTTTGTGGTAGACTCCTAGGATTTGTTTGTGTGGGGTGTAGCCCCTTTGTCTGATGATTCTTTGATTGCTGATATCTTGTTTCATCTAGTGGCTTTGAGATCCTTGCAGGGTACTTACTGGGCTTTCCTTTCGAAAGCTCATCACTTTTTCCCTTCTCTCTTTTCAGGTCCTGAGGAGTAGGTGACTTGAGCTCAGGAGACGTGCGAGAGTCGGGGTGGGATATTTGCTGAGGTCGGAGGACCTCTTTTCAGTTCTTGTGGGAGATATTGGTTTATGACCCTGTAGGGCCTGGTGTTATTTAGGGTATTGGACCTTTGTACTTTATTTTCCGCATTAGCACTCTGATTTGTATTTGTTTATTATTGGATTAATAAACTTTTGAATTTATTTTGTTATCTGCTACTGTTTACTTAGGCCTTGTACTCGAGTGAGGCCCGTCTTCACTTGGGTACGGCCGGTCTGTTGACGTGCCCGAGGTCCCGGGATCCGGGTCGGGGCGTTACAGATTTAAATCCAAAGGGGACTCATGCTCAAATATCTCCCTCTCATGCTATAGTTTTCTCTCAATTAATTCTTGATTTCAAAAGTTTGTCTCCAATATTTTAATTCCTTAGATTTAGACTCAAAAATCCCCAAATCTTTGATAAGACTAGATAATAGAAGTTTAGTTTACACTAGTAATCTATTCCCCGTGGGTTCGACACTCGACTCTAATAGTCCACTTACTACTTGATCACGATCCGTGCACTTGAGGAAATCCCATCATGAATAAACAAAACACATTTTTATATTAAGGCATTTTTACAAAAAAGGATACATTAAGGCATTTCACTACACGAAGTAAAATCAAACACATCTATATGCATGAAAGCAAGTACTCCATGCAAAACCAAACAAGATACTTCATCCCTACTCTCCGAGTTGAGGATGTACCTGGGAAAGGCTTCAATCTGTTGATGAAGGTGCGCGTTGCTCTCCTTGTCAAAATCATGCTTATAGAAAGGGCATCTCCATGCTAAGGTTCGAGAGGAAGAAGAAGAAGAAATGGAGAGGAAATTAGGTTTCAAAGAGGACATGGGGTTTTTCTTTTTTTGCCACTTTGGAGACATGCACGTTAAATGAAATACCGCATTTACCCTCGCCACGTAAGGTGGACTTGACGTCGTTGACAGTTTTTCTCTTTTTTGTTAGTGGGGGAAACCACATGTCATAAAAATGAAAAAAAAAAATCTTGTCCATGTTCTTCAAATCGGTGAAACCACAACATTTTTTTGTAATTTTCCCTAAAAAGAAAAAATGAGTTGCATATCTCTAAACAAGACAAATTGTTGCTGACTTTATCTAAATTTACATCAACTTTTGACCTTTTTTCACAATGCCAAGTATATTGTAGGAAGAAAATTCCTTTTATTTACTTATTTATTTTTTTGTTATTGGCTATGGATTGTTGTTATTTAATGATAATTCCTTCATATCACTTTGTTCTTTAATTTTTAGTTGCATGAAGATGCAAAAGCTGTAGAGTATGCAGGAACAACAACTCAACTATGGAGTAGAATAAGGAAATAAGAATAAGAAAAAAAAGAAAATTAAATAAATGAAAATGCTAACACTAAAAGAATGTGAATAAGAAAATGAAAAAGAGATTAAATAAAGTCCTAAAAAGCTAATGGAATTTTGTTTTTCATAAAGACTGAGACATTGAAAGGGTTTCTTTAATAAGATAAAAAGAAATTGAGGATTTTCATCAAACTGATTTTCATCAAGCTGTAAGTAGCTTTAATGTAAGTGGTTTTACATGTAAAATTCTATTTGGTTTGTTGTGAAATGCTTTTTACATGTAAATTTTTTTAGATTTTGGGGTACTTTTGCAGCACTTCAACTTACATCAAAATTTGTTGTAAGTTGACATGCTGCAGAACTTTTAAGTTATAATCACCCTTCCTTGCCAATCCCACCACCCGTAGCTCTCCATATTTCTCTGCTTTGCAAGACCACCAGTCCTAGCAACCCACCAACCAAGCCAGCCCCGACAGCCTTCTCTTGTTTGGAAGACCAAGTGCTCCCCTGGATCTGATCCCCTTCATAGCCTCGTCCTGTGCTGTTGCCGAAGATGTCAGGCCCAGATTCTGAATGGTAGACATGCCATTGCATTTCTTTATGCTAAGAAAATTTCTCAAGTGCATCATGGTTCCCCCAGTCTAATGTTCAGTCCATTGTCAGATATATAGTCTTAGATTTCTTTTGTTGTGTTGAGGTGGAGCTTTTCCTTGATTTGAATTGGTTGCTGTTGTGATCGGTAAGTTTTGTAATTGATGATATTGATCTCTTTTTCTGTTCAGTCCCGGGACAGCGATCTTGGATTTCTTTTGTTGTGTTGGGGTGAATCTTTTCCTTGATTTGATCCGACCGTTGTTGTGATCGGTAAGTTTTGTGATTGATGATCTTGATCTTCTTTTCTTGCTTTGAGAATTGATTTGCTTAATGTTGCTTTGATCCTGATGTTTGTTATTTATTTGGAGTGTATGGTGAAAAATTAATGCATTTTTTTAATTCAATGGTATTTTTTGGATTTTGTATGATGTTCTCTCTATATGTATGATTAATAGATTGGTTGTGCTGATATTGTAAAATCACGAATTTTTGAAGTAAAATATTTTAATATTCCCTTTAAATAATTTTTTTAAATTATTTTAGTCCCTTAGCTATTAGAGATGTTTGATTAAGTGATTAAGGAGGAATTAATTTAATTTAAATGGAAATTAAAGTTAAGAGAGCTCTGTAGGGACCATCTGGTAATTAGTTAAAAAGTGAGGGACTTAACAGAAGTTTGTCCCTCTCACAGAGGAAGGACTCGATTGTAAAATAAATAAGATGACGGACTGCGAGTAATAGTGCTGATAAAAAACTCTAATACAGAGGAATGGACGGCTGAGATCTCACAATCTCAGATAAAGCTGATTGTGAGGAAGAGATGGAGAACAACGATGAGGACACGTGGCGCGCTGATGAGCGCAGATTTGAGAGGAGACGATCGCGATAAGGTAGCGATGGTGATCAAGGCGACCACGTGGCGAGTGGAGGATCACCCATTTGGGTGGTACTGATCTTGAGGAGGAGTGGAGAAAATCCACTGAACCACGTGGCGCGCTGTCGAGCGTTTATCTAGCTTGTGATGGATACGATGCATCAAGGAAAGATCTGGTCGTTGAAGCTGTGATAAATCTAGGCCGTTGATCTGAGGAATGTTGGATTCGAGATACTAAGAATTTATCTAAGTCGTTGATCGTATCTTCTCAGTCTCCACCGTCCGATCGCGAAGATGGATCTCGAGGCACGATCGTCCCCTCTCCCAGCCGCCTAAACGGCCACCGCGTACCCAGCCGTTACGAACGGAAACGCCGGCCGTTACCGGCGTTATTACCCCGCGAGCTTCTCCAACGCTTCGCCTCCACCATCTATAAAAGAAGCTGCCCTACTCCCGGGCAAGAAACAGAGAAAGAAGGGAGGAGAACGGAGGAAGGAGAGCTTCTGCTTCCGGCGCCGGCTAACTGAGAAGAGAAAGAGAGGGAGCCGGAGGCTGTTCTCGGTTGCTCTAGAAGGTCATCACTGTAATCCTTGGAGGCAAGGAGGACGAGAGAGGGAGGAGAACCGCGCTGCTCGCTCACCGAAAAAGACAGTAGCCACCACCGCTCATCGGGAAAGCCTCCACTGGTGCCCTGGGACATCACCAACCTCTCTGTAAGTCCCCTACTCCTTCTTGGAACTGTTATAGTATGAAAAGCATGCACCCCGGCGTCTATTCGAGCTCGCAGGAGACGAAGAAGTCTGGCAGTGAGGAGACTCCAGAGGGGGGAGGGAGGGAGCCTGTAACATCCTGGGGACGGCCAGGACGTACGGAGAACCTCCCCGGCAAGGAGGAAGTTGGTGTCAGTAAAGCTTCGGCCGCTTACGAGCTCACCAGCGATCAAGCTAGCTCCGTTGATGTTGCAGCTAGTGGAGAGAGAGAGAAAGAGAGAAGAATGATTAATTAATTATTAGATAAATAATTAACTAGGTTAATCTAATTAGATCAATTAGTTGGATTAAAATTAAAGGTGGATTAAACTAGTCTAAGTTGATTTGGGTTAACTACTTAGCAATGTAGGGCTAGTCCAAATCAAGATGATTGGATTCAATTGCCTAGTTAATTGAATTAAAAGACTTGAATTGGGTTAACCTAAATTTAACCGGTTGGATTCGATTAATGGATCAAATCTGGTCCATTTAACTTAATCAATCAAATAGAAGTGATTTAAAGGGTTTTGGTCTAATCAAGTTGGTAAGTAATTTCATTAGATTGATTTAATAGATTTATTGGGTATTTAAATAATTAATACCCAAGTTAATTAAGAAAAACATTACCATGGATGAATAATTAATTTAATACCTAGGTATCTAGGTGATTAAGTTAATTCAGGTGACAAGGTTAATTAAACCAGGTTATAAAAAAAAATGCTAAAGGGGGATTTGAACCCACAACCCCCCAACTAACATAGTCAAGCTCTAACCACTAAGCCATGAGAGGCCACTGGTATAGTGGATGGCCTTTTAAATTAAATAGTGGTGGGTCAGGCCAAGTCTAATGAGCTTACTAACCCATAGGAGTGGACCCAATTTACCTTATGCGGTTAGATTCAATCTAAGAGGCTGTAAAACACGACAAAATGGGACCAGGGAGGTCAGTAGACTAAGTATGACCAATTAGGGTTCGTACCATGACAAATACAAGTAAAGTTGACCAGTTGACCAAAGTTTGACTAGAGTTGACCAAATGTGGGATGAAAGTCAACTAAGGACTTGGAAATGAGGGAAGTGGTTCGGTAACTAAGATATTGGACTTTGAGATCCGTTTAGTTGGGCTTAGGCCCACCGAAAGCGAGAATTATGCTTGTGTATCGAGAAACCTAGGGTTTTATTAGAATATTGGCCCTAATAGAAACTATATTATCAAATACTCTCGGGAGTCTTAGAGACACTACAAGAGGAGACTAGGAGGGTTTCTAGTTCCAGCAAGAGATAAGTACACTTGCCTGGTACCCACTCTTCGGAGTTTTCTTTAGACTTGCTTATGCCTTGTTGATATATACTTTATTGATTCCATACATGCTATCTTCTTGTTTTAAATTCCTGTTGAGCATGTATGTTTGTTTCGGGATGTTGGCATCCCTGTTTTGTTGTGATCTACTGCCCGGACTCTGTGGAGCGTGGGAGCTCCGATAGGGAAATGTTCAGGGATAGGACACCCTGGCATTTCTGCTTGTCGTGCCAGACAGGCGATGCTCTGGTAGTCCTACCCATCATTGGGAATGATACGCTGGCCGTGCCGATACGTTTGAGAGGTGGTACTACCGACTTGCTACCGGAGGGTCGAACGACCAGAGGGTCGTGTTTTCAGCACATAGCTGGGTATACTGACCGGGAGTGATCTTTGAGTTTTCTTTGAAACTCAACACAGAACTTGAGGGCTTCTGTTGTTAGGAGTTGTGCCTTTGGTTTGATTTGTGTTAGACTCCTAGAGTTATGTTTTCTTGGGATGTGGTCCTTTTACTTAACATGCTATTGTTATGTCTTTGTAACCCCGCAGGGGTACTTACTGGGCTTTCCATTCGAAAGCTCATGAATTTTTTCTTTCTCTCTTTTACAGATCTCGAGGTCTAGGGGTTGGTGCTGAGGAGAGATTGTCTAGGAGATCAAAGGTCTGAGGGTCTCCCTTGAGTTATCTTTTGTTTAAGAGTTGTTATTTTGTAGGACCCGTATAAGGACCTGGTTTTGTATAGGGCCTATGACCCTTATGACTCTATGTTCACTTGGACTTGAGTATGATTTCATGATTGCTTGTTATCTGCTTATTTACACTTAGGCCTTGTATTCGAGCTGAGCTTGACTCTACTTGAGTACGGCCGGTCTGTGCACGTGCTCGGGGCCTGGAATCTGGGACGAGGCATGACAGATATGGTCGATCTGGGGGTGAGAATGTGAAAGGACTACTTGAAAGCTTTTGGGATTTGAAAGCCATGCTATAATATGATAATTTTTATTTCTTTGCTTTTTATTTCTTCAATTTTCGTTCACTAACTGAAAACCCAGGATTGCGATAATATATCTGCTCAGGCATTGCCTTACTGTTAGGTTATTCGAGCTTTCATTTGTTTTGATATTCAAATTCTTGAAATGATGGAACAAGAGATTAGAGGTCAAGATCTATAGATTTCGTTTGTTTTGATATTCCATTGGAGATTTCATTGATTTACGTGGCCTTTTTGCTGGTCTTCCTGCTTCAATATTTAATCCACACTTTGTTCTATCTCTAAATGTGCCTAGAAATTTGGTGTTGATATTTTTTGGTGACTCCATTGATGGAAATCTTTTAGTTCTTTTAAAAACAAAAAAGGTCCTCTTTGTTTCCTTCTCTTTGGGTGATAGACCATCCCATTCTTAGATAGTAATCTGAAATTCTTTGTGTAAACTCTAATGGTTCTTCATTTAATTTTACGTCCTCTGTTTATTAATTATTCCATCTTTCATTATGTAGATTCTGTGGTATTTAAGATGACGAGTAAATGGAATAAATTTTGACTTATAGATGACTAGTGAATCACACAACTTGTTGATTCTTAGTGTTATTTTTACTTATTTTATTTAATGACTATTGCAATATGACTAATAGATGGAATCAAATTTTGTGGATGAATATGTTGCAATTGCTTCCTTTTTGTTTCCTACTATTTTTTACTTTAATGTGGTATAGAAGGAGAAGGCTTAGTTTGCCTTGAGAGCCTTACTTCAATAAGGATGCACAACCCGTAAACTATATTTCAAGAATACTAAATAGTTCGGATGTGGCTAGTATATATATCGATGCTGAGAATGAAAATGGCGTCTTTTTTTGGATTATGTGATCTATTAACGGTGAAAGGATTGTTATACAATACTTTACATGTAAATGTTGAAGAGCAAGTGACTATGTTTTTTTCACTTTGTTGGCCATAATGTAAGAAACAGGGTCATTGGAGTTAATTTTTTATGATAAGGAGAAACTATTAGTCAATATTTCAACCATGTTTTGTATGCTATTTGAGAACTTTGAGGCCAGTTAATCCAACCACCTAACATAGCCACCACTCTAATCACCATGCAAGATCCAAGGTTTATGTCATATTTTAAGGTAAGAAATTTAGAATTAACTTTAATTAAATTTTTATCTAAATAATGCAAGATATTGATAATTTTCCATTAATTAATAAGATTGCATTGCGGCACTTGATGGTACACATATTCACGACTACGTACTTAAACGATATTGTAGCACGTCCCACTTGAAATATATTAGTTGCAATCAATTTTGAATTAAGATTTACATATGTATTAGCCTGTTAACTAGAAAGGTTCAACACGTGATTCACTTGAACTCTAGAATGCTTTGGAAAGAGAAGATGGGCTTGTAGTGCTTGAAGGTATCATATCTTTATATCAAAATTAAAATAGTTAATATAATACAATTGTATGCCTATTTTGTCATAGGCAAATATTACCTCGTAGATGCCAGATACTCCACACGACAGGGTTTTATATTGTCATTTTGTGGTAATCGATACTATCTCAATAAATTTAGTGCACAAACTCCATCAAATAACAAGGAATTGTTTAATTATAGACATTTTTCTTTGCGTACTTTAGTGGAACGAGCCTTTAGATCTTTGAAAAAATTAGTTCAAAATTCTAACATCTAGACCATTGTTCCTTTTCAAACACAAGTAGATATTGTCATTGCGTGGTGTATGCTTCATAATTACATTTTACAAAGAGGTAATAACATGTACGTACTAAATCTTGAAGATTGGGAGCCAAATCCAAATGTACGCTAGGTGAGAACACAAGCCCAAGTCCGTGAAGAAACAAGAATGGTGTGCAATACAGGAAACAATCATGAATGACATGTGGAGTAATAGATGAAAATAGCTTCCTATGTTATGCTTTTTTTAGCAAAAAATTTTATGGCTTGTGTTGGTATAATGAAACCCTATATATGTTTGTAAATTTTGTTGTTTGATTGTAGAAAACAAATCATAGGATGAAACCTATTTGTGTAGTATGCTATTTTATAAATTTATTGAATATTTCCTTGCATTTGAAAATGAGCTTGTTATCTCTTGCAGTTTTGTCACACCCCGACCCGGATCTAGGGACCTAGGGCACGCGCACAGATCGGCCGTACCCAAGAAGAGACAAGCTCAACTCGAATACAAGGCCTAAATGTGAATCAGCAGATAACAACTATAACATAAATTAAACTCAAGTCCGAGTGAACATAGAGTCAAAAGGGTCCATAGGCCCTATACAAACCAGGTCCCTATACGGTTCCTATAAAATAACAACACTCAACATAAAAAGACAACTGAAGAAGACTCCCAGACCTCAGATCTCCTAACGATCCCTCCACAAAGACCAAAATTTCTAAACCCTGGATCCAGAAAAGAAAGAAAGAACAAATGCATAAGCTTTCGAATGGAAAGCCCAATAAGTACCCCTGCAGGGTCATAAAGACATAATATGTATAAACAAGTCTACAAAGGGACACGTCCCTATGAAATCGTCTCTCGGGATCTACCACAACCAAAAACAACGGTGTGACCCCTATCGACAGAAACCCTCAGGCTCTGTGTTAAGTTTCAAGAATGAAGCTCAAAGATCACTCATGGTCAGTATATCCAGCTACTTGTTGAAAACACGACCCTCTGGTCGTTCGACCCTCCGGTCGCATGTCGGTAGTACCACCTCTCATACATGTTAACACGGTCAGCGTACCATTCCCACTGACGGGTAAGACCACCAGAGAATCGCCTCTCTGGCACGGCAGGCAGAAATGCCAGGGGGTCCTGTCCCTGAACATTTCCCTATCGGAGCCCCCACGCTCCACTGAGTCCGGGCAGTAGACCACAACGAAATCTGGGATACCAACATCCCAAAAACAACATACATGCTCAACAGAAATAGAAAACAAGCATGGATAGCATGTATGGAATCAATAAAATATATATAAACAAGATATAGGCAAGTCCAAAGAAAACTCCGAAGAGTAGGTACTAAGCAAGTGTACTTACCTCTTGTTGAATCTAGAAGTTCCCTTAGTCTCCTCTTGAATGCCTTACAACTCCCCGAGAGTATCTGGCATACAGAGTTTCTATTAGAATCGAAATTCTGTTAAAATTCTATGTCTCTAGTTACACATGCATGACTACTGTTCTTGTTGGGCCTAGGCCCACTAACGGGTCTTAAGGACCACCTCCCTGGTTACCGGCCCTTATCCCCTGTTTCCATGTCCTAAATATATTAAATTGATCAAGATGACTAGTTTCTCCTAACATGATTGAGCTAACCGGATGTTAGACCTGAACCATCGTTAATTGACTAACAAACTAGTTCAACCACCTAGCTTTCTCTACTTAATCAAGTTTTTTAGACTCAACCAACTTAAAAATTTGGTTCAATCTAATTACCTTACTTGATTAACAAAAATATCATTGTCTCAAGATAAGAACTAGCATTAACAATAATGTATTATTATTATTATTACTATCTAATTGTTAACTTATCAATATAAATTTTTTTTTGTCACACTGAAATAAACTAATCCCTTCTTTTTAATTTGTCTAATCAAACAATTAGCTAGTTAATTATCTAATTAACTACTAATTATGATTAACAAATTAATTAAATAATTTTCCCAATTATTTATCCCACAACTTACTTTAATTTGACAACAAAATAATTGTCACACTATATTAGATTAAAACTAATCTATTTTTTTTTATGAAATTAAACTCTAATCCGTTAATTTATTTGATTAGCCTCAAAATTATTTTTTCTAATTTGATTAACCAACCATCCAATAAGTTACTAATTTAATTAAACTAATTAAATTAATAACTTTGGATTATATATATATATATATATATATATATATATATATATATATATATATATCTTTTTTTTTTATTTCTCTCTTCCTCTCCAGGCCGTGCCTCACCGGAGGAAGTTCGCCGGAAAAGAGGACTTCACCAGACGCCTCTCAAGAACCGGGCCTACCCGCTGCTGGACTCGCCTCTACCGCCATCGCCTCAAGCACTAAGTAGTCTCTCGGGTTCCTTCTCCCAGATGTCCCCACTCACTTCCGGCCCATCCCTCCAAATGAGCCCTAATCCTCTAAACTACCGTATCAAACACAAAATTGAATACGGGAAGGAGTTCCTACCGGAATTCCGATCCCTCCGGTGGCAACAGCAGTAGGAACGATTCTCACGAAGTAGCTCTCGCCTTCTCCGATCAGGCTCGCCGGAGACAGTCCCACTTCTCCGCTCTCCCTCTCAGCTCTGTGCTTCTGTACGTCGAGGAGACCTCCCTATTTATAGGCAGAGCAAAACAAGACTCCCGCGAGCTCCTCAAAACGGTTGGCGGACGACGGCCGGTCTTCACACCCGTAACGGACGGAAGAGGAAGAGGAAGCGGAGCGTGCGGCGGCGTTCGCAAGCGTTTCAGAGGAGGCGGTGCCTCGTGATCAGCACTCGCTGATAAGCGGTCGCGATTGCCTGATCGTTATCCTACGGCCACGACAAATCCAGTTCATCTCGGATCGAGCACTCCTTCGATCAATGGCCAAGATCACAAGAAAACTGGACGGCCAGATCCCTACCCTCATGCCTCGTATCTAACACTCTACCAATAGAACGGTCTAGATCCCATCGCGTCCAACGACCCGATGAATGCACACTGTCTCGAACTTGAGACTTATCCAAGATGGGCGAATCTCATTGCGCCCTCACCGTGAGGTCACTTCACTGCCACCTATCTCGTTGCCTCGGATCCGAGTTGCGATCAGATAGATCTGATCTCAACTCGACACGTGGCCACACCGTGGCCATTATAATGCTCTGAGATCAGCTGCGCTCAGAGATGTTTTAATCTCGACCGTTCAATCTTTTCTATAAGAGCTTTCATCAGGAAAATTATCCTGAGGTCCTTATTTTTTTTATTAGAGATAAGTCCTTTCTCTGTGAGAGAGGTAAATTCCTCTCCGGTCCCAATATTTTGGAAATTATCACAAGGTCCCTAACGACCTCTACTAACCCTAATTAGGGTTTTATTCTTTTAAATTTCCATTTTCTCCCAACTAATTAAATTATTTAATTAATTAAGAAAACCTTTTTAATTAATAATCCAATTTAAAGGAATTTAACTGATTTTATTCCAATAAAATCCTTGGATTTTACAAGTTTATTGAATATTTCCAATTGTGAAATATTACTTCAATGCTAATTATGTAATGTATGGAGTCTCAAGACCTGACACCAGAAAACTGTGACTCTGTTGGAAGGAAAACATCAACTAATTTTAGATGGACCACTATCATGATGTCATTCATATTGACATCTTTGGTTGAGCAAACAAATCTTGAGCTTAAACCTAACAAAGGGATTTAAAAGTGTTACTATCAATGTTGTTGCTAGAGCTGTTAGTGAAAGGTTCAACTTGGCTCTAAGTGACACACATGTCCTCAATTGTCTTAGGTATGTAAGAAAAATATGGCTAATAATTAAGAAAATCACGAGTTTAAGTAGTGTATAATATGTAATGACCCGAATTTTTCTAGAAAATGGACTATTAGAGTGAAACTTCAAATGAGGGATAAAATAGTCCAATAAAGTTAGAAATTAGGGTCAAGAAAGATGTTTAGGTGAGAATAACATTGATTAAGTTATTTTTGAGGATTAAATGAGTTAATGAAGTTGTAGAGGCGAAATGACCATTTTGCCCCTCAAGTAAACACTTAGTGAATTTAAGAGCTAAGAATGAATGGATTCTTTCATCTCTCTCTCACTTCCTCACTCTCACGGGCAAACCAAGGAGAAGTACTATAGCATCTTGAGGATTTTGAAGGATACTCATCAATCCTTGGCGTTGAACTAGAATCAAAGGTAGGAAATACATTAATAGCGTAGATGGATCATTCCCACTTCACTTTGAGCTTGATATGTATGATTTTAAGCTTCAATTCATTATTTAGGGTATCTGAGGAGGAAATCGAAGGAACTCGAGGAAAAGCCTGAGAATACGAATTTTAGAGCTTGAGTCTTCAAAAAGGTAAGCTCAACACCAACCTTGGAGCATTTGGATGGTTTTAATTGAGTATTCATGCATATTAGGTCATGAGTTCATGAATTGATGAATGAGACCTATATATGGGATTTTAATGGATGAAATGATGCATAAATAGATGGAAATAAATCTAATGAGGTGTATTTGGAGTTTAGAAGTGATTTGGATTGAATTGGATGTAAATCAAGCTTGGAATTAGAAATCCAAGTTAAAAGAAACACTATAGCAATAACTGCAGGAATTTCACACCCAATGAAGCAGAGAGCTAGACAAAAGATCTAGACAGGCCCGCCTGACCCTCTCTCTGGGTTGCGAAATGGTCTCCAAAGACCCAGACGGGCCTATCTACACCTAGACAAGCCCGCCTAGGCCTCTGTATAGGCATGAACAGTGATTTTCTTGATATTTTTGTGAAAAATGCTCGGAATTCGATTTCGATCATCCCAATAGTTCAGGAATACATTTAAACTAATAGATAAAGTGCGGGCAGGTATTTAAAGGCCCGAATTCGTCTGTTATAGATTAAAAAGCTGACATTTTTTAATAGACATGAATAGGGTCATTTTATATTAAAAATATTTTCTGATTGATATGAAATGGTGAGTAATGGTATGAAACCATGAATAGGATGCGGAAAAGGTGTCGATAGCTCCATGGGAGGATCAGAGGGCAATTAGTGCATAGTTGCACTGAGGTGAGTGGAAAGTGGATGACCTACAAGACTTGTTTTTCAACGCATGTTTTATAAATGATTTCAATTCATGTTTTGAATGTTATTTTGGTATTTACAAGCTGATTACCCCTAGTGAGGGTTTGCATACGATGAGATGCATGATTTGCTATAAAATAGCTTGTGAATGCATGATCGTGATATGAGATTTGTGAATGGCTAGTAATGGTAGTCATTCACTGAGTTGTCTGACGGGACATGATTGAGTACATAGAATTAGTGTGTTGACACTTGCATTATAAGATAGAATATGTACTGAGATAACCAATGATAAAAAATTTGGAATATGTGTCTTGTGTGTACCTTGTCTGATTGACGTAGTTAACTCAGTGTTCAGAGAATGAACATGATAGGTCTTTGAGACATCAGTTGGTTCCCATTTGGAAGGGGACTTTTAAAATGTAGACATTGATTTTTATGAAAAACCCATACTTTTTGGGAGCATGGTACTGGTTGTTCGCCCTTTGGGGGAGTCTGTACGTACATGAGATTAGCTTCGCACTAGATTACTTCATACTACGTCATGAGATTACTTCATGCTTCGGCAAGGGATTCATGCCTCGTACATGGTAAGGGTTCAACTTACGTGGATATGATTAGATGCAACACTTGACATGATTGATATTGATGAATGTTGAGATGCATTGTGTTGATTGTTTTATCGGTTTTATACGGGGTTTTTCGTATGAATAGCCTGTAGCTGAATTTAAGATAAGTGAGTGGATTTGCATGTAATCCTGGATTCTTATCTTGATTATGATCAGCATATGTATATAGATTAAATGCATGGATCTTTCATATTTCGATACATATTCTTATGTATGATTTATTGATGATGTCTATTTTATATACTAACCCCTATAGTGATGTTTTGCCTCACTGAGCGCGTGTCAGCTCACCATTCCTTTTTTCCCCCACAGGAATGGATCTAGAGGAGGATTTAGATCATTGATGGGAGATGTGAGAGCTGATAATTACTTACTTTGGGATGTATATGTAGTAGACTCTGGTATTAGACTTGTGAAACATACTACGTATGTGACTTTGTGGATATTGTGAAACTAGTCTTTCTTGTATTTTTATGTATAGTATCCAGGATGTTAGACTTGTATTCTATTACCAGATGATATGACAGGTGTTTATTTTATGTTGGATACCTCTTGTCATGATTATACATGTCTAACAGGATAGAACAGCCGGAGTTGGGCTGGTGTAGCGATCATGCCCCGGATGGTCAATGGATAATGGTTGTTTAAGGGATAGTCGTCAGATAATAGGACCATTGGTCTAGCAGTATCTCGGGTCCAGTGTGTTGGGTAATTCTCACTGGTGATCCCGAGATCTAGTCCCCGGACTCGTAAAGTCGCCCGCACGGTCAGGGGGGTCCAATGGAGCGTATTTAATTGATTACTCCTCGGTCAACCATGATCACGTCCCTGACTAAACTCGCAAGGGGGGTCTTTATGGCCCATGTCAAAAAAAAAAAAAAAAATTATGTAGTGTGTCATGAGATGATGTGGAGAAAAAAATAATCATGGGAGAGGAGAAATACTGAATATATATACAAGTAAGTTGTAAGTTGGAGTTTATTCTTAATATTTTGTGTAATAATTGTGCATTGATTCTAATTAGAGAATATGTATATTTATGTTTGTAGGTGCACCATGGGAAAGAGATTTATATTAATAAGCCAATTCAAGGCTATAAGGAGATGGTCATTATGTGTGAAAATGATCAAATAACGGGATCCTTTACAAGAATAGGTGATGAAAGCTCTAAAAGAGTTGGCGTACAAATAGAAACACCACCAACATCGCCAGTAATCAATCTTGACAACCAAACCCAAGGCTTCAATGATTTTGACAATATTGCACCAACTCAACCTCCTACTAACATCACACCGACAAGCTCCACTTCTAAGGCCAAAGAGGGTAAAAAATAAGGAAAATAGGCTAAGGTGGAGAAAGAAATCATGCGAAATATTAAGCATCAATTGGGAAGAATTGCAAATGCATTAGAGGCCAACAAGAGTCAATATATTGGTAACAATTGTTTGATGAGATCATGACTTTGACTGATCGTTATACCAAATATGATCTAGAACAAGCATATGACTATTTAATTGAAAATCTTCCTTTAGCAAATGGGTTTATGAACAAAACCCATTCCCTTCATTGTCATTGGATGTACGATTTTCTTGATCAATTGAGGGGTGGCTGTCAAGTTACACCATTGGGTGTTACTATCGTGTTATTTTGTCTTGTCGTATTTAGTATTATCTTATATTTAGAACAATGATGTATTTTATTTTAATTGGAAAAGTAGCATGTTGTATTTTCTTTTGGTTTTTGGACAAGTGTCATGTTGTATTTTATTTTGTTATTTGGACAAGTGTCATATTCTTTTTTTTTTTTTGGGGATGGACAAGTGTCATGTTTTTTTTTTTATTTTGTTGAATCGGATGATGTGATATTTGAACTATGAATATTGAATTTTTTTTTTTTATTTTGTTGAATCGGATGATGTGATATTTGAACTATGAATATTGAATGTCATATTTTGGATGATATTAATTTTGAATAAATGTAAATGTGAGTATGTATGTAGTAATGTAATTATGAACATTAAATATTGTATTTCAATGATCTTATGTTTTGGATGCATGTTGAGTTATAAATGGAGTTTGAGGAGTATTATGAATGTTTTGAATGTTATATTTGGATGAATGTTGACGTTGTATTATAATTTAAGTATTTTGTAATTTAATTTTGTGAGATAGAAAATACTATTTGTTATTTAAATTTAATAGTGAAAAATATTTTCTTTTTAAAAAGAATGAAATATTAAATATTGTAAATTTAATAAATACTTTTTTAGATTAATTAATTATTCTAGTTAAAATTAATTTTTATGAGGAGTATTAAATAATTAGTAATAATAATAGATAATGGGGGTAATCTCACAACCCCACTAACATTGTAACTACACCCTTTAACTTATATCAAACCAAAGAAACAAAAAGCAAATATAGCATTTTCACTTACAGTAAACCAAACAATAGTGATGTAAGTTAAAATGCAATATTTTCACTCATTGTAAGTTCACTTACATGTAATTTCACTTACAGGCAACCAAACAACCCCTAAGTAAATAAAAATTTCCTGAATTTTTCTTGATTGAGAAACCCTTGAATGTCTTCAGTATTATCATAAAAACTTTTAATTATAAAAAAAATTAAAAAAGCCTTCTGTATTTTAATAAAAAATTTCCTAGATTTCTACTAATTGAGAACCTTGAATGTCTCAATAAAAATAAAAAATAAAAAAATAAAAAATAAAAAACACTTGGTTGTTTTTTTCAAAAAAAGAAACCCTTCTAGTTGTTAATAGAGTTTCGTGATGTTTTCTTTTCTTTTCTTTTCTTTTTTTTTTTTTTGAAAAAAGTTGGATAAACCACATGCTTTGATTTATTCATTGTACATAGATAAGATCTTGAGGTAGATTACATCTTGAATAACTAGTCTTCCTTGTCTTCCCTCAATCCTGGGTGTCTTCAAAGCTGTCCACGGGGGGTGCTGTGTTGGCTCCTCTCATGTGAACGCTAGGCTCCTCTTGACAATGGATTACATTGCGATCAACTTTAGCCTTTAAGACGCATGAGTTGCATCAAACCAAGAAAGTGTTAGGAAGTCGATATCACAAATTGTTTTCGTGTAACCTCAAAACATCTTCTATTTCACTCCCTCCACAAGTTCCATATAATGGCCATTGTTAGGAGATATCACCCTTTATAGGCTTCCTTTGGTAGGGAATTAGCAAGCGCTGTTCGACCCCATAGATTTTGTATCCGTTGGGGGGTGACACTAAGTTGATAAAGATTTGTAAAGTGTCGCCAGACACCTACCGACTAGGGGCATTGGAGGAGCAAATGTTCTACCATTTCCCTAGCATCCTCGCATAGGTAGTACTTTGTTCTCGTGCCTTGCCAGCCTCATTTCCTTTGGTTGTCTAAGTTTAGGATTTTGTTATCCAATGCTAGTCAGGCAAACATATTGACTTTGGTAGGGTACATGTGTTTCCAGAAGCTCATTGTGATTTCTAGTTTGGTTCCTCCATCCATAAGGAAGAGATAGAAATATTGGACTGTGAATGTTCCTTGGGAGGTGAGCTTCCAACTTCTAGTATCCCTTTCAATTAAAGGGCATTCTTGTATCCTTCTGGTAAGATGTTCCAGCTCAACCTTACCTTCCTTAGGGAGTAGGCCGTCATTGATTAGTGAGATACCTAGCGCGAGTTGTTCTCTTGCTTCCTGTGTGGTGGACTGGGGCTTCCGCACCATTCCTTGCAGGGTAAGGTAGGTTATGTTTGGTGCATGGCCTTCAATCCAATTGTCGAACCATAGACTTGTGGTGTTCCCTATCCTTGCAGTGGTGGACATATTATGCAGTATAGCCTGTCTTTGCTGGGTGATTCTTTTCCATAAGAAGGAAGCAATAGCTGGTGCCCCTTAGAGGTGATTTACCTCGTTGTTGCTGAAGTATAGGCTTTTGTTTATATGAAAGCAAGTGCCTTCTTGCCCTGTTAGTAGCCTCCACCACCATTTGCCTAACATCAATGTATTGAAGTTGAGGATCGAGGTTAATTATCCCCTATTCCTCGTATTCTTTGGGTCTGCATAGTTGCTCCCAATACACTAATCTATATTCTTTAGCCTCCCATTCTACTCCTTTCCATAGGAATTCTCATCCCATTCGATCGATATGATTTATTACCCACTCCTGCAGTCGATATATGGAGAGCCAATAGTTCAGATCATTGCTGATATGATTGAATTTATAGTGTGATTTGTCCACCAAGTGACACTAGTCTCCCCTTCCATGTGGCAATTATGGCCTTTATTTTAGCAATGAGTGTGCTCCAATCCTCCTTTTTTGGTTTAGTACCTGAGATTGAGAGCCCCAAATAGTTAATGGGTAGGTTGCCTATTTTGCATCCCATCACTCTTTCTAGATCTTGAGGGGGTATGGATGGTTGTTTTAATCGGGATGATCACGCTTTTATGGTACTTTATTCGTAGCCCGGATAAGCCCTTGTATATAGAAGATTAACTTCAGGGTTCTAAAGTGATGCATGTTTCCATAGCATAGAATCAACAAGTTATTTGTATATTGTAGGGACGAGATCTCCTCTTCCTCTCCACATTGGATGCCCTTAAAGAGGTTTGCCCTTTTGGCGTTATATAGCATGGTTCTCAGAACATCATTGGCTAGTACGAAGAGCAGTGGTGAGAGTGGGTCTTCTTACCGTAATCCTC
Source organism: Dioscorea zingiberensis (assembly GCA_026586065.1). Taxonomy (NCBI): domain Eukaryota; kingdom Viridiplantae; phylum Streptophyta; class Magnoliopsida; order Dioscoreales; family Dioscoreaceae; genus Dioscorea; species Dioscorea zingiberensis. Next base: position 45,651,176 of record CM048819.1, on the reverse strand, counting down.
TTTGGTACCACACATATTCTATTGGTCTTGCATTTAGAAGAAATTTTGCTTTGGAGGAGGTGAGTATTGCCCTTATCCATCTGAGTCATCTTGGACTAAATCCCCTTGCTTGGAGAACGTCTAGAAGGAATTCTCAATCCACCATATCGAAGGCCTTTTCAAAATCAACCTTTAGAAAGCCTCCATTTGCTTGGCTTTGCTTTATTTTGAAGAGTAGTTCCTCAACTGCTACGATATTGTCTTGTATGCACCTACCCTTGATAAAGGTTGTTTGTGTATGATCAACCAGCTTGTCGATGACTGTTCTAAGCTTGTTTTCTAGTACCTTAATGATAATTTTCATTGAGCAGTTTAGTAAACTGATTGGTCGGTAGTCCGAGATAGTTATTGGCATAGGCTTCTTAGGTATTAGTAGTATATAAGCCCAATTTAGCCTCTCTAGGTCTGTGTCGTCTTGGTAAAGGTCATTGAAGACTCTCATTATGTCATCTTTCATGATGCCCATCCCTGTTGGTATAGGGTCATTGGGAAGCCGCCTGGTCCCGATGCTTTGTCAGAATTTAGGTCCTTGACTGTCGCCTATACTGTAGGATTATACGGTGTTCAAAAAACACGCAATCGGAATGTAAATAATCCAATGACATATCTATTTGCATTTAAAATTTATCTAACATGTTAAATATCAGATCTAAAAACATACCTTGGAAATGGATTCGCCCTTTTGTTCTCAAACTCTTCGATAATGCAAAGACTCTATGTGTGTCCACACCGAGACCAACCTTTGTCGTCAACCCTTTGACAAATGGAACCCCTGAACAAGTTGAACTATTGTTGTGACTCTCACCTCACTTGATTGATTGTATCCCTTCTTCACATTTTACCATATGTATGTATTTGCATTTGGCTTTTAGGTTTTCCCAAAACCATGAGGCATTTTGGTTTCCCAAATCAAATGCATGTGACTTTTGGGTTTTCCCCAAAACCTTTTGGGTCTCCCAAAACCTTTTTGGGTTTCCAAAAACCATCAAGCATGCATATGGCTTTTGGCTTTTCCAAAACCCCTTTGGGTTTCCAAAAACCTTTTGGTTTTGCAAAACCAAAAACATCAAGTGACCTTTGGTTTCCCTAAACCACAATCATTATTCAATTTGTCCATAATATTTATTATATTCTCTATACTAGTAAAGGATATAATAATATTCCATTTAGACTATTTATTTTATTCATTTGATTAATCAAACAATCTAATTTAATCATCAAATAATAAAATAATTAATCTTTTATCAAAGATTAGAACACTCGTTAGTGTGTGACCCTATCGGTTCAATACTAAACCGGCAGTAAATTAGTCACACTAATTTACTAATCAAGGTTGGCGTCTAGTAACACTCATTAACGACCGGATAGCATGAAGTATACAATCACTCTCAAAAACCCATTGAAGAATAATGTAATATTTTCCTTATGTCTATAAAGCTCCGAGTTATCACTAGGATATGGTTGAACTGTCAAATCCCAATAGGTTGCCACCTATGTTTCATGTCAATTATAACCGACCAACGAAGGACTTTAGAAACTCTTTTCTTCTTCATTCAATTGCCCTAGCCAAGGTCTTGATTTAGTCGTTATAAATAATGACAATATAGAGCTCAAACTCATTACCAAGAGTTGACAGATTCCATCTTGATCAATCATTAATTCTACAAGTATTTAATCATATCCAATATCCTTTCAACTATCGTCCTAAGGCAATAGGTGTCCGGAATCAGAGTATGATAAATAACTTGTTAATTTCTATGATGATCTCAGGTCAGAGAAAACTATTATATCACATTCTTCAAGAGAATATCCTATTGACAGCTTATGGTAATGTTAACCATTAAGAATTCTCAATTGAGTTAGTTCAATGATCATATCTCCATATGCATCATCTATAGATGTGATTTAGTTAGTGAGATCAACTAATCTTTATCTTATAGAGACTATCACATATATATTGATCTAACCGGATCACTAATGTCCTATTTTTAGTGATCCTGTGATCAAGAACAATTTAGATTAAATAGTTTAAAACTTGACTCTCATTATTATGATCTCCATCATAATGTCAAGCCTCTAAATTTAATCAAGGACATCATCATATTAAACACTTAATATGATAATAAAAGAAAGTTAATGCCATATATTAATCAAACTGTATTGTTTGAAATGTGTTCAAATTATTACATAAGAGATTGGGTCTAGGGCATATCAACTATATCCCTAACACATACCTCCTCTATTGTAAACGGGTTGTCAAGTTGTTCTAATCTGATTTGTTCTTTATGAGCAAATAGCATGTTCTAGTCAATAAGATATCTTCTCTCTCTTGGTGTAAGAGGCCTGAAGTGTCTTAGTGATTGCAGCTAAGAATTCTATATGACTTTCTTTGACGCTTCCTTCTACCTATATTTTGTGTATCCAATTCATATTTCTTCTCTCATTTGCAATAACATGAAAGTATCTCCTTCCTTCAACTAGGTAATGTGAGAGCATTGCCTCGCCTCTTAAGCCTAGATTATGCATGTCATCATATTCTTTTTGTCGGGCAACTTTCTCCCATTCCTCCTTTGAGCTTGATATTTTCTTTATGACAGAAACTTGAATGGCCTTTTACTGTGTACCAACAACTTGGGATCAAGCTGTTGGCTGGATGGAGAGTTACATCCATGGATGGGTAACTCTCCATCTAGCACTTTTTACTTTTGATTGTTTGGTTGGTTTTTAAAACTAAATTGGGGTTTGGCCATCCAAAAAAATTGGATGGGAGTTACGGTCAAAAATGACCGGATGGGGAGTTACATCCAGCAAGTTGAAAGCCCTCATCCATTATATATATTATATTATATAATATAATATAATATAATATAATATATATTATATTTTATATATATATATATATATATATATATATATATATATATATATATATATATAATATCATATATATATAATATATTACATATATTATAATATATAATATATATTATTATTATATATTTAATAACAAATATCATAAATATTTTGAAAATTATTTAACTATAAACAAGTTGAAAAGAAATATACCTAGTTTTTCTTAAAATAATATTATATATTTGTATTAAATTAAAATATCCTGATTTTGAATACTCTAAATTAATCAAAATATTTTTAATTAAAATTCCCACTTAAATCAATAAATTTATTTTAAAAGATTTAAAATTATCTGATCATTAATTTTTCTCTTAAAAATATTTAAATACCTATAATGTTTCAAAAATTTGTAACCTCACCACTCACAAAGATGAGTAAATATATCCCTTCATCCAATCCATCTTTTATTACAAACAAACATAAAAAAATGTACATCCACTTTCTACATCCATCACTTTTAAATAACTAAATACAAAAAAGACTCCATCACTTTTCACTCCTCACGCGGTAGCTCCTCATCTTTGTAATCCTCCATCCATGAATGGAGAGTTACAAACAACCAAATGGCCCCCGAAAGTGTACGTAGTGAGGGCACAACTAATAACACTATTAATATTTTTTATTAAAAATCATATGAAAATAATAATTTAATGAAACTTAAATAACTAATGGTATCATATAAAAATATACATATATAAATTAACATTTGGAAAATCTTTAAAAAAAACACTTTCATCTTTCACCAATTACACCATAAAATTTCAAAAATAAAATAATTAAATATTAAAAATGGAAACTTGCATCAAAATAACTGGATCTTGAAAATTACTGATGAAGCTAATATACATGAACCACAACAATAGAATATAAAAAGATTTTGATATTATTATTTTTATATAAATATGGAGAAAGGAATAGATTAACAAACTTTCCATTATTAGTTGAAAGTTGCTATTGAATCATGTAATTAGTTTTTTATTTATATATATAAATTAAAAAATATTTATCCTAGTTCGTTTTAATTAAGTCTGTCAAATTCAATAATAGAATTTTTTTTTTTTGACAAAGGTCATAAAGACCCCCTGTCAGGGAGGGGTCACGCGCACCCGTGCAAACGCGCAACCCCCATAACTTGCAAGGCGTGGGTTTCGAACTTGTGACGTCCGCATAAGTATCGAGGCCAACGTCTTGAGAGAGAACCCGGTTACTAATAGACCGACCGGTTGTTGGTTCAATAATAGAATTTTATTATATAAAATAAAACATTGATGAATGATGATGCCATTCATGATGCAATCAGAGATTCAGAGGAGAATAGCAAAGGGGCAACAGGGCCACATGGGTTTCAGTTATGATGGCTGATGTGAATGAGTGAATCCTTATCCTGTTAGGAACTTGGAATTCTTCTACCTAGCAAGTCATTTTGGACTCTTTACTAATTAATTAATTAATTAAGGATTATTATATGTTAGTGAAATCAGGATCCCCAGGTTGATACAGCACATGGATCAGGTTTTACACAGCCCATAGTTTTGGTGAGGTATCACAGTATCAGTATCAGCCTGCCCTTTCGTGGCGTCTGCTGGTCATGCCTGACCTTTCTCTGTGTCTCCCTATGCCCTTAGAAGGCCATTCCCTCGCCACTAATAACCTTAGATTTGACCCGTTTCTGGGCCACAAGAATATTGTAGTGATAATTATCACATACTTTTGCGTGTGTATCAGTGTGTATAAATAAGTTGAGGAGAGCTGCTTCTGTTTTCATACAGACGATCGAGCAAAGAGGGGAATTAAGCAAATTAGATGGGTTTCACAGCTGAGCAGGAAGCCCTTGTGGTCAAGTCATGGGATGTGATGAAGAAGGATGCTGCAGCTCTGGGACTCAAGTTGTTCTTGAGGTGCCTGCCACTCTCTACAATCAAACACATTTATTTCCATATACTGGTGTTGAGTGATTATTATACACATGATTTGTTGTGTTGATTATTCACATAAATTTTAGGATCTTCGAGATAGCACCATCTGCTCGACGCCTCTTCTCATTCCTCAGGGACTCCGATGTGCCTCTCGACAAGAACCCCAAGCTCAAAGCCCACGCCATGGCTGTCTTTGTTATGGTATATATAATATGCTTCTCGTTGTCTCTGCCTTTGATATCTATATGTATGTATGTATGTATTTTTGAATTCTGGATATATGAACCGACGTAGACTCTCTTATATATATAACATTTTGCTTGCTATTTATGTAATCTTTTTAGACATGCGAATCTGCTGTACAACTGCGCAAGGCTGGAGAAGTTACAGTGAGGGAGTCCACGCTGAAGAAGTTGGGTGCATCTCACTTCAAACATGGCGTAGTTGATGAACATTTCGAGGTTTGTGTCTGACCATATCTGCGTCTTTGGATAAATAATATATATATATATATAACTGGATGGCAATATGTACAGGTGGTCAGGTTTTCACTCCTGGAGACGATCAAAGAGGCAGTACCAGATATTTGGTGTCCGGAGATGAAGAACGCATGGGGCGAAGCCTACGATCAACTTGTTGCTGCCATTAAAGAAGAGATGAAGCCCCTCCCTCCCTCTTAATCAAGGATAATATATATTGCGAATGTGATTTTGCAGTACTACTTGTAAGTTTGAAATAAATAATGCAAAAAAAAAATAAATAAATAAATAAATAAAGGATTGTCCTAGAAGAGAATTGTCATATCAGTGCTTGAGATTTAGAGAAGCACTGCATTTATGTCATTGTCAATCGTTTAGCCACCCACTTGTACTTGATTTTTGTATACATACTTTTTCGTTTTCTGATTTCATTGGGAGTGACTATTGCTCAACAGTTTTATTAAAAACAAAAAAAAAGAGGCTAACTTCAAGAATCACCGACTGGTTCATCCTAATCCAACCAGCTCACAAAAGCAACAACACAAGCAAAAACCAGGACATGACCAGAGAACGTCAAGCAAGAGGATTTTTGAGTAGCAATATCCATTTCATGCCCCAGACTGAACTTAGATATGAAAAGACTAATATTAATTCAGCAAAGCATAAGAAGCATATAATAATAAGTAGAGGAGAGGCGGCTCATGCTAATTAAGCTAGTAAGGGCTCTGGCCCTGCACATTGCCATGGGGAAAGTACAGGCAGATGGTGAGCGTGGCCCCTTCTTTGGCGCAAGTGACCTGGGCGCACCCAACCTGAGTGGTCTTCCGCCAGACCACCTGCGTGTAGGTGCCGCACTCTTTCCCCGCCTCGCATGTGTTCTTGGCGTGGTCGTAGTACTGCTTCCCTTCCACCCAGGAGCCCACCACTTCCAAAGGCCCGGCCGGGTAGCTAGCCCAGGCCTGGTTGGCACCGTATGGGCTGGATGCCAGATCCGCGAACTCGCAGCCCTTCTCGTTCCGTTGGTACCTCACGAACCGGCTTGCGTCCGAGTAGAGATTCCGGCTCCAGCTCAGGGGTGCTACATTGACCGCGGCGCGGGCATTGTTGTGGGCAGTGAGGAACTGTTCCGTGGCGTTGGGGGGAGTCTTTGGACTGGGCTGGGCCGCGGGAGCAGAGGCTGAGGAGTGGAGAACGAGGCGTGCGGCGAGGGTTGTCGTCGCCGAGAAGAGGGCTGGAACCAGGATCCAAACCAGGAAGAGAAGCTGCTTGACTCGGGAGGCCATGGCAACGGTAAGGAGAGCCTCGAGGCAAGCAGGAGGACTCCCAACTCCCAAGTGTAGTTCAATGACAGACACACTCCACAGTATAATGTCTCATCGATAGATACAGACTTACACAGTCAGTGAGTGACTGACAGCCAAAGCCTCTTTTATGAAACTTAAAAAATTTATCAAAACACCCTCATGATCTATAGTGTAGGGCAGGAGTGTCACATGTGAGCTTGTGGCATGTGAGAGCTTTAATTGTTTTGTCTCTTAAAATAGTTATTGGTATGAAAGTTCCCGTACCATAAAACGTTGACGCTGCATCTCGTGTGGAAGCAAGCACCTCTTTAGGCCTTGTGTTTCCAACAAAGAAAAACTACAAATTAAACATTGGTGTTTTATTAATATAGCTTCATCCCAATAAAGCACTGGAAGCGACGGGCTCCGATTACCAAAGCAAAGCTTTAGATCAGTAAAAAATGAGTTTAATTCTCCATTGTCCTCGAGATTCTCAGAAGATATTCTGATCTTTTTCACTTAATAGAGGACCTAGATTAAAGACATGATTAAGCGGAAGATCTTCTGCTAAAATATATTTAGGAGTTAAGATAAAGATAATTTTTTTTAAAAAAAACCTTCACAAAAAATATTGGTGAAAATGTAAATATGTCTACGATTAAAAATTGGTTTTTCCTTAAATCATTAAGTAATTTGGAATCAAAAGACATCCATTTATTGATAGGTGACAAAATGTTAAAATTAATACTTTTGTTAGTACTTGGACGATTGAGTTTGTATTTTGATGTAATGTTCTGAAATAGTGGACCTTTGATTAATTTCTATCGGGCTTAGTTTAGAAGTATATTGTTGGGTCATTAATGTGGTGTTGATATTGGTTATGGCTCATTTGGCTCATTAAGTGTAAGAAGTTTGGTCACATGTAAAAAGATTGTCGGCTTAAAATCAAATGAGCAAGCTAATTTCACCGAAGAGGAGTGGCGATGGAAGCACATTAATTCTATGCATGTCAAGCGGTCGTTGAACAAAAGAATGATGTATAGTATGTTGATAGTGGATGTAGTAAACTTCATACGATTCCAGTAATGAGTCTATCTTTTGCAAGCTTGATGCAACCAACACTACTCAAATTACTATAGGTAATGGTGTCGGTGTGAAATCAAAAGGAAACGGCACGATTGCCATTACTTCAAAAAAGGGGAGGATGTTGATTCATGAAGTGTTGTATGTCCAGGACATGGCACAAAATCTTCTAAGTATTGGACAACTTGTTGATCATGGTCATGCGGTGCATTTCGAAGGTGGTTAGTGCAAAATATATGACAAGATTGAAAACAAAAGAGAATTAATGGCCAATGTGAAGATGGAGAAAAATAGAAACTTCTTTCTCACTCTCAAGCCCACCGGAAATCTTGCTTTAAAGGCATGTGTTGAAGATTTGTCATGGTTGTCACACAAGGGCATGTAAATTTTGAAGGCTTGAAATTGTTAAGCAAGAAGAAGATGGTATATGGCTTGCCAACTATTGAAGAAAAACATGATGTTTGTGAATCATGTGCTCTTGGTAAAATACACTGAGACTCATTTCCAAAGAAGAAAGCTTGGAGAGCCAAGGCACCATTGGATCTTGTTCATTCCGATGTCTGTGGTCACATGAAAACACCTTCTCATGCCGGTAATCACTTCTTTATTACATTTATGGATGATTATTCAAGAATGTGTTGGGTTTATTTTATGAGGTTAAAATCGGAGGCATTTCTACCTTCAAGAAATTCCAAAAGATGGTTAAAAGACAAAGTGGCCGGCTTATCAAAAAAATTGAGAAGTGATAGAGGTGGTGAGCACAACTCCAAGGAATTTAACAAATTTTTATAAGATATTGGACTATAAAGACAATTGACTGTGAGTTTTACATCGGAGCAAAATGGTGTTACCGAGAGGAAGAATAAAACAATTGAAGAAATTACAAGAACAATGATGCAAGATAAAAGTTTTCTATCAACTTTTTGGGCTGAAGCAATCTATACACTACAAGAAAATTGCGGATTGCCCGTTGCTACTTCAGTTTAGAAACGGATTAGAAACGGAAAGTTTCCGTTTCTAAAAGGCCCGTTTCTAATTTATTAGCAACGGAAGTAGTCCGTTTCAAAATTTAGAAACGGATTTGAAACGGAATAAAATCCGTTTCTAAATTCTGAAACGGATACAAGTCCGTTTCAAATCCGTTTCTACATTTAGAAACGGATTTGAAACTAAATTTATTTGAATTTAGAAACGGATTAGAAACGGAAAATAATCGATTTTATTTTGATGTTGGAAACAAATAAAATTTGTTTCTAATCCGTTTCTAAATCCCTAAAACCAAAAAAGAAATAATATATATATATATATATTTATTTTTATAATTCATAGAAATAACACCTATTACAACAAATTTGTTCAACCAACAATGCTGACAAAATAATTCCATTAATTCATATAGATAATAAATGTTGAAACAAGTCAATTTAACAAAAAAAATTACAAACAAACAACAAATAAACTACAATCATATCCTGCATATGACGTATCATCAGGTCACGATACTAATCTCTCTCCTCCCTCATCTCGTGCAGGCTCTGCTAAAGCTCCTTTCTAAACTGATTCTGAAAACAAAAAAAATGGAAATTATTAAAGTCTCTTGAATATTACTTTGGTGAATAATAAAAACTTTGTAGAATCTCTTTCACTGGAACCACCAAGTTTCAAAAATCATGTTTGTTCTAATGTTCAAATTCTGATGATATTCAACATAATAAATAAAGCACCAAAATCTTTAGAACTTACACTATTTCCACATCTTCTTGGAAAAATATAACCTTGGTAGTTGGTAGTCTACTCTGCCTTTTGCTTCTTCCAGATAGAACTGAAAATAAATATTAAATTTTTTTTATAAATATGGTTTGGTCTTCATTGTGACTGAGATTAAATTCACAAGAAAAGGTGGATGAAAATATACAACACAAAAATATAACCTTGGTAGCCCGCTATCACTTTTTACTTTCAAGAATAAATTCCGCTTATCATCTAATTGAATGAGATTGCTTAAAGAGCCACAATTTCTGTAATGCATTACTAAGAATCAGGTGAACTCACTAAAACAAAGGCATCATAAACAATAGAAACAACAGGACCTTCCTAAAATTAAAACAAAATATAATATAAAATAGCTAGGAAAATAAAATAGTGTCAACAGATTAAGGGAGCAGGATAAAAGAACTGAAAGCAAAGTCGCTTTTCAACTCTCAGTGGTTAAGGAACACTACTAAGTATTCTATTTTTGTATTGTTTTTTCCTCATAGATTGTCGGTTGATCATGATTTGAAAGAGTAACACAATCCATGAACCATATCAAAACAATGAAGTGCCATCTTATTGTGCAAATATTGTAACTGCACGGGTAATGAAGCTACTACATGAATAAGTCAGCTATTTATTTCTTCACATAAATATATTCCTATTGATTTGGTTTTTCTCATTACTATACACATAATCCCTACTCAATGGTTGCCCCAAAGCACAAACAATGCATACCCAATTGTCTACAAATAACAAAGATTAGAAGCAGTTTCTTGGTATAATTTCAATAGAAAACAATACATGGAATGAATTAATAATCAAGAATTTAAATGTTAGGCAAATACTGTTTCTTTCAAGATTCAAGGAAAGAAATGCTTACATAGCGGTGGAACATCGCCACTGCTCTCTCAGCTTCTTCAACAGTGCTCATTGTGAGAAATCCAAAGCCAAGGCTCTGATATGTCTTTCTAATGAAAATAACCTGAAGGGCATGAAATAAAACTCATCAAACAGGAAAAAATGATCAAACTATGAATTCAAAAGAGAACTAGTATGAAATTCAACAGAAAAAGCAGAACAAAATCATGCCACATTCAAGACAGCTACTCTAAGAATAACTTATTTAAAAAACCTAAAATTATAATCTAATTAAAAAAAAACACTACTCATCAGGGAGAAAATAATCCCTCAGCTAGATCTAAAACAAGATCACTCCTCTCTCAAGCCTTGAGGAACACCTTGAGAATCACCCTGAACACAACCTCATTAGCGCCTTGAAGCTCGCCTTGAGGATCACGACATCACCGAAGCTCCAGTCCTTCAAAATCGTGCAGTCATCCGTGAGATGAGAAACAACGGGGTCGTGTCGCTAGTTCGTCTCTGAGAGAAGAGTTCAGTGGAGCCTTACTTGAATTGGAGATTCGGAAGCCTTGAGTTCCAGCTATGCTGCCGGCGGGCTACGAGAGGGGCACACTTTGGCGGAGAATGAGAGGAAGGGATCGAGGAAGAATCGTCGAGCCGGATCCGTTTCTAGGGTTCCCAAAGAGAGAAAGAACAAGCAAGCGTAGAGAGAGAGGGTTTGGTTAAAAACTTATAATCTAATAATAGAAACGGACCAGGATCCGTTTTTAAATCTAGAAACGGATCCAGAGATCCGTTTGTAAATATAGAAATGGATTCATGATCCGTTTCTTAATTATAAACGGATTTTAAATCCGTTTCTAATATTTATATATTTATTTATATCAAAAATATATATTTGAATATTTTTAAAAATTAATCATAGATAAAAAAAAGTTGTATATTTATATAATTTACATTTATACATATTTTAAAAATTATTTCATGACAAATATAATTAGAAAAAAATTATAATACTTAGTTTTATTTTAAGTTATAATATCGTTCACGATAATATATTCAAAATTTTAGAAATATTTATCCAATATTTATAAAATCTTAATCCCATAGATTCTATGATATTTTTTTAAAAAAATTATAAATATACATAGATTTGAATTATCTATAATTTTTCTACATTGTTTTAAAGTTTAAATTTTTGTTTAAATATAGAAAATTAGAAACGGACTTAAAAATCCGTTTCTAGTTTCTAAAGTAGAAACGGATTTTTAAATCCGTTTCTAATATTTATATATTTCTATATTTATTTCATTTTTTTTAGAATTAGAAACGGATTAAAAAATACGTTTCTAATTTTAGAAACGGATTTCTAATCCGTTTCTATATTTAGAAACGGAATTTTAATCCGTTTCTAATATTAGAAACGGATTAAAATTCCGATTCTAAATTTAGAAACAGATACTTAATCCGTTTCTAAAATTGATATATTTATAAAAATATATAAAACAAGAAATGATTTTTATTTTTAAGATATTTATATACAGTTATTAAAACTAATTATATATTATAATGCAATTAATATATTTGTTCAATTTATATATTTCTAAAGAATTATATATTATATGAATTAATATTTATGGATTTAATAAAGTTGTTTTTATTGTCCAAACAATTTCAAAACTGTAATTAAACAAATATTATTATTATTTAAGTATTTAAGATTTTTAACGAATTTAATACAAAAATTTAAAAACTGATGTAGGATCCGTTTTTAATTTTATTAAATATTAAATATATATATAATAAGAAATGATTTTACATTTTATTTATATATTTGAGTTATATATATTTTATTTTTTAAAATTCATTATATCTAAAAAGAGTTAATGTAGTTCTAAAATTTATATATACACATCCAGTTAATCTATATATATATATATATATATATATATATATATATATATATATATATATATATACACTCATGCATATCCTATTGAGATTAGTCAAAAAATGGGTTCAAAATCTATTTTTACTTTTGAGAAATTTATATACTTACAGTTTTTAAACTAATTATATATTATGCAAATTAATATATTCATACAATTTATATATTTTTAAAGGATTATATATTATAAGAATTAATATTATAAATTTAATTAATTTGTTGTTATATTGTCCAAACCATTTCAAAAATGTATTTATTAAACAATTATTATTATTATTTAATTGTTTAAAGTTTTTAATGAATTTAATACAAAAATTAAAATTAAAATATCTTTTAATGAGAACTAGAAACGGATGTAAATTCCGTTTCTAAATTAGAAACGGATGTCTATTCCGTTTCTAATATTAGAAACAGATGTACATTTCGTTTCTGAATTAGAAACGGATATCTATTCCGTTTCTAATATTAGAAACGGAATAGATTCCGTTTCTAAATTGAAACTGATTAGAAACAAATTTTATATCCGTTTCTAAATTAGAAACGGATGTACATTCCGTTTCTAATTTAGAAACGGATTTATTCTCCGTTTCTAATTTGTTTCTATTTAGAAACGGAATACGTCCGTTGCTAAAATTTCGTTTCTAATCCACAGTTTTCTTGTAGTGATACCAAGGTCTACTTGTTAAACCGATGTCCCACAAAGACGGTGGAGAACAAAACTCCATTTGAAGCATGGTCCAAAGGTTGGAAGCCATCAGTGAATCATTTGAGAATTTTTTATTCCATTTGCTATACTCATGTTCCAAAAGAAATGAGGCACAAACTTGAAGAAAAAGGTGAGAAATGTGATTTTGTGGGCTATAGATCAAAATCAAAAGGCTATAGGCTCTTTAGTTTGAAGAGAAATAATGTTATAATTGTTAAGAGAAAGGTTATAAAAGGAATCATGTATATCTTATCCATACATATCTATATCTGATATATGAGATATATCTCATAACATCCCGCATCAAACTCGGGACAGATCAAGAGTCTTGAGTTTGGATAATAAAAGAATCTATACGGGCAGGGACGTCCGGTGGTTTCCAGGGGAGAAGAAGCAGGAAAAACACGGAGGCTGGCGGCATCGAATAACGATGGAGAAGGGCTAGCAGCAAGAAAAACACGGAGGTCGGCGACGTTGAACGACGATGGAGAAGGGTCGGCGACAAGAAAAACAAGGAGGCCGGCGGCGTCGAACGACGATGAAGAAGGACCGGTAGCAGAAAAACCATGGAGGCATCAACAGCAGTGGACAGAGGAGCTAGGGCCGGGTTGAACGACGATGGAGAAGGGCCAACAACGGGAAAAACACGGAGGTTGGCGGCGTCGAACGACGATGGAGAAGGGCTAGCAACAGGGAAAACACGGAGGCCGGCAGCGTTGAAAGAGGATGGAGAAGGGCTGGCAACAGGAAAAAAACACGGAGGCCGCCATGAGCAGCAGCGGAAAGAGGAGTTGGGGCCGGGTTGAGAAGGACCCGACCCTAGAAAAAAATATTATTATTTTAAGATGATTCAAAACATGTGCTCTGGTACTATGTTAAGAGAAAGGTTATAAAGTGAATCATGTATATCTTATCCATACATATCTATATCTCATATATGAGATATATCTCATATATATCTCATAACAATAATAAGTCGGGATGTGATCTTTGATTAAAATGGCAAGTGGGATTGGAAAGAAAAAGGTGTACAAAGTGTGCCCATGCAAATTCAAGAAGAAGTGCAAGAGCCACCAAGTGCCCAAGACGAAGTTTAATATGAGCAAAAAGAGTGACCTCAATCTCCTCCAACAAATCCCGGATCAAGTTCATCTACTCCAAGCTCAACACCGGTAAGAATGAGAAACCTAAGTGAAATTTATGCTACATGTAATTTTTGTGTTGTAGAACCGTAATGTTTTGAGCAAGCGGTTAGAGAAGAAGTTTGGAGAAATGCAATGGAGGAAGAGATAAAAATGATTGAGAAAAACAATACTTGGGAGTTGGTGGAGAAACCAAAAGAAAAAGATGTAATTTGATTGAAGTGGATCTACAAAACTAAAACAAATTCGGATGGTTCCGTGCAAAAATACAAAGCAAGATTAGTGGTGAAAGGGTACTCACAACAAACTGGAGCTGATTATCAAAGACATTTCTGCCAGTTGCAAGGCATGAAACAATAAGGATGTTGATTGCATTAGCCGCTCACATGGAATGGAAATTATACCAACTCGATGTGAAGTCTGCATTCTTGAATGGAGTGCTAAAAAACAGAATTGTATGTTAAGCAACCGCAAGGGTTCGTGGTTGAAGATGAAGATAACAAAGTGTACAAGTTGAAGAAGGCCTTGTATGTGTTAAAACAAGCGCCCCATGCATGGAATAGCCAAATTGATGCCTATTTCATCAACAATGGATTTAGAAGAAGCCCAAGTGAGCCAACACTCTACATCAAGCATGACAAATCCGATATGCTCATTGTTTCTCTCTATGTTGATGGTTTAATTTTTACCGACAATGATGAGAAGATGATGCATCCATTTAAAGAGGAGATGATGAAGAAGTATGAGATAAATGATTTGGGTTTGCTTCATTACTTCTTGGGCATTGAAATTGATCGGGTGTGTTCATTTCTCAAAGAAGTATGCCCAATCTATTCTCTGTAAATTCAAGATGGAGAATTGCAATCCGGCAACCATACCGTTATTTGTGAATGAAAAATTGATGAAAGAAGATGGAAGTGGTGATGCCGATGCTGCACTTTATAGAAGTTTGGTTGGAAGTATATTGTACCTTACTACTACAACACCCGATATCATGTATGCTTCGGGATTTATTGTCGGTTTATCCATCGACAATGCACAATGCATTTTGGAGTTGCAAAGAGGGTGTTGCTGTACATTCACGGTACTAAAAATTTTGGGCTCATGTTTGAGACAAAGGAGAATGAGAAATTGGAGTTATTTGGGTTTTGTGAGAGTGATTGGTCTGGTAGTGTGGATGACATGAAAAGCACATCCGGTTATGCATTTATACTCAGATTAGGTGTATTCTCTTGGGCCTCAAAGAAGTAAGAGAGGGTGTCACATTCCTCCGCAAAAGATGAATATGTGTCGGCAAGTGAAGCTGCAAAACAAATTATTTGGTTGAGAAAGATTCCTAAGGATATGTGGGAGAAGCAAGAAAACGCCACACCTCTATTTTGTGACAACAAATCTGCCATAGCAATGTCAAAGAATTCCGTCTTCCATAGCCGCACCAAGCATATCAACCTCAAACATCATGACATTCAAGAAGCAATAGAAGATGATGAAATTCTGGTGAAGCACATCAAGACTGAAAATCAAGTCGTGGACATCTTCACCAAAGCACTTTCAAGTGAGAAGTTTATCTATCTTAGAGAACTATTGGGTATATCATATAAAAACATTAAGGGGAAGTGTTAAAATTAATGTTTTTGTTAGTAAGTGGATGATTGAGTTTGCATTTTGATGTAACGTTCTGAAATAGTGGGCCTTTAGTCATTAATGTGGTATGTTGTGTGTTATGGCCCATGTGGGGTCCAATCCGAATTTGTGATGTGTAATAAGACAATGGAAATAAATGGGGAAAACAGTGAGTCTTTTTATCTTCTCTTCTTCCTTCCTCTTCCACCACCAACACAAACCCTAGAAACCAAAAGCTTTGGCTAAATGAATGCCAACACAAAAGATCGAGGGCTACCAAAACAATTTAATCAACTGATAAGTAATAAAAAGTTCATCGCACTGTTTCCCTTTTACCATGGGGTTCTTGGGGGAGTGTGTGTAGGGGTATAGTGTAATATTATTTTGGATGAAAATTAGTGCCAAATAGTGCAAGAGACCCATAGTCCCTTTAATCAATCCAAGATCTGATAATCATCCTAGAGTGAGTAGGAAAGTCCAAACACCAGTGGGCAGCATAAAACGAGGCCAGATAATTTCCAACTGAAAAACAATGCAGCAGCAGGACAGAAAAAAACTATACACCGAACAAACAGTTTTGAAAGAAATAATGTTCAGCTAAATATATGATGAAAGAAAGAAATCACTCGGGGGAAATTTATAGCACAAAGTTCATCAAATCCTAGAGAATGCAATTTGGACGGAATGGGACTACCGCTACATTTTAATTAAAAAGAGAAAGTAAATAAATCCTCTAAATAGCCTAGACTTCCATCTTCACTAAGGCTGTAGAATGTGGCTCTGTCATGGTAGGCAGAAACTGAAGCCAGTCTTTTG
This sequence comes from Dioscorea zingiberensis, assembly GCA_026586065.1. Classification (NCBI taxonomy): domain Eukaryota; kingdom Viridiplantae; phylum Streptophyta; class Magnoliopsida; order Dioscoreales; family Dioscoreaceae; genus Dioscorea; species Dioscorea zingiberensis. The sequence continues at coordinate 45,634,612 of CM048819.1, read as the reverse complement.
CACAGAAAAGGGCCTCCACAATCTGCGGACGCAATGAACTCCTGTATTCATCAAGCACCCTGCTTCCCGTCCCTGCGCCAAATATCGAGTAGCCTGGACTGACCATGGACATTGGAATCGCCAAGACATCCCGGGCCATCTTGGAGAGCGTTGGGAACTTGATATTGTTGAGTTTCCACCATTTTAAAATATCAAACTCTTGGATGCGTGGGACAAGGGACTCCTCCAGATACTGATCCAACTCTGATTTTGCTTGCTGATTCACAGCCATTTCAGAAATATAGATATCAAAGTCTAGAAGACCATCCCCGGTGGAAACCGGAGATGCAGCTTGGTTGCTGTCAATACTGCCATTTGTTACAGGGGCATCTCCTTGTTCAACAAAAGCCGGAGTAAGTGGAAGCGGCTGGGCAACATATTCAAGATAGAGCTCATGTATCGCATCATCAACCATCTTGACATATCTAGGGGCATCTTCACCATATATTTTTGAGAAGCTGAACTCCACTAGTTTCAGTTTGAACCGGGGGTCCATCACTACAGCAATTGATAAGACGAGGCTGCAATCTTTCCAATATTTGTCAAATTTTTCATGCATTTCCTGAGCCATGCTGCTCACCATGCCGTCCTCACTTTTCGTCGCACTAGTCAGCTCTAGCTGAATCTTCCATGCTTCTTGGAAAAACATATTTGCAGTTGGATCTGCTGCTGACATGATAAAAATTGCAGAGTCATACAGAAGTCTCAGGAATGTGCATACAATCTCCACAGTCTTCCAATCATCCATAGATGGTGCTTCATTGTAGCTTTCATCACAAGTTTCCAGAAACGTGAAAGCATGCTTGTATTCCAATGCAGCAACCAGCATGAGGTATGTCGTATTCCAATGTGTGGCAACATCAAGAATAAGTGTCTTTGTGCTGGGAATTTCAAGTTGTAGAGCAATCTCAGCAAATTTTTCTTCACGTGCTGGTGATGCCTTGACAAACTTCACACTTTCACGAATGTTGTAGATGATCCCATGGATTGAAGCTTATCACATCCTGAGCAACCACATTCAGGATATGGGCATAGCATCGCACAACAAATAACTGACCCTTAAGCATGAGCATGTTCTTGTTGGTAAGGTGCTCTCGTAGATTTGCACTATAAATGTCATGAGAGGAGCAATTATTGTCCAAAGTAATAGTGAATAACTTGGTGCTCATATTCCAATCTGAAAGGCAGACTCCAATGGCTTCACTGAGGGCATTTTCAGAATGTGGAGAAGATACCATTATAAAGTTGAGCATTCTACGGTGCAATCTCCAGTCACTATCAATGAATTGTCCAGTTAAGCACACATACCCAAGGGTCTGACTAGTTGTACATAAACTTATGGTGAGGCTGATCCTTCCTGTCATAGTCCCAAAGACTTGCAAGAGACTTTGCTTTTCCTTTAGATAAACAGATATGATCTCTCCTTCAATATCATCAACACTTGCCATCTTGAAGCGAGGTTGGAGGCTTTGGGCAAAATCAATGAAACCAGGGTGCTCAACTATATGAATTGGATATTCATGCAAAATAATCATCTTTGCAAGATTGAAGCAGCTAGTGTCCTGGTCAAAAAGTGCGTTTGCCCAACTAGCACCTCTGTAGCGCCTTTTCTGCGGGGGTTCTGTGGTATTCCCATCATTTTGTCCATCAGTAAGTGCAAGTTTCTTTTCTTGTTTTTCGATTTTGATTTTGGGACAGGATCCCAAGGCAATGTGCCTCTTGAGATGGCTGGTACCAGCTATCTTCGAACCGCTACTATATGCAAAGGTTTGCTTACAGAGTTTGCAGCAAGCCCGTGTGCATCCACCAGCCACAGCTTCAATAGTAAAATGTTCCCACACTAAAGACTTCTTCCTCCTGCGCTTGGACGTAGGTGTTGTTTCAGTGCTGAGCGGTTTGGTGTCATTATCCTCTGCCATTATGAAGAATAAATCTCTGCAAAGACAAAACCAGTATTTATCATTCATTTTTCTCTTTTTCTTTATTTTTCCAACAATCTAAACTGATGTGAAACAAATATAGAAAAAGAAAGGAAAAGAGACAATAAAAATGTCAAAACTCAAGCTCCAAAACATTATTGCTTTCAATTGTAGTTCAATAATTGCTGTAACATTTTGGCACTTTCGAAAAGGAAAGCTAAAATATATCAAGTATACACTAAACACAGAACAACAGAAACTTAGACGAAATCAAACTTATAAGTTATCATGGGTGTTCAGGTCAGTGGTTACGAGCACACATAACTACAAGATTAGATAACCATAAATATGTTCAAATTGTGGATACAGTTCCCTGAGAAGAGATTTCAAGTGTCTGTATGCAAGTGTCCCTCTATGATCAAAGGGTACTATTCCATAAAAAGGACACTTGTTGACTGGTGAGAATAACAAAAGCAATTCCTATACAGTTCCTACATATGCAGATTAAAAAGACATGCTTAAATTGTAAGGTACACCCTGATTCTATTTTAAATCATTGAAGGAAAATGATGTACAGGAGGCAAATTACAGGATACTAAATTTCAAGTTTCAAGTTTCAAGTAGCTCACTTGGTTACCTTTATTATTATTAACTAAATAAGGTTCATGGCATGAGAAAGTTATCACTACATACACTTTTATCAGGATAGTAATCTCATAAGCATGAGGGAGTACATAACACACAATCACTAAACAAAAGAAACAATGTAGGAAATAAATTAAACAAAAAATATGTTTATTTGGGCCATCAGTAAACATAAACCAAAAGAAAGAGTTATATTTACAGTTAATCAATGGCAAGGAAGGGTGAATAGCAGCATGTTCACTCTTCAGCATGAACTATCAACATACTCATTCTTCACAACGTACGAGGTCATGGCACTCCAAAGGCGAGCAAAAAAGAGAAATGTTTGTTTTGGTCTTGACCCTTAGAACTCAAAACATAATTTAACATACATACATCATGAGCAAGCTAACAAGACTAGTTACTTAGTAGTCTTCTTTCTTTCACCAGTGAGGAGCCTAAACTAAAAAAATAAATCAATAGTAATAAGTTTAGAACACGAGCTGCGCCTCATGTTGTGGGCCTAGAATATGGGCTTGATCATCAAGATTCAATGGGAATCGGCCCATAATGAAGCCCATGAAAAGCTGGGAAATCAAATCAGAGAACTCGGCAGTCCAATGCCCAACACCCACCCTTGGGAGGGGTCCTCGAGAAGAAAGTGGAAGAGGAGAAAGCCCACCCTCTCCCCAAACGGAGAAACAAAACAATGAAAACGAGATCCAAAGTTAAGCCCTTAGCCCTGGGCTTCAGAAACAAGCTCTCTGAGACGCGATATAACACAAACGATTCCTAGAGTCCAAGCAAAATCTGAGACGCGGGTTTAAGGGAAGGGAAAACCTAAGAAAGAATTCAAACAACGCAATAATTCTAAGCGAACTGTTGGATAGGGTTTGCGGAGATCTATCTTATCGGAGACGGGGCTGAAGTAGTGGATCGGGAATCACTAGGAAACCCTAGGGCGGTTATCAAAGAAGGAAGGAAGAGAAGCAAAGGAAAAGGGATTCACCTTTCCTGGTGGAGAATTCGAGATTCCCCCTTCTTTTTGTCCCTCTTTGCTGCCGAGAAGTAGGTAGATCCGGAGCGAGAGATCGGCGGCGACGCCCGATTGGAGTTGGGGATCCTCCGTTCCTGTCTCTCTCAGTGTCTCGCTCTCCGTGAGTCTATTGGGATCGAGCCCAGTGGGCTGGGTAATAAGGAGTGGCCCACCCACTGCCCTAACCTCTTCTTGGATGGACCTCTTCTTCTGGTTGGTCTCTCTTTCACGTGGGCCATCCGATTGTTCGCATCGGCATTTATATATATATATTCCTACCATTGGGCTATCAATCAGCCTACCAAATTGAACGCACACGAACACGGACACGGACACGAACACGCACACGCTTTTGAACTCATGGTTTGGCCCTAACCAAATTGAAAGCCTGGTTTCAAGAGCAGAGTAATGGGTCGGTCCACGGACACGAACCTGGTCCAGATTGGTTAGCTCCACCTGGATGGAATAAGCTGGCGCGTCCTTTCTATCTATATTACTTAAGAGAAAGCGGCGGTTACAATGTTTTCTTAATTTTCAAAAAATCCAAAAAAAGGAGAAAATTGGATTCGGGTTTTCGAATTTTCTCATATTTTTTAATTTATTAAAATTTAAAAATCCAACACACGATCGCACACACGATCGCGTTTTTTGTTAAGGTTGTTACGGTTCGTGGTGGTTGTTACTACGGGATATCGCTCTTCAGTCTCACATCATTCAGAACTTCTCCCCCGTTTGGTCGAAGCATCGAGGCACAAAATATTCACTGGAGGAAAAAAGTGAGTATTCTCATATGTTTGTCTTTTGATTTGGTTTTCTTAGTGATAAAGTAGTGATTTTTTATTAATTTATTTTTTTGTTTTTATAAGATTTTATTATTCAGGCTCCTATGCTTGAATTTTTGGATGAAAAGCAGCCTATGCACATATTAGTAGTCTGCGGAAAAAGGTGTTAACTTTCATTCTTTTTGGCAGAATTTTTTTAAAATTGTTGGTATTCTTGAAATTTGTTAGATTTTTGGGTTTTTTAAAATTAACAAATCTAATGCATCGCTCTGTTTCTTCAGGTTGTTGTACCACGTGATATTAGTCAAACTTCCTTCTCCATCCGATAAATAAAGGCCATTGGTAAGAATTCATTTATTTTCATATTTTTTTTTATTTGGATTTGGTTTCTTAATGATAAAGTAGTGAATTTTTTATTAATTGATTTTTATGTTTTTTTAAAATTTTATGATTCAGCCTCCTCTTCCTGAATTGTTGGATGCAAAACAAACCAAGTAACAAATTAGGCATGGTGAAAAACGTAGGTTTGGTTTTCTTTTGGCAGAATTTTTTTTTAAAATTCCTGGTGTTATTGAAATTTGTCAGATTTTTTTTTAAAACAAAAATACGAATCTAATGCATCGCACTCTTTCTTCAGGTTGTTATACCACGGGATATTGAGCGCAAACTTCTCTCTCCATATAAAGTATGCGCATTGGTAAGGAAAAAGTTTTAAGCATCTGTTTTGATTTAGATTTGATTTGTTAAGGATAAAGTAGTGATTTTTAAATTAATTTTTTTTTTGTTTTTTTGAATCTTATGATTCAGCCTCCTGTGCTTGAATTTTTGGGGGCAAAAGCAGCCAGTGCACAAATTAGTCGCCAGCAAAAGAAGTAGGTTTTGATTTTCTTTCTTCTTGCAGTAATGTTTTAAGAATTTTAATTATTTTTATATATTCTAGGGCGGTACGGTGTGTTGTTTATTAGGAAATAACGTAATTTCCTTTTACTTTTATTTATTTTTAAATTTTTGTTTTTTCCATTTTAGATTATACATAAATTTATTGCCCACATTATGTGTTGTTTGAATTTTTTTACCCTTAATAAATTTTTTTTTTCTGATGGTATTATTAGGAGATAACATTTAATATTTTCTATAAAATATACTTATATGAACTTATTTAATTTGAACTTTAAATAATAAAATGTAATATTAATTATAACAAATCGGTTCCAATATGACATGGAATAAAATTTATATGCATCACAATATACGATTTACTGTTACTAATCTTCTTAATAAGATTTTATAAACTACTTTATATCCTCAGTTATTTCAAATACCTTTTACAAGCAATTCAAGTATTCTTTAATTAATATATTTAAACAAATGGAAAAAAAATAACAGCTTAATAATAGAACCCTTCATGAGTTCATTCCAAATTATTCGTTTTAAAATTTATTTTACATACCTTAAATTTTTAAATCATTAATCAATGTTCCAAATTTGTTTCAATATCGAATCTTATGTTATTTTCTTTATTCATTTGAAAATATATTACGTAAAACTTTAGAACTTTTGAGTATTCACTGAGAATTTCATAGAATCATTTACTCTTTTTTATTTTGATTTTTTAAGAAATTTATAATTGAAAATTTTTATCTACAATCTTATATCTTAGTAAAACGAGCCAAGAGAATTAAGGAAAAATTTTATTTTAGTAAAAAGGAAAACTTTTAATAACCAGCCTCTCCCAAGGAGGATTTCATGATCTCATCAGTAGAATTCACATTGCTATTTTGAAAAGTATAGATAAAAAAAATTTAAATTACACAAAATATTATAAAATTAAATAAAAATACCGATATAGGCAAACCACTAAGCCTTATCTAAATCCATTTATAAACAAAACAAATATTATTCCATTAATATACTTCATAACTATCTGAAATCTATTAATTAATTACATCTTTATATCTTTTACTTCAATAATTGGATAAACAGATCATCACTTTAAGAATTAAGAATATTGCACAACTATTTAGCAAATTTAAACCCTTTACAAAATCTATTAAAAATTGCAAATAAACAGTGTGATTTCACGTAAAAAATATGAACCATGAAAAAAAAATATTAATAAGAACCGCTCAAACCTTATCAAAATCCTCTTACAAACAATGCAAAGATTAATTAATATAGTTCATAACTTTATTAAAATATCATCCAAGCAGGCAAACCATTCTTATCTTAATATTAAAATATTTATACATTTAGTTCATCTAAAATCATTAATGAGCTTTATAAATTTGTTGAAAATAAAATCTTATATTATTTCCGTTATTCATTTGAATATATATTATTTAATACTTTACCAATAATCGGTTTAAAAATTTTAATCAAATACTTTTATTACTTAATGATCTATTAGTTATTTTCATAATAAAATTTAATTATCCGAATTTATTATAATATTCATATTATTAGATATGTGAAAAAATTTTAAAAATTAAAACAACATACAAAAATGAAAAAAATATATTGACTAAAAATTTATAATATAGACCAGGAAAATGTAAAAATTAGTAATCTAAACTTTTCAAATGAATTATAAATTATAAATTTTGTTCTTGAATAAATGCAAGCAAATGAAAATGCAAACAAGCAATTTTGTTTGTTAGCCTTTGAAAGAAGCTGTTATGAGTTATTATATTATTCAACATGTTTTTAAATTTATTCATCTATTTATAACATGTTTACTTAATTTAATTATGTTAATTTATTTTTATTTAATTTTATTTATTCATTTGTTTTATTATTATTTAATAAGCTCTGTATTACGCATTGATGAATTAGCTAGATTGGATTCTAATACATGCTAATATAATACAATACGTGATATATAATAAACGATATGGTTGTGCAGGTTTAAATTCATTATGGTTATGTCAAGAGAGTTATTAAGTTCCCAATTACAAGCTAAATTAGCCAGACAACATAGGATGTTGTTATTATACAACCAGAGGAGACAGCATACTAATGAATATGACAATCGTGTTAGAAAAATACACAAAATCTTACGTCATTACAGAATGATACAAATATGATCAAGAAGGGCACAATTGCATCATGCCAATTCTGCTAGAGGAAATACTGTTGAGAATGATAATGCTCACAACACGAATTCTCAACAATTACAAATTCATCATACTATTAGGCATGGTGGATATTATGAAAGAAATAGAGTCTTAGTTGGACGACATGATAAAGGAAAAGAAAAGATGACGTATGTTGACTCAAATACTTCAAACATACAAGACTCAAACCTTTTCCATGAAAACCATTCCATGGAGAGAATGAACATGGATATATCTTATGGTAATCTTCAGAGCCAACACGTCAACAACAATGAAATACGGATAGGTAATACCGTATTACAATATCTTTCATTATGTATAATGTAATATTTCTGTAAAATAATTAAGTAAACTCATTTTTAGAATATGATGAAGACGTGGAATGGAATATTAATGCAGACGAAGTAGCACAACAGACTTCTGCAATAAATCAGCGTTCTCGAGGTATGTTTAAATAATTTATACTACTCAATGCAAGGTTGGACATATATTTTCTAAACAATTGTTATGCTTAGGTAATTGCCGAAAGGAATATTTTCTACAAAGGTGGGAATTCTCTCATGAACGGGTAGAATGTAACTACTGCAAGGCATTAATGTGGGTTGAGGAAAAAACTAGCAATTCAAGTATTCGAAACCCGACCTTCAATCTATGCTGTCAAGATGGAAAAGTTTCATTGCCATTACTTTCTCCGACTCCCTCCATTTTGCAAGAACTACTTGATGAAAAATATAACACACCAAGAATGAAATTTAAAGATATGATAAGGAATTTTAATTGTATGTTTTCATTTACTTCTATGGGTGGAAAAATTGATTACAGCTTGATTAATGGCAGAGGTCCATACTGCTTTCGTATTAGTGGGGCAAATTATCATCAAATTGGATCTTTACTAGCACCTGAGGGAAGTCATCCAAAATTTGCACAACTATATATTGTTGATTCAGAACATGAACTTCAAAGCCGAATGTATTGGATGCATGGAAATGAAGCAATGAGATTTGACATAGAAACGGTAATGCATTTACTGCAGAATATGCTTGATGCTGTAAATCCATATGTTTCTGTATTTCGATCAGCAAGAGAGCTACTATCTATGGATGACAGTATAGACTTGAAAATACGACTTCTTGAAAATAGAAAAGGAAAACAATATTCCCGTCCAATGGCAAGTGAGGTTGCAGCTGTTATAGTAGGAGATGGATCTGAAGACGTTAATGGACGCGATATTATTCTTCACCCAAAAGCTGGTCCATTACAAAGAATTAGAGAAACACATCCTAGCTATATGGCATTGCAATATCCTTTATTATTTCCCTATGGAGAAGATTGTTGGTCAAATACAATACCATATAGAGAAGGTCAAAAAAGGCAAAAAAGGAGAGACTCCATATCAATCAGGGAGTTTTATTTGTATCGGTTACATGAACGATACAATGAAGCAAAAATACTATTCCATTCAGGAAGATTATTTCAGCAATATGTTGTTGATAGTTACGCAGCTATTGAAGCCGAACGTCTACAGTGGGTCAGGCAAAATCAAAAAAACTTACGAGTTGAATTATTTCGAGGTTTACAAGATGCTATAACCACCGGAGAGACAATTGCTGGAGCTATTGGAAAACGTTATATATTGCCTTCATCTTTCTATGGTGGACCAAGGCATATGTACCAAAATTATCAAGATGCAATGGCTATATGTCGTGTAGTGGGTTTTCCAGATTTTTTTATTACATTCACCTGTAACCCAAATTGGAGTGAGATAAGAAATTCACTTGGACAAAGACCAACGTATTGAAGATCGAATTTGATATTGTTGGACGTGTTTTCCATATCAAGATGAAACAATTTCTAAAAAGATATAAAGAAAAATGTTCACAAATGTTTTGGGCAGGTAAGCATTTTCATGTCATCTTAAATTATTTAGTTTATGTCACAATATTCATAGATATACATCTGACATGTTTTTACACACAGAGTTTCATGTCGTGGAATTTCAAAAGCGAGGATTGCCACATGTTCATTTATTGGTTACGGTTAGCAGCTGTGATAAATGCAAGACACCAGATGATGTAGATCTACTAATCTCGGCTGAATTACCTGAAAGAAGTCAAGATCCATATGCTTATTCTTTAGTTGTTGATTACATGATTCATGGACCATGTGGTGCTTATAATCCACATGCCCCATGTATGGTTGATGGGAAATGCAGCAAAAAATATCCTAAAGAATTTAGGAATGAAACTACATATGATGGAAGTGGGTTTGTAAAATATAGAAGACGAGATGATGGTCGTACTGGAATAAAAAATGGTCATGTGATTGATAATCGCTGGGTTGTACCGTACAATATTGATTTGCTCAGCAGGTTTAATGCTCACATCAATATTGAAATAGTTGCTCATGAGAAGATCTTCAAATATTTATGCAAATATGTCAACAAAGGCAATGATCGAGCAACTATTGTTATTGAAGATAACAGTGTCCCTGAGGAAAGACATGGTATTCGAAACTTTAGAAATATTGATGAGGTTAAAAATTATCTTGATTGTCGATATGTATCAGCTATAGAAGCGTGTTGGAGAATATTTGCTTTTGAATTGCATGGACAATATCCACCAGTTGAAAGACTTCCTTTCCACTTGCCACATGAACAAAGCATAGTTTTTGAAGATAATGAAAATTTACAAGAGGTCATACTGAGAAATAATATTGACAGAACGAAGTTAACCCAATGGTTTGAAGCCAACAAGAATCATGCAATGGCAAGAAATCTGACTTATGCAGAATTTCCAACAAATTGGGTATGGAATGTCCAAAAAAAAGATTGGACAATACGAAAACGAAGATTATGTGTAGGGAGATTGTATTATGCTCATCCTTCATCAGGAGAAAGGTTTTACCTGAGAATACTTTTAAATATTGTGAAAGGTGCTACATGTTTTGAAGACCTACGTACAGTTGATGGATTTACTTATCCAACTTTTAAGGAGGCTTGCAATGCACGCGGATTGTTAGAGGATGATCATGAATGGTATGAATCCTTTCAGGAAGCTATTGTTTGGGCGACATCAGCACAATTAAGACATTTGTTTGCATCATTATTAATGTTCTGCAATGTTACAAATCCAGCTTCTTTATGGGAAAAATATTGGCAAAATATGACTGATGATTTCTTACACCTTTTAACCGATCAAGGTGGAATAAATTCACAAAATGTAGATCCTGAACAGTTGAAGCAGAAAGGTTTATATGAATTGGAGAAAATCTTGAATACTAATGGAAGATCGCTCCATGAATTTCCACCTATGCCAACTGTTCTTGATGGTGACAACAATTACTTCAGTAATGGGCTCATACGTGAGCAACTAGACTATAATCCAAGTGCATGTAGAGATGAATATGAACAGTTATCTTCAAAACTAAACAATGAGCAGCGTATGGTGGTTAATTGTATCTTGGAGGCAATTCGACTCCGTAATGGAGGTGTGTTTTTCATTAATGGAAGTGGAGGAACTGGAAAAACTTTCATATGGAAGGTTTTACTTGCTAGATTAAGGAGTGAAAGAAAATAGTTCTTGCTGTAGCATCATCTGGAATTGCATCTCTTCTTATGGAAGGCGGAAGAACAACACATTCTAGATTTAAAATACCATTAAAACTATCAGAAACTTCCGTGTGCAACATCTCACAGCAATCAGAATTATCTGAGTTGATTCAGAGAACAGATTTGGTTATATGGGATGAGGCACCTATGGTACATCGTAATGCGTTTGAGGCAGTTGATCGAACTTTTAGAGATCTTATGAAATTACAAAATATGAACTCTAAAAATATAGCTTTTGGTGGAAAGACGGTGGTGTTAGGCGGTGACTTTAAACAGATATTACCAGTAATTAGAAAAGGTGGACGAGAAGCAACAGTATCAGCAGGGTTGCAACGGTCAAATATATGGTCTGCATGTACCGTACTAAATCTACACACTAATATGAGAGTTGCCACAGCTACCAATTCACAGACACAACTTGAAATGTTGGAATTTGCTGAATGGTTACAAATGATAGGCGAAGGTTTTGTTGGAGAAAACTCAACAACTGTAACGCCCCGACCCGGTTCCCGGGACCCCGAGCACGTTAACAGACCGGCCGTATTAAAGAAGAGATAAACTCAACTCTAATACAAGGCCTAATAATGTGATAAGCAGATAACAATCCATATATAAACACAAACTCAAGTTCATAAGAACATAGAGTCACTAGGGTCCATAGGCCCTATAAAAGTCTGGTCCCTATACGGGTCCTACAAATAACAAAGTTTATAGAAACAAAGATAACTGAGACTCCAATAAACCTTGATCTCCCGGAGTCCCTCTCTTCAAGCTTCTTCCCCCTCTAAACCTCGGAATCTGTAAAGGGAGGAAAAAGAGAAAACACGTGAGCTTTCGAAGGGAAAGCTCAGTAAGTATCCCTGCAGGTCGCAGTGTCATCAAAATAAAAATGGCGATACCAACGGGATCATAGAATCAACAACAAGGTCCTAGGAGTCTACCACAAACACGTCAAAGGTACGACTCCTGCTACAAAAGCCCTCGGGCTCCGTAGTGAGTTCTAAGAGAACTCGGAGTTTACTCCCTACCCGGTATGTCCAAATTTTTGGATATTATTACGACCTAGATGGTCGCTTTGACTCTCCAAATAAAAGATCGGTAGAACTACCTCTTCTTCGTGTTAACACGGCCAATTTACCAAGCCCATCGATGTAAGACCTTCTGAGATTTGTTTCTCTCGTAAGGTCTGAAAGTCGTGGGTCCCGCCCCGAACATTCCTAAATTGGAGCTTCCCTAGCTCCAATCGAAGTCCCGCAAAGAGAACATAGCAAATAGGGACACCAACGTCCCGTAAACAAGCATACATGCTTAACAGGATTCAAGAACAAATAAGAACAGCATGTATGGCAACAACAGTGCATGTATCAAGATTACATAGCAAGTTCAAGAAATCCCGTTACCGGGTGGAAACTAGGCAAGTGAACTTACCTCTAAAGAGACTAAATGTCTTCCTGGTCTCCTTAGAAATGCCTTACGTCTCCCCTGAGAGTAACTGGCATATAGTGGTTTGTTAGAGTTATTGTCCAATAATTTCCGTCTCTCTATATGACCATGCATGCCTATCGTCCCTATTGGGCTTAGGCCCACTAACGGGTCCTAGGGACCATCTCTCGGGTTACCAGTCCTTATCCCTGGTTCAGTGGCCCTTAGTTGACTTGTAGATTCATTTGGGCCTTACCGGGTCAACTCTAGATAAGTTGGTCCCATTTCAAGCCCATTGCAACGTTTATGTTGACCTTAGTCCCCTAAAGGGCTTTTTGGTCATTTAGTTTCCTTACTAAATATTTTTACATCACTCACCGATTTATCCAATTTAAGAAATTAGTTAATTTCTAATTATCCCATTTCATATTTCATAATAATAATTATTCAATTATTATGTCACATAGTCATAGTTCCATATAGTTACCGAAAACTATATAACTATTTGATTAATAGTGTTAGTACTATTAATAAAATTATTACTAAGGTTTTAATCTTTTATTAAAACCTTATATTTCCAAACTTAATAATAACCTTCAATCTTAGACACCTTTAATCGGTTAATTGAGCATCACGCCACTCCCTTGGTATTTACCTTTAATCAATTTCATTGATTAATTAACCTTTCAACTATAGTTTTCAAATTATTAATCATGTTAATAATTTGTCACACTCTATGGTTTCAAAATCATTTGAGACTATATCCATAGTTGATAGTTATGGATGTGTCACACTACCTTATAACTAATTTATCACTTAATAAATTAATTATATGTCACATACCATAGTCTTCAAATAATTATTTCATTTATCTAATTATCACTTATCACTCTAAGTTAATTTTCATTAACTTTAACCTATGGTCACAAGTCCATAGTTCCTCATTTTATTACCATAGCTAGCTAATTGTTATTTATATTTAAAATAATAATTAGCTATTATTTTAATTAAAAAGAGAGAAAAGCTTCTAATGTGAAATGTCACCCTATCTAGGTTTTTATTTAAATAATTATTTTGTCACACCACTATAGTCACGTAACTCTAATTAAAAGCATTACTATTAGATTTAATTAATTTTTTTTATTTTATCATCTTCTTCAACCTATGATCCTTCTCTCTCTCTCTCTCATGACCGAGAGTTCACGCAAGACTCAGGCCCTTCTCCGCCACCATGCCCACGCCGGTCGGAGCTCGTCGTAAACGACCTTGCGACCACGGTACCACCACTCTCTTGGCGCCACCGGTCTTCTCTTTCAACGAAGAACCAACAATCTCCCGGCCGGTACTTCCCCTTCCCCGGCGAGCTCTCACCGTCGACAGCATGAATGCGAGAACGCCTCTAAACTACTCTACAGAGTTTTTGGATACTCACCGAGGGGTTTGTCGATCTTTGGGAGTGTTGGTGTCACGCCCGATAAACGCTGCTCGTTTCTTCTCCGGTGAGCTTGGCCACTCCGGGGAAACTACACGCCGCCTTCTCCAAAGTGTCTCCGCCCTCTCTCCACCTCCCCGCAATGATCCTTTGCACCCACCGCTAACTCAACTTCGGCTTCACGGCAAGCTTCTTCCTCTCTTCAAACTCCTTGAACGCCGCCGCGGAGTACCTTACCGTAAGCTTCGTTCTCTGAGCTTCGGTACTCCATTTCGTGCCGCAGGCCTCTCCTTTTATAGGCCGCGGGAGATGGAAGGCGGCCGGTGATTAATGTTGCCGTTGCGCGGCGGCTTTCGACCTCCATCGCTGCCGTAGCGGCGGTAGACGGAGACTGTGGCTGCCGTTGAGTATTTGGGGAGAGGGTGGCGCCCGCCTGAGATGGAAGCGTCCGAGTTGATGAAGGGTTTGGGATTACCCGATCCGCGACCAGCGGCGGAATCGCCCGAACCCGTGCCTAGGATCAGACAACTACTAGATCAAAGGTCACGATTAAAAACGAATCATCGGCCAGATCTTTCCCTATTTCCTCGCATCAAACACCCTCTCAGATCAACGGTTAATAATGGTCCGCACGGTAGGGTCGTCCCTCCCCACCCCTTCAGTCAATTTGCCTGCATTATCTTGTATTCACCGAGATGGATTTCATCTCATTTCGACCGCGATGGTCCCACTGAGAGCTTTAGGAATGCTAAAGTGATTGGGACTCATCGAGATCCTTTGATCTCAGCCGTCCATCCATTTCTATACAGATTTTCACTCGGAAAATTTACCATAGGTCCTCAACACTTACAAAATTTCGTACAGGTCCAATCCTGTGAGAGAGGAAAATTTCTTTAAAGTCCTCATTTCTTTCAAAATTATTATTAGGTCCCTACAGACCCCATAAAAATTTTTATATCTCCATTTAATTTAAATAAATCGTTTAATCCCACTTTAACACCAATCGCGGTAAAAGAATTTAAATATTTATTTCCCAATAAAATTCACGGATTTTACAATCCTCCCCCCTTACAAAAATTTCGTCCTCGAAATTTCTACGCCAACCAACCATCAAACAAACAACTCTGGGTAACGTTGCCTCATATCCTCCTCACGTTCCCAGGTAGCTTCACGCTCGGTGTGGTTACTCCACTTCACCTTAATAAAAGGAATAGTTCTATTCCTTAATTGCTTGTCCTCTCCTCGCCCAAGATAGCTCTTGGGCGTTCCTCGTAGGACATATCATCTTGGACTTCCACCGAACTCGAGGAATCACCACTGGTGGGATCACGTAATACACTTCTTCAACATTGAGATGTGGAAGACATCGTGAACCTCGAAAGCGAGATCCCCGAGGTAAAGCCAGTCTATATGCCACCACTCCTATGCGCTCCAATATCTCAAAAGGTCCGATATATCGTGGGGCAAGTTTTCCACGTCGTCCAAACCGTACTACCCCTTTCATAGGAGATACTTTTAGGAATACCAAGTCTCCCACTCGAAACTCCTGATTGGACCTCTTTTGATCGGCATAACTCTTTTATGCCTCTGGCGTACCAAGTCGTTCCCTGATTATTTTGACATGTTCCTCCGTTTGTCTTACAAAATCAGGTTGCCTAAGTGTCGCCTCAGCTACCAGCTTCCTTTCTCCCACATCCCCCCAACAAATGGGAGTTCGGCACTTCCTCCCATAGAGTGCCTCATATGGTGCCATCTTAATGCTTGCCTGGTAACTGTTGTTATAGGCAAATTCTATGAGACTTAGGCGTTCATCCCAAGACCCTGTAAAGTCTATCGCACATGCCCTCAGCATGTCCTCTAACACCTGGATGGTCCTTTCAGACTGTCCATCGGTCTGTGGGTGAAAAGCTGTGCTGAACGCTAATCCTGTGCCCAAAGCGGTGTGTAAGCTCTCCCAGAATCTAGAGACGAACCGAGTGTCTCGATCAGAGGTGATCGTCACCGGTACCCCATGTAATCTAACGATCTGGTCGATATATAGCTGGGCCAACTTTTCCAAGGATGCTCCTGTCCTTAATGGTATAAAGTGGGCCGACTTTGTTAGCCGATCCACAATAACCCAGATCGATTCATGGCCTCTTTGAGTGCGTGGCAACCCCGTTACAAAGTCCATGTTAATGTGCTCCCATTTCCATTCCGGAATGGGTAAGGGTTGTAACATCCCTGCCGGCTTCTGGTGTTCCGCCTTTACCATCTGACAGGTGATGCATTTAGCCACGAACACCGCAACATCACGCTTCATCCCCTTCCACCAGAAATGATCCTTCAACCCTCTGTACATCTTGGTACCTCCAGGGTGAATAGTGTAGCCCGAATAGTGGGCTTCCTCCAGAATTTCTTGTTTTATTTCTGAGACATTTGGTACACAAATTCTTTCGTCAAATCTAAAGGGTGCCATCCTCATGGACTCACGAACCGTGTTGGTTCTTCCCCGCCCATGTGCTCCTTAATCTCCTCCCGGTTCGGGATCTTGTCCCCGAGCAACCTTAATTCTCTCAAACAACGAGGGTCGGATATGCAAGCCGTAGCGTGACATCCATTACGGTAAAACGACCTCTAAGTTGAGCCTTCTCATATCCTCCGATGGCGACCTGCGGAAGTTGTTAACATAGCGGCAACTCCATATCCGGACTTCACCCGCTTTCGATTACGGCCACCACGTTCGCCTTGCCGGGTGGTAATGGACACCGAGATCGTAGTCCTTGATTAATTCCAACCAGCGTCGGTCTCATATTCAATTCCTTACGTGTGAATATGTACTTGAGGCTCTTATGATCGGTGTAAATCTCGCAAGGAACATCGTAGAGGAAGTGTCGCCGGATCTTTAGGGCAAAACCACGATGCATTTGCCAATTCTAGATCGTGTGTAGGGTAGTTCTCCTCGTAAAGTTTTAATTGTCGTGATGCATAAGCAATCACGCGCCCGTCTTGCATCAACACACATCCAAGGCCAGTCTTGCAGGCGTCGCTGTAGACTGTATACCCACGGTTGCTTTGTGGTAGCGCCAACAGTCTTGATATCAACCTCTGTTTTAGCTCCTGGTAACTCTTTTCACAGGAGTCGGTCCAAACGAATTTGGTACCCTTCCTGGTCAGTTTGGTTAACGGTGCTGCTATTACCGAAAAACCCTCAACAAATCTCCGGTAATAACCGGCTAATCCCAAGAAACTCCGTATCTCCCGTACCGTTGTTGGTCTTTTCCATTCTACAACGGCTTCAATTTTCTTGGGATCGACTGAAACTCCAGCTCCACTCACCACGTGGCCCAAGAAAGCTACACTTCCCAACCAAAAATCACACTTGGAGAACTTTGCGTAAAGCTGATGTTCCCTCAAGGTCTCTAGCACTATTCGTAAGTGCTCCTCGTGGGCCTGGTGGCTTTTCGAGTAAACAAGAATATCATCGATGAACACTACTACAAATCGGTCCAAATATTGACGGAATACCCGGTTCATCATGTCCATAAAGACTGCCGGGGCATTGGTAAGCCCAAACGGCATTACTAAAAACTCGTAGTGCCCGTATCTAGTACGGAAAGCACTCTTCGGGATATCCGTCTCCTTAATCCTCACTTGATGATAACCAGATCTTAAATCAATCTTTGAGAAGACTTGAGCTCCCTGTAGCTGATCCAACAGGTCATCAATTCTTGGTAGAGGATATTTATTCTTCTGATCGCCTTATTCAACTCCAGATAATCAATGCACAACCGTAGCGACCGTCTTTCTTCTTGTGAAAAGAGCAGGTGCTCCCCAAGGTGACATACTAGGTCTAATAAAACCCTTGTCCAATAATTCCTCTAGTTGGGTCTTTAATTCCTTAAGTTCCATGAGCGGTAGCGCCATCCAGATAAAGGAGCCTTAGACACATGGGCTGTTCCCGGTACCAAATCAATGGAAAACTCCAATTCCCTTTCCGGGGTAGTCCCGGTAACTCTTTCGGAAACACGTCAGGGTACTCCCTTACTACCGGTACGTCTGAGACTACAATCTCCTTATCCTTCTTCACCTCGAAATAGAAGCCAAATAGCCTATACACCTACCCCCTAAGGAGTTTCCTCAACACGGAGATTTGAGATCTCTCACATGCTTAGGGAAACGGTGTGGTACGCCTTTAAAAGTAAATTCCTCTCCTTAGGCATCTTAAATACAACTCTCTTCCCACGGCATACTACCCATCGCGTAAACTGAAGAGAGCCAGTCCATCCCGAGGATCACATCGTAATCCTTCAGGTCCATTACATGCAGATTTGCAAGTAATTTCCGCCCCTCAATCACCACTGGACATGCCGGTACCAACCTCCTTACAATCATGGCAGCTCCTACGGGGGTGTCTACACACAAGTCCTGGGGTAGATCTATAGTAGGCAGAGTATGCTTTCGTGCAAATCGTCTGGTGATAATGTAAGGAGTGTGTGGCTCGGAGGATCAAATAAAGTGCGAGCATAGAAAGAACTAAGCTGAAATGGTACCACGCCACACGACATCTGGCGATGCACGAGCTTCCTCGGTTGTCAAATGGTAGACCCGACCATGGGTCATTGGCCTCTCTTTCCTCTGCTTTGGGGTTGGTTTGGTGTAGAAAGGCTGTCCCGAGGTCGCCTTCCCTTTCTTATCTTGGGGTCTTGGTGGTGGTCCAACAGATTTGCGGTAAGCTTGTTGAGATCCTGGTTTCCCCTACCACACTCTGTCGCCTTGGCGTTGGGGACATTGGGCCTTTTGGTGATCCAAGGCCAAGCAGAAATAACACCCTCCAGTAATCCTAGGGCATTGGGACCTCTTATGCGGTCCCTTGCATTCGTAGCACTTAATATTCTGGGTCACACTGCTGAAGACCCTTTACCTCCAGATGAGGCTGTGGACCTAGTCGGCTTCCCATAGGGTCGATACTTGTTGTCCGGCCTTCGCTTTCCGATGCTTTCTTTCCGGTTGATTGTACGGCTATTTGCCCCTTTGTCCTTTTTATCTTTCTGGGACGACCCCTGGGCGTCCCCTTGACAAGAAGCCTCAGTGTATTTGGCCCTAGCCACAACCTCTGTATAGGTCTTGCACATGTGGCTAGTCACGATCTTTTTCAGTGATGGCCGCAATCCGGCCTCAAATTTCATCACTCGACTCTCTTCCGTCGGAACCATGTCAGGAAGGAAGCGAGCCAACCGGTCAAACTCGGTTTCATATTGCTCCACCGTGGAGCCTCCTTGAACAAGTTGGGAAAATTGTTGTCCAAGCTGTACCAGGTGTCCTCTCGAGAAGTACTTGGCGAAGAACGCAGTCCGGAATTCTTCCCAAGTCTGGAAGGCCTCACCCTTCCTCAGTCTTATTTCTCCAAAGTACCAATCTTCAGCGGGTCCTTGGAGCATGTACACGGCGGTCCTAATCTTCTCCGCCTCAGAGGTTTGGAAGACCTCGAAGGTCTTCTCCATCTCTCGGATCCATTGTTCAGCAACATGGGGATCGGCAGCCCCTTCGAAAGGTCGGGGAGAGGGTCTCTTGATCTCCCCAAGTAATCCTCTACTTGACGTGGGGGCAGACGACGGAGGTGGTGCACGTTGTTGTCGGGTTTCCTGGATTAATCCCAACATCTCCCTCATTAATTCCATCATGCTCATGGGGGGTACCTCCCCCCTTGGGTTTTGGCCCTCGGCTTGAGGCGCCTGAGCATTTGATTGAGCAGGCACCTCCTGCTCAACTTCCATTTCGTCCACAGGCGGGGGTACCTCCCCACCCTGCGGTTGAGGGACTTCTTCCTCCATAGGAGGCTGTGGCATTTCAGTACGACGAGGTCGCCCTCGCCTACCCCTTCCTCTTCCCCTACCACCTCGACCTCCACGCAAGTGATCCATTGATTAACTGTATAAGGATTACAAGGTTATTTTTTTTTATTTCCAGAAAAACAGGTGATGATGAAAATATACTTTTATTCATTTCAAAAAGAACAACTAGAGTCAGCATGCTTAAAACAAAAGACACTAAGAGACATAATCAGGTAGTTCATACAACACATAAGTTTGTAAGACTACGGTTATTCTAGCAACTAAAACTAGAACTTCGATCCGGGGAGATGCTGCGTCGGGTGGCGATTGGGGTGTAGTCGAGGCGGTCGATGTCCTCCAGTCCCTAACGGTCCCACTTAGGTCTGGTGCACCGTGATGGACGATAAAAGCTAGATGCTCCCGGCGCCGCATTTGCGGCACCGGAGAGCGTGGCGCCTACACTCCGTCATGCTGCCCAGTATACTCCACATCGACGCAAGACCGTGGGATCCCGAGAATGGCGGGGAGATGGACCTGCAGCTCTCTCTCTAATCTGAACCCCCAATGCACGACGGTAGTCACGAGCTCTACACACGCGCCGTGGTGGAATACTAGGGCTCACAATCTCCTGTGCTAAAGGAACCCTGGGTCCTACTGGCCTCTGCATAGCGATGTGGTCCCTAAGTCCCTGGACCAACATGGTAACGGTAGTCTGGAGCCTGTCAACCTTTCGGTTGGTGGCTTCCAGCGTCCTCCTCACCTCGGCGAGGACCTCCGCGGGCTCTGATGAGTCAGCTCTGGGTGGTGGAGTGTTCTCACGGACAGACTCCACCTCATCATCAGAATCCGCGGTATGATGGTCCCGGCATCCTGCAAGTAAACCGGGGTCAATCTAGCGTACCACTATCTATACTACCCCAGTCCCTTTTCGGTCTATACAACTGGCTAAGGGCATCTAGGGTCTGCTATCTGCTCTATCTAGAGAACTTTCTCTGATACCACTTTAATCTGTAACGCCCCGACCCGGTTCCCGGGACCCCGAGCACGTTAACAGACCGGCCGTATTAAAGAAGAGATAAACTCAACTCTAATACAAGGCCTAATAATGTGATAAGCAGATAACAATCCATATATAAACACAAACTCAAGTTCATAAGAACATAGAGTCACTAGGGTCCATAGGCCCTATAAAAGTCTGGTCCCTATACGGGTCCTACAAATAACAAAGTTTATAGAAACAAAGATAACTGAGACTCCAATAAACCTTGATCTCCCGGAGTCCCTCTCTTCAAGCTTCTTCCCCCTCTAAACCTCGGAATCTGTAAAGGGAGGAAAAAGAGAAAACACGTGAGCTTTCGAAGGGAAAGCTCAGTAAGTATCCCTGCAGGTCGCAGTGTCATCAAAATAAAAATGACAGTCAACAGGATCATAGAATCAACAACAAGGTCCTAGGAGTCTACCACAAACAAGTCAAAGGTACGACTCCTGCTACAAAAGCCCTCGGGCTCCGTAGTGAGTTCTAAGAGAACTCGGAGTTTACTCCCGGCCAGTATGTCCAGCTTTTTGGATATTATTACGACCTAGATGGTCGTTTGACTCTCCAGTCAAAAGATCGGTAGAACTACCTCTTCTTAAAAGCACACACGGTCAGTGTACCAAGCCCACTGACAGGTAAGACCTTCAGAGATTTGTTTCTCTGGTAAGGCTGTCTGGAAAGTCAGGGGGTCCTGTCCCTGAACATTCCTAAATTGGAGCTTCCCTAGCTCCACTGAGTCCGGGCAGTAGAACATAGCAAATAGGGACACCAACGTCCCGTAAACAAGCATACATGCTTAACAGGATTCAAGAACAAATAAGAACAGCATGTATGGCAACAACAGTGCATGTATCAAGATTACATAGCAAGTTCAAGAAATCCCGTTACCGGGTGGAAACTAGGCAAGTGAACTTACCTCTAAAGAGACTAAATGTCTTCCTGGTCTCCTTAGAAATGCCTTACGTCTCCCCTGAGAGTAACTGGCATATAGTGGTTTGTTAGAGTTATTGTCCAATAATTTCCGTCTCTCTATATGACTATGCATGCCTATCGTCCCTATTGGGCTTAGGCCCACTAACGGGTCCTAGGGACCATCTCTCGGGTTACCAGTCCTTATCCACAGTTCGGTGGCCCTTAGTTGACTTGTAGATTCATTTGGGCCTTACCGTCAACTCTAGATAAGTTGGTCCCATTTCAAGCCCATTGCAACGCGTTTATGTTGACCTTAGTCCCCTAAAGGGCTTTTTGGTCATTTAGTTTCCTTACTAAATATTTTACATCACTCACCGATTTATCCGAATTTAAGAAATTAGTTAATTTCTAATTATCCCATTTCATATTTCATAATAATAATTATTCAATTATTATGTCACATAGTCATAGTTCCATATAGTTACCGAAAACTATATAACTATTTGATTAATAGTGTTAGTACTATTAATAAAATTATTACTAAGGTTTTAATCTTTTATTAAAACCTTATATTTCCAAACTTAATAATAACCTTCAATCTTAGACACCTTTAATCGGTTAATTGAGCATACGTCACTCCCTTGGTATTTACCTTTAATCAATTTCATTGATTAATTAACCTTTCAACTATAGTTTTCAAATTATTAATCATGTTAATAATTTGTCACACTCTATGGTTTCAAAATCATTTGAGACTATATCCATAGTTGATAGTTATGGATGTGTCACACTACCTTATAACTAATTTATCACTTAATAAATTAATTATATGTCACATACCATAGTCTTCAAATAATTATTTCATTTATCTAATTATCACTTATCACTCTAAGTTAATTTTCATTAACTTTAACCTATGGTCACAAGTCCATAGTTCCTCATTTTATTACCATAGCTAGCTAATTGTTATTTATATTTAAAATAATAATTAGCTATTATTTTAATTAAAAAGAGAGAAAAGCTTCTAATGTAAATGTCACCCTATCTAGGTTTTTATTTAAATAATTATTTTGTCACACCACTATAGTCACGAACTCTAATTAAAAGCATTACTATTTGATTTAATTAATTTTTTTTTTATCATCTTCTTCAACCTACGATCACTCTCTCTCTCTTCTCTCATGATCAGAGTTCATGCGGCCTTGAGGCCGCTTCTCCGGCCACCATGCACTTTGCCGGGGTCGGAGCTTCGTCGTAAACGACCTTGCGACCACGGCCGACCACTCTCTTGGCGCCACCGGTCTTCTCTTTCAACGAAGAACCAACAATCTCCCGGCCGGTACTTCCCCTTCCCCGGCGAGCTCTCACCGTCGACAGCATGAATGCGAGAACGCCTCTAAACTACTCTACAGAGTTTTTGGATACTCACCGAGGGGTTTGTCGATGCTGGGAGTGTTGGTGTCGCCCGATAAGCAGCGTTCTGTTTCTTCTCCGGTGAGCTTCGATGCGGCGACTGGAAACTACACGTCGTTCTCCAGTGTCTCCGCCCTCTCCACCTCCCGCAATGATCCTTTGCACCACCGCGAACTCAACTCGGCTTCATGGCAAGCTTCTTCCTCTCTTCAAACTCCTTGAGAGCGCCGCCGGAGTACCTTACCGAAGCTTCGTTCTCACGAGCTCGGTACTCCATTTCCAGGCCGAGGCCTCTCCTTTATAGGCCGCTGGAGATGGAAGAAGGGCGGCCAGCCAAATTTGATTAATCGCCGCCGTTAGCGGCCTTCGACCTCCACCTTGGCGTAACTTGGCCGTGAACATTGTGAGAGACTGGCAAGGCAGGATTGGTGGCCCGAGAGGGGTGGCGCCTCGAGATGGCGCCCAGCTTGATGAAGGGTCGGGATTACCCGATCACGACCAACGGCGAGATCGCGAACCCCGTGCCTAGGATCTAACACCTACTAGATCAAAGGTCATGATTTAAAAGCGAATCAGCGGCGGATCTCTTCCTATTTCCTCGCATCAAACACCCTCTCGGATCAAGCGGTTAATAATGGTCCGCGCGGTAGGGTCGCCCCTACCCACCCCCTTCAATTGTTGCCTCAGATCTTGTATTCACCGAGATGGATTTCATCACCATTTCGACACGTCGGTCCCTCACGAGAGCTTTAGGAATGCTCCGTGATTGGGACTCATCCGAGATCCTTTGATCTCACCGGCCCATCCATTTCTATCTGATTTTCACTTTCGGAAAATTTACCATAGGTCCTCAACACTTACAAAATTTCGCATGTGTCCAATCCCGTGAGAGAGGAAAATTTCTTTAAAGTCCTCATTTCTTTCAAAATTATTATTAGGTCCCTCTGCACCCATAAAAATTTTTATATCTCCATTTAATTTAAATAAATCGTTTAATCCCACTTTAACACCAATCGCGGTAAAAGAATTTAAATATTTATTTCCCAATAAAATTCACGGATTTTACAACAACTGCAGATGATGAAGAAGATATAATCACTTTCCCAGATGATATCATAATTAAGCATGATGGGGCAAATATAAATCATTTGATTGCGCAGACATATCCGAATATTCAATTGAATTTTACTGATTCTGGTTACCTACAAAAACGAGGAATTTTATCTCTGAGGAATGAAGACGTTGATGATATCAATAGGAAGATTGTATCTATGCTACCAGGAGATGTAGATAAGTTATTGAGCGCAGATTCAATAGCCTCATCTAACACAAATGATCCTACAGAAATTGCTCAACCTTTAGAATTGTTGCATAGCTTTAATTACGGGGTTTACCA
Source organism: Dioscorea zingiberensis (assembly GCA_026586065.1). Lineage (NCBI taxonomy): Eukaryota > Viridiplantae > Streptophyta > Magnoliopsida > Dioscoreales > Dioscoreaceae > Dioscorea > Dioscorea zingiberensis. Next base: position 45,610,068 of record CM048819.1, on the reverse strand, counting down.
CAACATTGTTTGGAACTTAAAGTTGGAGTACGGTGATCCTTATACTGAAACTTGAATCAAACACTTGGATTATGTAATATAACAAGATTAGTTATCCAAAGAATTAGGAGAAAGATTTTAGGAGCAAAGGCTATTACTGGTAGAAATATAGAAAATGTGGTTCTTATCCCTTGAATAACTATGTCTCCATCGTATGGTGGCGTGCCCTTTGAACTAAGACGAAGACAATTTCCATTAATATTGGCATTTGCAATGACAATAAATAATAGTCAAGGATAAACACTTGACAATGTCGGTATATATTTACCTAAACCTCTTTTTAGCCATGGGCAGTTATATGTTGCTTTGTCAAGATGTACAAGTAAAATGGTATAAAAGTTCTTATATTGGACAATAAACAATTTACCCGTCAGTCTCTACAAAAAATATTGTGTACAAAGAAGTATTAAGAGAAATGAAAAGTTTATGTAACAATGCAAATGAGGTATAATAATCAATTTTTGTGTTGTGCATTTATTAGATAATACATTTATATGTCGGTGCTTAACTTACATATACAATTTCATGTGTTTGATCTGGATATGGATAATAGTCAAGATGGCGTGCTAAGAAAAATTCATGAGAGTAATGATTTATTACAGCCTCACGAAATATCAAATGCGAATAAGCGACAAGTTCAAAGATACAAGTGAGTTCACCTTCATTTTCATATCACGGTGAAAAGCACACGAGAGCATTTTACTTACGTACATCATACGAAAGGTAATAAATAAACACATCTTTGAAAATTCATATACCAATCAATAATTACATAAAGGTCATTTCTAAATGTAGGTACAAGGACTTCTAGCCACAGAATATAAAATTGATACTGATGCGCTGCAATGCCGGTATGTAACGTATTTACATCTTACCTTCCATGTAATCAATAATTATATTAGCTTTTACTAACATACTCCTTTTAATAGATGGAAACATACTATAGATACCTCCATATATGACAATGAGCTTGAGAAACTACGACATATCTACCACAATGTGCAAAGGTATGTGTAGTTTTATTACTTTAAAACATGTATATTTACTATTTAAAGTGCATTGAATATTTTAAATTCATGATTAAATTAAAGAAAATCTAAAAAAATGATGTTCCATAACAATTTGTAAAACGCTAAAAGATTATATTTTTAATATTGAGGGTCTATTGCTATGTACTTCTTATTGTAAATTCATTTTTTTCTTAAATATTCTACAGGATGAACCGATTGGAATATACACCATTCAGATTGATTTTCAATGAAGGTTCTCTGGGTTTAATTAAAGGACGAATTGTCAAAATGTTAGATCCTCACAAAGCGAGAAAGAAATGGGGAATTAATCAAGTTTGGAAGATGGTGTTTTATGGATATTGAGGTATGCAAAATATTGTAAGTTATTTTTAACAGTTTGGATTTTGTGTTAATCAATATTCTTTATTCTTATTTTTATATTTTCAATTAAGGGTTTCGAGATAGAAGCCATGGTAAGAAATGAATGTATACATACATTAAAGGATATACTTCAACTAGGAAAGATTTATCAAATTTCGGGTGCGGTTGCAAGAAGATCTCAGATGAAGAATAGGTTGATTAACAATCAATATATTTTACACCTCTCGGTCCAAAATGAAATTATACAAATGAATGATGAATGGCCAAGTATCCCAGAATACAACTACCATCTTATCCCTTTTGGCGATATGGAAGCTTATGCAACAAGTGATGTTGAATTGATAGGTACTTATCTAACTAATTTTTTACATAAAGATTATTCAATTCACCAATGTTAATTCTTCTAATATTGTGTTTTCTTTAACTTACTTTGCAGATGTAATGGGAATCGTCATCCACGTAGGGAATGTGATAGACTTGGAAATCTCAACATCGCACAAATCACTAAAAAGGGATATTATTTTGCTTGATAAAAGGTAATATAATAACTCAAATACACTATTATTTTATTGATTGAATTTAACATTCAATTATTGTAACTTACAGCTATATTCCCATCACTCTGACTCTTTGGGGTCAACATGCACAAGTAGAAGGAAAAAAACTTGCTGATGGTTTTAAAACTAAGCAAATTTTACTTGGTCTGGGTGTAAAAGCGACAAAGTATAAAGGTATAAAAGAAACTACTAATTTTTCTGATATATTCGTTTATAGTTCAAGCTAATTTTTGTGACAAATAAAATATTTGCAGGTTATGGGTTGTCTTCCATTATGTTCAGTAAATTTCACATCAATCCATTGATCAAGGAGAGCATTGAGTTATATCACTGGTACATTTCTAATTCAAAATAATGAATATTGATATTCAAACATATTTGGAGTTACATTTTAATTTGCACTTTATCCATTTTAGGTCTAAAAATAACTCGAGAGCTCAATATCTCATTCCTTTTTATGCAAAATTCGGACTCTCTGCCGATCTAATTGATAGATCAACAAGAATATATGTCAGAAGACTAAGATACCTAAAAGATGCTGCAATATCAGGGGTATGTTAATTTAATTTATTTATATCTTTTGGACAATTGATAATATGTTTGTTATATATTATGCAGAAATTTTTTTTCAGCATTGATGCAGATGTTTGCTGTATTTGCATCAACAAAGGATACCAATATACGACATGTAATAGGTGTCACCGAAAATTAGATCTTGAAAAGAACAATAAATGCAACGGTTGTAGTATCACTAACCCTCAAGTAAAAAGAAGGTAATTTGAGAACCATATATGAAAGAAGAGATATTTATTTTATACTATCTGTGTCATTTACTTAATGTAATTTTGAAGACATAAAACAATAGATGCTTTCAGTTTAAAACTATAATCTTAGTTGAGGCATGATTTATCTAACGTCATCATTAAATTTGGCAGGTATGTCATACATATACAAATATGTGATGCTTCTGGAGTTGCGGATCTTAGTTGATATGGCATAGATCACGAGAAGTTATATTAGGTCAAACACTTGAAGAGTTTTCCAACCTCATGGAACAAGGTAATCAAAATTATTTTCATAACATATCTTAAACATTTTTCCATGTTATATTTTGTTTTATTGGTATATGCGTAAAAATGGAGATATGAGCGTCGAGGAATATTTGTCTTCACGCATGTATGAAAGATATATTTTTGTCATATACAGTAATGACTTATTGAGAAGATTAAATGACTTTGAGACACCAATGTATTGTGTACTTCAATTAAATGACGAAGATATATAGTCATTTGGAAGCAGCGTATCAAATGGCAATCAAACAAAAAAGGTACAAATTCTTTTTGTTTTTCCTATTTCGTATTTTTTATGTAGTTAACTTTAAATCGAACTAACATTTACAAATTCTTTCAGGCTTAAAGAATGAAGACCTATAACAAACTCAGATGGGGGTGAACATTCACGCATGTTAATATTTAAAATTATTTGCTTTACGTGTACTCCACATAATTGATTTGTAAGTATATGAAGAGTGTGAATATTATTTTTATGATTTGTACAGCTTCTTGGATTAAATTTAAATAAATTGCAATTCTTGGTGTTTTATGTGTGTAAAAAAAATATTTTAAAAATTATATCGCTCAAGTGTATTTTACAGTAATTCTACACATATATATTTAAAAAATAATTCATCATACATTAATAATATTTAAATAATATTGTTCATTAAATCCTGAGCAACGCGAGGGCCATTTGCTTGTATATACTATAGTGGGTACCAGCGGAAGGCCCATGTAAAAAATAATAGAAATGTATTCTTCTTTAGATATAACTTTTTTGACTCTCTCACTTTATATATATATATATGGATGACAGATTGAGAAAATTATTTATTAGTCCCTGATACTACTTGGTACTATTTATCACCAAAAATACACACACCCAAAACATTATTACACTAAACCCCTACCCCCCTCAAAGGACCTCAAGGGGAAAAACAAACAGTACCAGGGACTAATTGTTCATTATCTATGACAGATTTTAGATATCAGTTTTCCCCCAAAAAAAATATAAATAAATAAAAGTGATAGACTTCTCAAAATAGATGATTACCAGCAAATGAGCAAAACAATGTTAGATTGTTTAATTCAAATTTTCACGATTTTATTATATTCTCAAATTTAAAAATTTAAAAATATTATAAAAAATTATATTTTCTTAAATTAATTTTAAAAGAAAATATTTTAAATTTTGAATTTTTTTCTTATAAACTTCTAAAAGGATTAATGATTTGAAGTATTATCTTTTATGCACTAAAAAAATTAATTGTTTAAAGATTTAAAGTATTAAAAAAAAATTAATTCCCAAAGAAATAATTTAGAAAGAAATGTCTACGGGTATGTTTGGTGTTAGCCTGTAAACTTTGTGTCGCCTATGGATCGGCACCTGTCTTGACTAACGGTCATGATTTATATTAGAGCAATCAAATCATTAGTAGAAGAGAAGACATCCAAGTGTGAATGAAAGCAGACACACGATATAAGTGGAAAACCCCATGAATCAGAGGAAAAATCACGGGCCCGACAGTTGGGGCAATCCGCTATGTAAGAGTGAGTACATCTCTACGTAGGAGTACAATCATGAGAATAGGATAATATCCCGTGATAATCTCCTATGAAGTCATTCATTAGCATGGACCTTGATGGAGATCCACTAATTAGAGTCGGATGCCATGAGCCTTGAAGAGAGCTTGAAGGAGTTGGCCATAGAGCTTGCTTGGACCTTCATCTCCTTCATACTTGGAACTCCACTTGGTGACCTTGATGAGATCCGGCCATGTTGATGGCTTGGTGGGTGCTTAGAGCCCTTTTTTTAAGCCGATCCCTCCCTTATCTTCTTGCTTTTATGCTCCTTTTATGTTCTCTCTTTTCTTGAAGTCAAAGAGAGCCCATGTGCTTCTTGGGCCTCGTGTCTTCCTTTAGGTCAGGCTTTGGGTTGCGTGAACTGTCTTCCTTGTCTCAGTATCCAAAAGCTTCAACTTAGCATAAAGAAGAGTGTTTCTTTTAGCTTCCCCTAAGGCCATGTGTCAGCATCATAAGGGTGATCGTTTTAGCCCATAACACTACTCCCCCCCTAAGTGCGCTTGCGTCAAGGCGAAATTTGTGTCGTGAGTTGTTTCTCGGACTCAGGTCGGGTTGGAAAGCTAAGCATTAGGTTTGGTTGGTTAGGTTCCACGCTTCACTTGTCATGTCTTCTAAGTGTCACGCCCCGACCCGGATCCCGGGACCTCGAGAGTGCGCACAGACCGGCCGTACCCAAGTAGAGGCGAACCCCACTCGGATACAAGGCCTAAGGAAATCATAGCAGATAACAAATACCTCAAAATTTAATAATCAGATAATATCAGAGTCACAACGAAAATCTAAATCAATAAGGGTTTACATACCCTACACATGGTCAAGGCCCTATAAGGGTCCTACAATAACACCACCTCAAGAACAAGTGTGACCTGAGGTTCTCGAACCTCTACAAAATCAGCCCAACCCCTCGCTCAACTCCTGAGTCCGAGTCACCTACTCCTCGGGACCTGAAAAAGAAAGAAAGAAGGGAAGCAAGCGCATGAGCTTTCGAAAGGAAAGCCCAGTAAGTACCCCCGCGGGGTCACAAGACATAAAATGAGCAATATGTCAAACAATAAGGTCATAACACCAAGAAACACAACTCTAGGAGTCTACCAGAAACAATCCAAAGGTATCACCCCCCGGTAATGAAGCCCTCGAGCCCCCTGCGGATGAGTTTCAAGATAACTCAAGAATCACCCCGCCGTTATGTCCGACCATTTGTCGGTAAGCCACGACCTTTTGGTCATTCGACCCTCGATTACGCAATTCGGTAGAACTACCTCTCCCTGCGTGTGCTGCGATTGATTATACCATGCCCGCGGCAGGTAAGACCCCGTGAGATTTGCCTCTCTGGCGAAGCGGAATAGGAACGCCAGGGGTCCCGTCCCCCTGAACATTCCCTAATGGAGCTCCCTAGCTCCACCGAGTCCGGCGTGAGAACAAACTCATCCTACACACACCCACCACCAACACAAGCACCGTGTGTCTCTATGGTCAAGTGCCGGATAATAGGAGGCTATGCTCAATGAGTACGTATACTCCTCTCGACGCATACGCCTTCGCCCGCTGCCACCCACAAACACCACGCACGAACCTCCACAAGATCGCCTCGGTCATAGGTTGGTATGCTCGGTGAGCATCAACGAAGAGATAGTGAAACCACGCACTCCTATCGGGCCGAACACAATGTGGCTCACGTGTTTCCACGCCACGCGTCTGCGATCAGCGGATCCTCGTGATCGATTAACACTACCTCTAGCACACCAATCACACACATACCGGGAAAGACATCAAAAGAATATGTATGTGCATGCATCCAAGAATATCAGGTACCAAACAAAAGACATGCTAACAAATAGCATACATTAAATCAAGAAAACAACTAGCCAATAAATAAGGGAACTAGGCAAGAGCAATTACAAGAATGTATATAACAAAAGTCAAGAACACTCCGTAGAGTGGGGTAGTAGGCAAAAGTACTTACCTCTAACAAGAGCTGGAAACTCCCCTAGTTTCCTCCTGACGTGTCTCTAAGCCTCCACGTCGATATCTGATAGCAAAGTCTCTATCAGTGTCAAAATAGCAATAACCCTACATCCTAGATGCACATGCATAACTCTCTCGCTTCGGTGGTCCTAAGCTCAATTAAACGGGTCCTTAAAACCATTTACGTGGTTACCGACCATTTTCCCTCATTTCCAAGTCCTTTAGTTGACTCTCAACTCTTGGTCAACTCTAGTCAACTTTGGTCAACTGTCCTACCTTACTTTCATGGTACGCACCCTCATTGGCCGTTTCTAGTCTTCTTAGCTAAATTGGGCCCATCTGCCAAGCCCAGTAGTTTAGCTTAACCTTGTCTTGTCTTTTATTCGACCCTCAACTTTTCACTTGGTTAACAAGTCCATTGTTCAACTTGACAATCTATTATTCGTGAGCCTAACATATAGCTCGATCATGCTGGTAACTTTGACAATTTGGGCCTACTCGTCAAGCCCACTGTAACGCCCCGACCCGGATCCCGGGACCTCGAGCACGTCAACAGACTGGCCGTATTAAAGAAGAGATAAACTCAACTCTAATACAAGGCCTAATAATGTGATAAGCAGATAACAATCCATAAATAAACACAAACTCAAGTTCATAAGAACATAGAGTCATTAGGGTCCATAGACCCTATAGAAGTCTGGTCCCTATACGGGTCCGACAAATAACAAAGTTCATAAAAATAGAGGTAACTGAGACTCCTATAAACCTTGGTCTCCCGGAGTCCCTCTCCTCAAGCTTCTTCCCCCTCTAAACCTCGGAATCTGTAAAAGGAGGAAAAGAGAAAACACGTGAGCTTTCGAAGGGAAAGCTCAGTAAGTACCCCTGCAGGTCACAGTGTCATCAAAAGAAAAAAAAAATGACAGTCAACAAGATCATAGAATCAACAACAAAGTCCTAGGAGTCTACCACAAACAAGTCAAAGGTGACCCACCTTTGCTAAAGCCCCTGCTCTGTAGAGAGTTCTAAGAGAACTCAGAGTTTACTCCCGCCAAAGTATGTCCAAATTTTTGGATATAATTACGACCTAGATGGTCGCTTGACTCTCGATCAAAAGATCGGGTGAACTACCTCTTCTTCGTTAACACGCGGTGGGTGTACCATGCCCACTCGGCGGTGAGACCTCCGTGGATTTGTTTCTCCGGTGGAATGCAGCCGGGAAAGTCGGGGTCCTATCCCCTAACGCGTTCCCAAAATTAGAGCTTCCCTAGCTCCACCGAGTCGCAAGCGATTAGAACATGGCAAATAGGGACACCAACGTCCAGTAAAACAAGCATACATGCTTAGCGAGATTCAAGAATAGATAAGAACAAAGATGTATGGCATCAGCGATTGCATGTAATAAGAATACATAGCAAGTCCAAGAATTCCGACACGGGTGGAAACTAGGCCAGCGAACTTACCTCTTGAGGAGACTAAATGCCTTGTCGGTCTCCTTTAAAATGCCTTACGCCTCCCCGAGAGTATCCGCATATAACGGTTTTATTAGAATTATTGTCCCAATAATTTCTATCTCTCTAAGTGTCCATGCATGCCTAACGTCCTTGTTGGGCTTAGGCCCACTACTTAGGTCCTAGGGACCATCTCTCGAGATTCTTAGAGGCCCTTATTCTCGTTTCAGTGTCCCCTAGTTGACCTTTGGTCCTACCTAGGTCAAACCTAGTCAACTTTAGTCTATTTGTCGAGTCTGACTTTATTAAGTCACTTTAGTTGAGTTGAGCCTCGTTAAGATTGATCTTAGCCCCCTTTTACCTTAGAAGGGCATTTTGGTCATTTGAAAATCCCCTTTGAACTTATTTAGCTTCCTTGCCAAATAATTCTTATCGCTCAATCAATTATCCAAACCTAAGAATTTAATTAATTAATTAATTTCTATTTTTTTTCCTAATTATTTAAATTATGAACGAAGGTTTCATAATCTAATAATTATCGAAAAACCCAAGTTTTATTATCAATGGAACTATGCACATTATTTGATTAGGTGAACATGTGTCACACTTTCTAAACTTTGAAGTAATTTAATCAAATAATTACCTTTAACCAATTAATTGTCACATTCCCTAAGCTAATATTTTAATTAAAACATTAGCCCTCTATTGATCAATTAACATATTAAACCATTCTATAGTTTCTATTAATTAAATGTCACTCTATCCAAGTTATGACAATTTAATATTTGTAATAGGCTATAGTTTAAAAATCATTTGAAACTATACCCATAATTAAATAATTATGTATGTGTTACATACCATAGTTTCTAGAAATATTAATAATAATGTCACAACCTAAGTTTTGAAATAATAATAAACGATTATTATTATTTATATTATTATTATTATTATTATTATTTTTTACTATCTTCTTCTTCAACCTCTGATCTCTCTCTCTCTATCGCGACCGAGAGTTTGCCGGAGTGCCACCGCCGTCGTCGGAGGGGCATTGGCCGAGCTCTTCCTACGCCAAGCTTCCCCTCCATGCGGGATGCACTTCTCAGGCATTTTATCACCCTATCCGCCCATCCTTCATCCTCTGTCCATGCCTCACCGGAGACGATCGCCGGAAAAAGCAACCCATCTCCCCGGGAGTATATTTCTCTTGCAGAAGGTGCCCTGAGCTTCCTCTTGACCTCTCGATCTTTTTGCGCCCATCGACACCCACATTTTCCCCTCCGGCGCCGCCCACTAACACCTACACTCTCACTCTCCCAGTACTAACTATAGTACGTAGGCTTTCGATATGCAATTAGAAGCGTGGAGGAGGTTCCTACCTCGATTTCGCTTCTCCCGGGTGGCAGCAGCGCTGGCTGACCGAAGCTCTTCCTCGGCCGAAAACCCTTCTCCGATGAAAGCTCACTGAGTCCCCATGGCAAATCTTGTTCGTTGGTGTACTGAGGCAAAGGGTAAGAGTCTCCTTTATAGCCTCTCCCTACGGCCCGGTGAGCGGGCGTACCGCTTGGGCTGTTCCGCCCGGCCAATGGATTTGAATTCCCATGGCGTAGCTTGCCGGAGAAGAAGGTGGGGCGTCGCGGTGGCGCTTCAATGATGGCGATACGGGCCTTTCCGGGGATCGGCTAATTCGGCCAAATCGTCGTGCCGTGGATGCGTCCTATGAAAATCAACGGTGGATTCCCTTTCGCAAGGCCTCGGATCCACCACTTGATTAGATCTTCGGTCCTGATCGCCTAGTGTTCAACGGTCAGATTTTGATCATCTTGTCTCGAACTTGAGACACTCATGGGATAAGCGGCTCCTATTCACCCGTACCATGGGATCTACTCCACCATATTTTCCTTCTTTGCCTCGTATCGTGTATGCGATGGGATGGATCCCATCTCTGATCGCCACGTGGCTGAATGAGAGCCTTACTTATTTCCTTACGATCAGCGCTCTCATAGATGGCTTGATCTCAGCCGTTAAACCAGAACTTTGAAGGAGAATTTTATAGAGGTCCCCCCCATTTATTCAATTTACAAACAGTCCATCTTCTGTGAGACGGGAAATTTCTCCAGGGTCCTCAATTCTTTCAAAATTACTATTAGGTCCCTGCAGACCCCATATTAACTTTTAATTTCCATTAAATTTAAATAAATCATTTAATCCCACAATAATACTAATCGGGGGGAAATAAATGACTTAAATATTTTTCTCAAGGAATAACTAAATATTTATTTCAAAAATTCATGGATTTTACACCCACTAAGTTCTCTAGCCTTCTTATCAAACAACACCTATGCTAATCCTTAAATCATTCCCATAAACCAGCAACCTCAAGTTACCCATGTTTATGCTTTCATGAACCTTCAAAGATAGGGATAGATTGGATTTACACTTTTCATGATCATGTATATAAATTCAATTCATGAAACCACCCATGGAGATCAAACTCCAACCCTTGGACCAATTCTTTACTCATTCATTCCCCCATCTATCCTTATAACCCATGCATTCATGCATATATGAATCCTCATATTTATCACCACACATAAGTGAGATGCAGGAATTTAAAGAAACTCACCGAGTATAGATGTCTACAGACACTGAAGACAAACTGACCGTCCAAACTAGATCTCCACCGTTCAGATTGGGTCAGGACAAGTCTTCACTATGCTCACCAAAAATCAGCTCGATCAGACTAGAAATGATCATCCGATTGAAGCAGATGATGAAACTGGTCGGTGCAGGAAATCAGCAGTGATAGGTTCTGTTTCACACCCCAGAAACCTACTCTACCGGACACCAAAAACAATCTTAACCGTTCAAATTGAAGAATAAGGAGTCAAGAACAATCTCACCAAAACTCAGCACGATCCAACGGTGAAAATGGTCGGAATGACAATCAAAATAGAGCATGTTCAACACTCCTTTGAACAGAAGATCCTAGTCTCTCAAGCTTTCTTCTCTTTTCTTCCTTCCTCTCACCTCTCTTCTTGATTCCCAATGGCCCATAAACTTTCTCAAACTTACTATTGCTCTATGCCAAGTTTCAAGATTACATGCTTTATATAGGCCTCACAAGTGTAACCTCTACAACTCTTTACATTCCAAACCTCCCCCACAAATCCTAAGATAACACCCAAATAATTCCAACTTTTCAAATTCATAACCCCATGGCACCCTTCCCATTCCAAACCTCCCTCATAAACCCCAAAGACAACACCCAAATATTTCCAACCTTTCAACTTCATAACTAAATTAACTTGACCAAGTTTCATTTAACTAATTCACCAATTAATCCAATTAATGGGCTAACCTAACCCATCTATTCAAATCCAATGTCAAGCTTAATCAAGTCATTGATTAACTTAAATTTGGATTAAACCACTTTGCTACTGGACCAACCCAAGTCATTCGATTCAATCAAATTAATTTAACTAGCTTGGATTCAACCCGATCCCTCTTTGTTACTTGACTAACCTTAGCCAATTAACTTGATTAGTTCAATTTACCAACCCAAATCTTAAGTTAGTTCCACCCAACTAACCAAAGTCCGTTTATGTAGTTTGACTAACCTAACCTAGGTCAAATTTGACAAGTTGGACTAGCCCAAGTCCATTTAAATTAATTAAACTTGGTTACTAGGTTGGTCTATCCCAACTTACATCCAAGCTTGGTTAACCTTAACCAAATTCATCTAATCCAAATTCCTGGGTGGGTCCATTAATCCAACTTGATTAATCAAATATTTGTCACATCACCTAGGTTTTAAGATTGGATCTTTTTAATCAAACTAGTTGATCAACCTTTTTAATTTTTGTCACATTACCTTAGTTCCATATAGTATTTACAACTATACAAACTACTAACCAAATTATTGTCACACCACCATAGTTTTATGAAACTATTATTCACCATACTAGATAGTTAATTAATCAATTTGATTTTGTCACACTTTCCAAGCTTCAAAAATATTTAAAACTATACTAACAATTAATCAAAATAATTGTCACAAAGCATAATGTTCTATAGAACTATTTACTGATTAACCAACAAATATTGTCACACTTTGTATGGTTTCATTAACTGATTAAACCAGTAAGTAAATAAATCATTTATTTATTTCATTTATTTCTTTATTTATATATATATATATATATATATATATATATATATATATATATATATATATATATATATTTCCTCACCGTCTTCCTCCTCCTGTTCGCGGCCGAGCCTTACCGGAGATGCTCACCGGAAAATCATTTTCTCCGTCTGGAGGTTTTTGTCGCCGGCCATCAGCACACCAAGCTTCGTCTCGGCCGCGCCAACATCCTTCGCACATCCACTGTCCCTATCCCTCTCTCTCAGAACCTCCCCACTCGCGGTTTGGTTTTCAACTCCGGCGATCCCTAAACCTCACCCTTCATGCACGAAACCTAAAATTGAACCCGGGAATAGGATCCTACCTTGGCTCCGGTCCATCTGGCGGTGATAATGGCGACAGAGGTCTCCCGGGGCTGTCTTTCCCTTTCTCCGACCATCTCTCGCCGGAGCAACAGAACTCGTTTGAAGGGTGCCGAAACAGAGAGATCGCGGTCCCCTTTTATAGCCCTAGGCGGCTAGATGAACCGGCAGCTCGCAGAGTAAATGTTTCGCTGGCGACGGCCGGGTTACTCGCGCAAAGCTATGGGAGGAAGGCGGCGGAACCTTCGCGGCCCGGTTTTACGGTGGCGGGGAAGGGGTGACCGTGCCTCGGGATCTGGTCTTAAAGATGGGTGGTGAGGATCGGGTGTTGGTTTTCCACGGCTAGGATTACATTGGAAAATCCTCGGATCTAGCACAGTCTTGATTAACAGCCGGGATTTAAAACAAATCAACGGCCTGATTCTATTACAGTGCCTCGAACCCGTATACAATCAAATGATGAACGGTTATAATCAACCCTCACTGTAGGGTCAACCTCACCCAACCCCTTCTCCTTGCCTCGGATCTATACCACTATAAGATGGATTTATTTGAGGACCAACACGTGGCATCATATGAACCGTTATAATGCTTTGCGATCGACCGATCTGAGATCATCTAATCTCCACCGTTCCTTCTTCCCTTATAAGAGTTTTCTCTGGAAAACTTTCCAGAAGTCCTCCATTACCTTTTAGGTTACAATTTAGTCCAATCTTGTGAGAGGGGACAATTCCTCTTAAGTCCCTTCCTTTTTCTAGGTCACATCCAGGTCCCTCCCCTATGAGAGAAGACAATTTCCTTCAAGTCCTCAGTATTTTCCATAATTATAAATAGGTCCCTCTGACTCCCAACTAACCCTAATTAGGGTTTTAAACCTTTTAATCCTTTATTTTTACCTTCTTTCCTTTAATTAAATAAACCACCAATCTTTCCTTTAATCAGTCGACATGAATTCATCCAAAGAATTCATCCATCCCTTATTATTACCAAAATACCCTTGGTAATCCCAATTAAACCCAACTAGGGTTTTTAACTCATTACTAATACAAATCCATGTATTCAAAGTTTGGGGAATTTTCTTAATAAAGAAAATTTAGAAATTTGTTTCTCCATCAAAACTTCATTTTGATCTAACCTCGGGGGTTTTCCTCATTTTCCAATTAAATAAAACCCAAAAAGAAATTTTAAATCCCTAAAATTCTTGGGTTTTACACTAAGCCTCTTATAAGATGGGTTCTTTCACAACCTTGTTTCTACATGACCTCGGTTTTCTATGACCTTGGGTCTCCATGAACTCGGGTCTATAGAGCTCGCGTCTTCATAGCCTTGGGCTTTCACAACCTTGCTCCTATATGATCTCGGTTTTCTATGACCTCAGGTCCCATGAACTCGGGTCTACAGAACTCGGGTTTTCACAACGTTGGACTTTCACAATCTTGGTTATATATGACCTCAGTTTTCTATGACCTCGAGTCTCCATGAACTCGAGTCTATAGAACTCGGGTTTTCATAGCTTTGGGCTTTCACAACCTTGGTTCTATATGACCTCGGGTCTCCATGAACTCGGGTCTATAGAACTCGGGTTTTCACAGCATTGGGCTTTCACAACCTTGGTTCTATATGACCACGGTTTTCTATGACTTCGGTATGAAGGATCTTGAAGATCTTCATGAGATGAACTCTCTTGGAGCTTTATGCATATGAGCCCACATGGAGCTTTTCATGAAGATGAGCTCTCTTCGGAGTTCCCGGGATGAGCTCTCATTTGGAACTTCCCGAGATTAAGCTCTCTTGGAGCTTCCCGAGATGAGCTTGTTTGGAGCCTCCCGAGGTGAACTCTCTTGGAGCTTTGTGCATATGAGCCCACATGGAGCTTTTCATGAAAATGAGCTCTCTTTGGAGCTTCCCAGGATGAGCTCTCATTTGGAACTTCCTGAGATTAAGCTCTCTCCGAGATGAGCTTATTTGGAGCCTCCCGAGGTAAACTCTCTTGGAGCTTTATGCATATGAGCCCCTATGGAGCTTTTCATGAAGATGAGCTCTCTTTGGAGCTTCCCGAGATGAGCTCATTTGGAGCCTCCCAAGGTGAGCTCTTATGGAGCTTCATTCAAATGAGCTCTCTTGGAGCTTCCCGAGATGAGCTCTCTTGGAGCTTTATGCAAATGAGCTCACTTGGAGATTTTCATGAAATGAGCTCACTTGGAGCTTCATGCAAATAAGCTCTCTTGGAGCTTCCCAAGATGGGCTCTCTTGGAGCTTTATGCAAATGAGCTCACTTGGAGCTTTTCATGAAATGGGCTCACTTGGAGCTTATGCAAGTGAGCTCTCTTGGAGCTTTATGAAAATGTAGCAAGAAAGAGGCCATACCTTCATACTTCATACTTAGAGAATGAGCTCAGGATTTCTTCATGAGGATGAGCTCTCTTGAAGCTTCAAGAGATGAGCTCATTTGGAGATTCATGTCGGATGAGCTCTACATGTCCGATTTCCCCTGCATATCAGATTTCTACTATATGTTGGATTTCCCATACATGTCAGATTTACACTGCATGTCGGATTTCCCCCACATGTCGGATTAACACTAACATGTCGGATTTCTACTGCATGTCAGATTTCCACTGTATAACGGATTTCCCCTACATGTCGGATTAACACTAACATATCGGATTTCCACTGCATAACGGATTTCCCCTACATGTCGGATTTACACTAACATGTCGGATTTCTACTGCATGTTAGATTTCCACTACAAATCGGATTTCTACCGCATGTTGGATTTCCACTAAAAGTCGGATTTCCACTGCATATTGGATTTCCACTGCAAGTCGGATTTCCACTACATGTTAGATTTCCACTATAAGTCGGATTTCCATTGCATGTTTGATTTCCATTGCGTGTCGGATTTCCACTGTATGTTGGATTTCCACTGTATGTCGGATTTCCACTACAAATCAGATTTCCACTGCATGCTTCTTACTTAGAAAAGGCAAGATAGCTTCATAGAGAGCTTCATGGACAGGCTCATAGGTGCCATAATACCGATCACACTCCTGGGTGCCAAGATTTTGGTCACGCTCCTGGGTGCTGTCACGGTCACGCTCCTGAGTTTTGGGATACCGGTCACGCTTGTAACATCCCGGATTTTTCTAAATAAATATTCAGTAAATTTTTGAATTTTATATCATGTTAATTAGCACAGAAAATAGATTAATTATTTAAACCTCAAAGTTAAAGAAAATCAAGATTTAGTGGACTCGAAATCCAGCCTCGCAAGTATAGGGCCAAGAGAAAGCCTTATTGGGCCTGGCCACTTTTACTTAGAATAGTTGGAGGTGGGTAGTCAGTAGAGCCAGATTAATTAAATGAGAAATTATTTAACTGTTAATAAATCCAGATTAATTAAGTGGAAGATACCGGACAAAAGTTAGAGTCCCAGTAAAGTAGATCAAGTAGGGTCAAAGGCCGGTAATTACGGATATGGTCTCATGAGAGACAGATGCCATAATACTCCTGTGACTCAGGAATCTCGTGACCCAGGTTTTCCGGATCTGGGTCGGGGATAGAGACGAGCTAGATAATGATTTAGTCACCCTTGTGACAGCACAACAACAAGATAAGATCAAATAAAGTCGTTTGGTTTTAGTGGAAGATATTTAAGAAGATAATATTAATTAATTAGATTCTTTTAAAAGATAAGTTATATAATTAGATTTAAAAGTTATAAAGGAATATAATATTTTAATATATATGTTTTTATATATATGAGAAGAGAGAGAGAATGAAATTTTCATCTCTCTCTCGATCAAAAACCTGAGAACCCTTTTTTGTAACAACTCGGGTTTTCATAGCACATATAATTGACTTTTTATTAAAGTCATACAGTATGGATTATTAAATTACACATACCACAGGATCTTTAGTTTAGATGTTCAGAGATTATGTACTTAAAGCTGAAAATGAAATAATTTTATTCATCAATTTTATAGTCCACATCTACTTAGAGCCAGCTATACACTCAATCGTCATGTCAATCTCCAGATCCGTACCACTTCAAGTCAATTAGGTCGGCTACTCTAATCTGTTCGTATACACTGAAATAGTGGGAGTTGTGAGCTAAAACTAGCCCAGTGAGAGACTAACACTGCACTAGGGTTCATTACAAAAATAATAGCTTGTGTAACATATATGTTTGTCAAAACATAACAAAATTCATACCGGACATACGTGCATAAATCTTAACATAATCATGTCTCAAACTCGTGTAAATCACAAATATATCAATCGTACCTAGTCCGTATGCACCCAATCTCAACAGCACTACCCGTGCTCACAATTCCATTCACATAACCAAATTTCCCCCTACCGCATACATTAAACACAGTGGTCCTACGGACCTAAGCCCCGACATAGGTATGTTTCAACAGGTGCACACGAGACTTAGACACTGATTAGTATACGAAACATAAAACGTTGGCTCTACTAGGAGCAAATACACATAGATATGAAAAATATCACTTTTCATAATTCATCGGTAAAAACATCGATAAAACACCTGATAAACAAGTCAAAATACTGGAGTTCATCTGCAGTCAACTCACCTGGTAATCCCTCCTACTTTGGTGGAACCTTCAAAAATGATATTTTGTAATTCTCGACATCATTTGCATTTTACAAATTTTAAATGGCAGAGTTCTTTCTAAATTAATCCATCCGGATTCTGATACAGGATGATAAAATAAAATAAAAAAATATCAAAACTTTCTCTCTTTCATTTTCTTTCTTTTCCTCTCTCTTCTTCTCACATTCTCCTTTCTCTCTCTTTCCACTCTTTCCTTTTCTCTTCACTGCCAACTCCTTCTCTCTCCTTTTCTTCTTTTCCTTCTTACTCTCTCTCTCTCCTCTTTCACTCTCTCTTTCTCTTTTCTTCACCTTCTCTTCTTTCTCCTGCTCTGCCTCTCCTTACTCTCCCTCTATTTCTCTCCCTCTCTCTTTACTCCTTTCCATCTCACTTCCTCTGTAGCCAGCCATTTTATAAAGAAGAAAAAAAATAGATTTTTTTTTTCTTTTCCTAATGTGAAGGTGCCACGAAGTAGCTTTGAGGCGGTGATGATTTTTTTTATTTTTTTATTATATATGCATTTTTTATTTTCTTTTTTTTTTGTTATAATTTGTTTTATTGATTTACCACCCAAACTTTTTCAATTTTACTAAATCCAACATTATTTCTATTTTCATTTATTTTATTATTATATTTATTTTGATTTCATTATTATATTCATTCAAAAAAATCCGGGTATATATTTTCCCTCTCCTCTCCCATCTCACTCTTAATCTCACCCTAGCTAATCCACTGCCACCGCTACGCGCCTCAGCCGGCGATTAGCCACCTCAAGCAACGGGTTGCCCATCCCTGGCGCCCACCCTAGCCCTTGCACCTCCTCTACTCGCTCGGCACCTCCCCGGGCCCATTTCGGGCCAGTTCTCACGTGGCTCTCCCCCTCGGCTGACCGCGGCTAGCCGCCATCGTCCCCCACTGCCCAGCTCCACTTGCAAGCTTCACAGCCCGCTGCCCACCTTTGTGCGTCAACGCCGCTAACCTGTAGCTTTGTGTGTCGCCGTCGGCCTACAACACCACACCTTTATCACCCTTACAAGTGTGAGCCCTAACTTGGGAAAATTCCATATTAATTGGTGGTTATGAATTTGTGAGAGAAATCATGAAGTAATTGGTGGGGGTTTAAAGAGATTGAAGGGTAATTTGCATATATAGAGTTAATGAGTTGTATGATTGTTGTATGGAAAAGTTTATGCTATTATTGGGAATGTTTGTATAATTTTGGGGCCCTCTAAATAGAGGAAGTGCTGCCAAATTTTCGTAGAAAATTTAAAGTATTAATGCTTAATTATCCATGATTATGTTTAGCAAGTAATCACCTTAAGGAGAGCATGTTAGAAGCCCCGATATATGCTTAAGATGAAATAGATTCTATATTAAAACATGAGAGAAATCCATGTTAAGTAAGTTGTTAATTTGTGTTAATTTATAAACCTTGAAGACATGAAAGGCATGTTAAATAAGAATTCATGCTTTAGTGAGTTAAGAACTTCATCGTATTTATATTGAGTTTAAATTAGAGTACAAGTTAAGAATACGGTCTCCGTATTCGTGAATTCCCTTTTTTGATTATTAGGGGAAGGTAAAAGAAAGGGCAAGGGCAAGTCAGCCGCTCCCGAAGGACCGAGTCAATCTTAAAGATTACTAGACTCAGGTAAGGGAACTAGCTGTACAGTATGTGTTTTTATCGTATTTTATTACAGTATTGATTTCAGTTTGAAAAGCATGAGTTAGAAATTTTATGAAACTTTCTAGAGTTTGGAAATCATTCATGTACAGTAATCAGTAACAGAAAAGAGAAACAAATACATAAATAAATAGACTACACTTTATTAATATACTTGTCTGAACCAATGGTGACTCGTAGAGAGCCAGAGAGTATGGTATTAGGTTAGGAAAGGGGTGATTTAAAACTCTGATTTTCATTACCGAACTATCTTTTTTAAAACATTCTATTTTTATGAAATTAAAACCTTTGAATGTCTAGTGTACGTATATAAGATTGGCCCCGTGTAGCGTGGATAGGTCTACCAGTCGGTCGTTGGTCCTGCAGTATTGAAGTAGATGTGTAGTTAGTGATAATAGTATTGTGATGATCAAATAACTTCGTATTACCCACCTCCCGGTAGCGATTAGAGATCCACCGTAGAGGCGATTGGTACAGATTACCAAGGGTAATTTTAGAATTCATTCATAGTATAGAGAAACAGATAATGAGATACGCATACATGAGATTTCTATGCATATTGACATGATTAAAGTAGATTGAAGATAATGAATTGACCAGTATCTTTAGTTGCTCAGCATTACTTTCAATTACATTATTTATTTTTATTTATTTATATATGTATAGTTTTATGCTTCAACTTTTACAGTTTTATTTGATATACGGGTAAAATTCTATACCCGATAGTATTGTTCCCAGATCACTAAGCTTTAGTTGCTCAGCCACTTTTTCGTGACATTTTTATGCAGGGGATAGACAGGAGACTAGATAGAGGGTTTTGCCTAATCACGAGATTATGTGGAGAGTACCTGTAGCTGGCTATGACTCCCTGTTTCGTAGTTCATGATTATGTTTTGTTATGACTATATTTGACACAAGTAAGTCTAAGACAGTATGTTGTATTAAATAGTATGTTGAGTTTGGAGTTTATGATATGAGTTGTTTGCTTTAATAGCTTCCACAATTACTTGATTACTTTTGATTACCAGTTTTACAGCCTTAAGCTCAGGGTTCATTCCCTTGACCTGGCTAGTGTGACACATGTCCCCCGATTAGGACAGGAGTGTTACAACGCTCCTGGGTGCCGTGAAGTTTACGCTCCTGGGTGTCGGACCCTTTCACTGAAGGGACTTTTAATATGAGAACGAGCTTAGGAACTTGGCCATTTTGGTAAAGGGACATTGAATACGAGCATGTAGGCTCAACCCTTCGGAGGGACTTTGGTTCTGTCATTGTCGAAACAACTTTTTGATCTCTAGCCACAGACAGTGCCAAACTGTCAGCCTATAAACTTGTTGTCACTTATGGATCGGCACCGGTCTTGGCTAATGGTCAAGTTTTATATTAGAGGGATCAGATCATTAGTAGAAGAGAAGATATCCAAGTGTGAATGAAAGCAACCACACGTTATACGTGGAAAACCCCATGAATCAGGGGAAAAACCATGGGCCCGACAGTTGGGCCAATCCGCCATATAGGAGTGAGTACATGTCTCCAGGTAGGAGTACAATCATGAGAATTGTATAACATCTCGTGATAATCTCCTGTGAAATTATTCATTAGCATGGACCTTGATGGAGATCCACTAATTAGAGTCTGATGCCATGAGCCTTGAAGAGAGCTTGAAAGAGTTAGCCTTAGAGCATGCTTGGACCTTTATCTTCTTCATACTTGGAACTCCACTTGGTGACCTTGATGAGATCCGACCATGTTGATGGCTTGGTGGGTGCTTGGAACCTTTTATTTATTTATTTATTTATTTATTTATTTATTTTCAGCGGATCCCCCCTTATCTTCCTATTTTTCTCCTCCTCTTATGTTCTCTCTTTTTCTGAAGTCAAAGAGAGCCCATGTGCTTCTTGGGCCTCTTGCCTTCCTTTAGGTCACGCTTTGGGTTGCGTGAACTATTTTCCTTGTCTCAGTATCCAAAAGCTTCCCCTTAGCATGAATATGAGTGTTTCTTTTAGCTTCCTCAAGGGCCCGTATGTTAGCGTCCTAAGGGTTGAGCGGTTTCCCCTGTAACATTTGGTTAGCCTTTAATTACATTATGTATAAATTTGGCATTTTGAAATAAAATTATATTTTGACGTGTTTGGGTAACTTTTCTGGGGTGTAAAATTTCTATAGAATCATTGGATTCTATAGAAATTTTATATTTTTGTATACCAAAAGAATCTCCTTGCTTGGTTCACCCCTCCTCCCCCCTCCTCACTCCCCCAATCAAGTAAGAACCAACCCCCAATACACCCCTAAAAACCCCCAACCAAACAAAGCCATCCCTCCTCACCCCTCATATTCTACTCCCCCAAATTGGGGTCTTTTGGGAGAGTGGGATTATTTTATTTTATATTTTTAAAATATATGTGTCACGCCTGCCCAAAAGTCCCGGCCTACCATGAAGCTATAGATCGCCGTACCTAAGCGGAGGTGAGCCCTCAGGCCTGAGCCCTATAAGTGACCTAAGCAAATGCAACAACACAAAGCGTGGAATAGTAATAATAAGTCGAGGATGACATAAATCGAGTATAGTATCACGAAGATTTGAGAGCCTAGGGTACATGCACCCTAATAGTTAATACAAGTCCGATCCTATAATGGATCCAAATAAGATGTCCCTACCCACATAAACAAAATGCCTAAGAGGTCGCCAACCTCGCTACCACCTGCCTTCACCGCACGCATCCCGGCGCTCACGCCGCCTACTCCGGATCTCAAAAGGGATGAGAACAAATGTATAAGCCGGAGAGAAAGCCCAAGTAGCACCTCGCAGGTGGGTGAGCAAGTCATGAACAACAAAAAGATAAGCAAAAGAGCAAATCAAGAAACATGACCAAATAAGCACATGGGGCTACACTCCCCACAACCAAGCATCTAGGAGTCCCTGGAGACAAGCAACGGCGGCTTCAATCTCAACTACCGCCCCAGCCGAAGATCATTTGCCAGTAGAACTCTCGGAATATCCCATTACATCACCACCTGGAATCGTCCCCGTAGTCGGGGGAATTCGGCAGCCGCCACCTTCTACATAGTCGACACGGCCCGCTATCATCCCAATCGGCAATTTGGGTCGACTGATAGAGTATCGTCCCTCCGGCCGTGGATAATCGCCGTGGTGTCCTCGGCCCTAGACGCCCAAGTTGGAGCATGCGCTCCAATCATCCCTAAAGATAGTATGTATAATCATCTCATAGATGCCAACATCCAAATATACCAATGCACATAAATATGGAACAATAATCCAATGGAGTCATAAAACGTACATGTGCATATATCATCAAGAGAAAAATAGAGAATGACAACTAGATGATCATTCTAGAACACATCATCAACAAGAAAGGGAATATGATAAGCAATGGCACTTGCGTGCACAAACATGGATATCGAAAAGAATATCGAATAATGCTAAATAAGCCCATGTTAGAGGCGAGAACTAGGCAAAGGCACTTACTAAAAGACACACGATAGCAAATCCAATAAACACTCCGTAGAGAGTGGGTACTAGGCAGGTAACTTACCTCGAATGTATCAAGGGTCTAATGATTAGTCAAGAACTCTCCCCGACGTGACTCTCTCCCCTCGCCGGAATCAAGATCCGATAATAGAACCTATTTCTTAGTATACCTCGTGACTGTATACATAAGAGTGATTATTCATGATCGTGTCCATTCACACCTAATAATACATGTAATATACCGCTTGAATAAAGTGAGAGATATTTAATTAAGGATTTTAAATATCCCACCTAAGCTATATATATATTAAGTTATTTCTCCCTTCTTTCTTTTACCTTTGTGTTCTCCCCGCATATGTGTTATCCTCTCTCTCTCTCTCTCTCTCTCTCTCTCTCTCTCTCTCTCTCTCTCTCTATCTCTCTATATATATATATATATATATATATATATATATATATATATATATATATATATATATATATATATACCCTTTTTTTTTCACTCTCTCATATTTCTATGTTAACCTTCTAAAATAGTATCATCCTCCTCCAACCAGTCCCAATCATACTGCACAATCTCTAATATCACCTAATCAGGTTCATGGTCCAATATTAGGTGTATTAAATCATATATTACTCACAACTAATTGAACTCTAACTCATCACCTTTCTTAACTGCATTTTAACAAGGCTCATACTAATCCAAGACCATATGCGGCCTATCATTATCCATAACCCACTCACACCCCTCGTGAATATTCATGTATGCAACCTACGAGAGAACCAATGAAAATCTAAAGACTCTTTCATGAATGCATTTATGGAACTTGAAAATGAACATGCTACTATCCATCGGAAAGACCAAAGATGCTCACCTGGCGGTATCTCACGTGCCACCGGCCCCAAGATTCCAACGACCGGCGTCGTCCCGAGACTCAATGCGTCCACTCCGCCGAGGTCACTACGGTTTAGTGAAGGTCTGAGGTCACTGCCGAGTTCTCTCGAAGTGGGAGAGGGAGGCTTGAGCTCGCCGAACGTCAAGGGAGTGGAGGCGGGCGGTGGCTCAAAACGGCATCTAAGAGCCTCTTCTCCCCTTCTTAAAGTAGATCGTCCCTTTCTTAGGACCGAGGAAGTCCGGCCCCTCGTAATCAGCGCCTGTGCAAATGAGATACGCCATCTCTCTTTCCGGTGAGTGATCAACTCATCGGTTCCATCGCCGCCCTCGGATCCTCTTGTACGGAAATCCGACCACACGCCGCCTACTCGCCAAGAACACTTAATTTGCCCCTCGCGCATGAGGTGTCCTAGCTCATTGAATGTTCTAGCATCTTAATATCACGTGAAGCGTTGCCAGTTGGATGAGTGGATCACCATTGGAAAGCAAGGATTTGAATAAGTGACCCAAAGTATGAATAGTTTAATTAATCCAAGGGTTCTAGAACTCCAAGACAAGAATTCAAACACGTACCGTCACGATTCTCAATTACTACTTATATTATATTATTATTATTTCTTTGCTTATAAATTTTTTTCACTTTAGTCTAACATTTTCATTATATATATTATTTTATTTTTCTAAAAAGGCTATGAGTGGGAGTCTTGCAACCAACCCCCATGAACTCCTTCATAATCATCCTTTCCTAACTTTTAATTAATAAAAACTTGCTTAAAGGAATGATTAAACATTTCTCTTGGCAAAATAGAAGCACGACTTTTACAATATGAGATAAAAAGATATGAATACCCTTCACCTATTTGAGAAAGACAAATAAATCCTTAATAAAAAAAACCCTATCTCCCTTGTTAGCCCCTGAGAAAGAAAGTTGTAACCACCATGACATGGAGAGAAGACCACCTTGGCCATCTTTGATTTCATCATCTTTGATTTCCTCTATCTTTTAGTTAATTTAGATTGTCATAAATCTTAGCATAATTTGTTGATTCTAGGAATTGGGATAGGGATTTTGGCGTGTTGTTTAAAATAGAGCAAGTGTGGTGGTGATAGAGCTTTTTTCAACAATTAGGATTATGTTTTTTGAACTGTGATTGCTTTCAAGATTCATCTAATATCTCCACGGTTTATTATCAAACTAGAGAAGGGCTTGGTTTCATTTAAATGTAGATTCATCAATTGCATCTTCATGATTTCTGTTTATTTGGTTAGAGAATTCCATGGTTATGTTACTTTTAATATCACTGAAACTACATTTAAACTATATATTTATTGAATTTAGAGAATTCCATGGTTTTGTTACTTTTAATGTCAATGAACATTTAAGCTGTATATTTATTGAAGTTATAAATTTTTTTCTTTATCTTTATTAACATCTTTAATATAATTAATATTAATTATAATTAAATTAGTAGTAAGTAACAACAACAACAACAACAACAACTAAGCCTTAATCCTATACTAGATGGGGTCGACTATATGAATTCTCTATCTCCATGTAGCTCTATCAAAGATAAGATCCGGATCAACATCTAATAAACATAGGTCCTTAAACACGACCTCTCTCCATGTAATCCTCGATCTACCTCTACCCCTCTTTTTACCTTCTATTACCCAACTATCACATTTTCGAACCCAGGCACCTAGGGATCTATGACGCATGTGTCCAAACCATCTTAAACACCCTTCTCTTATTTTATCTTCAATTGGT
Organism: Dioscorea zingiberensis; assembly: GCA_026586065.1. Taxonomy (NCBI): domain Eukaryota; kingdom Viridiplantae; phylum Streptophyta; class Magnoliopsida; order Dioscoreales; family Dioscoreaceae; genus Dioscorea; species Dioscorea zingiberensis. The sequence goes on along the minus strand of CM048819.1, from coordinate 45,585,065 downwards.
GCAACATGCACCTCTTGTCGAATGTGTTCATTTCTAATCTTATCCAATCTTGTATTACCACACATCCATCTTAATATCCTCATTTCTGCCACATTCAACTTATGGATATGTTGAACAATAATTGCCCAACATTCACTCCCCTATAACATGGCCGGTCTAACTTCTGTTTTATAAAACTTTCACTTCACTTTATTAGGCATCTTCTTATCACATAACACACTCGTAACACTTCTCCATTTCAACAATGTTGTTCTTCTATGGGATACATCTTCATCAATCATCTCATCCTCCTGAAAAAAAAGAACCTAGATACTTAAAATGGTTACACTTAGGCAGTACTACCCCACATAGTGTCACTTCCCCTTCGTCCCTCTTACTTTAACGAAAATTACAATGCATATATTATATTTAATTTCTACTAAGCCTAAAGCCTCTACTCTCAAGGGCGTACGATTTTCCACAATTCCAACTTTTGATTAATTACATCTTTAGTCGCATCAACTAGAATAATTGATGCAGGAGGCTCGAGTCAAATATTAGTGCCAGGTTGGCGGGTCAACGTAAAGATTGGAAGTTATCGAGTCAATTTCAAAATTGGGTCGGTTTTGGGTGTGATTCGGTATTTTGGCCATAACTTTGGTTACCGATATCGGAATCGGGCGTTCGACCCCAATTCGGAAAGCTCTTTACGGCTCGCACGACATGGGGACGTCATATTAGAGAAAAATTTAGTTATTTTTTTTTCTATTTTTAGAAATATTTAATCCGTCAAATTAGGGTTTCGGTCTTTTTTTCTATTTTTGGTAATATTTCATATGTCAAATTAGGATAGGATTTGAATCTGATTTAATCTCAGATTTTTAGGAGTTATCTAATTTGTTTAGAGTTTTAAATTTAGATAAGTTTAGTTTTAAATAATAATTTGTCAATTTTAGCAAATTTAGATTAGATGATAATGTTTCTAGGTTAATCTTTTGAGGCTATTTAACCCGGCTTATGGGTTGAATTTTATTCATTGATTATTGAGTTATATTTTTCTTTTAAAGTTTTAGAGACTTTTCTTCTATATTTGTCCTCCCTTTTTCTTGCTCTTCTATCAATCCCCCCTTTTTACCACCGCCCGCAGGTTAATCACTACCTTGCCCGGCGTCAGTTGGTACTAGAGCTCATCATCTTCCTGGGAAGCATCGACATCAATGACTGGTGGTCGTGGTCGTCGGGTTGGACAGGTTCTGACTGAGAAAGTCCAATACCGTGACCTGAGCGCCCTAGAGGCGATGAACAAGGATCTACAAAGGCAAGTCGCGGAGTTAACCCAAGGCTTGATGATCAAGGATTTGCATAGGCAAGTCAAGAAATTATCAAGGCGTCGGGCGGTGATCGATTTTAATTGTGGTTGTCGTAGGCAGTTTTCGGCTGAGGAAGTCCAGCACCATAATCATAGCGATCAGAGGTTTGGCCAACCCATCTACCAACCCATCTATGACGATGATGTGGAGGAGGATATCTCGCTCATCTTCAACGATGATGTGGAGGAGGAGATCTCGCCCATCTACGACGACTACGAGGAGGAAATTGGCGAGCTCGAGGAGGAGATTAGTGAGACCATCTATGATAATGATGGGACTAGCGTTGTGTTGGTATCTCGATGGGAGGAAAACCCTTCTGGCCAGGTAACCAACACTACTAACCTACTTTCTGTCTCTAGTGTTTTGATTGAGATCAACCACAGAGATCCAGACCTACCAACAGAGGTGCAGTTGAACTCGGGGTCGAGTTCTTTCCAACCCGGGGTGACTAACGCAGGAGGCTCGAGTCAAATATTGGTGCCAGGTTGGTGGGTCAACGTAAAGATGGGAAGTTATCGAGTCAATTCCAAGATTGAGTTGGTTTTGGGTGTGGTTCGGTATTTTGGACATTACTTTGGCTACCGATATCGGAATCGGGCGTTCGACCCCAATTCGGAAAGCTCTTTGCTGCGCGCATGACATGGGGATGTCATATTAAAGAGAAATTTAGTTATTTTTTCTATTTTTAGAAATATTTAATCCCCCAAATTAGGGTTTTCGGTCTTTTTCCTAGTTTTGGTAATATTTCATATGCCAAATTAGGATAGGATTTGAATCCGATTTGATCTCGGATTTTTAGGAGTTATCTGATTTATTTAGAGTTTTAAATTTAGATAAGTTTAGTTTTAAATAATAATTTATCAATTTTAGCAAATTTAGATTAGATGATAAGGTTTCTAGGTTAGTCTTTTGAGGCTATTTAACCCGGCTTGTGGGTTAGTTTTTCATTATTGAATTTTGATTAATAATATTTTCCTAAATTTTAGAGTATTTTCTCTTGTTCTTTTGGTTCTTCGTTTGTTCTTCCTTACGGTCCTTGGACCTGGCTAGCCCGCAGGATAATCGCTACCCCGCCCAACGTCAATAATATCATCTGCGAATAATATATACCATGGGATATCATCTTGGAAACCACTAGTTAACTCATCTATTACTAGAGTAAACAAGTATGGGCTCAAGGCCGATCTCTGATGTAGACCCACTGTTATAGGAAACTCCTTTGTATCTCCTCCAACTATTCTCACACTCGTAACTGCACCTTCTTACATATCCTTAATAACATTTATATATTTAACATGAATGTCTTTTCTTCTCCAACGACCACCAAAGGACTTGTCTTGGTACCCTATCATATGCTTTCTCTAGGTCAATAAAAACCATATGGAGATCTTTCTTCTTCTCTTTGTAAATCTATATCAAACTCCTTAACAAATAAATGACTTTTGTTATAGATATATAGGGCATAAATCCAAATTAGTTTTTGGATACTTTCAAAATATCCTTGAGTCGATGCTCCATTACCCTCTCCCAGAGTTTCATCGTGTGGCTCATAAACTTAATGCCATGGTAGTTTGTGCAATTTTGAATATCTCCCTTATTTTTATATATAGGGACCAGAATGCTCTTTCTCCAATCGTTTTGCATCTTTCCCCCTTTTAATATAGATCTGAAAATTTGATTAACCATAATACCTCTACTTCACCAAAACACTTTCAAACTTCAATCGAGATACCATTCGAGCTACAAGCTTTCCCAGCCTTCTTTTTTTTAAGTGCCTCCTTTACCTCACAAAGCCTGATTCTATGAGTATAGCTAAGATTCATCTCCCCTATTGATGCATAAAGATCTACAAAATTATCCTCATGACTTAAATTGAATAGGTGATCAAAATAGTTTTTCCATCTTTCCTTAATTTCATTATCCCTTGTCAAGATCTGTTGAGACTCATCCTTAATGCACTTGACTTGGTTCAGGTACTTCCCTTTCTTATCTCTTAGTCTTTCTATCTTGTATATTTCTTTTTGTCCCTTCTCGCGTCCCTAACTTTTGATACAAATCGGCTAAAGATTTATCTCGGGCCTCACTAACCACTTTATTGGCATCTTTTTTTACCTTCTTATATTTTTCGAAGGCTTCCCCATCCTCAGCCATTGGTAACTTCTTGTACCAATATCTTTACTCTTTAATAGTATTTTGTACCTTTTCATTCTACCACCGTTATTCTTGTGATTGAGGTCCTAGTCCCTTATTAGAAACCCCTAAGACTAGACTCCATAACTTCTCAATACGATTCGTCATCTCCTTCTATAAGATGTTTGTATCATCTTCTATATTTCCAACTGCCGCTTTCCATATTTTATTCATAAATGATAATTGGTTATTCCCTTTTAAATCTTACCATCTAATACTATGTTGATTAACCCTCCTTTCTTGTTTCCTTATACAATTTTTCCTCACATCTAACATCACTAACCTATGTTGGGTAGTTAGTGCTTTGCCAGGTATAACCTTACAGTCTTTACATATAACTCTATCCCTTCTTCTTGTAAGAAGGTAGTCTATCTGCTATGGTTACCCCCACTCTTCAAGGTAATCAAATGTGATTCTCTTTTCTTAAAGCAAGTGGCAGTCAATACCAAATCATGAGCCAAAGCAAAGTCTAAAATATCTTTTCCTTCCTTATTCCTTTTGCCATACCCATAGCCTCCATGAACTTGCTCGTAGCCATCACTTGGGATCCCTAAAATTACCTTATACAAATTTTCCCAGAACTTAACCTTAACTTCTTCCCCTAAACCTACTTGAGGAGCATATGCACTCACTATGTTGATTGTTTCTTTCCCTAACATTAGGCTCAAATGTATAATCCTATCCCCTATCCTTTTCACTTCAACCACTTTGTCCTTAATTTTTGGTTCCATTATAATTCCAACCTCATTCCTATGTTTATCCCCTCCACAGTATCATAATTTATAACCTATGTTAACGATCTCTCTAGCCTTGTTTCTTATCCACCTAGTCTCTTGCAAACACACTATATCTATTCTCCTGCTTTTTACAGTGTCTACTAACTCCATAGATTTTCATGTCAAAGATTCTATATTCCAACTACCGATCTTAATCCTATTCTCATTAACGAACTTCTTTCAGGGGCGGCTTAAGAGTAAAGTGGGTGAAGCTACCGCTTTGGGCCCCCAAATTTTAAAGGCATGATATTTACTTTTTATCCTCTAGGATTTTTTTTTTGTTGAAATCTTATTATCATAACTATAATAATAGATTATTATAATAAATTGATGTTTAAAATTTTTAATATCTATTGGAGGCCTCATACAAAGTTTAAACCTTAAAATTTTTTAAAATCTTATCATTGTAGTTATAAGAATTATTTGTATGATAAATTAATATTTAAAAATTTTAATATAATATCTATTGGAGGCCTTCTACTACATTTGAACGTGAAATTTTTAAACTTTGTCATTCTAATAATAATAATTTCTCTTTTTATAAAATAATCTATTATCTTTCTATTGTTTAAATTTTTGTTTGTTTGCTTTTTGGAGTGGTTATAGAGTTACTTCACCATCAAAACCCATAAGGGTTATCATGTTAGTATATAAGTGTTTGTTAAAAAAATTAATAAAATTTAATTTATATTAAATAATTAAAAGCCCCATTTTAAAATTTCACTTTAGGCTTCCAACTCGCTTGAGCCGCCCCTGCTTCTTTACTCGTACTCGTCCATTAATATATAAGGACCCTTGCCTATTTATCACCACATCCCGGCGCCGATGTGGCGGGACTAACTTCTTTACCCATACCCGTCCATGATGTGGGAAACCTTGCCTATACTCCATCACACCTGGGCGGCGATGTGATGGAACCCCTTACTCATTTAAAACTACACCCTGGTGCCGATGTAGCGCATACCTAGGTGAGCACGCCCCAATGTTATATTTGTGCAGATAATTCATATTAGGTGTTTGACAAAGTTTTATGTTGGCTGTCAGCCTACCACAAACATCCTCCCTTATCCGGGCTTGGGACCGGCTATGCTTGCATACACTCACATAGTAATATAAAAGTAGAAATGTATGAAAACATTAGCATTATCCATTTCATATTGAAGTGGCAAAATTTTCAAATACACATTACACATCCTCACTCCTCTTTCCATCCAAACAAAAAAATAAATAAATTAGCCCCTTTCTCCTTTGAACCAAACAAGGGCTAAATCAATCCTATCTCTAATTATAAGTAGAGTAGACTCTAGAGACAACTTTCAATAATAATTATAATGGCTACTTTTTAATGGTTTTTTTTTTCAACGTCAATTTAACAACGGATATAATCTAACAACTATTTTTTATTGTGTAAGAAAATTGTATTATGTTAGCCAAAACACTCATTCTATATAAATAAAATTTGTAAAAATTTCCGTAATAAGCATCTTCACTTCCTACAAACTATCGTAATGACTCATTATCTAATATATGTAAGCCCTTAGATATTATTTCTCTTCACGTAATCATCGACCTACCTCTACCCCTCTACTTACCATCTATTACTAAATGATCACATTTTCCAACCGGGGAACTTAGGGGTCTACGACATATATGTCCAAACCATCTTAAATGCCCTTCTCTTATTTTATCTTCAATTGGTTCAACATGCACCTTCTGTCAAATATGTTCATCTCTAATCTTATCAAATCTTGTATGACCACGCATCCACCTTATCATCCTCATTTCTGCCATACTCATCTTATGAATATGTTAAACTTTAGTTGCCCAACACTCACTCTTATATAGCATGGCTGGTCTAACTGTCGTTCTATAGAACTTCCTTTCACATTGTTAGACATTTTCTTATAACAAAACACACCCCTGGTACTTCTCCATATCCAACATCTTGTTTTGATTCTATGGGTTACATCTTCATCTATCATCCCATCCTCCTGAAAATGGATCATAGCTAGATACCTAAAATGGTTACACTTAAGCAATACCACCCAATCTAGATTCACTTCCCCTCCATCTCTCCTACTTAGACTACAATTATAGTGCATATATTCTGTTTTACTTCTACTTAGCCTAGAACCACTACTTTCAAGAGTGTTTCTCCACAGTTCTAACATCTGATTAAATCCCTCCCTAGTCTCATCATCTTGGATATAACTACTTAACTCATCCATTACTAGTGTAAACAAGTATGGGCTCAAGGCTGAACCTTGATGTAAACCAACTGTTATAGGAAAAACCTCCGTATCTCCTCCTACAATTCTCACCCTCATAACTGCTCCTTCATACATACCCTTAACAACATTTATATATTTAACATGATTGTCTTTTTTCTCCAATGCCCATCAAAGGACTTTTCTTGGTACTCTATCATATGCTTTTTCTAAGTCAATGAAAACCATATAGAGATCTTTCTTCTTCTCTCTGTAGATCTTCATTAAGCTCCTTAACAAAAAAAATGACTTCAGTTGTAGATCTACCTGGCATAAAGCCAAATTGGTCCTTGTGGGATCGAAAATACTCGCCTGGCATCGTGTCCGTGAAGAGACACCAAGTGACATATCGAATCATAAATGATTATTTCATTTTATTTATTGTGGGTACTTCCATTTTTAATAGAGGCAAGCCTCTATTATTAATTATCTCAGACATAGTCTTGGGAACCTCCGATTAAGGGCATAGGTACAAGTAGACATATTGAAAAAATATGATAAATTCATATATTGCAAAACATAATAATTTATTAAATATTTATTTATTTATTTATATATATAAATGACGCCCCCTTCAACCTTGGGACGTATGCTTCACCATTTTGGAATTTGTGTTTCATTGGCTGCCTCAAATGCATGCTTCGTCACCACCTTGAGATTTGCGTCGCTTTAAGATTTATGTTCATATTGACTGTCTCAAGATGAGTGTTTCATTGCCATCCCAAGATATGTATCACTTTGAAATTTGTATTTATTAGTCATGTAACGCCCCGGAATCTTTAAAAATAAATAATTAAATTTTTGAAAATAATTACAAAGATTAATTAGCACAGAAAAGAGATTAAGAAATAATCGGGAAATAAATGGATTAAAAATCCAACCTCGAAACTATTGGGCCTAGAGAAGGCCATATTGGGCCAGGTAACCTTCATTTAAATAGTTGGAGGTGGATAAACAGACGGATCCAGGTTAATTAATTGAGAAACTTAATCAGTGTTAATTAATCTAAATTGATTAAGTGGAGATACTAGACAAAACTTTGAGTCCTGATAAAGTAGATCTGGTCGGGTCAAAAGCAAAGAATATCGGATCTGGTTGGGGATGGGGACGAGTCAATTAGTCGATTCGTCACTCATGTGATAGCATAGTAAAGAGATAATGTTAAATAAATTATTTTGGTTTTAGTAGGAGGTATTTTTAAAAGAAATCATAGTTTAATTAATTTCTTTTATAAGATAAGCTATTATAATAGTTTAGACAATAAAAATATTATTTAAATAAAAAAAGGGGAAATTCTTATAACTTATAAGAATGGGTTGATGAGGGAGAGAGAGAGAAAAAGTTTTTCATTCTCTCCCTCCCTCTCTTGATCTTCAATTAGGGCATCGCTCGCGCCCCTCTCCTCCTTGAGCTGACCGACTACCACTTCAACGAGTTACCCACGCCTGGTGACCAGCCAACCCCACACCGACGTTGCTCGAGTTCACCGCCGCCTTCTCCCCCTTGCATGCGCGTCCCTGCGCGAGGCCGGCAACTGTCTTCCCCTGGCCGAAGCTTGAGCTCCGGCGGCCTCCTTTGCGCTGAGCCGACACCACCCGGCCATTCTCCAATTTCCTCCGCCGGTGCGCACGGCCAACACCGCCTCCAGCGCCGGCCGCGACCCCGACTTGTCCCCCTTGCTCGTTAGCCAAATTGTGGCAGCCAGTAACGACTCCGACGGCCAGCTTTCCTACACTGGTGACCAGTCTTCCCCTTTCTCTCAGTCTACCCTCCATTGCTTACTTGGCGAAGCTTCAGTGGTGCACCAGAGACCTTGACAGACTCTCGCCAAGGACGCGACAAGCTCGGGCCTGCTCCAAACGCCGGCGAGCAAAAGTTGTGTAGTCACCAAGTTAGTGTGACAGAGGAGGGTTTAATTAGAGCCGCATGAGTAATTGAAGATTTATTGATGAAAATACCATATTGTAGATGATAAGTGATCATTAGATCAAGTTATCTAACTGTGGAAATGAATCTTAGAAAGGATGAATGTCATGAAGTGTGAATTGTATGAATTAGTTGTGTTGATATGTGCATGGTTGTATTGATTTCGAGACCCTCCAAATAGAGAGGGTGCTGTCAAATTTTCGTAGAAATCTTAAATAAATTATAGTTGATTTAATCTCCATGACCATGCTTGATGCGTTCTAACCGCAAGTGTACGGGTCGAATCAAGTAGTAAAGTGGACTATTGAAAAGTCGGGTATCGAATCCTCAGGGAGAAAGAAAATACTAGTACTAATTAATTGTCTATTATCTAGTCAATCAATTCGGGTTGATGATACTAATTCTAACTCTAAGGCTAATAAAGCAAATTAACAAATGCAATTGATCTTGGAGATGTCAATCGATGAAGGGGGATACTTGGGTGATTGAATCCTTTGGGTTTCCTTAGATGTGGATAATGCTCTCTATCTTTGAATCTTGGTGAATCATTGGCCAAAGGTTCCTAATACGATTTCATCCCTCGCCGAGGGTGATTACTCAACCTAGTACCCTCACTAGTTAAGTTCTAGGGAACCTATATCTTGGAAGGACTAAGGGAATAAGACATTTAAAGGAGTAGCTCGCCTTAGTACCCTGCCCCGTGTACTCCTAGTCCTCTCTATTGAAGTTTGTCTACACGCTGAGTGCGCCGCTTCTTCCCCACATGGACTAGAGAAACCTCTCCGGCTCTCGCAACGTAGAGAGGTTAATGCTTTCACTATACAATACATTCAATAGACCATGATGCATTCAACCAATCAATCAACATAGAAGAGACAATATCAATTAACCATAACCCAAAGGTTCATCAACACCCAAGTATCAAAAGTTTAGCTCTCCATCAATGGAGAGTTACAATCAATGTTAAAGAAGAAATCAAACACAAGAGTCATGAAGCAAACCCTTGATGATGACCGCTTGAGATTTCCCTTTTTCTTTAGCCCTTACTTCTTCTCTCTAGCCCTCTTGAGCCTTCTCTCTCTTCTTCAATCTCCTCCAAGATGGTGGAGAAGATGATGATGGCTTCTCCCTCCTTGAAGCTTTGGCTCTAATCTCCCTCCAAGATGCCCCAAAACCCCTTTTACATCTCTATTTATATCCCCTCTAGGGTTTTGGGTGTATTTCCCGACTTTGCCCTCGGTTCTACCGAAATCGCGATGTAGCTTTACTTATATAATGACCCAAGATGTATTTCATAATGACCCCGTATATCCCTTTATACCTGACCACCATACGGAGTGTTGTACTGAGTCGTGATATCTCTCGTGTCCTCGTAATACGGGGTCCCGTCGATCCCGCTCGTGGAGTCCAGGGAATCTCAGTCCATACGGGTCCGTATGAGACTCGTGATGGACCTTCTTCCAGCTCCGCTTCGCCATTACTTTGGCCCCGCTTTCTGAAAACACTTCCTTTCTCTTGCGATTCTTTGTTTTTCGCCTCGCTTACAAAAACAAAGCCTTTTTGAGCACCGGCGGGCCAATATTCTTCCAAAACATAAGATAATATGCATGAATTTCATGTATGATTGATGCTCATTTGAACACTTATCAATGCTTAACACCTAATTACCCTTTAGGAGCATGTTAGAACTCTTAAATTGAGATTAAGTTGAAGAAAAGCTAAGTCCCTTAATTTGGCAATTTTGTATTTTAAATCTATTAAAGATATAAATTTCATGCTAAGAGGAAAACACGTTTTATTTAACTTAATAGAATTATCATATTCTAACGAGTCTAAGTAGAATATGAGATAAGAATACGGTTTTCGTATTTCTGAAATTCCGTATTATTGATTTTAAGGTCAAGAAAAGGCAAAGGCTAGGCCGCTGCTGCCGAAGGACCTAGCCAGCCTTAGGAACTACTCAAACTCAGGTGAGGGAATATGATTGTACATTACTCATATTTTTACCAAGTTTTATAAAGATATACTTGAAATTGAAAGGCATGCTTTATTTAGTATTTTAAATTTCTGAAGATGCCATGTGTTTTTGTAAATCATGTATGTATGTATTTAGAACTCCTAGAAAAGAAGTATACTTTGAAAATACGTGCTAAAGAAAGAAAAGAGTTCATGAAATGATATGATAAGTATTTGAAAAAGGTATCAATGAACGACACAATATACATATGCTTGCTTGCACCAGAGGTGGCCTCGTGTTAGGGCAAGTTAGTAAGGTACTAGGTTGGAAAGGGGTGCTTTTAAACTCTATTTTAAATTTTCTGTTTTATACTCCTATGTTTTCAAGAAATGAAAACCCCCTTTCCGTTCCCATAGGGTGCCTAATATACGTATATACATTATAGCCTGACGGAGCGTGATGAGTCCAAACCAGAAGGCTCAGGATGTGATGAGTTCTGCCTGCCTACACTCTGGTTCCGCAGTATAGAAGTAATGGTGCAGATTACATTGATATCATTGAGATTGATAATGATTCTATACTGGTCCACCTCCCGGTATATGATGGGTTCTGACCATGGAAGCTATGGTGTGATGAGTTCTACCAGGACAGTCTTAGAATCATTATATGGTACCGCTGAATAAAAGAATGCATTTAATAAATATGTTTTCTATTGAAGTATATTTATGTTCATATACTTTGTTTCTTACCAAGTTACTATTTTTACATTATTATATTTATTATTGAGAGACAGGTATAGAATTACCTAGCAGTTATATTCATACCTCACTGAGCTCGAGTACCTCATCTCTTTTATTGTGGATATTTTGCAGGAGATAACCAGGTACTTGATCGTACTTAGAGTCGAGGAGATAGTCCTGTCCACCGTTAGATGGCTCTGACCAGTCCTATTTTATTAGAGTATTTGGATTATTGTATTTGACATTAGGAGTGCGTGGAACTCTTTTATGTTAAGACTATCTATTTTCTATTATGTCAGCTCTTTCATTTGGTGTGTAATAAACAATACCTCGATTTGTGAGTTATGATATTAGCTTCCGCAGGTTATTAAATTTTGATTTGTTTAGTTAATACAGCCTTAGGCACAGGGTTTAGTCTCTAGGCCTGGCTGGTGTGACACGTGTCCCCTGAAAAGGAGATGGGTGTTACAAGCCGTGTCAAGATGCATGCTTATCGTCGCTTCAAGATTTGTGCCTCTTCCGGATTAGTACTTCATTTGCTCCATCGAGATGCACATTCCATTGTCACATCGAGATATGCACCAATTTGAGATTTGTATTTTATCAACCGCCTCGATGTGAGTGTTCCACTTCCGCCTCGAGATATGTGCTGATTTGAAATTTGGACATCTTGAGAAATGTGCCCATTATAGCCTCGAGATCCACACTATTTCAAGTTTGGGCTTCATCAGCCGTCTTGAGATTGAGATATGTATTTCATTGGTGCATAGAAATGCGCACTTTATGGCTTTGAGGTTTAAATTTATCTTACTTTATTTCTATATATATCTTTACCTTGAGATCTGTGACTACCCTTTTTATAATATAAACCTATGCATGCTTTATTGTAGGAACCACCCATGCATGTTTTCTGGCAAGAACCATTCTAGAAGGACATATGTATGTTATTTTATAATATTAGAATTGGTAACAAGGATTGGCAATACCTGGGTATGACTCATGCTAATATTAATTTAGTTTTGACAACAATATCCATACAGAATTCATGATTCTCTAAGCATCTCCCACCCAAAGTCACGGTTATACTTATATAAGTGGATCCTTAGATGGTGAACCATGGACGTCCGTAGGACTATCAGAATGGGGTGCTCTTCAAACAACTTTCACTTTTAATGAATAAACATCCTTATATCTGCAGAGATTCTCATGTTGCCTTAATTATTCCATTATAATCAATCTTCATATAACATAACCATAGAAATTGCTAATAGCTTTTTTTTTTATAATTATGTTTGAAAGTGCTTCTTTAGGACATTTTATCAAACAAATTATGTGCACATTAATTTTTGCAAAACAACTCTCATTATTGAAAGCTCTCTCATTTTTACAAAGATACATCACCATAAAATTTTAGATTCATCTCACTTTCCTTCTCAGTTATTTCATTACAAGATGGACAACATTCCACTTGAATTCCCAATGTCATTTGCTTCAAATTGACTGTCAGCTTCATTGAATGTGCAACAGCCTTATCCATCTCCTTCTTTTCTTCATTTCTTTTTTATGGCTTTGCAGCATGTTCTATCTCCAACAAGCCTTTATATCATCATTTTGGTTTCCATAGCCTCTATGTTCTTTGCAATTAGCCGTTTTGTCTTGCTTCTTTTCCTGATTGAGCCTCACACGTTCAACTTCTAAAGATGCATTTCCCTCTTCGAAATAACTCAATCTAGCCAAACTTCTCCTTTAAAGAAGTCTTAGTTGCATCCACATTTTGCAGTATCTGTGCTTCTCAAGAATTTCAGTGTACATGAATTTGACTAGAGTTTTCATTCTCATGATGCACTTGATGAAACCCAAAGTGTGCTGCCCTCTCTTTGACTTAGTGTGACATAGCCTTAACATGTACTTAAGAATACTTCATTTTAGTATAACGTCGAACACCTTACGGGCACTTTACATAACTTAACATTTTATATACATTTTGGATGTCTTTCAACAAAGTTTACAATCATTCATTTCCATATCAACTGGATTATATATTTTATATATACATATATCATCACAAATTGCAGTTCTTGATCTTCATCAACATATTTCAGATTCTAACATGAGGTGTGTAAAATTCGAAGATTTTAGGGAATTGTTGTGTTTTCTAGCATTTTCCTTAATTATTAGGTTAATGAATAAAAGTCCCCGAGGTTAGGTGTAATTGAATTTTTACTTAGAATAAAAGTTTCATATATAATTACCTTTAATTTGTTTGTTAATTAAAGAAGTTTCCCATGTTTGGAATTAATGGAGGTTTTATATGGAAAGAGGGATTTAATTGGAGAATGCCTTAATTAGGGTTAATTGGGGTTGTTTGGGACGTAATTTAAAAAAAAAAAACATATAAGGACTGAAGTGAAATTTGCATCTCTCCATGGTGAGGGACCTGCATGTAAAAAGTTTAAAAGACAAGGACTTATGTGTAAATATGAAAAAAAACAAAAGGGTATGATTTGAAGGATATATATATATATATATATATATATATATATATATATATATATATATATATATATATATATATATATCGGGCTGATACTATATGGCCGGCCTTATCACTGTATAAGTGCAGTCGCCTCGTTTTGGCCCACTTGCATAGTATTTTGAGGAAATCCAACCTTATACATGGAAAGAACATCGAAAAATAAGCTAGCATGTCAATGTTCATACAGTTTGGGAACTTGTAGGGTCTTCATATTAAAGGGTAAAATTTTGAACCGGTAAGATTTTTATAAATTTTTCATTAACATGCTAGCTTATTTTTCGATGTTCTTTGCATCCATACGGTTGGAAATCCTTAAAACACTATGCAAGTGGCCAAAAGGGAGGCAACCTTACTTGCATAGTAATCCGGCCGGCCTTATATTATCACTCCCGTATATATATATATATATATATATATATATATATATATATATATATATATATATATATATATATATATATATATTAAATAGTTATGATTCAGGGTTTTGAATTCAAGTAAAAAATATATATAAATCTATGCATAGATGGGATTGTTTTGAAATTAAAAAAGAAAAGAGAAAAAAAACCAATAAACAACCACGTAAGAATTTCAAACCCATGTAGGCGCTGGCAACTCATAGTGGGAAAACGCATGGATGAGATGCATGTTATATGTTATATATATGGTAAAATATATTCATATAACTATATATAGAGAGATAAAAAGAGAGAGAAAGATCTCCAACCCGGTTTTTTTTTATGTGATTATCTCCGACCAGCTATAGAAAGTATTTGAAAACCCCCGTCAGCTGAGATCAGTGGGATCGCGATCTCATCCCATCTCCACCATGAGCTCTATAAAGGGCTAGTTTATTTCCAGAAAACCCTAGCAGCGCTCTCATACACGGCGGCCACTGTTGTGGCATCACCGAATCTTGAAAACCGAGGAGAAGACTGTAGCCTATTTCCATTGCCGGAGCACTATCACTCGTGAACACCACGACCATCTATTCCTCCTGTAAGCCTTTTATTCTTGAAATCATATACAGAAGAGATGAAAACTTAGTGACCTACTCCTATTAATATGAACTCGTGATTATATGTAGCAGTTTAAAGATCAGGAACTAATGGATTAAGTTAAGGCTATGAGAGGGTTCCATGACTTATTGGTTGTCATGGTATTGGCCAGAGAAAGTAGGCAGTGATAGTATGTATTCATTAATTATTTTACATTCAAATTCTCATTGATAGAAATACATATCAAGCCATGAGATAACTTGGCGAAAGAGAGAGAGAGTATTATTGATCAAGTGTTGAGGGTGTAGAATATGAGATTATTCTAGGTTAGCAATGTAATATTGATGGAGAAAATCTTAATTAGGGTTATGTTCTTAGAGGATAAGAGTAGTAAAGCCACCGCTGCTAGTATGGAGTTTGATGAATTCCTGAGTTATTTGTACATCCTTACGAGAGTGAGAGGAAGGGTATGAAAGGTTGGTAATGGTAATAGTATGGGTTTGGAGTTGTTAGCATAGTCTGTTGGTATTTATAGGAAGTTTCCAATGAGATGTTACTATGAATTGTGATTTTTTGTAAGTACAGGAGTACTCAGGGGGATGCTTATTCATGGGTTACTGCAGTTGTATAGATGAGAGTAGTTAAGGATTGATGAATGAGAAGTAAGGGTAATAGTATGTGTTTAAGGGTTATAGATTGATGAAGTTGTAAGAATGAAGGGTAGACTAAGTTGTTTAAGTACGTAGTTTAGAGGTTGGGTTGTGATTTTCGATACATACTCTTAGGTGATCTTATGCTTACTGGTTTTCAAAGGACAATTGCATGAGTATTAGCTAGGTGTACACATGCCTCATGAAATAGAAGCCATGGTTTCTATTAGGTAAGTAGGGATGCGTGCAAGGGGTTAGGCTCCAAGAAATGCCAAGGGTTACCAGATTGGTAACTAAGCATGCATGAATACAAAGGGGAGGCTGCATGCATAGACCCTGAAGAATACTTGTGTATGTTCCTTTGTTTTCATGTTAGTTTAGAGATAATAAGGTGGAGCATGTTGAAGTTCCATTTGTGATAACCCCTTTGTGATTAAAGTACAAGCATAAGCAGGGGGTAAACCTTTATTTTTCTTAAGATGCTAGGTGTTATATATTCATCGTCTATGACCAGTACATAGGCGTGCATATGTTAAGTCAGTAATGATCTTGCTTAAGAAAGAATGAGTGAAGTTAGAAATAGTTAATGGCCTGCAGTCTAGCTGCCAGTTTCAAGGGATAATTGGGTTGTTTGTAATTCCCCGATCGGGATGTGCAGCACACCGTTAAAAATATGAGGGAAAGCCCTTTCTTACGAATCCTAGATCAGTCAGATCGGGTTCCCGGATTAGAAAGTATAAGTAGTTCATTATGACTGCACATAATGTCCAAAATTCTGCATTAACACTAATTATAATAATAAAAGTCTTTGGTTATGGTAATGATACTGAGATATAGTTCGCTTTACTAGATTTGGACATAGATACACGTCAGGAGGAGATTGTATGGGATTCCAGGCTTCGCAAATAGAGGTAAGATACTCTTGCCTAGCTTCCACCCATCTTTGGGTTTTCTTGACTTTGATGATTGCTATTTGTTAGTGATGCAGGAGGCTCGCGTCAAATGTTGCCGGGTTGGCGGGTCAACGTAAAGATGGGAAGTTATCGAGTTAATTTCAAGATTGGGTCGGTTTTGGGTGTGGTTCGGTATTTTGGCCATAACTTTGGCTACCGATATCAGAATAGCTCGTTCGACCCCAATTCGGAAAGTTCTTTGCGACGCACACGACATGGGTGTCATATTTGAGAGAATTTTAGTTATTTTTTTCTATTTTTAGAAATATTTTATCCTCCGAATTAGGGTTTCGGTATTTTTTCTATTTTTAATAATATTTTATATGCCAGATTAGGATAGGATTTGAATCCGATTTGATCTCGGATTTTTAAGAGTTATCTGATTTATTTAAAGTTTTAAATTTAGATAATTTTAGTTTTAAATAATAATTTGTCAACTTTGGCAAATTTAGATAAAATTGTAGGGTTTCTAGGTTAATCTTTTGAGGCTATTTAACTCGGCTTGTGGGTTAGTTTTTTATTATTGAATTCTGAATAATAATTTTACTTTTGGATTTTCAGAAATTTTTCATGCCCCGACCCGGATTCCAGGCCTCGAGAATGCTCAAACGGCCGTACCCAAGTAGAGATGCACCTCACTCGGTCACAAGGCCTAAGAAAAATCATAGCAGATAACAAATAACTCAAATTTAATAATAAGATAATATCAGAGTCACGGAGAAAATAAAATTAATAAGGGTTTACATGCCCCACATATGGTCGAGGCCCTACAAGGGTCCTACAAAATAAACTTCTCTCACTCAAAAGAATATGAGGTCCTCAAACATCAACAAAGTCAACCCAGCCCCTCGCATAGCTCCCGAGTCCGAGTCACCTACTCCTCGGGACCTAAAAAAAAGAAAGAAGGGAAACAAGTGTGTGAGCTTTCGAATGGAAAGCTCAGTAAGTACCCTGCAGGACTCACAAAGAACATGATATGACAACAACCATTAAGGTCAACAACAAGTGGGGACCAGGTCCCAAACCATCCAACTCTAGGGGTCTCAGTCCTACCACAAAGATCTAAACAAAGGTAGGGACCCCTAAGACAAACTCAGGCCTCGGGCTCTGGAAAAGGAAATTAGCAATTGTCCCCCGGTCAGCATCATCAGCCTCAGTTGGAACGACCCTCCGGTCGTGAGTTGGTAGAGCCACCTCCCGTGCACGTCGACGTGGTCAGCGTATCAATCCCACTGACGGGCCGGACAACCAGAGTTTCACTCCTTCTTTGGCATGGGATACAAGAGCGTCGGGGTGTCCTCGTCCCCGCACGCCCTGCAAACGGAGCACCCACGCTCCACTGATCCGGGCAGAAAACTAACCAAAAAACTAGGGATGCCAACATCCCGAAAACAACCATACATGATCAAAAGGAATCTAATCAACAAGGAAAACATATATATGCATGTATGTGATCAGCAAACATCAATTCAACAAATCAAGAAACATGATAACAACAATATTATGAAAATAGCAAAGCCAAGGAACAACAAAGTCAACAAAACCCATTGCTGGGTTGGGGGCCAGTAGGTGCACTTACCTCTACCGAGAATCTACTTGGTCGCTTTGAGATCCTCCTGACGTGTCCTTACGCTCTACGTCAATATCTGCTAATATAGTCTATATCAGTAACGGCAATAGCTCATAAATTCTCGATGTACATGCAAGTTTCACTATGTGGGTCCTAGTCTAATCCGATGGGCCCACATTATAATCAATGTCATTTTCCTTTTAAAGATCTGGACCTCTTTCTTTAATCAAAAGTTATGTATACCCGAGTGGTTAGGGCGCCCCATTATAGCCGTGGGGTCTTTGTTTCGAATCCCATTGTTCCCTTTATTTCTTTTTATGACCTGGTTAGATCTAACCTCTTTATGAGTGTGTTCTTTCTTAACTAATTAAACCTTACTATTTCTCTAAATGTGGCAAGGTGGCCTGGTGGCTAAAGCCCACTATGTTTCTTATGAGGTCTTGAGTTCTAATCCCCTCTTCTATCATTTATTTCCTTTTTCTTTTACTAACCTGATCACACTTGGTCAGACCCAACCTTTCAATTTGATTGAACCCAATCCCTTTATTGTAACTCGATCCAAACCAATTTTAAGTTGATTAAACCAAGTTCACTCATCAATGGATCTATCCCTACCCAATGTGGTTGGACCCAACTTACTTGAGTTAACCCATTTACTTACTCCAGATCTGACTTGATCTAACCGGTTTAGTTTTAAAATTTCAAACTCAATCCAATCCAATTTAATTGAATTCTGGTTTGGCCTATTTAACTTGGTTAAACCAAGTCGACTCAATCTAATTTATTATAATGGATCAAGTCTAACCCAAAGTGATTGGACCCAGCTCAATCTTTTTCATTGAGTCCATTCTTTACTTGATTAGGCCTAACAGATTCAGCTTCACCCAATCTCCAATTTTATTGAGTTCATCTCCAAAACCGGTTAACCATAATCCATTAGCCACTTAACCCCATTTCATTTAAACGGGTTCACTCACCCCAACTCAAACCGGGTCCTGACCCATCTCCCCCGCACCTGAGCCTGGGCTGAAGAGATGGCGGCGCTCTGACCACGTGCGGTGGTCACCAGTGGGCTCGTGGGCGACTAACACCCTCCCGCCACCAAGTCTCCACAGTCTGAGGATGCCTTGCACGTCGTGAGCGCCTTTTGGAGTGGAGGGTCACTGGTTTCTTCTTCCTTCGTCGGAGTATGGCTGTTCACGGCCTGCTCCCTTCCCTCCTGCATCCAGTCCCACAGCAAAAGACAAACGAGGGTCGGAGAGCTCCTCCGGTGTCTACTCTTATATCTATATACATGTATGGTAGTCTTCTAAGAATAAGAGGGAAGGGGAGGCTCACCGGACGATTGTCGCGCTCGAGGTGCTCCACAGCCAGTCGGAGAAGGTCAAAGGGTGGCAGTACTCCTTTGCTCGATCTTCTGTATTGTTCTCAGTGGGTACCCCTGCTCGGAGTATGGTGGAGATCCCCGCTCTTTCTCTTGGCTCTTCCCTCCTCTTCCGCAACCTGAGATTGTGATCTTTTCCTCCCTCTTGGTGGAGACGTTGGCTGTTAGGGTTTTTTGCGACTTGGTTTATTCTTATAGGGTTAACGGGGGGAAAAGCCGGGATGGATCACGATCCCCTTGATCGCGAGTGAATTTGAAACATTGCCATCCTTGTCCCTCTGGTGATTTCAAGGAAGAGAGCGGCGTGTGATGTAGCTCACTGGCGGAGAAAGGGACAGGTGGTGGTGCCTCATGATCGGCACAAACACATCCGACGGCGTGTACCCACTATATGGTTATGAGCATAGGATCTGCCTCGTATCTGTGCCTCATCTGAATGGATAATGGCGATCAAGCGTTGATAGATGGTAGGATTTTAACAAGTTGCCTCGAACTTACTCGATCTCCAAAGATAAATGGTCCAGATCATTCATAACCTTTGAGAGTAGATGGAAGGCTGGGATTATATCTCGTGCCTTGAACTTAAAACAAATCTCATCAGATGGGCGTTCCAGATTGCTTCATCTTAAAGAGAATAGATAAAAGGCCAGGATCTATTTCTGTTCCGAGAACTTAAACCACCATCGTGGATGGACGGCTCGGGTCTACCCTCACGGTGGGGTCACTTATTAAAGCCTCATTTTTGCCTTGTATCCAACACATCTGATAGATGAGTGCTCCAGATCTTCCCACGTGGCATGCATCCCAACCCTTCATCTATTCTCTTCTAATCTCCACCATTCAGTCATTAACCATGCATGTCTCCCATGGAGTTTTACACATAAGTCCTCCAACTCTTGTCAGGTTACATGAAGGTCCTCCTTCTATGAAAGGAGCAAAATTTCATCAAGTCCCTAGAATTTTTGAAATTATGAATTAGTCCCTAACAGCCCCAATTAACTCCAATTTAGGAATTTAACCAATTATTCCTTCTTTTCCAATTAAGTCCAAGTAATTCCAAACTTGGAGAATTCCTTTAGTTAAAAAAATATTTAAAGAACAATTTAAAAACTATTTATTGATCAACTAATTACTTAAATAGTAATTAGGAAATTTTATTCCAACAAAATTTTAAACAGACCCGACTTTGGGGACATTTATTCATGAACCTAATTTTTAAGGAAATTACTAGAAAAATTTTATTCCCCTAAAATCCTTGGATTTTACAGATTTCTCTTTGTTTATCTTTCTCTTTGTCCTCTTCCTTGCGATCCCCCTTTGGATCCGGCTAGCCAGCGGGTTAATCTCTACCTTGCTCGGCGTCAGTTGGTATCGGAGGTCATCTTCTTCTTGTGGTATCAGCATCAATGGCTGGAGGTCGTGGTGGCCATGGTGGTCATCGTGGTGGACATGTTCCGGCAGAGAAAGGTCTATCCCGAGACCCAAACTCCTTTGAAGCGTAAACAAGGATCTACAAAGGCAAGTTGCGGAGTTAACCCAACCCTTGATGATCAAGGATTTGCAGAGGCAAGTCAAGAAATTATCAAGGCGTCTGGCTGTGATCGATTTTGGTCATGGTTGTCATGGGCAGGTTCCAGCTGAGGAAGTCCAGTACCATAATCATAGCAATCAGAGGTTTGGCCAACCAATCTACCAACCCATCTACGACGATGATGATGAGGAGGAGATCTCGTACATCTTCAACGATGATGGGGAGGAGGAGATTTTGCCCATCTTTAAGGATGATGCGGAGGAGGAGATCTTGCCCATCTATGACGACTACAAGGAGGAAATTGGCAAGCCTAAGGAGGAGATAGTGAGCCCGATCACCCATCTATGATGATGATGGGGCTAGCATTGTGTTGATATCCCAATAGGAGGAAAACCCTCCTGGCCCAATAACCAACACTACTAACCTACTTTCTATCTCCAAGGTTTTGCATGAGAACAAGCACGGAGATCCAGACCTACCGACAGAGGTGTAGTCAAACTCGGGGTCGAGTTCTTTCCAACCCAGGGTAATTGATACAGGAGGCTCAAGTCAAATGTTGCTGGGTTGGTGGGTCAACGAAAGACGGGAAGTTATAGAGTCAATTTCAAGATTGGGTCTGTTTTGGATGTAGTTCGGTATTTTGGCCATAACTTTGGTTGCCGATATCAGAATCACGCGTTCGACCCCAATTCGGAAAGTTCTTTGCGGCTCACATGAAATGGGGATGTCATATTTGCGAGAATTTTAGTTATTTTTTTCTATTTTTAGAAATATTTTATCCGCTGAATTAGGGTTTCTATCTTTTTTTTCTATTTTTGGTAATATTCCATATGCCGTATTAGGATATGATTTGAATCCGATTTGATCTCGGATTTTTAAGAGTTATATGATTTGTTTAGAGTTTTAAATTTAGATAAGTTTAGTTTTAAATAATAATTTGTCAATTTTAGCAAATTTAGATAAAATGATAGGGTTTCTAGGTTAATTTTTTGAGGCTATTTAACCCGACTTGTGGGTTAGTTTTTCATTATTGAATTCTGAATAATAATTTTAATTTTGGATTTTTAGAGATTTATCTCTATTTATCTTTCTCTTTGTCCTCTTACTTGCGATCCCCCTTTGGATACAGCTAGCCCGTGGGTTAATCGCTACCTCGCCCGAGGTCAGTTAGCATGCTTGTTTGTTTCATGATGATTTGTTTATTGATTTCATACACATACTTGTTTCTTCATATTGATTCTTCGATATTTATGTGTATGGTGGATGTGTTTGGGGTAAAGTTTACTGAACATGATGATCCGCTGATCGGCATGTGGTCGTGGAAACATGTGAGCCTATGCTCCATCCGGATAGGAGTGTATTAGTTTCACTACTTGTTTGTTGAATGCTCACTGAGCATTATGATCCGGACGATACCGTGGAGACTCGTGGTGCTTGTGTGTAGGCTGGGTAGGTATGCGTCTGCTGAGTATGCGTACTCCCTGAAAATAGCCTCCTGTTGACCGACATAAGACCATTGAGACACGCGATACTTGTGTTGGCTGGGTAGGTGTGTATAGGTTGAGTTTCATTCTTCCGCCCGGATCAGTGGAGCGTGGAAGCTCTGTTTGGGGAACGTTCAAGGATGCGACACCCTGACGTTTCAGCTCACCATGCTAAAGGGACGATACTCTGGTTGTCTTGGGGAACGTTCAGGGACGAGACACCCTGAAGTTTCAACTTGCCATACCAAAGGGATGATACTCTGGTTGTCCTGCCCATTTGTAGGGGTGATTCGCTGACCGTGTCGACACGTACGAGAGGTGGCGCTACTGAGATTACGACCTGAGGGCCATACGATCGAATGGTCGATTACAGCCAAGGCTGTTGTTGCTGACCGGGGATCGTTTGCTGAGCTTCATTATTGGAACTCTCTTGCAGAGCCTAAGTGCTACTGTTGGATAGAAGTTGCTGCCGTTGTTATTGTTTGTGGTAGACTCCTAGGATTGGGATTGTAGGGGCGTGGCCCTATTTGTTTAGATTGATGATTTTTTATTCATTCATATTATGACTTATCTTTTATCATTTGTGATTTGCTTTATTGTGATCCATGCCGGGTACTTACTGGGCTTTTGTCATGCCCCGACCGGGATTCCGGGACCTCGGCCACGTGAGCAGATCGGCCGTAACCAAGTTAGGCGCACCTCACTTGGCTACAAGGCCTATGTAATCAAAAGAAGATATCATAATAACAAGATAATAAAGTTCAAGTATCAAATTTAAAAGAGTCTCAACGGAAATAAAAATAAAAGGGTCCAGATGCCCTACAGAAAGCCAGGCCCTATATGGGTCCTAAAATAAAGTCTCTCACACACAAAGAAAAGTAAAAAGAGATCCTCGGACCTCTGCAAGATAACCCAACAAGCCTCTATTGGTAACAGGTGTGGTAGGCGGGACGGTGGCGGCGCCTGATCCAGTTGCCTCTGTTCCTGTATATACCCTATCATCTCTCTCATGAGATCCATCATGGAAATACGGGGTACCTCCCCCGTCGGATCAGGGTATGTAGCATGTGGCCATGTATTTCCTGATTGAGCAGGAAGCTCCTGCTCAACCTCCATCTCAACTGGCGATGGTGGAACCTCCTCCACAGGTGGCTGGGGTATCTCCTCTACCGGAGGCTGAGGCACTGTTGTGCAGCGAGGCTGTTCACGAGGCCGTCCACATCCGCCTCTACCACTCATCTTAGAACTGTCAGACAACTAGTAGAGTTAAAACAATACATAGACGAGCAATAATAGAATAGTCTTATTTTATTCCATAATTCGAAAATAGAATTTGTAGTTTATACAACTCAAACAGTTCGTAAGACTACAAAATTTATTCCTAACAACAAGAACTAGACACAATCCTCCCTATCCGGGGATAACGGGGTGTAAGTGACATATGGTACATCATTCGATGCCAAAAACCCGTTCATACTCGCAGGCCCTCTGCTTGGTCTAGGAAGGTCCTCAGCCAACGGGCCTCTCCTCCTGGTACCGGATGGAGCCGCAAGACTCCTGTGATAATCACGAGCCATGCTTACACACCGGTGAACCCTCGGCCTTGCCTCAGCTGTCGCTGGACTAGTATCTCCACCACAGCCTGAATCCTATCGATGCGATGATTAGTAGCCTCGATAGCCATCCTCAACTCAGCTAAGACACTCCCAGGATCCGTAAAGTCATCAGCTTGTGGCGGTGGAGTGTTCTCACGTACTGACTCCACGTCCTCAGATGACGACGATACCTGAAAATATCTTCATCCATGATATACGACTCGAGATATCTTTGCTTTCTCTGTATTAAAGCAAAAACGTTAGTCCATTGTTTTCGCAAATACTCTACCAAACCCAACACTCAGTTCAACTATTTGACTAAGTCACTAGGGCAACTAGGGTGTCTATTATCTGCATTTCTCTAATACTACCTTAATCTGTCACGCCCCGACCCGGATTCTGGGACCTCGGGCACATGAGCAGACCAGCCGTAACCAAGTAAGGAGCACCTCACTCGGCTACAAGGCCTGTGTAATCAAAAGCAGATATCATAATAACAAGATAATAAAGTTCAAGTATCAAATTTAAAAAAGTCTCAGCGGAAATAAAAATAAAAGGGTCCAGATGCCCTACAGAAAGCCAGGCCCTATATATGTC
Organism: Dioscorea zingiberensis; assembly: GCA_026586065.1. Classification (NCBI taxonomy): domain Eukaryota; kingdom Viridiplantae; phylum Streptophyta; class Magnoliopsida; order Dioscoreales; family Dioscoreaceae; genus Dioscorea; species Dioscorea zingiberensis. Next base: position 45,560,562 of record CM048819.1, on the reverse strand, counting down.
CTAAAATAAAGTCTCTCACACACAAAGAAAAGTAAAAAGGGATCCTCGGACCTCTGCAAGATAAACCGACCCTCGATCGACTCCTGAGCTCAAGTCTCATACTCCTCAGGATCTGAAAAGGAAAGAACAAGTGTGTGAGCTTTCAAATGGAAAGCCCACTAAGTACCCCTGCGGGGTTCATAAAATCATAATATCAATAAAATGATCATCAAAACAAACAATAGGAGAACGCCCCTCAAAAGCTATCACTAGGAGTCTACCACAAACAATCAAAACGGTAACGACTCCTACTACAGTAGCCCTCAAGCTACGCAATGACTTCCAAAAGAAGCTCGGCAAACGTCTCCCCTGGCCAGCATCATCAGAGACTTGTTGGAACTTGACCCTCTGGACATGCGGTCCGCAGGTCGCATGTCTGTAGCGCCACCTCTCGTACGTGTCGACACAACCCACTGACGGGCATGACAACCAAAGTATCGTCCCTCTCGCATGGAAAGCCGAAACGCCAAGGTGTCCCGTCCCTAAGCGTTCCCCAAATGGTGCCCCCACGCTCCACTGAATCCGGACGGAAGACCAACACCAAAACAGGGATACCAACAACCCGAAACAATCAAACATGCTCAACAAGAATCCAAATAATCATGGAAGCATGAATGAACTCAAGGCAATATCAAACATGATAATAAATGAGCCAAAGGAAACTCCGTGTTTGTGTCTAAAATATATATATATATATATATATATATATATATATATATATATATATATATATATATATGTATATGCATTGAAAATAAAATGTGCCAATGTTTGAAAGGGGCCAATACTAAAATATTATGATTAAATATTTTGAAATAAGTTGAAATTAAAATATTTTAATTTCAAATAAAAATATGTATCTGGTCATATCTGGAGGCAAGCTAAGGACACGAATCCCGAGCCTAGCTAAGGACATAGATTCCAATATAACTTGAGAACACATATCTCGAGTAGATCTCAAATTTCAAGATAGCTTGAGAACACAAATCTCGAGGCAATATCAAATCTCAGATATCCCGAGAATACGAATCAAACAATATCAAGATAGCCCGAGAATACAAATCTCGAGGCAATCTAAAGAAATATAAATTCTACGATAATCCACGGACACAGATCCCGAGGCAAATCCAAGACAATCCAAGAGAACAAATCCTAAGGCAATTTGGGAAAATATAAATATAGTTTCCAAAAACAACAAAAAAAAATCAATCAAATTAAAATCAAATCCAATTAGAATTTGGATTTTAAAAAAAAAAGGGAATATCAATCAAATCAAATTAAAATTTAAATGTTGATCTTATTAGTCAAGATATATTTTGAATTAATTAAGAAAAAATCAATCAAATCAAAATTTAAATCATGATCTCATCAAAATTTAAAAAAAAAATCAAATCAAATCAAAACTTAAATCCTGATTTATCTAAATTTAAAGACTAAATCAAATCAAAATTTAAGTTATGATTTTTTCATGGTGTGAAATAGGTTTATCTAATCCTCTTGGGTTTGATAAATAGGAGGGGCTACGAGAAGGAAAGGAAGAGATCCCCTATCATGTAACTTATAAAAAATCTTCCGGCTCACTTATGTAGGCCGCCCGCCCGCCGTCGACCAAGTCTTCGGCTCCCTTGTGGAGGCTGCCACCGCCCGTCGTCGTTGTCAACCCATACTAAATCCCGGCTCCATTGTGGAGGCCGCCGTCGCTCATCGTCGATTAAGCTTTCGGCTCCCTTGTGGAGGCCTCACCACTCGTCGTCGATTAAGCTTCTGGCTCCCTTATGGAGGTCGTCGCCGCTCGTCATCGATCAAGTTTCCGACTCCCTTGTGGAGACCGTCGCCGCCCATCATCGCCGCCAAGCCAAACGTCGGCCCCCATGTGGAGGTCATCACCGCTGGCCCTCATCAAGCTCCCGTCACCGCCAGAGAAGAGAGATAAAAAAAAGGATTTAAAAAAAGAAAGAAAAGAAAACGAAAAAAAAGAGAATAAAAAAATGGAGAAGAGATGAAATGGAGAGAGGCGGCAAAACAAGGAAAGTAAAATAAATACATAAATAAATAAATAAAGAGGTGAAAGAGGGTGAGAGAAGTGAAACAAAAAAAGGAGAAGTAAAAAAATTAAAAAAAATTAAAAAAAATAGAGGGACGGGTGGAACAGTAAATTTTTTTTTTGAAAGAATCGTGACAAAAAAAACATGAATAAAATCTGCATATTCAGAATATTAAAAAAAAATCTAAAATTTCAGATAAGCCCTCAAAAAATTCTGAATTTTTGGAATATAAAAAAAAAAATCTGAATTTTCAGATAAATCCTAAAAAAATCTGAATTTTCATAATATAAAAATCTGAAAAATCATAAATTTTTTTTCTGCTTTTCAAAAATTTCAAAAAAATCCTCAAATTTTTTTTTTCTGAATTTTAGAAAAAAATAAAAAATCTGAAGTTTCAAAAAAATCCACAAAAATTTCATTAATTTACAAAAAAAAAGAAAGGGCGGGGAAAGAGGCAATATACATCTACATAAAAAAATATATACATAACACGCATCTCGATGCAATGATGGAGCACACATCTCGAGGCGAATAATGAAATATAAATCTCAAAAAATGACATGTATCTCGATGTGATGATGGAATACACATCTCGAGGCTGATAATGATATACAAATCTCAAAGCAATGAAGTGTGCATCTCAAGGCGGCGAAGCACACATCCTCTGAAATTGCATACATCTTGAGGTGGCTATGGAAAGTGCATCTCAAGGCGGTCAATAGAAATTAAATCACAAAACTGCACGGGTTTTGAGGTGGCGATAGAGCACTTATCTCGAGGCGGTCGATAAAACCCAAATCTCAAAGTGGCACACATCCCGATGCGACCAAGTAACACACATCTCGGAATGGCTGATATAAAATATAAATATCAAAGTGACACACATCTCAATGTGGCGATAGAACACGCATCTTGAAGCGGATTATGAAATACCAATCTTAAAGCGGTATGTGCATCTCGATGCAACCGATGAAGTACAAATTCTAAATTGGCACAAATCTCGAAGCAACAATAAGCATGCATCTTGAGGCGGTTAATAAATACAAATTTCAAAGCGAGACATATCTCAAGACGGTGATGAAACACTCATCTCGAGATGGTCAATACAAACCTAAATCCTAAAGCGGTGCAAATCTCAAGGCAGCGACGAAGCATGCATTTAAGGCGGCCGATGAAACAAAAATTCCAAAGTAGCGATGCATACGTTGCAAGGCCGAAGGCGGGGTCATTTAAATAAATAAATAATAATATACAATAAATGAATTATTTTTTTCATTGCCTCTATTTGTATTTATGCCCTTAATCGGAGGTTCCCAAGACTCTGTCTGGAGTAATTAATAATAGAGGCTTGCCTCTATTAGGAATGAAAGAACCAACAATAAAAATAAATAAATAAATAAATAAACGACATTTGTGATTCTATGTGTCGCCTGATGTCTCTTCACAGACACGATGCCGGGCGGGTATTTTTGATCTCACACTCCGAAGAGTGCGTACGAGGCAAGTGTACTTACCTCAACAATGACGTCTGGGATTACTCAACAAAAATCCCTCCTATCACTTGTCTACGTTGTAACTTGATAGTAAAAACCTATATCTGCATCGACAACATCTTAAAATTTCTAGTTGAACATGCATGATGCCCTAGTCGCTTCCTTTTATTCCACAGGAACAAAAGACTTACCAGGCGTTCGTTCTCCTGTTTTCCTATTTTTTTTCCCGATCCTCCTCCTTCTCTGGTTCCATCAGAGGAGTTTTGTTGCTCCATCTCTCTCTTACTCTCAATCTCTCACGCCGGTGAAGGTTTTCTGACGCTTAGAGATGGTGGGACTGCGTTGGCGGCTTCTTGGGTTCCCACAGACCCTCCCCTCTTATGCGACTCAAGGACGAGATTGAAATCGCGTTGATAGCGGGGTCAGTGCGTTCACAATCGGACCCTTTCCATCTGTGGATGTCCATTGATCGCGGCGGAGATGAGATTTCACGTGGTGGTACTTGCGGGCGGGAAGACGACGTCGTCTCGAGATCAAGTCTCCTCAGAAGATAGCTGCTCGGATCAATTGCATGAGATCCAAAGGAGGAAATCATATTAGAAATCCTCGGATCCATCAAACGCTCAGATGGACGATCCATGATCAAGAGAGGTGGACGGTTTTATCAAACCGCTTTGCCTCGAACTCAAAAGAAAGCTCGGATGAGTGGCTAAGATTACTCCTAGTCTCTGAGAGTAGATGGAAGGCTGGGATCTCATCTCACACTTCAAACTTAATACAAATATAAGATGAACGGTTTAGATTATTGCACGTGTGATGAGGATGAAAGGCTTGGATCATATCCCTTGCCCTGAACTTAAGTGGAGATCTTTGATAAGTGGTTGGGATTTGTCCGCACGGTAGGAGTGCACACATCATCGTATTGGCACTTGGAATGGATTGTTGGATGCAGCCTATTTGCCTCGAACTTAAACACCATCTCACGATCTTTTGATCGTGGCCGTCCATTCCCTTTGAACTGTTTTGAGAGATTTCTCGTGCACTTTTTCAAATACCCCCCTTAACTTCTTCCAGGTTACAAATTGGTCCCTCTTCTGTGAGAGAAGTAAAATTCAAATCAAGTCCTCAGACTTTTATGAAATTACAAATTAGTCCCTAACAGCCCCAATTAACTCTAATTAGAGTTTTAATTTAGTCAACCTTGTTTATCCAAATAAATCAAGTTTTGAGAATTTATTTTATTTACCAAATTAATTAGAGTAAATTTAAAATCCATTTATACCAATAAAATCTTGGATTTACAACTTTCCTTTCGAAAGCATACCCACTTGTTTCTCTTTCTTCTCTTTTCAGATCCTGAGGAGTAGGGGACTCAGACTCAGGAGTCGTGCAAGGGACTGGGATAGCTTGCAGAGGTCCGAGGACTTCATTTATTTTCTTTGTGTGTGAGACATTGATTATAGGACCCTTGTAGAGCCCTAACCTATGTAGGGTATTTGAACCTTTCATTCTTTATTCCGCTGTAAAACTCTGATTATCACTTATATTATTTGGAACATTTTCTATGTATTTGTTTTACCTAGGCCTTGTATCCGAGTGAGGTGCGCCTCTGCTTGGGTTTGGCCCCTAGAGCATGTTTGAAGGATTTCCAACTGTACGGATGGGAAGATCATCGAAAAATAAACTAGCCTGTCATTTCATACAATTTGGTGACCGTTTGGTCCTCACACTTAATGGTTGAAATTCTTAACTATTAAAATTTTCCTAAAATAAGAACCGTTAAGTAGGAGGACCAAACGGTCACCAAATTGTATGAAAATTGACAGACTAGCTTATTTTTCGATGATCTTCCCATCCGTATAGTTGAAAATACTTCAAACATGCCTGTGGGCTGTAGGGAGGCGCCGGATCAGCATGTTGATCCTACCGCCCCGAGCATAGTAGAACCTCTGTGTGTATACCTCTGTGTGTATATATATATATATATATATATATATATATATATATATATATATATATATATATATATGTGTGAAATCCAAGATTTTCTTTTAATTAGAATAAATTGATTTTTAATATTTTGGTGGTTTAGTAAGTTTTTTCCCAAAAACGTAAATTATTTAAAAAGTGAAGGTTTAATAATTAAAAACCTAGTTGGGTTTAATTATTAAAACCAAGGGCATTTTGGTAAATTTAGCATGTTTGGAGAACATGAAGGGAACATGTAAATAAACATTAGTTTATTTAATTAATTGATTAATTTAGTTAAAGGAAATGTCCAAGTTTGGAATTTATTGGATTTGTTTAAAGAAAAGTGAATAATTGGTTTTAATGTGATTACCAAAGGTACTTTAGTAATTAAGTGAGAATGAGAAACTAGGAATGAAATAATTAAATTTTTGGAATTAAAGTTTATGATAATAGATAGGTAATTGATTTAATCTATTAAAGGAAATCCCCAAGTTTAGAATTAATTAGATGTGATTGAAGAAAAGGGAATATTTGGTTAAATCCTTAAATTGGAAATTAGTTGGGATTGATTGGAAGAGAAAGAATAATTTGATAATTCCTAAACTTGGGTTTAATTGTGGGTGTTAGGGATGAATTGGCAATTTTATAAAGATTGGGGGACTAGAAAGAAATAGTACCCTTCTCACGGCCAGAGGACTATTTTGTAAAGCAGAAGAAAATTAGGGACTTAAAAGGAAATTGCTTCTCTCTGAGAGGAGGACTAAATTGTAATACCAAGTGAGTCTAAGGACTAGAATAATATTCCTCTCTCTCTCACAGCGAGGGACCTGCATGGGATTGTATGAAAGTGTAGGGGGTTATTGGTCAAATGCCATGGGAAACCATGCACAGAGAGAGAGAGAGAGAGAGACAGTTGAGAGAATGAACGACTGGGATTGAAGATCATAGGAAGTTTGGATCGCAAGGCGATGATCCAACCGTCCAACGCAACTACTAAAATGATGGTACGTGTGCCCTCACCATGCGGGCCGATCAGAGACGTCCATTTGAGGTTGACAATTAAGTTCGAGGCATGAGCGCATCTGTGAGCCGTTCATCACCAAACAACCCTGGGCGTCCATCAAACGTAGTGACGGATCCGAGAGATTGTGAACTAATCCTCACTGTTGAACCGTTATGGATCGATCTCAGCCGCTTGTCTGATCAAGAGCTGGTCCAGAGGCAACGCCTTCTTCTTCTCCACCACCGCCAGCGTGACGCCACGAGGGAGAAACCCTAGCTCCTCGCCGGTTATGGAAATAACTCATTTTGGAAGGTTGGTGAATGAATAACATGGCGAATCCTCAACCAAGGAGATCGATATCGCCTCTACATGCACCTCGGCTCCCTATATAAACGTCTGAGGAGGGACCCTGAAGCACACCAAACAAACGATGACCTTCTCCACCGTGAAGGATTGAGAGCAAGAGAGAAGAGTCGTTCTCTGACGAGGCCAAGGGAAGGAAGAGCTCGGGGACAGTAAGACAGTCGCCAGGGGGTGGTGATCGGAACTAAGGCGACGGCGGCGAGGACCTTCTCACAAAGGACAACGACAGGCAGAGCACTCCGGTGAGCCCTTCTACCTTGTTTCATTTAAGTTTGCTCGTAAGCATGCATGCATCAAGGTTAGTAGGCCGGGGAGAGCGCGAGAAGAGAGCAAGGACCGCTGCCGATTAGGGACTGTGCCGGCCGATAATGGGTGGGGAGAAACAGATAATTCTCGGCTCCTGGAGATGCTCACGATGAGTAGAGACCTCTAACGGTGAGGACACTGATGGGGGAGGGCGAGCCGGCCACCATTGAGTCACCGCCGACCATCGAGGAGCTGGAGCGCCACCAAATACGCATGAGTCCCCTGGCCTGTGGAGGAAGACGAGTTAGGAAATTAGTTAATTAGTTAACTAATTAAAAAAGATGGATTAAAATTAAATTAAATAAGTTAAGATTAGTTAAGTTAATTAATGGTTATGCTTTAATCATTTTAACAAAATGATTAGATCAAGTCAAGTGTAGTTAAATCAGGTGGGTATAAAATGAATTAAATCTTGGGTTGGGTCAGTCGGTTGAGAGAAAGACGCTCATGGTTGGGTCTGATCAAATGGGTTGGGTCAACCAGTTAGCTAGTTGGTCGGGTTTCATCAATTTGGAATGGATTTAACTCGGGTCAGGTTGAGATGACTTGGTTGGGTCAGAAGAATTGGGCCTTGGTCTAATCAACTAACAAAAAATAAAAAGGAATAAAAAGGTTGTGAGAGGAGAGGTTTGAACTTGAGACCTATCGGGTGGGCTTGGTGGGCCTTAACCACCAGGGCCCTCTTTCACTTGTGATAAAGCAAACTAGGTTTCGTTAGTTATAGCTAAGGAAGGAAATAACAGGGAATAAATGGTAAGTGGAGAGAGTTGAACCAGAAATCTCTTCAAAGGGTGTGGTGGGCCTTAACCACCAAGCTACTTGGGTTTGTTCTGTATAAACGGTCAAGTATAAGTATTTAAGGACTATGTCATAGTGAATAAAAGGAAGGCCCATTAAGCTAGGTCGGGCCCAATTAGAACATCTTGCATACACATCTAGAATCATACGATATTGCAAATTACTGATATAGGATATATTATCAGGTTGAGAGACAGAGTTGTGACAGGCGGGGATTCAGCTGAAAAACCCCGGTCGACTTTATTGAGGTAAGTACACTTGCCTCGTACCCACTCTTCAGAGTATTCTTTGGCCTTGCTTGTATCATGTTATTTAAATGATTGCCTTTATTTTTTATAGAATTCTTTTGAGCATGCTTGGTTGTTTCGGGATGTTGGTATCCCTGTTTTGTTGTTTGGTCTTCCGCCCGGATTCAGTGGAGCGTGGGGGCTCCGTTTTGGAAACGCTCAAGGACGGGACACCCTGGCGTTTCGTTTTGCCATGCCAGAGGGACAATACTCTGATTGTCCTGCTCATCAGTGGGGGTGATTCGTTCGCCGTGTCGACACGTACAAAGAGGTGGCGCTACCGACATGGATCTGAGGATTGTACGACCGGAGGGTCGAGATCCAGCAAGTTGCTGATGATGCTGGCCAGGGGAGATATCTTGATGAGCTTTCCTTGGAACTCATTGCAGAGCCTGAGAGCTACTATAGAAAGGGGTCGTACCTTTGTGTTTGTTGTAGTAGACTCCTAGGATGTATTTTGAGGGATGTGTCCCCGTTGTTTTGACTTGTTTATCATTTTTTATTGATTTCATGATTTTTGAACCCCGCAAGGGGTACTTACTAGGCTTTCCATTCGAAAGCTCACGCACTTGTTCTTCCTTTTTCATATCCTAAGGAGTAGGAGACTTGAGCTGAGGAGCAGATCGAGGGTCGGGGTGTTTTGCTGAGGTCCGATGATCTCTTTCTATTTCTTTGTGTGAGACTTTATTTATAGGACCCGTTTAGGGCCTGACTTCTGTAGGGTATTTGGGACCCACTTATTTTATTTTGTTTCCTCTACGACTTTTTAATTAAGTTATTTGAGATATTTATTTTGAATTTATGTTATCTATTGTTACCTATTGAGGCCTTGTAGCCAAGTGAGGTACGCGTTACTTGGTTATGGCCAGTCTGCTCAAGTGCTCGGGGTCCCAGAATCCGGGTCGGGGCGTGACAATATATATATATATATATATATATAGAGATGATGACAATCTTCTCTGACGGGGAGGTTCTTTGTTGCTTCGAAGGTGCAGGGGTGCAAGACCGGCCACCAAAGTCTTTTTCAGTGAGCAGCAAAGTCTTTTTCAGCGGCTGCAGGTCAACGCCACCAACGATGACACCTCCATGCTAGGGTGGTGTCCCTCGCCAACAACGATGGCAACGACTCGGCGCCACCGACGATGACACCTCCACGCTTGGGGTGATGTCTCTCATCGGCAGCAATGGCGGATATGGTTTTCTACTGTCTTCTTCGATGGCAACAGGCGGCGATCACCAGGGCTTCTTCAACGGCAATGGCTCGGTTTGACAGCGATTCGGCAGTGACTTTGCGCCGTCGGTGATGACACCTCCACGCTAGGGGTGGTGTCCCTGGCCGATAGCGATGACAATGTTGGACGGACGGCGGCCGAGATCAACGGCAAGAGGCAGGAGGGGTTTATTTCATAATATTGTTGTATGGAGACAAAGAAGGGAAATTATCTTTGCTTCTCTCTGTTTTTTTTTTGCTCAAGAGTCCTCTCTCTCTTTTTTTTTTCTCAAATTCCTTCCCTCTATATATCCCTCATCTTTGATTTTCTTTCCTTCTTATTTCTAAATTTTTCCAGAAAAAATCTTTTTCCAACAAAATCATTTCAGTTTCCCAACAATATTCAAATTTTAATTTGATTTGATTTTGATGCAGGAGGCACGAGTCATATGTTTCCAGGATGGCGGGTCAACGTAAAGAAGGGAGGTGCTCGAGTCAATTCCAAGATTGAGTCAGTTTTGGACACGTTTTGGTATTTTGGCCATAACTTTGGCTACCGATATCGGATTCGCGCATTCAAACCCAATTCGAAAAGCTCGGCTTGACGCGCACGTGGGCTCCATTAGCTTTGCTCGATGGACCTTTCCTTCATCCTCAAATTCCACTGTTTTCCCCGTCGTTTATTTGTTTTTCGGTGTTTTTCGCTATTTTTGGTAATATTTCGTATGCCAATTTAGGATAGGATATGAATCCGATTTGAACTCGGATTTTTAGGAGTTATCTATTTTGTTTAGTTATTTGGGTAAATTTGGATAAGAAGATAGAATTTCTAGGTTATCTAGGTTAGTGTTTTTTAGCTATTTAAACCCGGCTTGTGGGTTGAATTTTATTCATTGATTATTGAGTTATATTTTCTTTTAAAGTTTCAGAGACTTTTCTTCTCTGTTTGTCCTCCCTTTTTCTTGCTCTTCTATCAATCCCCCCTGTTTACCACCGCCCGCAGGTTAATCACTACCCTACCCGGCGTCAGATTTTGATTTGATTGATTTTTAGATCAAATATATCTTAGCCGATAAGATCAGCATTTAAATTTTAATTCGATTTTGATTTTGATTTGATTTGATTGATTTTATTTATTTATTTATTTAAATTTTTTTAGGGGACTTATATATTTGTTGTTGTGGAATTTATATTTTCCCATATTGCCTCGAGATCTATTCTTGGGCTATCTTAGGATTTAAGATTTGCCTCGAGATTTCTTCACGGGCTATCTCGCGATTTGAGATTGCCTCGAGATTTGTGTTCTTAGGTTATCTAAGATTTAAGATTGCCTCGAGATTTGTATTCTCAAGCTATTTTGGGATCTATGTCCTTGATCTGCCTTGGGATACAACCAGTTGACATCACAGTTATTTATTTATTTATTTATTTATTTATTATTATTATTATTATTATTAAGATTTCAACTTCTATTGGGGCACATGGACTTTTTTTATATAAATAGTTCTCTAACACCTTCGTAATATTCTTAAGTCGATGTTCTGTTATCCTCTCCCAGAGTTTCATCGTGTGGCTCATTAACTTAATGTCACGATAGTTAGTACAATTTTGAATATCTCCTTTATTTTTATATATATAGGAACCAAAATCCTCTTTCTCTAATCGTTTGGCATCTATCCCCCTCTTAGGTTAGAGTTGAAAAGTTTGGTTAACCATAAGACACTTCCAAACTTCAATAGGGATACCATCCGGGCCACAGGCTTTCCCGACCTTCATCTTTTTCAATGCCTCATTTACCTCACTACGCTTGATTCTACGTGTATACCTACGGTTCCTCTTTATCTTTAATGCATAAAGATTTGTAAAGTTATCATCATAACTTGCATTGAATAAGTGATCTAAGTAGTTTCTTCATCTCTCCTTGATTTTCTTATTTAATGTCAAGACTTGTTGAGACTCATCCTTAATGCACTTGACTTGGTTCAGGTCTTTCCCTTTTTTATCTCTTAAGTATACTATCTTATACATTTCTTTTTCCCCTTCTTGCTTCCCCAACTTTTGGTACAAATCGGCTAAATATTTATCTTGAAACTCGATAACCGCTTTATTGGCCTCTTTTTTTGCCCTCTTATAGTTCTCAAAGGCTTCCTTATCCTCAGTTGTGGTAACTTCCTATACTAGTATGTTTTCTCCTTAATAACCTTTTGCACCTCCTCATTCCACCACCATGATTTATGTGGTCGAGATCCTAGTCCCTTAGAGTCCCCTATGACCGCCATCCCTACCTTTTTAATATAATTCACCATCGCCTTCCATAGTTTGCATCAGCTTTTATGTCTCTAACTTCCTCCTCCCTTATTTTATTCTTAAGCGCTAACTGGTCGGTCCCCTTTAAAGCCCATCATCTAATCTTGCGTTGCCTAACCCTCATATCTTTTTTCCACTATACCCTTTTTCTTCACATCCAACACCACTATCTTATACTGAGTAGTTAGTGTTTCACCAGTTATAACCTTGCAGTCTTTACATATAGACTTATCTTGTCTTCTTGTACTAAGTAAGTCTATCTGGCTATGGCTACCCCCACTCTTAAAGGTAATCAAGTGTGATTCCCTTTTTTTTAAAGCAAGTGTTGGTCAATACCAAATCATGAGCTAAAGCAAAATCTAATATAGCTTATCCTTCCTCATTCCTGTTGCCAGGCCCATAACCTTTCATGGACTTACTCATAGCCATCTTTGAGTCTACCCACATGCCCATTAAGATCCCACAATAAAAAGTTAATGCTCACTTGGAATCCCTAAAATTACCCAATCCAAATCTTCACAAAACTTAACCTTAGCTTTTCCCCCTAAGTCTACTTAAGGAACATACGCACTCACTATGTTGATTGTTTCTTTTCCTAACACTAGCCTCAAATGTATAATCCTATCTCCTACCCTTTTCACTTCAACCACTTTGTCTTTAATTCTTGGTTTCACAATAATACCCATATCATTTCTTATGTTTATCTCCTCCATAGTACCATAATTTATCACATGTGTTACCAATCTCTCTAGCCTTATTTCCTATCCACCTAGTCTCTTACAAACACACTATATCTATCATCTCCCATTTTAGAGTATCTACTAACTCAATAGACTTTCCTATCAAAGACCTATAGTCCAACTACTGATCCTAATCCTTTCTTATCTATCACCACATCTAGGTGCCAAAGTGGTGGGACTAACTTTTTTATCGACACCCGTCCATGATGTGGGAACCCTTGTGCTAAGAGGAGATTGGGGTTTTTAGGGAATTGAGAAGAGATTAGAACTGGAAGAAGAAGAAGGGGATCAAGAAAAGGAAAAACTCCATCAAGTTAAAAGTTATCATTCATTGTAATTGCTTCTCAATATAAGGAACACTATCAACAATCTATGATTGAGATTAGAACAAGCAATTGTTATAAATCGATCTACTGTTGTGACTCGTAGATGGAAACGAGTCCGATGTCGCGATTGTCTAGGCCTGCTTGTGTAAAATCGGACGGCTCTTTGTGGCTTCTCCGTATGATCTGGACGAACAAGATTATATCTCTCATAATAGGTCTCGATCAATCATCTTTCTCCATGTGGCCTTCAGCTCCGCTTCTGCCAATCGCGATTCAGTCTCTCAACGATATTAACTGCTACTGGCTTGCACTATGCTTCTTCTTCAGCTCTGTTACATCTCTGTTTCTAATTCTACATATCATTGCCCCCTCCTTAACTTCCCTTGTCCTCAAGGGAACTCTGGGAATCTGATTTGAACTTCATCTGCAAATTCCCAAGTTGTTTCTGCAGGGGAGGAACCCTCCCAGTGAATTAGCCATTAGGTTGCTGCTTTACCCCCTTGTTTGACTATCTTTCTGTCTAAGATTGCCAGAGGCTTTAGCACTGATGTTGGTAAGGCTGATGGGGTAGTGCTGCTGCTAAGGGAGAATTTATCAATACCTTCTTAAGCAACGACACATGGAAGATAGGGTGAATAGCTGAAAAGGGGGGGTAGTTCTAGTTTGTAAGCTACCTTCCCAATTTTGTCTATGATTTTGTATGGCCCATAGTACTTTGCAACAAATTTGGGTACCTCTCTTCCCACTACTGAGTTTTGCAAATTGGGTTGCAGCCTCAAGTACACCATATCCCCAATTTATAAATTCCTCTCTGTGCGATGCTTGTTTTCTTGTATTTCCATTCTATGTTGTTCTCTTGTCAGTTGTTGCTTCAACAATTGAATCACAACTTCCTTGTTCCGGAGGTGAGAGTCAACTGATGTTATGATTAAGTCTTTAGGAATGTAAGGCAAATGTAAGGGTGGTGGTATTCCGTATATAGCTTGGAAAGGTGTCATCCTTGTGGTTGTGCTGTAAGATGTATTGTACCGAAACTCAGCCAGGGATAGCCATGAGCACCAACTTTTGGGAAGGTTCCCTGCCATACAGCGCAAGTAGCACTCGAGTCACCTGTTGACTACTTCAGACTACCGGTCGATTTGTGGATGATAGGCAGATGAGTGCTTGAGTTCCACTCCTTGTGCTCTAAAGAATTCCTGCCAGAAGTTGCTCATGAAGATAGGATCTCTGTCACTGACAATGGAGGAGGGATATCCATGGAGCTTATACACATTATCCAGATATTGCTAGGTAACTATGGTTGTTGTGTAGGGGTGTGATAGGGCTATGAAATGAGCATATTTAGTCAATCTATCTACCACCACCAAAATGACATCCTTTTCCTTGGATTTGGGCAAGCCTTCAATGAAGTCCATGGAGATGTCAATGAAGATGGATTGGGGTACTGGTAGGGGTTGTAAGAGTCCAGGGGAAGCTATATTTTCATTTTTGTATTGTTGACATATTGTGCATTGTCTGATGAATTCTCTGACATCTTTCCATATTCCTTTCCAATACAATACGGTAACTATCCTCTAATAAGTTGCATGGATCCTTGAATGTCCTCCAATGGCACTATTATGGAAGTGTTGTAACAATTCTGATTTCAGTTCAGGGTTGTGTCCAACAACTATCTTCCCTTTTCTATACAGTTGATTCTGTATCCATGTATAATACTGGTGTGTTTCTCCTTGTTGTAGTCTGTGGATTATTCTCTGTAGTTTCTCATCCCTTGTCCAGGAGTCCTAGATTCTATTCAACAGATCAGTAGATATAGTGGAGATCGCATGTATTATGATGTCTGGTGATTGGATCCTGGAAATGGCATCTGATGTAGAGTTGCTCTTCCCTGGCTTATATTGTATTTCATAGTCAAATGATATTAATTGGGACAGCTAGGTATACTAACTTGGAGTTGTGACCTTCTGTTCCAACAAGCACTTCAATGGTTGGTGATATGTCCTGATTATGAAATGTCTACCTATGAGGTATTGCTCCCATTTCTTCACTGTAAAAAGTATGGCAAACATTTCCTTCTCATATATAGGTAAGGATTGATGTCTCAAGGATAAGATTTTACTGATATATGCTATGGGATGGCCAGCCTGCATTAATATTGCCCCAATTCCTGTAGTAGAGGCATCTGTTTCTACCATAAATTCTTGGTTAAAATTGGGTAGTGCTAGTACAGGAGCTGCTATTAAAGCATGCTTGATTTTATCAAATGCCTGTTGAGATGAATCATTCCATTGATAAACTTTATTATTCTTGAGCAGCTTGTATAAAGGGTTGGTTAGTAGGGCATATTTTCTAATGAACCTTCTGTAATAACCTGCTAAACCCGAAAAACCCCTGAGTTGTTTGATAGTTGTAGGTGCTGGCCAATTTTGGACTGCCTTAATCTTTTTTTGGATCAGTGGTTACTCCTTCTTGACTTATAATATGGCCTAAATACTCCACTGAGCTCACAGCAAAGCTACACTTGCTAGGTTTAGCATACAAGGTGTTTCTGATCAATAGTTGCAAGACCTTGTTTAGGTAATCAACATGCTAATACAATCCATTGCTATAGATCAAAATGTCATCGAAAAACACCAATACAAACTTCCTCAAGAATGGTTTGAAGATTTCATTCATAAGACTTTGGAAGGTAGAGGGGGCATTTGTGAGTCCAAAGGACATGACTTTGAATTCAAAGTGTCCTACATGAGTTTTAAAGGCTGTTTTTTATATGTCACTTGCGTGCATTCTAATTTGGTGGTACCCTAACCTTAAGTCCAACTTAGTGAAGACAGTTTCCCCATGTAGTTCATCTAGTAGCTCCTCAATGTTGGGTATTGGGAATTTGTCTTTTATTGTCAATTTGTTGAGATTTCTATAGTCAATGCATAGTCTCCATATATTGTCCTTCTCCCTTACCATTACTACTGGAGATGAGTAGGGAGAGTTACTGTTCTGTTGATACGATGCAACCGCAAGTGTACAAGTCATCACAAGTAATAAAGTGGACTTGAAAGTCGGGTTATCGATCCTTAGGGAGATAGAAGTACTAGTACAAACTATTCATCTACTATCTAGTCTATCCAAAGGTGGTCGATTATGCTAATTCTAAACTAATCAATTGAAAAACACAAACAAGGCAATCGAGTTGCTCTTAAGGTCAAACAATCATAAAAGGGGGATGCTCGGACAATTGAATCCCCCTTGGACTTCTAAAAGATGAATGCTACTCTCTATCTCGACACTTGGTTGATCCTTGGCCAAGGGTTCCTATGGTGCTTTCACTCCCTCTCTAGAGGAGAATTACTAATCCTAGTGCCCTTACCGATGATGTTCTAGGGAACCTAATTCTTGGAGGGATTATGGAAATAATACATCTAAAGGACTCGCTCTCCTTAGTACCCGGGTTCCTGGTATACTCACAATCCCCTCTATTTGAGATGGTCTACACACGGGGAGGCGTTCGCTTCATCCCCCATATGGACTACGAAAATCCCTCCGGGCTCTCGCAACGTAAAGGAATTAACTTACATTAAAACATCCAATAGACTCAATGAAATTCAACCAAGCAATCAAAGATAGAGAGATAACATTAATTAAAACATGTCTAAGGCATCAATCATCCAAGCATCTATAAGATTAGCCCTCCATGAAAGGGGAGCAACAATCTAAAACAAAGATGAAGACAAACAAGGAAATCATAAGGAATAACACTAATGAATGCACCGTTGATGGCTTCCTTGATCCTCTTCCAATGATTTCCCCTCTTCTTGCTCCAATAGCTTCAAGATGAAAATCTCCAAGCTTTCCCCAAGATTAGACTCTCTCCACAAGCTGCTTCCTTTCTTCCTAAACCTTCATTAGTCTGCTTTTATACCTCTAGGGCTTTAGGGGTGAGATTTACCAATTTGCCCCCCTCCTAGGTCTGCAGATTCGCTGAAATTTATGATGTACTGGCCTGTATATAGGCATATTTAGCCCGTATACGGGCCAACAACCTCCATACGGTCTATTATATGAGCTGTATACTGGCCCGTATTCCCTTTAGGTGCCAGTATACGGCCGTATGTCAGCCTGTATATATGCCCGTATGGGCCCTTCTGGGTGTTCTGCGGTCCTGATTTCTCTCGAAATGCTTTCTTTCTTCCGAGGTCCTGGTATTTTCCCCTGTTTATCAAAATAAATACATTTTAAGTATGGGTGGGCAAAAAGTCTCCAAAATTGCATGCCAAGCATATAAGAATATGATATAAAATTATGCTCAAATAAACACTTATCATCTGTACTACTCCAGCTTCCAACAGCTCTTGAGTGAGCCTTTCAATGATATCTTTTTGTAGTGTCCCATACCTGTATGGTCTAACACACACTGGTAGAGCCTCTTCTTTGAGTTTGATTTTGTGATCATATTCTTTGTGTGGTAGCAGCTCCTTTGGTTCCTGAAAGACTTTTGCATTTCTCTTCAATACTTCTGCAATCATTGAGGGTAATGTATTGATTCTTGCTGTGAGTTCATCTTGTATGGTAATTGTTGATGCTTGGATGTTCAATAGTGTGATGGCATAGCAATGATTGGATGCCAATTGTGTACCCTGATCAAGCAATTTCTGAATAGTATCTTCCTTGACCTATTGTAATTTGTTGTCAGTTTCACCCTTTAGCATATATTCTTGGTCCTTGTGCTAAAATTTCATTTGAAGGTGTTTGAAATTCCATGTGATGTCTCCTAATTCAGTCAACCATTGACCTTACATGTTCCAGGAGAATTCTTTCCATATTTCCTTACATGTCAGGACATTCCCATTTGCCACAGATACCTTCAGTTTTGTAATAGGTTCTAGTGTACATCTCAATTGTTTTGCTAATTTGGAGTCTAAGAAATTGTGGGTGCTCCCTGAATCAATTAGGAGAAATATCATCCTTGTTCCTACAGATCCTTTGATCCTCATGGTTTGGAAGTTGTAAGTGCCTATAAGAGCTTTAAAGGATAATTGGGGGGGTTCAGACTTTTCCCTATTTCTAGTTTCATTAACTTTTTCTATACCTTCTTCAGATTCCTTTTCTGCCTCTTCTACAGTCAGCATGAAAAACTACTTCTTACAATTGTGACTTGGTGTGAATTTCTCTTCACACCAAAAGCATAATCCCCTTTTTCTTCTCTCATCTAACTCCTTGCTGGACAATTTCTTATTTTGTCTTGTCAAGTTATTTGTTGTGTTTGTTGTCAGAAATTTGTCTGTCCTGGTTGTAATTGCTGAGTTGTTTGGGTTATTGAATGCTCTTGCTGCTATTCTGGAGGATTGCATCATATTTCCTTCATTCCTGTTGTTGTTTCCTGATTCCACTCCTCTCTTCTTTGCCATAGAAGATCTTGAACCTTGGCCATTGCATATGCATTTTGGTGGGTTAAGGGATTAAAGAGCCTAATAGATACTTCCTCTCTTAAACCTCCCAAGAAGTAACTAATGGCTTGAGGCCTATTCAAATAAGTTTTACTTAATAACATATCAAACTCTTCTAGGTACTGTTGTAAGGATCCTTATTGTTTCAGCTTCTTAGGCTCAGAAAAAGGATCCAAGAATAACTGCTCTCCAAATCTAGCAATGATTGCCTTGACAAATTCATTCAAAGAGATTATCCTACCTCTTTCCTTGGTGTTCAAGAATGCCTTGAACCAATTCAATGCCTTGCCATCAAGATGTATGGAAGCCATCTTGGCTTTGTTTATTTCTAATGTATGATCTATCTCAAAAAATTGGTCTACCTTGTAGAGCTATTCATGCAATTCAGAGCCATCAAACCTAGGAAATTCCAATCTAGCATAATAATGTGTATTCATGCTATTAGATCCATTCATATTACTAGATCTTGGTCCTAAGATGCCATCTCCTCTACCATCTATAGAACTCTGAGTTTGAGATGCTACCTGAGTATTTTAAAGGGCGATTCCAGCAATCAGATCCTTGATTTCTTGAATGGCCTTGGAGTACTTCTCATCATTTTCTTTGATCAATACCTCCAGGTCCTTCATATCTTGCTTCTTATTATTTGCCATGGTTGCCAGAACCGAAGCTTTAATACCAGTGTTATGAAGAGATTGGGGTTTTTAGGGAATTGAGAAGAGATTAGAGGTGGAAGAAGAAGAAGGAGATCAAGAAAGAGAAAAACTCCATCAAGCTGAAAGTTATCATTTACTGTAATTACTTCTCAATATAAGGAACAGATATCAGCAATCTACGGCTAAGATTAGAACAAGCAATTGTTACAAAGCGATCTACGGTTATGACGCATAGATGGAAACGGCTCCGATGTCGCGATTGTATAGGCCTGTTTGTGCAAAATCGGAAGGCTCTTGTGGCTTCTCCATATGATCTGGACGAACGAGATTATATCTCTCGTAATAAGTCTCGATCAATCATCTTTCTCCACATGGCCTTCAGCTCCGCTTCTGCCAATCGTGATTCAGCCTCTCAATGGTATTAACTGCTATTGGCTTGCACTGTGCTTCTTCTTCAGCTCTGTTACAACTCTGTTGCTAATTCTATATATCACCTTGTCTATACTCCCTCACACCCGGGCGGCGATGCGAGAGAACCCTTGCTCATTTAACACTACATCCGGGTGCCGATGTAGTGGGTGCCTAGGTGGGCACATCCCAATATTATAATTTGGCAGAGAATTCATATATATGTGTGACAAAGTTTTATGCTAGTTGTCAACCTATCGTAACCCTCCTCCTTTATCGGTCTTGGGACCGGCGACACTCGCACAAGCGGTGTTCAAAGCAATATATTTAAAAACACTAATAATTATTCAAATCATAAATAAATAATTAGTAAAAATATAAAAATAAAGATGACGAAATATTTTGAAAGTTTGGTAGGTTCAAAGAAAGAGATCAAAGAAAGATTAAAAAAAAATAAGTATAAATAAACAAAGAGTGTAGTTTAACCATAATTATTAAAAAAAAATAAGTAACAAAAATATAAAAATTTGGAAATAAAATATCTTTTTAAAGATTGTCGTAATTGAAAGAAGTACATTTTTAAAAGTTAAAAGATCTTTTGTAGATAAGAGCAAGACGCAATTAATTAAACTGACCTTCAAAAACAAACTTGGTAATTTATTCCTCTCACAAAGAGAAGGTGATAGGTTCGAATCACATCTATAACGTGATTCTAGTGACTTGTCCATATTTTTCAAAAAAGAAATAATTAATTAAATAACATTTAAAGGGATAATTAGGAAAACAACTAATTTGATTCCTTAAGTACATTTTATGTTGTCTGAATCTCCGGCAAAATATGTTGAATCAAACATATTGCTATAAAAAGTGAGTAGTGAAGCATCTCAAGCTGCCCAGTCAAGTCACTAGGGTGCAAGGGGCGGCGAACCCCTAAGTGGAGTCCGAGGATGGCAGACCCCGGTCCGAAGATTTATGGTTGTTATGTAATTTATGATGGATTTTTTTTTCTTTGACATTTATTTAGACTTTTGTATTATTTAAAGTTACAAAGTATGTGGGGGTGAAAAGAGGGATTATATTCTAACCTAGATATATTTTTTTTTTTTTTGATAAAGATAGTGATGGTGCATATTGGACTAAGTTCATCTATCTCAATTTTCTTTCTCTTTTTTTTAATCAAATTATCATTCTGTTTCAAATGTACCCATATTTTTACTTATATGGTACATGATATCCTTAATTACAACCTATTGTCAAGTATGTCCTTTGTTAGAATAATTTTTCCCAACTGATCGTTGCTACGCGCTTGATTCCCTCAAGTGGCGAGATGTTCAATTGTCCTGACTTTCATTCATGACATTCAAATGGGGAACTTTGTATCCTCCTTGTTGGCATTTTTCCAAGATGGTTTATTAGAGGAATGCAACTTTCATTTGGGGAAAGTTATTTTATGTGTTGCTCTTGATTGTTTGTATGCATAAGAATGCATGGGATGTGTGTGAGTAAAGCATTTTGATTTAGCATAAGAAATCATTTTTTTGACAGCATCTCAATGACTTCTCAGAACCCTTTGGAAATGTAAATTTGTTTTTGGGCAGTCGCAAATCTTAAATGAAACCAATTAATTTTAACAAATACTGATGCCGAATACCTTCCAAACAGAAAACAACTAAATCTATACCAATTAAAAAATCTATAAATCATGACATAAGTGTTTTGTTAAATATTGCACCAAAACTTTCTTTTAGCCATTGCTGAGTCAGAAAATAATGAGTTCTAAACATATAATCATGCACATGGGAGGAGTTGTTGGGGGTGAAAACTAGAGGGGGTTGCTGCATCGGGTGGAGTAGTTCCAAATACAACCTCCAGAGTGTAATGCGGGACCAGCTTGTGGTTACCGTCATCCTGACCGATAAGGCAAATCAGGACATCTCCCAAGAATAATCACCACGGTCTACACTCCTTGCGACCTGACTATGAAAGAACTATGTGGGAACGAACTTAGGGAGACCAAAGGACGATGGGAGGGGCCATGGTTACTTTGCGGGGACTTCAATACAGCCCGAAGACTAGAGGAGGCCACCTCCTCATCCCATAGGGCACGAGAGAGGAAGGACTTTGAGAGGATGATACAAAATCTTCTCCTCATGACATCCCGCAACCCCCACCCTCCAAGGGAGAAGGTATACATGGACTAATGGGCGGAAGACTCCGGCCTTTGCAAGGCTTGATAGAATCCTCCTCTCCACAGAATGGGTCCTTGAGTTCCCACGGATCTAGTAAACCGCGCTCCCCAGGGTACGGTCGGACCATGCATGTCCCACTATGTTTAGAGTGTAGAGTTCACACTCCCCAACCATACCCTTTCCAGTTTAATAGAGAGTAGATCAAGGAAGAGAGCTTCTGGGAGATTATAAAGGAGGAATAGCACGGGCATACTTTGATGGGCGGTGGAGCATATATTATAGCAAAGAAGCTAAAACTTACTAAGGGGAAATTGAGTAAATAGAAGAGGGAGACCTTGTGCCAGAAGGAGGAAAGGAAGAAAGGGCTTCTAGTGGCCATCAAAACTCTGGGCATCATAAATACCCATGGCCTCTTGCGGGAGGGGCAGAACAGGATATAATACAAAGAGGCGACTACGATAGGATCATTTCTAAGGAAGAAGCTTATTGGAGACAACGGTCTCGGATACAATGGCTACAACATAAAGACCAGAATACAAAATTTTTCCACACCATCGCTAGTAATAGGCGCAACGTCAACAGGATCTCCTAGCTCCAGCATGGAGGCTTGACCATCACGGACCCTATACAATCAGGGAGACCATTACCAATCACTTCTTGGGCCTTTTTGGTATAGAACAGGAGATGAGGTACAAAACCTTCTGGGATCGACTATTCTTACACAAAAGGAGAGTGTGCCTAGACCACCTGGAGCATCCTTTCAGGGAGGAGGAAATCAAGACGACAGTACAAGAACTAGGGGCGGATAAAGCACAAGGGCCAGACGGGTTCCCTATGACCTTCTACCAACAAGGGTGGAACATCATAAGGGAAGATGTGCTGAAGCTCTTTAATGATTTTTTGCCATGGTACAACCGACCTAGAACGTCTTAACTGGGCTCATATCCTCCTTATCCAGAAAAACGATGCTCCAGAAGCCATCAATGATTACAGACCAATCAGCATGATCAATTGCTCTATCAAAATTATCTCCAAAGTGCTCGCAAACAGATTATAGGGGGTTCTAGGGGATCTTGTGGATGAATCCCAAACTGCATTCATTCAAGGAGGAATGATACATTACAACATAATTGCAGCTGAAGAACTAATCCATAAGATGAAGATGAGTAATGATAATGGGGTCCTTATCAAGTTGGACCTGAAGAAAGCCTTCGATATAGTTGACTGGGAGGACCTTTTGGAAGTCCTCCAAGCCAGAGGTTTTGATCCGAAATGGTTGCTTTGGGTACTGTCACTGCTTATTTCTTCCAAAGCATAGTTCCTCATCAACGAAGCCCCAGTGGGATACATAAGGAGCAAAAGAGGATTAAGACAGGCTAACCCCCTTTCCCCTTTACTTTTTGTGCAGGCCATGGATAACCTATCCACGATGTTCTCTGAAGCTGTTAGAAGCAATATCTACCGGGGAATCCTACTTGGAGTCAATGAGGAGTTCACTGCCACTACATTACAATATGCTGATGATATCTTGATTTTCAACTCCGGGGGACTAGCCGAGGCTCACCTCCTAAAGCTTATTTTCTACTTGTTCGATGGTCTTTTGGGTTTGAAGGTTAATTATTCCAAAAGTGTCATTATCCTGGTCAAGGCCCCTAAGAATCACATCCATAATATGGCACAAGTGCTTAATTGCGTAACTTCCACCATCTCAATTAGATACCTAGAGGTCCCTTTATCTGGGGGCAAGCCAAGGAAGGACGACTGGCAAATCTTGATAGAGAAGATTCGAGGGAAGCTGGGGTCATGGAAGAGGAAATTATTATCCCTAGGTGGACGACTCACATTATTGAACTCGGTCATATCTTCTATATTGATTCACTAGATGGCAGCTTATTGTCTCTCAAAATGGGTCATCCAAAAGATTTACATAATCAGGAAGGATTTCCTCTGGAGAGGGGTAGACAAAGAAACAAGATGCTACCACCTGGTAATTTGGGACAGATTATGCGGACCAAAAGAGAATGGTAGATGGGGAATCCTAAACCTCTAGGCCTTCAATAGGGCCATGCTAGGGAAGTGGTGGTAGAGAATTCTCACAGGGAGTGCGAAAATCTGCCAGAAGATCTTCCAAGCGACATACTCCAGAAAGGGATATTTTGACCTTTATAAGCCGGCGACTGGGCGTGCATCTCCCTTTTGGAAAGGGCTCTGTCGGGAGGGCCCACCAGCTATGGCAAACATACTGGTTAAACCAGGCAACAGAGATGCTACGTGGTGGGAAGGCTTTGCGCTATGTAATGTGTATCCCGATTTGTATGGTTTATCCATCAAAAATCATCTGACCTTCAAGGAGGCTAGGATAATGATACAAAGGGGCATGCCTATACTGAAGCAGGGCCTACTAAATGATAGGGTGCAAGAGGGTTTGGAGTTTATAAAACAAGGAATCTTGCACCTCAATCAAAGCCTCCCCAAGACAGACACAAGGGAATGGAAACTTAAAACAAACAAAGTTTTTATAGTAAAATCATTGTACCATTTCAGAATAGATGGGGTGGTTAGGAGTGACCTCAGGAATAGGTTCTGGAAGCTGCCTTGCCCCCTGAAGGTCAAACTTTTCGCCTGGTTGGCAAAAGAAGACCGAATCCTCACCCTTGATAACTTGCACAAGAGGAACTGGAGAGGGGACCCCACAAGATGCTACCTATGTGAGGCAGGGGAAGAATCAGTAAATCATCTACTCATCTCATGCCCCTACAAGGCTCAAATTTGGCATTACTTCGGGAATTTGTTCAGACTCCGAACATTGGGATCCGTTGGACATGTCCTCTGGGGACCTAATCCCATGTCCCAAAGGGTGGACTAAACCTTGAGATGCGGATGGGACCTTACCGTCATAGTGTAAAATCCGAAGATTTTAGGTTATTATTTTTTTTCCTTTCTTCTAATTATTTTCCTAAAATCTTTTGTTAATAAAAGAAAGTCGCGAAGGTTGGATGTAATTAAATATTTGTGGGAATAAGTTTTTGTGCATTAATGAAATTCCCCATAGTTGGAATTTATTTAAGTTTATGAGAAAAGAGGGATTTAAATGTTAATGCCCTAATTAGGGTTAATAGAGTCATCAGGGACCTAGTTGAAATTTCAAAGAAAAAGTTGAGTTTAAATTGGAATTGTTTCTCTCTCTTATAAAGGACCTATAATGGAAAATTAAAAATAAAGTGGATTGTGGAGCAAAAAAAAAAAAGGGACAATCATTCTCACAAGGAAGGACTGGGATGAAATATTAATAAAGGAAAGAACTTAGGAGCAAAAAGGACATGTATATATATATATATATATATATATATATATATATATATACATGGAATTCGGAGAAGATACTATGGGCCTGTTTGGCTTGGCTTCTTAAAAAAGCGCTTTTTTTCAAAATCCTAGAAGGACTTCTGAAAAAAGTGCTTCTCAGAGTAAGTTAAGTGCTTCTGGTTATTTTGTGTTTGGATTGGTTAATTCAGAAGTACTTTTTTATTTTAGAAGTTGTTTGGATGTGCATTCCCAAAAGGCTTTTTAGTGACAAATTACTAAAATGGACATTCCTTGAATTTTAATAATATTCCAAGTAGTATGCCTTTGTCACATGTTTTATTACTGTTAATAATTATTATTGTTCATATTATTATTATTACTACTGTGACTGTTACTATTATTATTATTATTATTATTATTATTATTATTATTATTATTATTATTATTATTATTATTATTATTATTATTATTATTATTATTATTATTATTATTACTGTTACTGTTACTATTATTATTATTATTATTATTATTATTATTATTATTATTATTATTATTATTACAACAACAATTAACAACAACAATAATAGTTTCAACATCGCAACAACCATAACAACAATGAAGAAGAATAAAAAAGTTACAACACACATAAGAACAAGAACAGTAATATTTTTCAACATCACAACAAGCATTACAACAATATTTTCATTACTATTACAACAACAATTAACAATAGCAATATTAATAATATCTCAACATCACAACAACCATAGCAACGATTAACAACAAAAACAAAAAATTACAACAACAAACATAAGAACAAGAACAATAATATTTTTCAACAACTATAACGACAATAACAATGATTTGTAAAAACTATAAAATTAACTCGTAGATCCATTGGAGAGTTGATCCCGAATATTGTTCCTAATTATGATCATTTGTTGGGTGTCTTCGTGGGTTGGTTCGGAATAAACAAACGAACTCTCACTATCATCATCCTCAAAGCCCCGTTCTCCTTCTTGAAATTGGTTGATGTCTTCAAGATTCTCAAGATCTTCCAAATCATTACTACCCATTATTCAAATATAATTGTGGATAATAAAACATGACCATATTATTTGGAATTGTACCTTCGGTATGTAACTAGTCATATTTTGTAGTATCTGCCATCTTGCCTTGCAAACCCCAAATATTCTTTCTATAACACTCCTCAAACTGGAGTGATGATATTTGAATACTTCATTTGGAGACCTAAAGGCACGAGACATCCTAAATTGTGGAATGTGATATCTTGCACTCTTGTATGGCCCCAAAAAACCTTTCGTTCTAGGATATCCAGAATCCACAAGGTAGTACTTTCCTACAAAAGTATAATTTAAAAAATAAGAATATAGAACATAAGTACTAAAATTAATTTAAAGTAAATTCAAACATTCGGGTGGATGAGGAAACTTCAAAGATGAATTTCTTAAAGCCTCCACTAGTATACATGTATCATGCGCTGATCCCTCCCAACCAATAAGTGCAAATGTGAAACACATGTTGAAGTCACATACAGCTAGGATATTTGTTGATGTGTACCCTTTTCTATTCATAAATGGGATTTGTTTCTCAGTTGGGACATGAATGGCCACATGTGTCCCATCTATTGCTCCAATGCAATCCTTGAAGTAAGGCCAATATCGATCGTCACCCCGAATGTAGTCCTCCACATCTCTGAAATTCCTATCTATTAGCCTAATAACATCATTTCCAAGTTGTGGACGGCTTTCAGCACTCGATGAAACTGTCAGTGCATTGTCTCTCTAGAGTGTTGAAACATCTCTTCTACATTCCTATAAGTGGCTCCTTGTCCAAGTATATATAAGAACATTATTACCGATTCTTCTACAGTGACATTCCTCATGTGTTGTAGCCCATACTTTTGAGTAAGTTCAACCACCAATCTCCTAAATACACATTTTCTCATTCGGACTTGCTCAAAGAAACGAGTTTCCGATCCATTCATTATTTCATTAACCCACCTATGGCCAGTTAAGGCAGATGTTCTTTTCTCACTCTTCAACATTGACTTCATATATTGGTATTGTGCGGTTGCCGCACCTGCATACATCCTTCCAATGTACTCATCCATCCGTATATCCAAATTGTTGTTTTGTTCTTCTGAATCAGACATTGCTTCATTCGATTCTTTATCTGAATAGGTCAAGAACTCCATATATATATTTGGTGCCATATAGTGAATTTTCTCACAATCCTGAACTCAAAAATAAAAATAAATGAGACAATGAACAGTAAAAAAACCACAAATTTTACCTTAAAAACCAACAAAAAATTCAAAAAATTTCTATCTCTTCTAAGAGGTGAACAGTTCTTAAGCATTAATAAATAACAATTGTTTGATATTCTAACAAAATCTGATCATATATACTCTATTTGACATGACAAAGCAATATATGGGATGCTGCAAATGAACATATGGATGGTGTTATTTCTCTAGTAAAAGACAGCTTAGAATTTTTTTCATAATTTTTAGATTGGAACCTGGGGCTTCTGAGGTATATTATTGTGAGTTAAATCTTCAGTGTCACACTTTTCACTAATCTAACTGTCAGTCATGTTACCTGCAGCATGAAACTTAAAAAACTGGAAAATATTGGCTACTACATGCTGATCTAATATATCATTCAATGTACTATCTAAGTTTTTAATCTCATCTTTTCAAAGTTTAATGGTGGGTAGGGGAAATAATTAATATTCCCCAAACTATTAAAAGCTTGGCCATTCCTCTCCCATGGAGATCCTTGGAGTGAAAAAAAAAGGCAGGTTTCAATTGGTTCTGGATCAAAATCGAGGGAAAAGGTTGTGCTTGTGGAGGACATGACTCTGCAAATTGTTTTCAATTCTCTCAACAAAGACTGCAAACAACAATGACAATCACAAGTGATGATGGAAATTTGAACATAATCTAATTGTCTTGAAGCCACAGGTGTAGTCCTAGCTATGATATATTTACTACTTTGTTGATGAGCAAAATTTTCCTGTGGAACAGTTTGTTCCCTAACTATGAACTAGATGTTGTAATCTATCTAGCCAAATGTTTAACACCATTCATTGGTTATACATCACTATTTCGTTGTTGGGTTATAGAAGACATTTACATCCATTTCAATGTTCAAACATCTGACCAAAATTAAATAACAGTTTTCAAAACTAGAATGATGATGGAAACCAGTTTCACTCAAAAAATCTACATGACTAATAAGAAGAACCAAGACAGAACATAAGAACAAGACTATGAACACATTAAAAAGTTAGAGAACACAACTAATCTTAAAAGCAGAAAGAAGTTAGAGAACTTAACAACTTTTGTGTTTTCTTTTCTGTAATCTATTATACGGTCAACTCCCAAGGACTTCAACAGTAAAGCCTTCTATTAAAAGTAAGCCACTCCAAACAAGCCCCAAATAAGCAAGCATACAGCCACACACTCGCATGGCCTAACACAAACAATTAAATTACATCAGTTTACTGATGACAACAAGAAACAATTCAATTACAGAAAATTCAAAACACTAGAAACAATTCAAGTATAGAGACAATTCATATATGTCCAACAACCATAACTCTTAAAATCTGTACAAACAATAAAGCAAAGGCATGACACATTTATTATTTTAACACAATTCAATACATAAGTTCAACATATAAAGTTTAGATATATCAAAAGTTTACACAATGTTGAAGATACACACTCAACACATAAAACAAAAGCAAAACAAACAAGTACAAACATAAATGAATATAGATTAGCTTAAATCGGAGTTAAAGTCGGTCGATGTTGTCCATATTGAAAGTGTTCAACCAGCCGGTAACAAGCGATGGATCCACTTCCACTAATGACACAAACGCCTCCCTATGAGATTTCTTTGCAAACAACCTCACCGCGAGGAAGTATTGTGGGCTCCCTCGTTCAATCCCCGGCACAATATCCATTAAATTCACACACTTGTTTATGCTATAACGATCATCATTCTCAACTCTTGCACTACTTGCACGGGACATATTGTCCATCCTAGAGAGTAGGCGATCAAATGATTTTTGCAATTGTTCATTTGCACTTTTTCTCTTTTCTCTACGTGACGTCCTTTGTCTCTTTTTATAGTGTGTTGTACGATTATCTCCCCCCAGAGTAGCATTATATTGTTCAGGACTATCACCGTCATCATCAAAGTTGTTGGCATCTACTTCTACTTCATTTATGCCCTGAGTGTAAACATTTTGGTTGGCTTCTTCATTATCAGTAGATGGCTCCGCATATGGTACCATTGCCATATAGCCTGTCACTACCAAATCTTTGAAACAAATCTCCATCATGTCTAAAAACTTAGGACCCTCATTTCTCCATTTTAAATATTCTGGGTTTTCCTGTTTCAAACAAAACAAAAAGACAATGTGTTAGAATATTTTCAATGTAAAAATTATATAATGAATATATGACTATGATGCAAATAAAATTGGCTTACTTGTCCTTTTCTTTCCCACCAATCATCGCTTGCCAAAATTGTCCTCTTCACAGAGTCCCAACCAAGACCTATTTGGTACCTACAAGCTTTGCCCATACAGCGAACTCCTTCTTCAGTGAGTCCCATTTGTTTTTTAGTTGCTTATAGTTGTAACTTAGGCATGTTCTCACAGCAAACTTTGACACCACATTTTTCCAACCTTCTTTTGTAAAATGTGTGTGTGGCCTATACCCGCTTGGACCTCCTCAACACATATCTTTAAAAAAAAATTTAGTCTTTGTGTCATCCCATCTAGCCTTTGCAATATTTTCACATTTCTCCACATTCCTATCACTTGTATTTGTCCCTTGAACGGCTTTTTTGGGTGCTAGTTTGGAAGCCATGTTCAAGAAGATTTATGAACTTCTGCCCATAATACACTACATTAACTTATATTATTGATGATGAGGCAGGATCATTAATGGAAACAGAATCAACATGCTCATGGAATCAAAATTGTCACGCCCCGACCCGAATCCTGGGACCTTGAGCACGTGAGCAAACCGGCCGTACCCAAGTGGAGACGAGCCCCCACTCGAATACAAGGCCTAAGTAACCAAAAGCAGATAACAAATAACTCAAATTTAATAATCAGATAATATAATCAGAATAATCACAGCGGAAACCAAAATCAGGGTTCGAAATACCCTACAAAGCTCTATACAAAACCAGGCCCTTTCTGGGTCCTAAAAGTGATACTCTCACACACAACCTGAGGTCCTCGGACCTCTCCAACCTATCCCAGTCCCATGCGTAGCTCCAAACCCTGAGTCACCTGTTCCTCTTAACCTGGAAGAGAAAAAGAAAGTGAAGTGAGCTTTCGAATGGAAAGCCCAGTAAGTACCCCTGCGGGTCACAAAGACATAAATAGGCAATATGTCATCCTATGAGGTCACAATACAAACAACACAATCCTAGGAGTCTACCAGAAACAAATCAAAGGTACGACCCCTGATACAGAAGCCCTCGGGCTCTGTTATGAGTTTCAAAGAGAACTCAAGGATCACTCCCGGCCAGTATGTCCAGCTATTTGCTGTAAGCACAACCTTCTGGTTGTTCGACCCTCCGGTCGTAAATTGGTAGGACTACCTCTTATACGTGTTAACACGGTCCGTGTACCACCATCGAGGTAAGACCACCGTGAGATTCGCCTCTCTCAAGGCGTGCAAATGCCGAGGGGTCCCGTCCCCTCAACATTTCCCTATCGGAGCCCCCACGCTCCACTGAGTCCGGGCAGTAGACCATATATACAAACAGGGACACCAACGTCCCGAAACAAGCATACATGCTTAACAGGAATCTAAACAGATACAAATAGCATGTATGATAACAGTAAGGCATGTAACAAGAAAACATAAGCAAGTTCAAGAAAACCCGAAACCGGGTGGGAACTAGGCAAGTGTACTTACCTCTTGTTGGAACTAGAAGTCTTCCTAGTATCCTCTGGAATGTCTTACAACTCCCCGAGAGTATCTGGCATACATAGGCCCTATTAGAGTCAAGATTTCAATAAATCCCCATATCTCTAATTACACATGCATGCCTATCGTTCTTGTTGGGCCTAGGCCCACTAACGGGTCCTAAAGACCATCTCTCGGGTTATTAATCCTTATCCCATGTCTCCATGTTCTTTAGTTGACCCTAGACCCAACTTGGTCAAACCTAGTCAACTTTGCATTCATTTGTCGAGTCTAAACCCTATTTGGTTATTTATAGTTATTTTATTCAAATTGGGCCCACTTGCTAAACCCTTTTATTGACCTTTGCATTTATAACTCTTTAACAGTAACCAAGTTCTCTAGCCCTCTTATCAAACAACACCTATGCTAATCCTTAAATCATTCCCATAAACCAGTAACCTCAAGTTACCCATGTTTATGCTTTCATGAACCTTCAAAGATAGGGATAGATTGGATTTACACTTTTCATGATCATGTATATAAATTCAATTCATGAAACCACCCATGGAGATCAAACTCCAACCCTTGGACCAATTCTTTACTCATTCATTCCCCCATCTATCCTTATAACCCATGCATTCATGCATATATGAATCCTCATATTTATAACCACACATAAGTGAGATGCGTGAATTTAAAGAAACTCACCGAAGTATAGATGTCTCATGACATCAAGACAAACTGACCGTCCAAACCAGATCTCCACGGTTCAGATTGGGTCAGGACAAGTCTTCACTATGCTCACCAAAAATCAGATCGATCAGATTAGAAATGATCATCCGATTGAAACAGATGCTGAAACTGGTCGGTGCAAGAAATCAGCAGTGATAGGTTCTGTTTCACACCCCAGAAACCTACTCTATCGGACACCAAAAACAAACTTAACCGTTCAAAATGGAGAATAAAGAGTCGTGAATAATCTCACCAAAATTTCAGCACGATCCAACGGTGAAAATGGTCGGAATGGCAATGAACATAGAGCATGCTCAACACTCCTTTGAACAGAAATTCCTAGTCTCTCAAGCTTTCTTCTCTTTTCTTCCTTCTTCTCACCTCTCTTCTTGATTCCCAATGGCCAATAAACTTTCTCAAACTTACTATTGCTCTATGCCAAGCTTCAAGATTACATGCTTTATATAGGCCTCACAAGTGTAACCTCTACAACTCTTCACATTCTAAACCTCCCCCATAAATCCCAAGATAACACCCAAATTATTCCAACCTTTCAAATTCATAACCCCCATGGCACCCTTCCCATTCCAAACCTCCCTCATAAACCCCAAAGACAACACCCAAATAATTCCAACCTTTCAACTTCATAACTAAGTTAACTTGACCAAGTTTCATTTAACTAATTCACCAATTAATCCAATTAATGGGTTAACCTAACCCATTTATTTAATTCAAATCCAATGTCAAGCTTAATCAAGTCATTGATTAACTTAAATTTGGATTAAACCACTTTGCTACTGGACCAACCCAAGTCATTTGATTCAATCAAATTAATTTAACTAGCTTGGATTCAACCCGATCCCTCTTTGTTACTTGACTAACCTTAGCTAATTAACTTGATTAGTTCACCCATAAATTCAAATAATGGTGTAGAACTAATCTTATTACTTGATCCAACTCCAAGGTTCAACTTAATCAAGTTGACTAACTCAATTACCCACTAGACTAAGCACTAGTCATCACGTTAAATCAACTTAGTCTAATTAATTTGATTTTCTTAAATTGATCCAAGCCCTTGATCCAAATTAAGTTGATCAAACTTACATTCCAAGAGTTGGGTTAGATCAATTGATTAATAGACTAATCCTAGTCTTCTTACTTAATTAATCCAGTCACATCTTATTAATTTGCTCAATCTCAATTTGGGCCCAAGCCCAATTCGGCAACAAGGTTAACCCAAGTTTAATCACCAAATGATTAAATCCAATTGAACCCAATCCTTTTAACTTTCAACCAAGTTGTTTGATTTAATCAACCCAATAGATTGGTTCAACTTAATTGATTAATCGTTGTCACATTAGACGGTCTATTAACAATACTTAATAACCTTAGTAATCTCTTAAATTATACCAACCATTAATCAATTAAATACGTCACACATAATAATAAATTATTCTATTATTTTGTCACACTACCAAGCTTCCCATATAATCAATTTAATTAACCTAGTTAGTTAACCAAACTGATTGTGTCACACCTATAATTCCATAGGATTATACTCAAGCATAATAGTTAATTGCTTTTTGTCACACTGCCAAAGTCCCATATAGTTATATCAACTATACAAATCAATTAATCAATTAATCAATTAATTGTCACACTAAGGTTTTAAACCCTTTTTAAAACTCTTAGTTAACTATAATTAACCAAGTTCCTTATTTAATGATTATTTCGTCACACTACTATGTTCCAAAATAATTAATCAAATAATTGTCACACCTCCATACAAATCATTTTAATCAACAGTGATTAGTGACCTTAATAATGTCACACCACCTAGGTTTTTAACATTAATTCAAAACAGTTGATTAACCTCCTTAATGTTTGTAACATCCAAAGTTATTAATATTCACTTAAATTTAACCATCACCTAAGTTAATAATTAATTTAAATTTTTTTTTATCTTCTCCTACCTCCGCGGCCGAAAGCCCCTACCGAGAGCTTCACGGAAATCCATATCTCCACTTGGGCGCTTTTATCACGGCCACGCCACAGCCCGCCAATAGCTTGCGCATCCGTGGTTCCCAATTCCCTCTCCCGGAGCCTCCCCACAACCGGTTCCGTTCATCACTTCGGCGAGCCCTAAACCGCACTATCAATGCATCAAATACGAAATTGAAACAAGTAGAGAATTCATACCATAATTCCGGTTCTTCCGGTACCAACAGGAGTGACAGAGACCCCCTGTGGCCGAATCCCCCTTCTCCGACCAACCCTCGCCGGCGTCCTTCTTGATTTCCTCTTTCTCACTGTCTCAGGGCGAGCCGGGGTGGGGTTCTTATAGGCCGGGGGCAGACGAAGCGTTGATGCGCCTCCCGGCTTTATTCGCCCGTTCGTCGGCCTACCGTTTCGCCAAACTCCCGGGAGAAGGCGGCGCCGCCACGCCACGCCGCTTCGATTAGGCTGATGGGGTCGCCGTGCTTTGGGATCTGCACTTCCAGATGGACGCCTTTGAGATCACATCTCTTATTTCCACCGCCCGTCAGTTAAAAGCAGTTGGCCTTGAGTTCGTTATCATCAAAGATGACTGGTTGAGATTTAATCTCACTCAACGGCCGGATTTTTTCCATTTTCCTAGCATCCACCACCCACTTAGATGGACGGTTATAAACTACCCGCACGGTAGGATCATCCTTACCCAACCCTTTCTCCTTTGCCTCGTATTTGGTATACGATGAGATGGATTCCATCTCAACTCGCCACGTGGCTCTATGAGAGCCTTTATAATGCCTCGAGATAAAACACGGTACGAGATGGTCTAATCTCAGTCGTTCATCCTCTTCTAAATAGATTTTCTCTCTGAAAATTATCCAGAGGTCCCTGAAATATTTTTAGGTTACACCATAGCCCAAGCCTTTGAAAGAGGACAATTCCTTGCAAGTGTAATGTCTGCCCCGAAATAAATAAAGATTTTTATTTATTAAATTCGAGGAGTTTATTAATTGTTAATTAATGGAAATTAAGTAACGGTAAATTAATTCGGGTTAATTAATTTATTAATTAAAAGATTTCTTTTAATTAATTACTGGAGGAAATAGACAAAAGTTAGAGTCGGGGACAGCGACAACCCCGTGATGCCACAGTACGCCCGTGACAAAGGATTTGACCGAAAGCCGATATTCCCGGATCTGATCCGACGAGGGACAGATCCCGTGATACTACAATGCACTTGTGCCGCGGGGACCATTGACCCGAGATTCGCGGATCTGGGTCGGGCATGAGGAAGAGAGAATTATCACAGTTGGCCCCGACAAGAACTAGATCACTTACCGTGAATGAGTAGTACTCATGTGAAGGAATAGTAAACATGTGACATTTAAAAGATTTCTTTTAATTTATTAAAAATGATTAA
The DNA here is from genome assembly GCA_026586065.1 of Dioscorea zingiberensis. Taxonomy (NCBI): domain Eukaryota; kingdom Viridiplantae; phylum Streptophyta; class Magnoliopsida; order Dioscoreales; family Dioscoreaceae; genus Dioscorea; species Dioscorea zingiberensis. The sequence goes on along the minus strand of CM048819.1, from coordinate 45,525,565 downwards.
AAAGTTATGTTATTAAATAACCAAGAGGAGAGAGAGAATGATGTTTTCATTCCTCTCTCTCTCTCTCTTTTTCTCATGATCTGAATTTCAGATCTAGAACCCTCGATCGCTCACATCCACGCCGACGAGCTTCCCACCGGCCCTTGGAGCCCCGTCGCCGCCGGCCACCATCCTCGCCTCGAGCTGCGGCTGAGCCCGACCCTCGCCAGGCTGTCTTATTCACCCAAGCAGCCGGCCGCCGCCCCCCACCGCCCGTGCCACGCCTGCCGCTCAGCCGGGCCTCCCCAGTGCCACGCGCCACCAGCGTGCGGCCGCCCCTCTGCGCCTCAGCTCCGCCGGAGCTACGCCGCGCCGCCGTCATTCCCGGCCACCCGCGCGAGCACCTTCCCCCTGCAGCAGCCCCTACTCGTCGCCCTCTTCATCCATCTAACTGTGAGCCGAAATCGGGGAAAGAAAACCCTGATTATAATTTATGGAATTTATGATTGATTAGGGTTGTTTTCAGAATGGTGTTAAGGGGAAAGAGAGCATGAATGCATGTTAAGGGGTGCTAGATGTTGTTATGATTAATTAGATTTAATTATGGATGTATGTTTGTATTAATTTCGGGGCCCTACGAATAGGGGAGGTGCCGCCGAAATTTCGGGAAAAAACCGCTAATTAGAAATGCCCATCTATACCCATGTTAACATGCTTAATCATAACTCGTTTCCATGATTTATGTGCTTAATGACTTCATGTGCTAGATTAGTAAATTTTGGATAATTAAGCATGCTTAGGGGCATTCCAGGAATCTTAAAGACATGATGTGCTTGTTGAGTAAGGAAGCATACTTCGAATGGGTTTTATGTCTTCCAAGCATGAAGGAGTTTAAGGACTCTTGTGTAATTGTGTTTCGTATATAGATAGGAGATTTACTTAAGTGTATAGGCACTGAGAGTCTCTATCTATTTACCAGATCCTGATTCGGACACGTGAGGCGCGACAAGGATCAGGGATTTGCTTCTAGTCAGGTAGGCTCTCGCACGGGAGGTTTGTGAGTATTCCTTCCTCCTACCCCACTTTGATTTTTTGTACTCTTATTTCCTCGGGAGGTTCCCAACATATGTTTGAGATGGTTTTGCTCATATGTGTTGGTTTTATATCTCGAGGGGATTGTTGCTATCATTCTTCTTCTTATACATATTTGAGTAGAGTTTACTTCTTAAATACGTATTGACTCCTGATCTCGATGAGATCACCGACCATTGTATATTCAGGATGTTGCTGCCTTGGATATATATATATATATATATTTATACCTGTTGTTAGGTATTAGTACTATCAATCTCTTACTTTCAGGCATGATACATCGGACGGAGACCCTGGCAGAGGGTGTATAATATCTGGCCACCAGGCCCCGGCAGAGGGCGTATAATATCTGGCCACGAGCACTTGATGCTCTATCGGACGGAGACCCTGGCAGAGGGTGTACAATATCTGGCCACTTGGCTCAGTCAGAGAGCGGCATTTTCTGACCATGTGCACATGTATGCTATAGCTTAGTCCGGCTTAGGCCGAAGACGATACCGATGGTGTCGTTGATGTCGTAGACATCTTAGTATCACATATGCCAGAGATTGGGTACATCTGTGGATTTATCCACTTTCCAGTTACTTGTTACTTGCTTGTATTGTCGTTGTACTTGTATATTTGTACTTGCTTTATTTTGTTCTTTGTTTATGGCCTTCGCCTCTTTTATTGTTTATGCGACCCTACTGGGCCTATTCTTTAGGCTCATGCACTTGATTTGTGTATTACTCAGGTTCGGACGAGGAGGAGTAGGATCGAGCTTAGGCGGGGATATACCGAGTTGCTGACTCGGCTACTTCTATTTGTCTTGAGGTCTGCGTACCTCTTTTATTCTGTGTGAGACTTGTAATTTAGATTCCTTGGTTGTATGGATTTCTAGGTGTGACTGGACTGGATCCTAATCTTGGGTTGTGTAAACCCGATATTGTGCTGTATGGAGTTGTACGAACTCCTTTCATCTTTTAGCTATGATTCCGCTGTTATTATTAACTCTGAATACTTATTGTATAAGAGTTCTTAAGGCCTAGCGCCTGAATGGGGACTAGTCCCTGTTTGGGTGCGGCCGGTTGTCTACGTGCCTGAGCCGTGGTTCGGGGCGTGACAATTAATATGGTATCAGAGCGGTACAATTCAAGTCACCCTAGTTATCTCAGCAACTTAGGAGTCGAGTCTTTATCTTGTTGAGAGAGTGGGTTGGGTAGTGTACTGACTACTGGAACATTTCTATCTCGCAGAAGTCATGCCTCCGAGACGAGGGCGACCAAGCAAGCGGGCAGTGAGCCCACCCCCGGAGCCCATGCATTGGTAGGAGGAGGCCCTAGTCGGTTTAGATACGGAGGCCCCGCCGCCCCGAGGCTGGTGCCCCAGAGACCGCATGCACCCCATGAGGGGGTCATCCCGCTATCACACCGGGAGGCTACCCCAGCCTACCCCGGCTACCCCGGCTACTCCCAACGTGAGGATACCCCGGTTCCCGGTAGGGGATATCACGGACCCGGCGGCCCGGTGGGTACCCGCCCGTCTACCGGGCGTATCCCCGATCCCGCCAGAGGAGGACACCCCACAGTCCTGCACTGGGGCCTATCCGGATCCGACGCGATGTCGGGCACAGTGCGAGGAGATGGCGAGGATGATGCGTGACGGTAGCGGCGGCAGCTGGCGATGGCGAGGCGGTCTGGCGTGGCGATGCGCAATAGTGGCGGCAGACCCGCTACACACTCCCCTCCTTTCCGGAGGCGTGAGGTCTTGGCAGTGCGGGTGGTAGTAGTTCTCTAGCAGAGTTTCGGAGGCATGGACCCCCACCATTTGAGGGAGGTACCGACCCGGACGTGGCAGAGCAGTGGATAGATGAGATTGAGGCTACCTTCCAGGCTATGCAGAGCCCGGAAGAAGACATGGTGAGACTGGCTGCCTACATGCTGAAGGGCCGCGCCAGAAGTTGGTACAAGACTGAAGTAAAGAACAGAGGTGAAAAAGGCTTTGAGTCTTGGAAAGAGTTCAGAACCGCCTTCTTCGACAAGTACTTTTCAGCGAGCAGACAGGCTTTGATGACTCAGCAGTTTTTGACCTTGCAGCAGGGGACTAGGACTGTCGACGAGTATGAGGCCGAGTTTGAGCGGCTATCCAGGTTTGCCTCTACCCTTGTGGCTGACACACTGTTCAAGGCCCGCCAGTTTGTTAGTGGCTTGAGGCCTAACCTCCGGCGTTCAGTGACGCCATCTTTGAGATGTCCTTTCCACGAGTTGGTGGAGATAGCTAAGGATGCTGAGCTAGCCTGGCAGGAAACACAGGAGCCACGCAAACGAGAGCAAAGCAGCGGCAAAGGAAAAAGCTCCAGGAAGAGTGAGTCCTCCGGGGGCAGTTCAGGGCGCTCCAGGAGTGAGCGCAGGTCCCAGCCTTACAGCAGATCTTCCTCGTCGTCCGGGTCCAGAGGCAGGGGATCGTCAGGGAGGAGCCCACGTCCTCATTGTACCCGTTGTGGGGGCCCACACACTAGGGAGCAGTGTTGGCACCAGTGTATATGTGCTTCGATGTTGTAGCACCCCAGCATTACAAAGCCGATTTACCCTCGGCGGCGCCGAGTCGCCAGGAGGAGATGGCTCCTGCATGCCACTGCATGACCCCCAGCATACCCGGAGGTTCACGATAGCGAGCCACGGAGGACCGAGGTGAGAGAGGAGGATCGAGGCGGGAAGGGGAGGGGAAGGCGGTGAGTTCCCCTTCTCCTTCTAGTCGACCAGTTGCTCAGGGTCGGGTTTACAACCTGACCCAGGAGGATGCCCGAGCCTCTCATGAGGTGGTTGCAGGTACCATCACCGTTTTCACTTACTATGCTTGTACACTGTTTGATCTCGGGACGACACATTCTTTCGTGTCTACTTCATTTGCCCGGAGAAATAGTTTGTATGTAATTAAACTATCACACGACCTGCGCGTTGATACCCCAGTGGGAGCGGCAAAGATAGTGGATAGGTTGGCACCTCAATGCTCAATCGTGATCGAGGGTCACGAACTCACTGCCGACCTACACCTGATGGAGATGCGCGACTACGACGTGATCCTCGGCATGGATTGGCTCTCTTCAGCTTACGCGGTGTTGGACTGCGGAAGGAAGAGAGTGCACTTCGATTTCAGTCTTAGGGAGTTACGTTTTCAAAGGCGATGGGGTTACACACTAGCTTCGGGAGATATCGCGCCGGGCGGAAGCTTATCAATAGTGGTTGTGTTGGGTTTTACGGCGTCGATCGGCTGAGACAAGGGACGCACAATATACGGTGGCACAAATTCCAGTAGTCCGTGATTTTTCGGATGTATTTCCAAATGACTTGTCGGGACTACCCCCAGAGAGAGAAGTGGAATTTGGCATCGACCTAGCCCCCAGGAACGGCATCCATATCCAGAGCCCCCTACCGAATGGCCCCTGCAGAGCTGAAGGAATTGAAACAACAACTCGAAGAACTCCTGGAGAAAGGCTTCATTCGGCCGAGCATGTCACCTTGGGGAGCCCCGGTACTATTCGTTAAGAAGAAAGACGGATCGATGAGATTATGTATCGATTACCGTGAGCTCAACAAGGTGACAATCAAAAACAAATACCCTCTGCCGAGAATCGATGATCTGATGGATCAGCTACAAGCAGCACAGGTGTTCTCCAAGATAGACTTGAGGTTGGGGTACCATCAAGTACGGATTCGGGGCGAGGATGTCCCGAAGAGTGCCTTTCGCACGAGGTATGGGCACTATGAGTTTCTAGTGATGCCGTTTGGGCTTACCAATGCCCCGGCGGTGTTCATGAATTTGATGAACCGTATATTCAGACGATACTTGGATCGGTTCGTAGTCATCTTCATTGACGATATTCTGATATACTCAAAGAGCAAGAAGTTACATGCAAAACACTTGAGGCTAGTCTTTGGCGCGAGGCATGAAGAGTCATGCGCCAAGTTTTCCAAATGTGACTTACGGCTAAGTAGCGATAACTTTCACAGGACACGTCATCAGCGGAGATGGTGTTTCTGTGGATCCCAAGAAAATTGAAGTAGTAGTAGACTGGAGTAGACCGAGCACCGTCAGAGAGATCAGGAGCTTCCTGGGATTAGCTGGCTACTACAGGAGGTTTGTAGAGGGATTCTCCCGTATACCATTACCCATGACCAGGCTGACTCGGAAGGGTACTCCTTACATCACGGGCCGGAGGGGCTGCGAGCGAGCTTCATAGAATCAAGAACCGATTGGTATACTTGCAGGTCTTGGCCCTACCGAGGCCGGAGTCGGGTACATAATTTACAGTGATGCTTGCAAGACGGGTTTGGGGTGCATCCTTATGCAGAATGGGTGAGTCATTGCCTATGCTTCAAGGCAGTTGAAGTCGCATGAAGAGAACTACCCCACACATGACCTAGAGTTGGCAGCAGTAGTATTTGCCTTGAAGATTTGGCGCCACTTCCTGTACGGCGTGCCATGTGAGGTGTATACAGACCATAAAAGTCTGAAATACATATTCACACAGAAGGAGCTAAACATGAGGCAGAGACGCTGGCTGGAACTGATCAAAGACTATGACCTCAGCATTCACTACCACCCAGGCAAGGCTAATGTGGTGGCTGATGCATTGAGCAGGAAGGTCAATTACGGAACTGCTGCAAATCTTACTGATCAGATACCTCTTCTGGAGGAGATGAGGAGACTTGAGCTAGAGGTGATTGAGCCGAGCTCGGAGGTGAGCATGGCTACTCTATGCATACGGCCTACCATATTGGATAGGATTCGGGATAACCAGAGACAAGATAGTAGGATGGTGGATATTTTGAACAAGATGGAACAAGGCTTGCCAACACAGTTCCGGATCCACGAGGATGGCACAATTAGATTTGGAGATCGAATATGTGTACCCAATATACCAGAGCTCAAGAGAGACATAATGGAAGAAGCACACTACTCGAGCTATGCGATGCATCCCGGAGGTACCAAAATGTATCGTGGATTAAAGAAATACTTCTGGTGGAATGCCATGAAGAAGGAGATAGCCTACTTTGTGGCTCATTGCCTTACCTGCCAGCGAGTGAAGGTAGAGCACCGCAAGCCAACAGGAAAGCTACAACCCCTACCAATACCAGAGTGGAAGTGGGAGCACATCACAATGGACTTCGTGACTGGCTTGCCTCGGTCTCAAAAAGGGAATGAGGCCGTATGGGTGATCGTGGACCGACTGACCAAGTCGGCGCATTTTCTGGCATTGACACGTAAGAGGGGTTTGGCACGACTAGCCAGGTTGTACATGGACAGGATCGTCTGTCTACATGGTATACCAGTGACTATCACATCCGACAGAGATCCTAGTTTCGTCTCAAGATTCTGGGAGAGTCTACATGAAGCCCTGGGTACTCGATTAACGTTTAGCGCTGCCTTTCATCCACCGACGGATGGTCAATCGGAGAGGACGATCCAGATTCTAGATGACATGCTGAGGGCGTGTGCCCTAGACTTCTCAGATTCTTGGGATGAGCACTTGATAATGGCAGAGTTTGCCTACAACAACAGTTATCAGGCAAGCATCCAAATGGCACCATACAAAGCCCTATACGGGTGACCTTGCCGATCTCCTATATTCTGGAATGACGTAGGAGAACGGGCTTTCGAAGGACCCGAGGAAGTGCAAAATGCGAAGCAAGTAGTAAAAGTTATAAGGGAAAGGTTGAAGATAGCTCAGAGTCGTCAGAAAAGCTATGCTGACAAACGCCGCTCTGTACTGGAGTTCCAGGTGGGCGACAAAGTGCTTTTAAAAGTATCACCCATGAAGGGTGTGATGAGATTTGGACAGCGCGGGAAGCTTAGCCCGCGGTACATTGGACCTTTTGAGGTATTGTGTCGATTTTGTGTAGTAGCATATCGTTTGGACCTAACTCAGTACTTGTCCCAAGTTCACAATGTCTTCCACGTCTCCATCTTTGAGGAAGTGCTTGGCCAATCCGTCTCAAGTCATTGAGTATGAACCGGTAGAACTTGTAGGATTTGACTTACGAGGAGTTACAGTAGAGATACTTTCGACTACAAGGAGGAGAACCAACTAAGGAATCGGGCATTCCTTTAGTCAAGGTAAGATGGAACAACCACAGCTGGTGGGTGAAGCTACACAGGAGCCTTGAAACCCGAGCATGAAGAAGCGTTACCCAGATCTGTTCGAGTAATCTCTGATGTGAGTTTAGGGACTAAACTCCTATAAGGGGGGGAGATTGTAATGCCTGCCCCGAAATAAATAAAGATTTTTATTTATTAAATTCGAGGAGTTTATTAATTGTTAATTAATGGAAATTAAGTAACGGTAAATTAATTCGGGTTAATTAATTTATTAATTAAAAGATTTCTTTTAATTAATTACTGGAGGAAATAGACAAAAGTTAGAGTCGGGGACAGCGACAACCCCGTGATGCCACAGTACGCCCATGACAAAGGATTTGACAGAAAGCCGATATTCCCGGATCTGATCCGACGAGGGACAAATCCCGTGATACTACAATGCACTTGTGCCGCGGGGACCATTGACCCGAGATTCGCGGATCTGGGTCGGGCATGAGGACGAGAGAATTATCACAGTGGGCCCCGACAAGAACTAGATCACTTACCGTGAATGAGTAGTACTCATGTGAAGGAATAGTAAACATGTGACATTTAAAAGATTTCTTTTAATTTATTAAAAATGATTAAAAAGTTATGTTATTAAATAACCAAGAGGAGAGAGAGAATGATGTTTTCATTCCTCTCTCTCTCTCTTTTTCTCATGATCTGAATTTCAGATCTAGAACCCTCGATCGCTCACATCCACGCCGACGAGCTTCCCACCGGCCCTTGGAGCCCGTGGCCTCCCACCATCCACGCCGAGCTGTGCGCGGAGCCCACCCCCGCCCGAGGTATGCTTCGCCGCACCATCCACGCCGCGCGAGCACTGCGGCCGTGAGCCCACGCCCGCCGAGTGTCTCACCACGCCCGGGCGCCGCGGTCCCCATCCGCCCGGCCACCCCGAAGCCGCAGCGCCTCGCGATTCGCCAGGCCTCCCAGTACCAGCGCCGCGGCCGGCCCGGCCCAGCCCCTCTGCGCCTCGGCTCTGCGAACTACGCGCGCCCGTCATTCCGGCCACCATGCGAGCACCTTCCCCTGCTGGCAGCCCTACTCGTCGCCCTCTTCATCCATCTAACTGTGAGCCGAAATCGGGGAAAGAAAACCCTGATTATAATTTATGGAATTTATGATTGATTAGGGTTGTTTTCAGAATGGTGTTAAGGGGAAAAAGAGCATGAATGCATGTTAAGGGGTGCTAGATATTGTTATGATTAATTAGATTTAATTATGGATGTATGTTTGTATTAATTTGGGGCCCTCTGAATAGGAGGTCGCGAAATTTCGGAAAAACCGCTAATTAGAAATGCCCATCTATACCCATGTTAACATGCTTAATCATAACTTCGTTTCCATGATTTATGTGCTTAATGACTTCATGTGCTAGATTAGTAAATTTTGGATAATTAAGCATGCTTAGGGGCATTCAGGGAATCTTAAAGACATGATGTGCTTGTTGAGTAAGGAAGCATACTTCGAATGGGTTTTATGTCTTCCAAGCATGAAGGAGTTTAAGGACTCTTGTGTAATTGTGTTTCGTATATAGATAGGAGATTTACTTAAGTGTATAGGCACTGAGAGTCTCTATCTATTTACCAGATCCTGATTCGGACACGTGAGGCGCGACAAGGATCAGGGATTTGCTTCTAGTCAGGTAGGCTCTCGCACGGGAGGTTTGTAAGTATTCCTTCCTCCTACCCCACTTTGATTTTTTGTACTCTTATTTCATCGGGAGGTTCCCAACATATATTTGAGATGGTTTTCCTCATATGTGTTGGTTTTATATCTCGAGGGGATTGTTGCTATCATTCTTCTTCTTATACATATTTGAGTAGAGTTTACTTCTTAAATACGTATTGACTCCTGATCTCGATGAGATCACCGACCATTGTATATTCAGGATGTTGCTGCCTTGGATATATATATATATATATATTTATACCTGTTGTTAGGTATTAGTACTATCAATCTCTTACTTTCAGGCATGATACATCGGACGGAGACCCTGGCAGAGGGTGTATAATATCTGGCCACCAGGCCCCGGCAGAGGGCATATAATATCTGGCCACGAGCACTTGATGCTGTATCGGACGGAGACCCTGGCAGAGGGTGTACAATATCTGGCCACTTGGCTCAGTCAGAGAGCGGCTTTTTCTGACCATGTGCACATGTATGCTATAGCTTAGTCCGGCTTAGGCCGAAGACGATACCGATGGTGTCGTTGATGTCGTAGACATCTTAGTATCATATATGGCAGAGATTGGGTACATCTGTGGATTTATCCACTTCCAGTTACTTGTTACTTGCTTGTATTGTCGTTGTACTTGTATATTTGTACTTGCTTTATTTTATTCTTTGTTTATGGCCTACGCCTCTTTTATTGTTTATGCGACCCTACTAGGTCTATTCTTTAGGCTCATGCACTTGATTTGTGTATTACTCAGGTTCGTACGAGGAGGAGTAGGATCGAGCTTAGGAGGGGATATACCGAGTTGCTGACTCGGCTACTTTTATTTGTCTTGAGGTCTGCGTACCTCTTTTATTCTGTGTGAGACTTGTAATTTAGATTCCTTGGTTGTATGGATTTCTAGGTGTGACTGGACTGGATCCTAATCTTGGGTTGTGTAAACCCGATATTGTCTTTGTATGGAGTTATGCAGAACTCCTTTCATCTTTTAGCTATGATTCCATTTGTTATTATTAAGTCCGAATACTTATTGTATAAGAGTTCTTAAGGCCTAAGCGCTGAATGGGGACTAATCCACTGTTTGGGTGCGGTAGGTTGTCTAAATGCCTGGTAGGTGGTTGATGTGACAAGTCCATAATATTTTCTTAAGTCACAATTAAGTCCTTCCCTGTGAGAGAGAGAAATTTCTATTTGGTCCTCAGTACTTTCCATAATTACCAAGAGGTCCCTCTGACTCCCAACTAACCTTTTAATCCTTTATTTTACCCTATTTCCTTTAATTAAATAAACCACCAATCCTTCCTTTATTTAATGAATTCATCCCAAGAATTCATTCATTCCTCTTAATTACCAAAATACCCTTGGTAGCCCCAATTATACCCAACTAGGGTTTTCTCTTATTTCTTGGTTTAGTTACCAAACTAATTAAAGGGAGTAAATACAAATCCATGTATTCAAAGTTTAGGGAATTTTCTTTAATAAAGATAATTTAGAAATTTGTTTCTCCATCAAAATTTCATTTTGATCAAACCTTGGGGGTTTTCCTCATTTTCCAATTAAATAAAACCCAAAAAGAAATTTTAATCCCTAAAATTCTTGGGTTTTACAAAAATAGAATCACAAAAACCACTTGCTTAAGTAATCTAACATGAGAGAAAGTGAGTAAATACTTACTAATCAAGCAAAAAAGTAAAAAGAAATAATGAATGTAGTAGACAAACAAAAACCAGAACAACCAATTGCTAACTACTGGTTGTTTTGTTAACTTTTCACATCTGTCACATAACAATGCTCATACTGAAAAACAAGACAACTAGGACAGCTACTATATACTCTTGATCACAGGTCACCCTTTTCTCCTTCCTTCCTGAGTTTTCCACCCACTCCTCACTATTTTTTAGTCTCCAAGTTTATTACCTTTAGGTCCTCTGTCCACTCTATCTATATAAAATAAGACATTAGCTTAAACATATAAGCTTGCATTTCACTTGATATTAAAGATTATGTATTAAGGTAAAGAATTTAGTTTATTATTTCATGCTATAAGTTAACATCATATTCCCCTTTTTTTATTCTTTATCCAAACACAATTTAAAGATAAAGGTGGTAGGTATAACCAAATCAAATGAACTCTTCTTCTATTCATTTCTAATGGTGCATTATGAATGTTACAAAACTTTTAACCAGTGGCCGATGCCTTTCAAACGCCATTGAGTGCTCTCTGCATGAGCCATTAAAAATTCACACTAACATTGTAACACAGTAATACTAAACATTTTATCCAAATCTTTTATGATATTTAAGAATCTGTGCCTAAATTTAAAATAATGATCTGAAATTTTGGGAGTGATAAAAAGAATTTTCTCTCTCCTTATCTATTTTAGGAGGAAGGCATCATCAAATCAATCCCATTCCAACAACTTATTAAATTATTCTCCCTGATTTCCTCTACTCATCTTTGTTAACCTTTCAGCTTGACAAACACTATCAATAACACACACACACAGTGTCCAACCTCCATTTTAATCTCATCTTTCAACTAGACAAGCCCTAAAAACAGCACAAAAAAGTCCATCTAACATCCATTTCAATGTCATCTTGAGGTTTTTATGCCCTGAAATACTTCTAGAAAGATCATTAGATCAAACAAGTTCCAAGTTATAGCTAATTGCAACTAAAACCATTAACTTTCATAGACTAAACAGTACACAAATGACCCGAAACCCAAACAATCAGAAACAATACTGATGCGATGAAACCACAAGTGTACGGTCGTATCAAGTAATAATAGTGGACATAGAAGTCGGGTTGTCGATCCACAGGGAGAAAGAAGTACTAGTACCCACTATTTATCTATTATCTAGTCGATCCAAGGAAGTGGTTGGTTATGCTAGTTCTGAACTAATTAAATGGAAACACAAACAAGGGAATTGAGTATTTCTTAGAGTTAAACGATCATGAAAAGGGGATGCCTGAACAATTGGATCCCCCTTGGACTTCTAAAGTATAAATGCTCTTCTCTATCTCAATTACTTGATTAATTATTGGCCAAGGATTCCTATCGTGCTTTCACTCCCTCATCCCGAGGTGAGCTACTAATCCTAGTGCTCTTACCGATTATGTTCTCGAACCTATGTCTTGGAAGGATTATGGGAATAATACATCTAAACGGCTCGCTCTCCTTCGTACCCGGGTTTCCGGTATACTCACAATCCTCTCTATTGGAGATGGTCTACACACGGGGAGGCGTTCGCTTCTTCCCCCATATGGACTATAAAAATCCCTCCTGGCTCTCTCAACATAGAGGGATTAACTTACATTAAAACATCTAATAGACTCAAGAAATGTAATCAAGCAATCAAAATAGAAAAATAACATTGATTAAAACATGTCCAAGGGTTCACCAATCATCAAAGCATCTACAAAATTAGCCCTCCATGGAAGGGGGGCAACAATCCACAACAAAGGTAAAAGAAATCAAGAAAGACATAGAAATAAAGCTTGCGCAATCATCGTTGGTAGTTCCTTGATTCTCCTCCTTCGATTTCCCTTCTCCTTGCTCCAATGGCTTGAAGGAGGTGATACATTAGGCCTTATGAGATTCTAGATAGAATAGGTACTGTGGCCTACCGTTTAGCTTTACCGGAGGAGCTATCAAGAATCCATAATGTATTCCACGTATCGGTCCTGAGGAAATACCTTGGAGATCAGCACCAAGTTTTGTGAGGGCCAAGCAGAGAGTTAGCTCGAATTTGACTTATGCGAGAGGGACCCGTTACAAATTCTCGATTGGAAGGAGCAAGCATTGAGGAACAAGACCATTTCTCTAGTGAAAGTCCTTTGGAGTCACCATCAAGTAGAGGAAGCCACTTGGGAAAGAGACATGATGAGAGCGCGGTACCCTCAATTATTTTAGAGGTCTATGTACGATTTGGGGGCGAAATTTCTTAAGTGGGAGAGTTGCATACGAAAATTACGAGTTATCTTTTGAGTCGTTTTCTAATAAATAATGAGATGGATTAGAAAATTTCAATGACTTCGTTTGTTTAAAACTTCGATTAGAGGAAAAATGAGAAATTTAGCGGGGCTAGAAATCAACCCATAACTATAGGGTGGGCCATTCGATTGAAATAGTTGGAAGTGGATAATAGTGGAAACGGATTAATTAGTTCATAAATTTCTTATGTGATAATTAATCAAGATTAATTAGGAAGCAGAGACAAAAGTTAAAGTTCCGGATTTTGGATGCGGCACAGACGAGAGCGGACCCGTAAGTATAGTATCTATCTTGAGTAATTTGGGTCAATGACCCGGGATTTGCCAGATCTAGATTGTTGAATCTTTTAAAGGAAAGACTGGTTAAAGGTGACGGGACATAAGTGAGGGGACAACTTTCATCGATTAAAGCCGATGTGACATAAAAATAAAAATAATAATAATAATAATAATAATAATTAAATCACATGATGGTGAGAGACCGTAAAGTATGATCTGGTCTGGGTAATGGTCATCAACCGTGACTTGAGTGATTGGAGAAAAGTTAGGAGAAATGATTTTTTATATACTAACATTAGGATATTATAAGAGAGATGAGAGGGGACTTTTCTTTCCCTTCAAGTCATCATCTCTCTCTCTCTCTCTCTCTCGTGTGTTTGCTTTTCCCTTGGCCGAGCTACCACTGTCGCCTTCCTTCCGATCGGCTTTCCGGGCCAGCCTCACGGATCGCTGTGACGCAATCGACCCCTCGGCGCAAGAACGACCCGACAGCCGCCACCAAACTTCGAGACTTCACGCGCGCGCCGATCACCCTCTCCGCCCCGCGCCGACGAGCTTCAGTCAGTCCCCTCCGCCAGCAGCTGCCGTGGCGGGCCTTCACACCGCCGGTCCGTTGTTGACCCCAGGCAGCACCGCCGTCGCAGCACTGTCAGTCGCCCCGACCACTTTCAGCCGCACCCTTCTCTCGGCGGCGTTGGTGCTGCGTGAGCTCCCTCAGCGTCTCCCGGAAGCCTTAGCGCCGGCTACGGACCAGCTCCGACCTTGATTAACCGAGGGCTGTGAGATCGGTGAGCTAAATTAGGGAAATTTGATTATAATTGATTAAACTGAAATGGAGTGAGGGAATGGGGTCTGAAAAATCGATGAGACGATTTATAGGAGTATTACTAGATGATAAATAGCTGTGGGGTTGCACATATGGGGAATTTAATTACTTGGTTGATTCAAAATGTTAATGTTGAGAGATTGTTTGTATAGTTCCGGAGCTCTAATTATAGGGGAGGTGCTGCCGGATTTTTCATGAATTTCTAAGTATAAATGCCTTACTAATGAGCATGTTAAGATGCCTAAATGTAATTAGTTCCCATGCTCACTCGCCATGCTTTAGGTTGATCCATGTTACTAATTAAATATGCCTAAGAATCATTTTAGAGGTGTTGGAGACATGTTATACTTGTTAAGTAAAGAAAACATAATCTTAAGGGTTCTTTGCCTCTTATATGCTCAGTGGAGCTTAAAGGGGGTTTTAAATTTAAAATACGATTTCCGTATTCTTAGATTTCGTATTTTTTTAGCTATAGGACTAAGTTTGGGGAAAAGATGGATTTTGTACTTAATAAGTACTCTCGTTAATCCCAGGAAGGGAGAAAGGTCCAGTAGGAGCTGTCGAAGGACCGAGTGATTCCTAGGAAGCTGCGAGGACTTCAAGTGAGTGGACCTTCTGCACATTTTGCTTTGTTCAAGAATTTCAACACATTTTGATTTTCTTGTGATTTTTACGAGTTTTGGATTGAATTGTATTTGCTTGGATGGTTTTTGGCTTCTATATTAGTATTTTGGGTTTCAAGCTTGCTGATTAAGAAGGTGAACTAGCATAGTCTCTTATAAAGAAATACCTTAAATTGGTAGAATAAGGAGTTAGTAAGATAAAGGTACCTAGCTAGAGCAGGTAGGAAGATTTGAGGATAGAATTAGGAGCATTGATATTGGGTTAGGGATGGAGAGGTTTTTCAAATGGTTTTCTAAAATTCATACTTTCAAACATTTTTAGCATAAACTTTCATCCGGCTCCAAGAAGCCCATATCGGTCGCGAGGTGCATTTTGCATGTGATTAGAGCCGCGGTGAGACATACCTCTGATGCGTCGAGGGCCAGGTGCTCTCGCCCTAAGATAGTTGTTTCTTAGGGAAATCGAACCTAGAGTGCAGACTAGTGTTTGGGAGGTATTGCATATCTATTTAGTGCATGTATCATGTAAAGGATGATTGTGATGACATATGTGTTTACCGCAGGTTTTTCTGTTCGAGTACATTGACATGTTAACTCAATTCAAAGATAACATCTGATTCCCATGTTTTGAATTGCTTACATACTAGTATCTTACTTTAGTTTGAGATTTGGACATATGGGGCGGTATGCGAATACTGGCGAGTGTTCACAATTCATTTGAAACGCATAGCTTCGGCTTCTCGGTTAATATTTTTTCATTCACGGGACCTAGGCAAGGGCCATACAGGTAGGTCGTACTACGGAGGCGAGGGTCAAGGCCTAGATAGCTCTAACTTGACTACATTTTATCTCTTTATGTTCTAGTCTTGAGAACTTGTTATGTAATTTGGAATATGGTTGTATTTGGGGCCTTGCCGCCCAGACTTGTTGTGTATTGTGTTATGACATAATCTCGGTCATGTCTGGACTCCCAATAGGGAGCAAGTTATGTTATGTTTATGACTTTATTTAGAGTATTTCCGGATATTACGAATCTAGATTTCACAGCTCATGGGTTGGATGCATTTCCGGCCCAGCTGGTGTGACACTGGTCTCTTGTGGAAAGGGGGTGTTACCGCATTATCCTCTCGAGGGCAGCTAGTATCTGGTAGTATATCCCATTGATATGCTAGCCCGTATGGGTCCTTCTAGGTGTTCTGGGATCTCGGCTTCTCCCGAAATGCTTTCTTTCCTCCGGGGTCCTCGTATTATGGCCTGTTGATGAAAATAAATCAATTTTGAGTATCAATGGTCAATAAATCTTCATAATCACATGCCAAGCATATAGGAATATAATATAAAACTATGCTCAAATGACCCAAAACCCAAACAATCAGAAACAATACAATCCACAAATACCTCAATCATCATTGGAGCTTAATACCAAAAAACATATTATAAAAAAAGGAATTTATAGAATTCTTCTAATTTTCCTCTAAAAGTTGCAGCTAATTGGACCCAAAACCAGGTTTTTCCAAAACTAAAAACTGGATTCACAAATAAAACAAAAACAAAATTTACAAAGACATAGATAGAGACCACCAAAACATCAAAACTCCCAAATACTGAGAATAAGAGTCTATAGAAAACAAAAATAGAAAGAGATTTCCATTTTCATATTAAGTTCTCACCTGCAAACAAATTTCACAAACAGTGCTCCCTTTCTCCTCACACCACCTCTGCAAACACGCCCCCATGAGCAAACTACATATACACACACACAAAAACAAACACCAAACTAAGAAGTTAACTTTGATGAAGAAACAAAAAAAGGAAAACATGAACAAATAAAGAAGAGAGGTGGATGAAGATGAAGACACAAACCTTTCCCTATCAAAGGAGGAAGCAAAAGAAGGTCTGATGGTGTGGTGAGGGGACAAATGGATCCCAGAGGCGGGGGGAGGTCTTGGAAGAGAAAAGGAATAGAGGCGGAGGGGTGTCTTCAGATCTCTCGAAGAGGAGAAGCGTTGAACCCTAACTGCTGGTAAATGGTATAAAAACCCATGTCATTTGTTGATTTCATAAGGGTAATATGGTAATTATATAACCTTAAAATTGCTTCTCAGGCTGCTTTTTGAGCGGCACATGACCGACTTACGAAAAAGCAGTTTTTGAACTTTTTTTGGAGCTTCTGCTTTTTTAAAAAGCTAATCCAAACAGATTTTTTTGAGCCCAGAGGCGCTTAACTTATAAAAAAGCACTTCTTGACTCAAAAAAAGCTAATCCAAACGGCCCCTATATATGAATTCAAACATTAATGGAAATGAATGGACTGAGCTATGATTGATAGAATATATATATATATATATATATATATATATATATATATATATATATATATATATATATATATATATATATATAATATTATACATATATATCTGATCAGAGAGCTGATTTGAAATTCAAAAATAAAAAATAAATAATATAAAAAGAAGGCAGAGGCAATGACTGCAATTAATGGTTTTTAAGCTTTTCTTTTCGATGAAATGGTGGTAATAAGGATATATATATATATATATATATATATATATATATATACACATATATATATATGGAATGTTGAAATTATGCTTATCCTCCATTAATAATAGTTGAGCTCTTTTATTTAGATCAAAACGCGTGAGCTACTATACACGTGATTTGTTACTCGTTGAAATGGACGACCAAGATTGGGTGTTTGATCAAATATAAATCATTCGACGACTTCGGCACAGCCACGTGGCAATGAGATGCTAAGACGCGCGAAGAGGCTGGGTAGTTGCCACCGTCCATCCGCGTGGATGCGATGTTGGCCATCTATCTGGGTTGGTGCCGTGATCCCAAGTGAATACCAGTCTTCTCCACTACGAGCGCGTCACCGCTGAAGATTCTCATCAACTCTGTCGATCGTGCACGTGAAATTCGTGACCAGCCAACGTTTATGGAAGGATAAGATCCACGATCACCCTCAGCCGGGATCAGGAGAGTCACGAACCCATTCCAAATCTTCTCCACGAATCGTTATAAAGAGAGCATCCAAACCCTAGTGGATAGTCGCCAGAACAGAAGAAGGAGAAGAATAGGTCACGATTAGGCTTAAGAAATTCTTCTGCCGCTGCCCCGTTGGGGTATCACATGACACCTTCATCCAGTATCGTCTGGAATCTATGAGTCTTTCTCTCTGTTTCTACTCCCTTGATAATCATTAAGGTTGCATGGTTATTAGGAGATGAATATTATATGTGTTAGTAAGAATAAGGATAAACACTTGGGTCTGACCTTGAAGTCCTGAGATTGATTGGTGTACACAGATTCACAAATAGCTTGTTTGTATAAATTTTCTCTTGAATAGGTGTGACAATGGACTGAGTTTTTTTTAAAATATTATCTATTAGTGGTTATGAATGATGGTATGTCCTAAGGTTTGTATGTCATCCAATGATCGTTGATAGACTCTATTTATTGTGTTCTATGGTGCAGTAGAAGGTGGCCAAGAGAATGTGGTGGTGTTCACTGATTTATCTTAGGTTTGTTAGTTCTCAAAGCATGTTGATGGTTTTGATCCATATTAGTATCTGTCAATGAAGTTTGAGAGCATAGATAAACTTTTAGGAAATACTTGATGGATGGACCATTAGTTAGGAAGGATAAATTAGTCTTAGAACATGAAAATGACACTTGTTTTGGCTCCGCAGGTGCATAGTGGTCTTTGTCCTTTGTTAAATCAATGCATGAAACTTTGTTGTTGGACATTCATTGGAGTTTTGTTGAACATGCATGGGCTTCTCTTTGGTATTCATTTGAGAGTCTTCAGGATTTTCATGAAGGTGTTGCTGGTGTTTAGAGATGGGTCTAGTTCTCTTTAAAATCCATCCTGATTGGATCCAGTCAGATAAAGGAAACCCAAGTGTTAGTTGATTAGGATAATCAACTTAAAGAGGGTGAAAAGGTAATCAATTTAATCGGCTTGGGTTGATCAACCAAATATTGGATTAAGTCAAATTAGAGGGTGGTTGGGGTCTATGGGTGTAATCAAAACTGGTTTGAGAGTTTGGTCAAGTCCAGGTAAATAGATCAAACATAGTCAAGTAGAAGCCATGAATGCCTACAGACTGGCTGTCCCCTTCGAGGGATAGCTGGATAGCCTGTAGTTATCTGATGGAGACGTATAATATACTGTTGGAAAGATGAGGAAGAGATCTTTCCAACGAGCCTTGGATCAACTCAATCGGGTTCCAAAATCAAAAGTTATGAGCAGTTCTTTGGGACTGCACGTTAACTTCAGAAATTTCACATTAATGTTGTTATTAATATTAATAGCCCACTTCGTGTTGGGGATGGTTTATCATTACCAAATTTGACGTAGGGATGCGTCGGGAGGAGGTTCCGTGGGATTCCAGACTTCGTGATTACAGGTAAGCACTCTTGTCTAGTACCCGCCCAGTGATGGGCTTTCTTGACTTTGTTGATTCATGTTTCTTGTAAGTAAGCTTGCCTTGCTTCCCCTCATTTTTTGGTCATTCTTTTTTGTAAGTACTCTTGCCTCGTGCCCTTATTTATTGACTGGTCGGTTTCTCGATTTTATGCTTGTAAGTACCTTTGCCTCGTTGCCCTCATTTGTTGGTTGATTTCTTGTAAGTGCACCTGCCTAGTACCCACCCAGCTTTGGGTTTTCTTGATTTTGTACTTTTGTTTCTCCTTCATTGTTTGAGCTTTTATTGATCTCGATATTATTGAATATCCTTGAACTAATGTTGCATTGTTTATTGACCTTGATATCACCATGATTGGTACTTTTTGGTTTGGATTTGCATACACGTATTCGCTTTCTTGCCTTATCGAGTCTCCATATTAGTGTATGAATATTGATGTGTTAGTTTTGTTGGACATTAATCTTACGTACACTGAACAAGCCTTCCCGTTGATCGGCACATGGCCGTGGAAACACGTGAGCCGGTGCTCCGTCCGGGTTGGTGTTTCAGTTTTTTTTCTTGTTGTGGAATCTCCCGTTCAGTGCAGATTATGTTGCGGGCGTCCAAGGGGAGGACACTCTGGACGTCCTGTAGTCCTACCAGGGGGAGGGAACTCTGGATGTCCACCCGTCAGTGGGACGATACGCTGGCCGTGTACGAACATGTAGGAGCGCTACCAGACTCAAGGGTCTGAATGATAAGATTTAAGATCGGCTTAGGTCGATGGCTGTCGGGGAGATGACAACTTTATTTTTCATGTTTGATTTGACTTCATGCTTTGTGCCTGTGCTTAGTGATAGTGATCCTCGTGTTTTTTGAGCTTAATCTTTCCTATGGTATTGCTTTGTATGGATCACTTTTACACGATTGTTTTCATGACCTCTTCGCATTCCTTGCGGAGGTACTTACTGAGCTTTCCATTCTAAAGCTCATTCCACTTGTTTCCCTTCTTTTGTTCCAGGACTTGAGGTGTAGGTGACTTGGGATCAGGAGTTGTGCGAGGGATCGAGATATTCTAGTAGAGGTTCGACGACCTCAAGTTTACTTGTGTGTGAGATCTTATTTCATTTTGTAGGACCCTTATAAGGCCATTACCCGTGTAGAGTGTTTAATTAATTTTTAAATTCTCCTGTACGACTCGGATTATTGAAGTTAGTGGATTATATTATTGCATGCTTTTGATTACTTAGGCCTTGTATCCGAGTGGGGCTCGTCTCCACTTGGGTACAGCTCGTCTGCTCACGTGCTCAAGGTCCTAGGATTCGGGTCGGGGCGTGACACATAGCAATCACTTGGAGCATTTTGGGCGAGAGAAATAGGCGGTGTTTTCAGAATAAACAACGCTTTGCTTAAGAACTATCCATGACATTTCTTTCCACATAATCTGGTGGGTGGATGCGGCTCCCTTGGCTAAGCGGCTTAAGCTGGAGAAGGTGATGGGCCTGGTGAAACGCAGTCTTGAATTTACCTTAGAATCACCAGGACAGGCAGAGGGACGGGGATGTGTTCGAGGATGACTCTCCACCAGCCCAGGGCAGCGCATGAGGCAGGCACATGGCGGCTCGGGAAGAATAGCGAAGTCAACACCTCAGACAAGGGAAACTATCTTGAGTTGTCTCTTTTTTTCTCTTATCTGTATGAGGAATGTTTTGAACTCCTATTAACTTAATAAATAAATGTGGTTTATCCACTCCCTCAAAAAAAAATTATTTTTATTGCTTTACTAAAATTGTTATGCCAGGTGGTCATGTAACATAAACTTTCTTATAGTATTTTTTAATAAAATTAATAAATCATATTTCATTAAAGATAATTAGGTATTACATTTATAACAAAAGATGAGAGCAACAACATGGATTATAAGTAAAATAGATTAGGTTGTCCCTTTGGCTCCATCTGGTAGTTAGTTCTCCACAGGCGATGCGTCTCTTGTAAAAACTAAGCTCCTCTTCACCTAATTCTCCGTGGTCTCGAGCTTGGCTCTTTGGGCATATTAACAACAAAAAACCAAGATAGGTGAGAAAATCGATGTCTTGAATCAATTCTATGAAAACATGTTGTTTATCGTTAAAACATCTTCGGTTTCTTTCTAACCACTGGGACCATGGCCATCTGGGACCATGGCCATAGTGACCGTGTCCCAAGCCATGCGCATGCTAGAGTTACAATGCTTATTTTCCCATAGATCCCGACACGATCTAAGCCAAACAAGTTATTGTAGCAAGTTGTTGAAATGGGTTCATACTTCGCATGTGTAACTGCAAAGGAAGAGCAAATGAGTGACTGTTTCGGGCTCATTCCTGCAAAGGAAACTAGTAGATCGTGTCCTATTCCATCCTCTTTTTACTAGGTTGTCTAGCGTGAGGATCTTGTTGTTAGAGATCATCTAAACTAAAAACTTAACTTTAAGCCAGCGTGACCTTTTTGAGAAGGACATTGGGATCCATCTTTTAATCCCCCCATTCACCAAGAATAGGTATAGAGACTTGATTGTGAAGGCTTGTGATGTCGTCAGCTTCCAAAACCTTTGGTCCATTCATTCCTTTACTGTTTCTGGTGAATATTTTCATTGTTAATATCCATAGGCTTTCTCTGTCTTCCTTGGATAGGGGGTCAGGTTTGAGTATGGATTGTCCCCTTGCGATGTGTACTCTTGCCTTTTCAATCAACAACCTAGCATACCTCACCATGTCATAACGATTACCAAATATTCCTAGGTGCTTGTCCAGCTACCCAGTTGTCAAAACATAAGCTCATTGTACTCCCCTCTCCTATTTGAATCGTGAGGTTGGTGGTGGTTACCGAGAAGAAAAGAAGCTCACGCAGGTGGATGGCTTAGCAGATCCGGATTGTCTTTAAGGAGATAAGTGTAATGAAAAATCTTGTTATATATCCTTGTTTCCCCCTAAGGATTCTCCAATTTTAATAGTTAAAAGAAGAAATTTGATTATAGTTCATTGAGAAAATAAGATCAAAATATGGTTCTGTTCGTAGTGTTCTACAGTAAAAGTTTCACAATGTTTTGTTTCAACAACAGGACAAGATGAAGCTACTGAATTTGTTGTGCTGAGCTCTGCCCATGCATCATGGTGCCAGGCATTGATATTAAAAAATGTCCACCATAAAGATTTCCAAAAAAGATGTTCAGTAACCTACCCTGTTGTATCCCCGGCATCATTTGAATGTGTTAGGGAGAAGTGGTCACACAAGTTTTTTTTATTTTCATTTTTGTTTATATATATATATATATATATATATATATATATATATATATATATATAATTTCGTAGAAAGTTGCTGTACAAGTTTGCACAACGATCAGTTGCTAGTTGCTACTAACACTTAGCATATGAATCCGCCAGCAAAAGGACAGGACAAGGAGTAAAGAGAAGATAAGATCCACTCCCTCTGGTTAGTAATGTAAAAGAAGAGAGGAAACATGAGTTTTAAATGAGCAACTGCCAACTATAAAGGCCTGCAATTGCAAACTCATCAAGAGCCGCTCAAAGTTGGTTGGGACTTGGACTACAAGACTAGAAATCTGGCACGCTTGGACCTCCCACTCCCCACTCCCCCAGCCCCCCTATTCAAAGCCCCCCCTGTATGTGTTAATTGCCGCCAACTCAGCTCCACCAACTTGTCATATTATCTCCCTCCATCCTCCACACATCCCCCACATACAGTGAGAAAGAGAGAAAAACCGAGCTTCAATTTTT
This sequence comes from Dioscorea zingiberensis, assembly GCA_026586065.1. NCBI lineage: Eukaryota > Viridiplantae > Streptophyta > Magnoliopsida > Dioscoreales > Dioscoreaceae > Dioscorea > Dioscorea zingiberensis. The sequence goes on along the minus strand of CM048819.1, from coordinate 45,502,760 downwards.
CAGACCCATCACCAAACAGTCTGACTAGTGATTCCCATGACCCTTATCTTTACTCTTTGGTGATAACTGTTATATCCCATGCATATCTACTCACATTGCCATATAAACCCCACCCTTGGCCAGTATAGAGAAAGAGAGAGGAGCTAGGTGGCAGTTGTGTTTAATTTAGGGGAAGTATGGAGGCTTATACTATCAAGGTTGAGGAGTCACGGCCGGCCACTGGTGACCGGCCCTCTGCTGGACCTGTTTATCGGTGCATTTACGCCAAGGATGGGCTCCTGGATCCTCCCTCAGGGATTGAGTCCCCTTGGGAGTTCTTTAGGTTTGTACCATCACCTAAAGAGTCTGGAGTGGAGGCTCTCGATCACTCTCATTCACAACTTCCAAACTACCAACTTGTGGTTATGTGTTCTGTTTCTGTGCTTGTTACTGGTTTTCTCCTTAATGTTCATGGTTCATGGATTTTTGCGAACTAGCTTCCTGCTCTTAGAGATTCTTCTTGCCGTTTCGTTGTTTGATATACATCCTTCTTAGTCCTCGAGCACACTCATAAACTACACCAAGTTTGATTAAAAAGGAAAAAAAAGAAAATTATTAGGAACTCTTTCTTTCTTTTATGCATTTTTCCGATTTTCTGCGTCTTACTTACTGATCATCAGTTGTCATGTTTCAGTGGATCGGTCAAGAGATACCCTCAGAATCAAATGCTTGGTCGGCGTGAGGTCTCTGACGGTCAGGTATGTTTTTCCTCCCTGCTATTGCCGTTGGTCCTTCTTTCTCTCCATTGTTTGTTTATTAATCTGATTCTTGTTGAGTTGAACTTGGAGATATATCTGACTTTGACTCTAATATCTTATGCACCTTACAAAGACATCTTCCCTACTATATTGTCTCTTTCGGTTGTCTTTTTTTAAATTATTCATTGCATGACTATTTATGTATACCTCATCTTCTCTTGTCCATACTTCATGATCATTTGTTTGGATATTCATATACTAAAGTTGGCAGAAATTACCTAAATCACTGTCAAACCTGTTTGCAGAAATTACCGAAAGCACAACTACCATTTTCGTTGATAATTTTAGTACTGTGGAAAATAACAAAGGAAGCTATATCCCCCATAACATAGTTAATAGTGGAATTAATTATTTCTGTAGGTTGGTCAGTATGTATGGCAAACTTATGAGGAGGTTTACAATAAGGCTATCAAGATTGGATCTGCTATGAGGGGGCGTGGTGTTAATCCTGTAAGTTGATTATATTTCTTTTCATTCATTATTAGGTTATGGAGAATGCTTATGAGTTGTTTCCCTTTATTTTATTTGACTAGGGAGATCGTTGTGGCATATATGGAATCAACTGCCCAGAATGGGTGACTGCAATGGAGGTATAGCTCATTTAGTGTTCTTGGTTATACAATTGATAAATTTCAAGGTCGTCATTGAAGTTGAAAGTATGTTAATTATGTGGTCAAAATGGTTGTGCAAATCAGATTTTTCAAATGACAAAGCAATTGTTTGGTACACAACGTCCATCGATCATAGCTATTTATTTAACCTTTGTTGTTATTTATTCAATTAATTAGTTCATTGTGGCCCTTTCCACCACATGTATGATCATAGATGGATGCTACACGCTTTATTTAAGTAGTTTAAATTTCTGCTGGGTGTTCCTTTCTTTGTGCCTCTGTTTTCATAAAAAAAATGCTTCTGATGTCACTTGTGAACTTCCATTTCATGCAAAATTACTATGTTCTGTGCCTAATCAAATGTAATTTGGTTCCTTGCAGGCTTGTATCAGCCAAGGAATTTGTTATGTACCTCTTTATGACACCCTTGGTAGGGACCTCCTTCCATTTACTACTTACACAAGGAGCCAAGATGTTCAATTTGAACTATGTGCATTATAATACTTAGTTTGTTCATGACAAAAAATAAGAAACTATTTGAGTATATCATGTGGTATATGATCTCCATCCCTGTACCAATTAGCGCAATTTGTTGAGGTTATCATGTGGCATAAGATCTTCATGCCTATATCAGTTAGTGCTGGAATCCTGTAATAGCATAATGCTGTTAACCTTTGGCTTTTCAGAAATAACTTTAGTTAATCCAAGAGTCCTGAATTTCTACTCTGAATTAAAATTCATTAGCACAAAAGGTCTAAGACAACCTAAAGTTAATGTGGATGCTTCATATAAGGCTCTTATTTGAATGAAAGCATTTTAGATGATCATTTGAAGGTAGAACTCTAAATATGGACCACACTGAAAAAAGGATAGCTTTTATTTTCAGTTGAATCAAGTAATTATCTTCTGTAGTTTTTTTTATCAACTATCTCTGCTTGGGACTAAAGTTTGCTTTTCTATGGTGTGATATTCTAAGTTTGTGTATCGAAATATACCACAGGTGCTAATGCAGTAGAATTCATAATCAACCATGCTGAAATCTCAACCGTTTTTGTTCAAGAAAACAAGATACAGTCTGTAAGTTTTGCCTCTGCCTACTTTTTACTAGAAATTGATCAACACTTCATGGTTTGATTACATATATATTGTGAGGCACTCATTCTGTATCTTGAGGCTTATTATTAGGATCAAAATTCAATTGTCTTCATATGTAGATGTGGTGCATGTGAGATATATAACTGAGATTTAAGTTAGTTAATCACTTAAATAGATTTCTTCCTCATGCTTCCAATAGTTTGGTGTAACACATAATGTTCCATTAACTTGGTATGCAGATCATGATCACCCAGCATTCTTGATTTACTAACAGTCTCATTAACTTTTAAAAAAGAATAAGTACCTAATATGGTAATCCCATCATTCCTAAACTTGTCTGACCTATACAATGTCAAGTGATAAATCATAGCACTTTTTTCTAGTTGAGAAGATCTTCCTTTCAGTTTTTATGTGCTAATTAATTAACTTACTATTCTCATTCTGGGTTTTTCAGATGCTTGTTTGTCTTCCAAGATGCGTTGCACATCTAAAAAGTATGTAAAAAAAAAAAAAAAAGAATCCTTAGTTCCAAATTGTGTTTTTATTGCAGTATTTGTTGTAATGAATTTTTTTTCATGCACTGCTTCATCCAGCAATTATTAGCTTTGGGAAAGTTGCTGACGCACAAAAACAAGAAGCTGAACAAGTTGGAGTGTCATGCTTTTCATGGGAGGACTTTCTTTCATCAGTTAGGATCTCTCTCTCTCTCTCTAACCATATCTTATTGTCCATCAATTTAAATACCAGCATTGAAATCATAATTCTTTAGTTTCAAACGTGAAACTTCACATATGTTTTTAAAAGTTTAAACCACTGGTGGTCCTCACTCTTGAGTGGAGATTATTGACAGAGAACTGAGCAATCACTTTTATACATTATCTTGAATCTTCTCTCAGTGATTACTTATACTTTCTCAAAGGAGTACATTACAGATCTATATAAGTTCACACTTACTCTTACAGGGATAGATATGAATCATACATATAAATTGCTATAACTAATTGATTTTCTTTTCTGTCAGGTTAATAGTAATTGCAAGCTCCCACAAGTTCGCAAGGATGACATTTGTACAATAATGTATACGAGTGGCACAACAGGAGACCCAAAGGGTGTTATACTGACAAATAGGGTTGTTGTAACTCAAGTCATTAATACAGAGCAGCTGATTTTGGAGACAGATAATGTGGTAAGCTGTGACTGTGGACTTTAATCTTTAGCATCCTTCCATTTTTATGCCAATCTTTCTTTGCTTAGTTTACAACACTTCCACGTTGGGTAGCTTTCAATTACTACTGTCCACATCAATTATCTTTATTGACACTAAGCATTAACCAATGAATCAGATAATTCTTAAATTGCCAATAGATTATATATTGATTGATCTTGCAAAACATCTTACTAAAGCCTATCAAATTATCTAGAACTTCAAATTAATGAGATCTATTGTTTTTCTCTTCTCACAGGTTACAGAAGAAGACACTTACTTCTCGTTCCTTCCTCTAGCCCACATATTTGATCAGATAATTGAGAACTATTGCATCTATAAGGGTGCCTCCATAGGTTATTGGCAAGGGGTATGTGAGCTTGTTTTGTTTAACAGCAATTTCTGGTTCTGCTACACATTTATTATACACAGAAACAGTTGTGTTCAACTCCAGCATGAAATTTTCTTTTCAGGATGTCCGATGTTTGATTGAGGACATTCAGCAATTGAAACCCACATTATTTTGTGGTGTTCCTCGAGTTTATGATCGCATTTACACAGGTTTACCACTCATACTTGTTTGCTGTTTATTGTTTATGTCCATTGGTTATGCAATATCAGTCAATACATCTAAACCTACTCCTTTTCTTACAACCATATATATTTAACCTGAAGGTGTTAAGCAGAAAATTTCAGCTGGAGGATTGTTGTCGAGAAAGTTATTCCAGATTGCATATGAACAGTATGTCCTATGTTTTCGAGTCCTTTGACTTCAATTAACTATTTTCTTCTTATCAAGCAACTATTGTTTTCTGTTTGACCTTCAATTATATATAATTCCTTTGGTTTTTCAGCAAGCTGAGTAATTTGAAGAGAGGAGTGAGACAAGACATGGCATCACCTTTCTTTGACAGATTAGTCTTCAACAAAGTTAGTATCAACTAAGTACACTTTTTTCTGTGTCTTCCATTGTCAGAACAATCACTCTTTTTCTTTATAAATTGCTGTTGTAGATTAAACAAGTACTTGGTGGCCGGGTACGTATGATGCTATCAGGAGCTGCGCCATTGCCTAAGCATGTGGAGGAGTTTCTGAGAGTTACTAGTTGCAGTGTGCTAATACAAGGATATGGTAATCGAGAACTACACAACATACATTTCCAATTGTAGTGAAATATTATTGGTGTGTCAAGTATTTCAGTTCAACTAATAGAAATCTCTGCCTTCGATTACTAATAGTTTATATGAAAATAAAGAACCATTTCTATAGATCTGCTTCTAGAATTAACTAACTATGAATAATTTCTAAAATTATTCAGTAGAAATAAGATGAAGGAACAAATTTAGGTATATGTGATCATATTGCCTTAGTTTCATGTTTATGTATTTTATGTCTCTAGGTCTTACAGAAAGTTGTGCTGGGTGCTTTACATCGATTGCTAATGTATACTCAATGGTGGGAACCGTGGGGATTCCAGTTATGACTATAGAGACTAGACTTGAATCAGTACCAGACATGGGGTATGATGCACTCTCTCCTACACCTCGTGGAGAGATTTGTTTGAGGGGACAAACCTTGTTTTCTGGTTACCACAAGCGTCCGGACCTCACTGATGAAGTATTTATTGATGGATGGTTTCACACAGGCAAGTCTTCTTTTGGAAAATCTGAACATTTTAATACTGTCAACTTTTTTCCTTCCATGCATCTGAAATTGAAATCGAAGGATGATGCCTTGAAGGTCTGCATCTTCTCGGTGTTATGTTTTTCACCGGAGATGAATTTCTGACTTCAAGCATGGTTGATTAAAACTGTTCTCTTTTTGTTTGGAATTTACAAGTTGTTCATGGGAGATTTTATTCATGCAGGTGACATCGGAGAATTGCAGCCCGATGGTGCAATGAAGATTATTGACAGAAAAAAGAACATTTTCAAATTGTCACAAGGGGAATATATTGCTGTCGAGAACATTGAGATCGCATATTCTCAATGTCCCCTCATTACATCAGTAATATTACCTCTACATCTATGATATACACCATACATGAAATTGCCAAATATATGTCTGCTGAATAGAATCATGTTATTTATTCTTTGTAGATTTGGGTATATGGGAACAGTTTTGAGTCCTTCTTAGTTGGCGTGGCTGTCCCTGAAAAGCAGGCACTGGAGAATTGGGCAGCCGCCAACCATTTGACCGGAAACTTTGTGGAACTCTGCAAACATCCAAAATCAAGGAAATACATTCTGGAGGAGCTCAACAACACTGGCCGCCAGCTTCAAGTATGAAATATTCTTATTCACATGAAACAAAGTCACAAACATCGAGTTTTCTTTGTGTCTAACAGAAATTGTTTTTACCACAGCTTAGAGGCTTTGAGATGTTGAAAGCAATTCACTTGGAACCAATTCCATTTGACATGGAGAGGGATTTGATCACTCCTACCTTTAAGTTGAAGAGGCCACAGTTACTCAAATACTACAAGGCAAGTAAAGCCAGACATATAATCTGTTTTGAGCCTTCATCTGGTTGTTTTTAACTTATACTAGAGATGTTCTTCAACAATGCTTGCAGGATCGTATTGATGAACTCTATCAGGAGGCCAAGGAAAAGAAAGCATAGAAATTTGTCCATGCTTTCGGTCTGGACTGGCATCACTCAGCTGCGCATGAAGGATATATATGATGAGAAATTATATGGTAACTCGTTTATGTTGCGTGCCTATCAGTTGAGTTGTAAACAAATAAAAAACAGTCCTCGGTGCTTAATTGATTGAGAGAAGTAATGGGTGGAAAATTGAAAGTGTTCTTATGTACATAATGGCAAGGTGCTGCATGAGTATTATCATTCAAGGCATTATATATAATGAATGCTATTTTCTCCATCTGGTAAGTATCACTATACATTACATTGGGTGATCCAATCTGATTCACTTGAGGCATTCAACAGCCCAACTGTTAAAAATGAGACTCTATAAAATGTAAAATAATGAAGAGTTGGTGAAGCCGTGGTTGAAGGCACATCTTTATCATCCAGCACCGACTCTTTAAAGGTTCAGCATGTGGTCTTACTACTCTTTTTCATGGCGAGCTTTGAGAGGAGAAACACAGAAGCAGAGGAGATGAACACGGCTCCGGCAAAGCAAGCCAGGTCCAGCCCACTGGACAATGGCACGTTCTTGAACTTGTCCAGGACTCCAGCTTGCAGTATCATCATCAAGGCATGCCCGAATTTGGATTTTGCCTCTGTTATTGACAAAGGTACATTCTGCAAAAGATCACAGAGACAAGTAGCGTTTATTTGAGATGCATTATGTTTCTGAAGAGACGGAAGAAATCTTGCATGCATACACGGTGATCACAAGTTATACCTTTTTGTTTGATCCTCCAGTAGACCATCCATTCCCTTGTTTTACCTCATTTGATGCATTAAACATGACATACATACCCATCCCGAAAGTAAGTAGAGCCGATCCCACAAGAAACATATCTGCAGAGGAAATATATATGTGAAGATTTTTGTCCTTGTGCACATGAATATATATATATATAGAGAGAGGATGAAAGAAGTACATACCTATGGCTTCAATAAGTAATTGTATGATCCCTGTTTGATCAATGTTCTGAGACATTGTTCGGAAGTACTCAATATATGACTCGACAACAAAAAAACAACCCTGCAACCAATAGAACCATGAACTAATGAATTATGAACCTTGCCAGGTGAATGGTTAAACCATCGTTAGGCGCGGTTGATCACATACCTCAACGAAGCACAAGACAGAACCAATCAGGGATCCAGCAACAGCGATCAGTGTAAAGGACTGGCATCCAATAACTCCCTGGACGTAATGAGAAAATGGAAATAAAGGAAAAGGAAAAAAGGATTGATGATGCTGCACCCAAGCACAGAAACGTACCTGTTCAATGAGCATCTCAGTTTGTAACCTCAAATCAGAGCAAGACCAGCTTGGAAGCTTTAGTCTTGACAGCAAGCCCAGAAGCCTGACGAGCGCCTTTGTTGCTTCGGTTGTCAGAGAAGAAGGGAGGTTCGCACTTTCAACTCCCTCCTTTAACTTGAGTGGGTTGTGAGGAGAGTTGGTCGTGCTGGAACTGATGGCAGTGTCTAAAGGAACAGCCATTCTCTTCCAATTACTAGATTTGCGGCTTGGAGCAGTTGCTGGCCACTCTATTCCGCCAGGGGGGCGACCGCAAGGAGAGGAAGGAGATGAGGAGGAAGAAGGAAGGTGATCTGACTGGAGACCCCTGCTGGGCCTCATCAATCTGCTTGCCCCCACCATTTCCTTCTTGTTAGTTCCTTTTACTGCAGTCCTGGTTTAAGACAAACAATATATATATATATATATACAATAGTGTGTGTATATATATATATAAGAAGGCCTGGAGATGGAAGATGGGATGATTCTGAAGCATCAAAGAATGGGATTTGGCGGGATCCCAGTCGTATTTTCGACGGGCCTTCCGGGAAGGCAAAATGGAGTTTAATTCCATGCCCGCACGTGCCGAGTTGCCTCTACGATGTATAGTGGTCGGTCCTTGGTCAGATGGAGCAGGGAGGTGATGCTTGCCGCACACGTGTCCGCGTTTATGTTTCTCCTCCTTTGGTCGGATCTTTAGGAGCGTGAGTATTCCATGGCCGCTTCTTCTCGCATGCAGAAAGAGACGTTAATCGAGGCGTTTCTTATTTTCATTGGTCCGCTTGAAACGCAACTTTGGACGGACGGAATGAATCACTTCCTTCTAGGTCACGCATTCAAATTGTTCAGAAGTTTGTAGTGTCTTGGTGGTGCCAGATTAGTAGGCTAAAACTTCTCTTTCTACTTGCCCCCCTGCAAAAATACTAAAATCACTCATCCTCCTCTTATTTTTTTTAAATAATATCCCATGGTCTTTTGTTTTAATTTTACTCTGCTTGCTGCCTGAGTTCTCATAATCAAATGCCATCAATATTTATTAAAATAATATTAAAAAAATCAAGTAAAAAATAAAAATATACTTATTTTATTTTCATGGTTGATATTTTTTCATCACTAATAAATAATTATGAATATTTTAAAAGTAGTTATAAATAAATTATAATTTTATTATGGGATACGAATAAATTTATGTTTAATTTATAAATTAAAAAAAACATGGGATTAACCTATATCTTTATTTCATTTTTAATGACATGCATTCATATATATATATATATATATATATATATATATATATGTCGGATGTCCGGCCGCCTAATTGTATCATTTTTATTATATATATATTATATATATATATATATAAAAGATATATATTATATTTTTTATATTGTATTTAGATATAGTTTGATTTATCTATATATTTTAATATATATATATATATATATATATCATTTTTAAATAATTTAAAAATTATATATTTATATCTATATATGATTTAAAATATATAGATAAATTTATATATATAAATACATTATAAAAATATAATATATATATTTTATATATATTTAATATGTTGATGCGAAAATCAGAGAGGATTCTCGATTTAGCTCAACAGTTGAATTTATAGTTTGATTGGGGATAGATTTGGATGAGATTGAGGAGGAACGAGAGAGATAAACTCAAAAAAGAGAGAAATGAACACAAGATTTATGTGGAAACCCCAAATCGGGGTGAAACCACGGAAGACCTCCATTATCGGAGATGAAATCACTATCAAATCGATGAGATTACAAGATTGTTGGTGGAATCTGAGTTTCTGGAGAGGCAGGGCTTCGCCGATCTTTCAGAGGTCAAAGACGACTTGATGAGCTCCCCTATTTATAGTCTTCAGGGAGCAGGAGCTCTTTGGGGAGCAAGGCACACTCAATAGACCACGTGTAGGCTAGTGGGCTAGCTCCTAATAGGCCACGTGGGTGCCAGCTAGAGTTAGTTAGGCTAACAGCTCATCTTTCTTCTAGATGTTTCTAGATAGCAAGGCTGTCATTCAGTTAGATCTTAAGAGTCTTTTCTTCTAGATGCTTCCAGATTGCCAGGGTGTCATTCAGTTAGATCCCAACGGCCTCAACTGTAATTCTTTCTAGAAGGGTGTCAAGTCCTTCTGTTCTTGGCGCAGTCTACAAGCTTGGGGTTTGTGGTGCCTTCTTCGGGTCAGGGAGCGTGGCCTCTGAAAACCGAAGAGGTAAGCCAATTTTCCCTAGGGGGTTTGCCTCAAGGGAGCCGAGGCGGTTGTATTCCTTCTGTTTCCCGAGGAGGATAACTCTGAGCGGGAACCCGAGGGGGTCACTGTCATGGATCAAAGGACAGGATTGATCCACGTGTCAGGTGTCAGGCTCCTCGGTTTTTATCCTCATCATTCAGCCCCCCCCCCCCCCCCCCCCCCCCGCGAAGTATGCTTGCGTTAGCTAAGCATACGGGGGAATTGCCGTCTGTCTGTTTCGTCCTGGCTTGTCTTGTATCACAAGGCAGCGCTTGATCTGGGGCTAATTTCTCTAACTGACGTGGCATCGGTTCACTGCTCTTGGCGGTAAGGCGCATTTAATGTGACGCGCTTTTTAGCGTATTGTTGTGTCTTTCCAAAAGTATGCACCGTTCAAAGCAATGATGATCTTTCAATATGGTGGCTGGTCCCATCATTGGTGACACGCGGCGCTCATTTGACGGGTTCTGAGTCTGTGTTTTGGTCTTGGCCTTTCGATTTCTGAATTTGAATAGACGTCTAAGATTATCCGTTTTCTTGAGAAGGAATCCGGTCAGTTGAGTTGGATCACGACGGTTCAGAAATCGTAACGCTGATCGAGTTCTATTTAAAGAGATCTCCCTCCAAACTGCCTAAGATTTGTTTTCTCCTTCGTCTTCTCCCTTTCGCTTGTTTCTTGGAGTGATCTGTGCCTCGCTTCTTCTTTCTCCCCAGAGCACTTGCAAATGGCTCCAGGTACGAGACCTTTTCCTTCACCTGTTGATTTTGCGGTTTCCTCTCCTGAACAAGAAGCCGAGGTAGTTCAAACTGTGTTTAAGAAACCGAATCCGAACGCTTGTTCAAACGAGTACCCATGTCTTCTTTCTGCTGAACGAATCAACGAAATAGCGGTAGAATATAGTATTTCTGGAGTCCCTTCTTCTTTGAGTTATAGGATTCCTAGTGCTTCTGACAGGGCTAGTTCTTCATCAAGGGAAGGAGAAATCGCCATTTATTATGAAGCTTTGATTGATGGCCTCAGGCTTCCTTTTCCCCAATTATTTGTAGATATCTTCAACGAATTTGAGATTTGTCCCTCCCAACTTGCTCCCAATTCTTGGAGATGTCTTTGTGGTTTTGTCATTGTCTGCCTTTATAGTGGTATTGAACCCACAGTAGATAGGTTTAAATTTTATTTTGGTTTGAGTCGCGAGAAGTTCACTAACTGGTACTTCTTCGGGGCTCGACAAAACAGCCGTTTCCTCTATTCTGTACCATATCCACACTGAAAGGCTGGAAATCCAAATACTTTTTTGTTTCTAGTTCGGAGGGTTTTCCATTCCGAACCGAGTGGGGCACTCCCAGATCTCATCCAATGGAGAAGAGGGATCTCACTCGTGAGGAGGAGGACGAATACAATAAACTTTTAGAATGTTCCGATCTTCGGGTTTATTCATACCTTACTTCGGAGATCCTTCAAGCTAGTGGCCTCTACACCATCTTGGGTAGGGTTTGTGTTGAAATTTCCTTTCTTTCTTATTACTGGATCAACGTCATTACTAATCTGATTTTCTGTATTGGTTCTGTAGAGCGAAGGCCTGCTAATGTCCAAGCTGCTGCGGGCAACTTGCTGTCTACTGTCAGAGCAAAAGAGGCTCAGCTGAGAGCCTCAAAATTGGCGAAGAGAAAGAGGAAGGAGGGTTCCCGATCCGAATCAACTGAAGAACCCCCTCAGAAAAAGGGGGGTGCTGCGGGCGCGAAAAATTTGAACACTGCTCCCGAGGCGAGAGATAAGGCCCCTCGGGTAAGTTCGGGAGCTCCTGCGACCGAACCAAGTGGTCCTGTAAGGAAGGGCGTCGTGAGGAAAGTGGGTACCCTCGTCGCTCCTCCTACTAGAGTTGCCGAGGAGGTGCCAACGCTGACCCCCATCGAGGAGGTGGATAGCGATAATGCCGTTCCGATTTCGGCGAGGCGATTTCATGTTCACCCAACTCCAAGTGTGCCCTCTGCGACTGTTGTTCCCGAGCCATCAGTTCGGGAAATAGCTTCGGGAGATGCAGCTGAAGAATTCCCTCCTGCTGATCCCTTTCTCGAGGAAACCAGACCTGTTCCTGAACCGACTGTTCCCCTTAGGCGTTCGAGCAGGGGACAGTTGAGAATCGAAGAATCAACAGGGCTTGCCATCATTTCTTTGCCCCTCTAGCGAAAAGGTTGGCTCACGGTGAAAAGGGAAAAGCTTCCCTTGCCAGCAGCTCTGAAGGTATGAAGGTGAACCCCTTGAATGGACTCTTCTTCAATCCTGAGTCTGCGGCCTTCAGCCTAGAGCTGCTTCGTTCCGAAGATTCGGAATCGAGGCTCGACAAACTGGAAGAAGATAAGATTGCCGCCCATCTTCGAATTACCGTTGTCTCTGTATGTACTCGCTCGCTTCATATTTCTTTTACGGCTTCTCTTTTACATCGTTTAATATTTCGAGCTTTGTTTTGTGCAGAATAGCATTATTTCTGATAGAGCAGCTCGTCTGTTAGAGGAGAGGAAAGATCTCCGATTGGCCCTTTCCCTTCGAGAAGGAGACTTTTAGAATTTAAAAGATGAACGCAGAGAGAGATAAAATTCAAGCCTCCTTGGACTCCTCCACCGTTCAGTGTCAGAAGCTCCTTGACGAGAAGAGGAAGCTGGAGGAGAGATTCAAGCCTCTGGATGAGGAAATAAAGAGCTACAGGGCCGTAGCCGACATCATGCTTAAGAACCAAGAAGCCCTGGAGGACAGGTGCAAGCTTGCGGAAGGAAAGTGGGCGCAATTGTCGGAAAAGTATGGTAAGACGGCTTCGGAACTGGTCCAGATTAAGGAGCAGGTGAAGGCTCTGACAGAGGAGAACAAGAAGCTCCAGGAAGATTTAAATGTTAAATTTGCTCTTCATGATGAAGTGAATCGTCTAATGATTTTACTGAAAGAAGAGAAAGAAAGACTTTCCTCGGATGTGGCTTCTCGTGAAGAGACCTTCACTCTATGTGCTCACCAGATCAAAGAAGCTGAAGCTATCTATTCCAGTGAGAAGGCTGGAGGGTATGACATTGGGTTCCTTGCAGGAGGTACTGATGCTTTCCGAGTCCTTCGGGAGTTGGTTCTGCAAGTGGTTCCTGAGGAAACTGTGAAAACCCTTCCGGTGGACTTCTCCACTCTATCTTACAAAGGGGGGCTTAAGTATCTTGCCGGAGAAGATCCCACTACTGACTCTGAAAACGAATGGCTAGAGGATCCTTCCTCAGGAGAAGAGGGCGGAGCGGGTGCAGATGATGCTCCTACCGAAGGAGCTCAAGGCGTAGCTGGAGGCGATTCTGAGGTCTTGGCGCCTCCTGTTGAGAATTCTGGAACTGCTGTTGAAGAAAGTGAAGTTCCTCGCTCTTGAGTTTGGTTATTATCATTGTCTTGTTGTAATTGATCTTCCTTTTATGACTTGCGTTGTAACTCGAATTACATGTGAATAAAAATCTTTTGTTCTGATTCTTCTGTCTTCAAATCAATAAATTTGCTTGTTATGTTTTGCATTCACGCCTTGGTCGAGATGCTTTAAGCCTTTTTCCCGAGGAGGGGTCATGACCAAGCGATCGAAGCGTTTCAAGTCACTTCCCGAGGAAGGGTAAGGCTAAGCGATCAAAGTGCTTCAAGTCTTCTTCCCGAGGTGGGTTAATAGCCAAGCGATCGAAGCGCTTCAAGCTATTCTCCAGAAGCGGGTTCAGGCTAAGCGATCAAAGCGCTTCAAGCCTTTTTCCCGAGGAGGGTTATAGCCAAGCGGTCAAAGCGCTTAAAGCTATTTTCCCGAGGAGGGGTCGTAACCAAGCGATCAAAGCGCTTCAAGTTACTTCCCGAGGAGGGGTAAGGCTAAGAGCTTCAAGCCTTTTCCCGAGGTGGGTTAATAGCCAAGCGGTCAAAGCGGTTAAAGCTATTTTCCCGAGGAGGGGTTGTAACCAAGCGATCGAAGCGCTTCAAGTTACTTCCCGAGGAGGGGTAAGGCTAAGCGATCAAAGTGCTTCAAGTCATCTTCCCGAGGTGGGTTGATAACCAAGTGGTCAAAGCGCTTAAAGCTATTTTCCCGAGGAGGGGTAATAGCCAAGCTATCGAAGTGCTTCAAGCTATTCCCCGAGGAGGGATTGTGTTTGCAAGAAGGTATTTACTGAAATAACGAGAATGATATTTATAAGAAATTGTAATCGAAGGACTGATTTTATTGATAGTACCTTCGAAGATTTTCGGAGTGATATGGGCGCTTTAATTTCTTCCCATTCATCCTGACGAGCCAGTATGTTCCAGGCCTTACAATTCCTTGAACAATATAGGGTCCCTCCCAATTCGGGATTAGATTCCCTGTTCGACTTTTGTTCCCATCAAACTTGTTCGCCCTTAGAACCAGATCCCCAATTTGGAAGGTCACCTGCTTCACCCTCTTATCATAGAAGCGCTTCACTCTCTGGCAATAAGCTGCCGCCTTAAGATTTGCTTCATCCCTCTTCTCCTCCAAGAGATCGAGCTCTGCCTTGAGCCGCTCCTCGTTCACCTCAGGATTAAAAACTTGAGTTCGGGGGGTTGGTATTCTTGTCTCAGGGGGAATCACAGCTTCGGTTCTGAATGCAAGAGCAAACAGGGTCTCTCTAGTCAGGGTTCGGGTAGTGGTCCGGTACGCCCATAGAGTGCCTGGAATCTCCTCAACCCAAGAAGATCCATGACTGAGAACTCTTGTCTTCAAACTGTGGAGAAGAGTTCTATTAGTTACTTCCACTTGTCCATTTGCTTGTGGATATGTAACTGAAGTGAGCCTGTGTTCATTATTGAACTTGTCGCAGAACGATCTGAAGGCTGAATTGTCGAACTGGCGACCATTGTCAGTTATGAAGGCCACTGGAATCCCGAACCTACAAAGGATCGACCTCCATAAAAATGCTTCACAAGCCTTCTCCGTGATTGATGACAACGGTTCTGCCTCGACCCACTTCGTGAAATAATCAATGGCTACAATAATAAACTTCATTTGCCGAACCCCGACGGAGAAAGGGCCCAGAATATCAACTCCCCATAAAGCAAATGGCCTTGCACTTGCAATTGAAGTCAAGTGAGCTGAAGGGCGCCGCTGGACATTTGAATGGCGCTGGCAGGCGTCACACTTCTGAACAAACTCGACAGCATCTTTAGCCAACGTGGGCCAGTAATAACCTTGCCGAAGCACCTTGTGACCCAGGGCTCTTCCTCCGAGGTGGTCACCCGCCTCCCCACCGTGAATTTCCTGCAAAACATACCTCGCCTCGGAGGGACGTAAACATTTCAGGTATGGCAAGGTGAAGGACCTTTTATAGAGTTGTCCTTCGATTATGCTATAACGAGCCGCTCGGACAACGATCCGATGAGCCTCCTTCGGATCGGGAGGAAGTGCATCATTCAGGAGATAATTCAAAATGGGATCCATCCAACATTCCCCACTGCTGTTATCAAGGAGCTCCTCGACCGGTCTACATTCGATTGTCCTCGCTGTGAGGTACTGAATGTTAATAGGCTGCTTTATCTCTGCTTCAGATATCGCCAATTTTGAAAGGAGATCAGCCTCTTGATTCTCCTCTCGGGGAACTTTGTTGATATGGACGTTCTGGAAGCTATTAATGAGTTTCCGAACCATGTCCCTATATCTTTGCATGTTCTCTCCCTGGCTTCGAACTCATTAGTAATATGGCCAACTACCAACTGTGAATCGGTATTGGCTTGTAGGCTCTGAACTCCGAGGCCTCGGGCAAGTTGTAGTCCGGCTATCATTGCCTCATACTCAGCCTCATTATTGGTTGCTTTGAAGTTGAACTTCAATACCACCGAGGTGCTCCAACCTGACGGTGATCGCAATACCACACCAGCTCCCGAACTCTCAGAGTTTGCTGATCCATCAGTGTAAAGAGCCCACTGTGAAGGAGAATGTTCCTGCAATTCGGACCCCCCTGACGGGTGGAGATATTCCCCGTCGGTTATCGCAAGCTCTGCAATGAAATCTGCAAGTACCTGGGCTTTGATTGCTGTCTGTGGCTCGTAGCTGATATCATATTCTCCAAGCTCGATTACCCACTTGGCTAATCATCGACAGTGAAGTACTTGCTTCAGGGGGTGATCAGTGAGGACTTTTATCTTGTGAGACTGGAAATATGGCCGAAGCTTCCGGGCAGATGTGACAAGAGCAAGAGCTAGCTTCTCGAGGGCGAGGTACCTCGATTCAGTATCAATAAGGACCTTGCTCGTATAATAGACTGGCTTCAGGATTCCTGCTTCATCTGTAGTGAGGACCGAACTGACTACAGAATCAGTAACTGCCAAATACAGAAGCAACTACTCTCCAGGCTTTGGTTTCACTAGCAAGGCAGGCGACTGTAGATAATCCTTCAGTTGATTCAGTGCCAATTCACACTCTTCGGTCCACTCCGCCTTCGGTGCTTTCCTCAAGGCTCTGAAGAAAGGAAGGTTTCTCTCCCCCGATCTTGAAATAAATCTCCCGAGGGCTGCTAATTTCCCATTGAGGCTCTGTATCTCCTTTATGGTCCTCGGGGATCTGGTTTCCATGATGGCTCGAATTTGTTCGGGATTTGCCTCTATGCCTCTATGTGTAATCATAAACCCGAGGAACTTTCCCGATCTAACTCCGAACTCGCACTTGCTAGGATTAAGGCTCATTCCATAAGCCCGCAATGCTGCGAACGTTTCCTTCAAATCCGAGTCATGGTCTTCAGCAGTCACGCTTTTCACAAGTATATCATCAACGTAAGCTTCGACATTCCTCCCAATCTGCCTTTTAAAGACTTTATTCACCAACCTCTGAAATGTAGCTCCTGCGTTCTTCAATCCGAAGGGCATCACTTTATAGCAATAAGTACCTCGGGAGGTAATAAAGGATGTTTTCTCCTCATCGGATTTCGCCATCAAGACTTGGTTATATCCCGAGAACGCATCTAGGAAGCTAAGCATTTCATATCCAGAAGTAGAATCTACTAGATTATCAATGAGAGGCAGGGGGTAGTAGTCCTTAGGGCAAGCTTTATTGAGATTTGTGAAATCTACACACATTCTCCATTTTTCGGAGGATTTCTTCACCATGACTACATTATAGAGCCATTCGGGGTATTGGACCTCCCGAATGAACTCTGCTTTAAGGAGTTTATCAACCTCCTCTTCAGCAGCTGCCAGGCGGTCTGGAGCATAGTTTCTCTTCTTTTGAATAACTGGCTTGACAGCTGGATCGGCATTGAGTTGATGCTCAATCACCTCCCAAGGGACACCAGGCATCTCCTCGGCGGACCAGGCAAAGACATCAGCATTATCTTTCAAGATTGCCAGGAGCTCCCTTTGTCTTTTCAGCTCAAGTCCTTCCCCGAGGCACACAGTCCGCTCAGGAAGGTTCTCATCCAGGTATTCCTTCAAACCCTCAACTGGAACAGGACGGCGGGCTTCTCTTTCCCGATCTTCATGCTGAAGCTCCTCCAAAGTCAATATTTCGGCAGCTCGGCTCGACTCTCCCATTTGATGTTTTAAAAGAGTAGAATAACATTGGTGGGAAGAGGCCTGGTCACCTCGTACATCCCCACTGCCTTCTTCAGTTTGGAACTTCAACTTCTGGTGATAAGGAGACGGCACTGCAGCCAGCTTGCATAGTGAAGGTCTACCCATTATTGCATTATAGCTGGAAGGACATCTCAAAGACCGTGAAGTCTATCATCGTGAATCAGCCCGAGGAGGTGTGCCAAGTGCCATCGGGAGAGAGATCATGCCTTCTGGATGACGGGAATTCTAGTCGAAGCCCACTAGATGCGATCGAACATGCTTAAGATTCTCTTTCCCTATTTTCATTCTTTCAAAACAATCCCAGAAAATGATATCAGCTGAGCTCCCAGTATCCACCAGCACCCTATATATGGTGAAGACCCCGACCTTGGCTGCCACCACCAGGGCATCATCATGAGGTTGATATGTCACGCCCCGAACCCGGGTATCGGGCCTCGACTCACGCGACAGACGCCGCGTACTTATAGGGTCACCCCTATAAGCACGCAAGGCTCAGTAACACAAGCAGATAATCAATATAGAGTTTGAATTATTAATCAGCGGAAGAAAATATATAAGGTTAATACAAAACCCTAACAGGTCCTGAATGATACAAGAAATCCTCACTCAGAAGGAAATTAGAGGCCCACAAACCTCAGCTCAAAATATCCCCGACGCTGCTAGGCTGTCCCGCGGAAGCTCCCTCTTGAGTTCCGCTCCTAGCTACTCGTCGTCACCTGGAAAAAAACATCACAACCAAGTGCATGAGCCAAAGAAAGGCCCAGTAGGATCGCACATAAATCAACAAATGTGGCAAAAGCAATAAGCAAAGAATAGAAAGCAGTCGAGTGCAAAGGCAAATGAAAACTCAATCATAAGCCAACGGCACAGAAGGAAGTCAACAAGCAAGTAAAACAAAATCACAAGCAAATAACAAGTCTCGGGAATGTGAATAAATTCACAGATGTACTCAATCTCTGGCATATGTGATACTAAGATGTCTACGACATCAGCGACACTATCAGCATCGTCTTCGGCCTAAGCCGGATAGCGCTATAATAATCATGTGCACACGGCCAGAAAATGCCACTCTCTGACTGAGCCAAGTGGCTAGATATTATACGCCCTCTGCCGGGGCCTGGTGGCCAGATATTATACACCCTCTGCCAGGGTCTCCGTCCGATGTATCATGCCTGTATGTGAGAGATTGGTAGTACAAATACCTAACAACAGGTATACATATATATATCCAAGGCAGCAACATCTTGAATATATAATAATCAGTGACCTCATCGAGATCGAAAGCCAATACGTATCTAAGGAGTAAACTCTACTCAAATACGCATAAGAAAACATAAAAGCAACAATCTCCTCGAGATATAAAGCCGATACATATGAGGAAACCCATCTCGAATATGTATTGGGAACCTCTCGAGGGAATAAGAGCACAAAATCAAAGCAAGGTAGGAGGAAGGAATACTCACAAACCCCAGTGCGAGAGCCTACAGAATATACTGAACAACAAGTATATATCCAAGGAAACAATCCATCTCGAATATATATATGAATAGAAAGAAATCACAAGTAGGGTAGGGAGTTAGAAATACTCACTACACCCGGTGCGAGAGCCTACAAAATACACATAGCAGAAAGCATATATCCGAGGAACTACCCATCTCGAATATACAAACAAACATAGATCTCAAGGAGATAGAAAGCAGAACAGAAGCATATATTCAAGGAAAAACCAACCATCTCGAATATATGTACAACATCTCAAAGAGATACAGAAACAGAAATCCCAAGCAAGGTAGGAGTCAGAAATACTCACAAGGCACGAAGTGCAAGAGCCTACTGAATATATTGAGCAACAAATATATATCCAAGGAAACAATCTATCTCGAATATATATATGAATAGAAAGAAATCACAAGTAGGGTAGGGAGTTAGAAATACTCACTACACCCGGTGCGAGAGCCTACTGAATATATTGAACAACAAATATATATCCAAGGAAACAATCCATCTCGAATATATATATGAATAGAAAGAAATCACAAGTAGGGTAGGGAGTTAGAAATACTCACTACACCCAGTGTGAGAGCCTACCTCATTCGCTTCTAGGACCTACCCAGGTCCGAGTCTTCCACTCAGGTCCTCGACCAACTCACCATGTCCTAAACATGGTAAATGTTCATCACATAACATTTCATAACAATCTGAATGCATTACATGCATTTAATTACCCAAATCATGAGTTTGTCAAAATGTCGGCTTTTAAATTATAACTGATAGGTTAGGGCCCTACAACACCTGCCCGTACCATTTTTATTCATTTAAACACATTCCCGAACTATCGGGACGATCGGAATCGAATTCCGAGTCTTTTTGAAAATATTTGAGTTATAGTTCACTCTCCATTCGGTAGCTACAGTAACCACATAAAACATGAACTTGGAACTTCAAATTGAAGTTCCAAACCTTCACCATTCCTTTCCAATATCCCAGTATATTATATTCATAATATTGTCTTTCATTTCCATCATAATTGGGCTCATTATCGTCTCTTATATGGCCCCCAAAAATTAAACAAAATCAATGTTCTGCAGGTGCTACAGTGTTTCCTGCAGAATCTTTTCTCCTTGAAGCTTAATTCTCTTCAATTAAACTCTAACCTTGGAATCCAATACTTGCATTTCTCAAACAATACATAGGCATGTTCATTCTAAAAAAACAACAACACATTCATCCCAAATTCCTTGATCTTGCAATCATAAAAATATGCACACCATCAAACCAATTTGTCAAGCTTCCTCATTATCTAACTTAACCTTGGAGACATTATATCAAACACATGATTAACAGAACTGTCTTTTGATTAGCTAGTTCATTTAAGTATTTCCACAAACATTGCAACAAGGATTTGTGATGCATGGTTTCAATAGAAAATTCGACAGAGTTTGCTTTGTATTTAGGGCTTTAATTCCTATACAAACATTCATCCATTATACATAACTTCCATAACTTATATATTCATCAATTCATACACAAGCATGGCCATCATACAACAACTAGAATTTAAGGAATCATCCACATACAATCTATGCCATCCAAGACCATTAAATTCATAACCCTAAACCCCCAATTAATCATGTTTAGTAAAGGTTCACTCTTCTAAAACCTAGAAGCATGAAAACATGATATCTAGTATTTAATTAGGGTATTAACTTCTATAATTTTTCATGAGAATTCGGAGGCACTTCCTCTATTTGGAGGGCCCCGAAATCATACAAACATACACACATAATTACCATTAAACATTCTCATGATTTCATAATCATCATACAAGCTAATAACGCCTTTAATCCCCCTTACTCTCCCTCATTTCGCAGCGCTAATAATGCAATCAAAGTCATGAATTCTTCCCTCAAATTTTCCAAGCAATCCCAATTAGCCCATACCCTAACTCAAGAACACAATATAGGGTTTCCCCTCACCTTCCAACTCACAAGAGGGAGGGCAACTCGTCGACAAATGGGCGTGTAGGTGGCTGCGGGGCAAAGCCAAGGAGTTGGAGCACCCGTGGCTGGTGGCGGCTGGCTGGACTGCCCGCACAGGCGGCAGGGCGCGACGTTGCCGACGTGGTCAGGAGGCGGATGGCCGAGATCAGCGGCCTGGCGTGGGCGCGCGAGGGCGGATCGGCGAGGCGGGGCTCTAGCGGGGTGAGGCTCCAGCGGCGGGGGCGGAGTTCGAGCAAGACGGCGGCGAACGAGTGCGACAGAGAGAGAGAGAAATGGAATATGAGGGCGCGGCTGAGAGTGAAATCGAGAGAGAGAGAGAGAGATGAATTGATTTCATTCTCTCTCTCCTCCTTTGTTAAGAGTAAATAACTTCTGTTCTTTTTTTTATCTATTTAATATTATAATTTTTTATAATATTTAAATCCAATCATTTAACTTATCTTAACCTCTACTCTATTGTCACATGGCTACTATTCATTCACGGGTGAATGAATTCATTACAGCCGGGGCCCACTGTCACGATTCTTTCGTCCACATGTCCGACCCAGATCTGCGAAATCCCGGGTCAATGATTCCAGTGCCACGGGCGTATTGTAATATCACAGGTCGGTCTCTCGTCCGACTAGATCTGCATTTTCTCGAGATTCGAGTATTTGTCTGTTTTTCTCAATAATTAATCTGATTTAAATAGTACTTAATTAAATCTGGATCAATTAGACCTTTATAATTTTCCCAAATTTCATCGCTTACCATATTAAATTACTATTTAATAAATTCTGGAAATAAATAAATAAAAATTCTTATTTATTTCGGGGTGGGTTTTACATGATACACTCAACGCAGGTCTTCATCCGAGAAGCAAATGGGGGCAGATGGACGGCTTCTCTTGAGTGGGGTTGTCTCCTGGACCGAAGCAACCATTCTCGCATACTGCTTCCTTGAGGAAGAACTCTCCCCTCCGCACCCAGGGCCCCCAGCAATGAAGTAAAGTTTGAGATCAAGATTCGTGGGGTTAGGCAGGACTTCCTGTCGTTGTGGTGGGTTCTCCTTTGTAGTTGCCTTCTTTTGCAGGAATTGATCAAGCTTCCCTGCCTTGACCAGGTCTTCGATCGCGTCTTTAAGCTGGACGCAATCTTCTGTGTTGTGCCCCTTGACCTGGTGGTAAGCACAATACTTCTTGCTTTTCTTCATCGATCCAGACTCCTTGATGGGCTCGGGTTGCTTTAAGATGTTCTTGTTCTAGATCTGCATCAAAACATTCTCTCTTGAGGTAATAAGAGGGGTGTAGTTCTCATACCTCGCCCTCCTTGGCTGCTTCAGAGGGTTTCGAGGTCTCCGATCATCCGAGCGGGGGGGTCTGTCCTCTTTTCGGGACCTCGGGTCACCTCGTCGGGAGCTTCTATATTCTTCCCGTCATGGTTCCTCCTTTTGGAATTCCCGAACTCGTTGGAGAGCCTCTTCTCTCCGCCCAGTCTTTAACTCTTCGGCAGCAATGAACTGTTGGGCCCTACTCATCACCTCGGAGAGATTTCTTGGGACGTTCCCTGAAATAGAGTCTAGGAACGGGCACTCCCGAAGTCCATCCATGACTGCGCCCACCACCATTATGGAATCCTGATCGCTCATCCCTGCTGCTTCTTTGTTGAAGCGATCCAGGTAATCCCGAAGAGTTTCCCCCTCCATTTGCTTACACCGGAGGAGCATGACGGGGTTCCTCTTCTGTCTTCGGCAATTAGCAAATCGGCGGAAGAAGAGATCAGTGAGTTGGTCGAAGCTAGATATCGATCCCAATGGGAGGCTTCTGAACCAGTCATGGGCGATATCAGTCAAAGTCTTCGGGAAGGAACGGCACAAAACCGCTTCGTCGATGCGGTTGTCCATTATTTCAGCACAGTATCGCTCCACATGCTCAGAGGGATCAGTGGTCCCTCTGTAACATCTGATGCTGGGGGGTCGGAAATCCTTTGGAAAGGGAGCCTTCCAAATTTCCCTGACGAAGGGAGAGTACAACTTCGATGAATGGGTAAGGACCTTCCCTCTCCCCTCATCATAAGTTCGGGGATGCGCCCCAGAGGATCGACGGCGCTTGGGTGAGCAGTGCCTCGTCGGACGACCCTCGGGTGAATCATGCCCAGTAAAATGGTCTCCCCGACGGTAGGGGCGTGGCGAGTGCCTTGGGGGGTAACGCCTCGACGAAAGTCGCCGGGACACATAATGCCCTCCGCGTGGTTCAGGTGACCTGGATCCGCTTGGAGAGGAGACCTGCCTCCTTCTCTGTGAACTCTACATTTCGAGGGGCGTGGAAATTCGGCGTCTCGGAGCAAGGTGAATCAGAACTTTTAGAAGAAGAGTTTTGGCTCCTACCTCTTCTTGGAGAGAGTTCCCATTGGCGCGGTGAGTGTACTGCCGATCGCTCGCGGCTTTCCGCCGACCGATGGACAGCATCAGGAAACGTGGCCTGTGAAACGCGCCTTTCCACCGCGAGGAGCGTCTGTGTGAGATCAGCCATCTGGCGCTCCATTGATTTGAACATCTCCACCAACACCTCCATCATCTTGGGAGCAGGATCTGCAGCAGGTTGAGGTGAGCCAGGTGAAGGATGGCTCTCCATCGGCAGGATGATCTCTGGCGCGGGAATCCTCTGTTCTTGAGTCTGGCTCTGCTTCGATCTCCTCGTCTTTGGCATGGCTTCTCGTCCAAGTCTCCCCACGGACGGCGCCAAATTGTTGATGCGAAAATCAGAGAGGATTCTCGATTTAGCTCAACAATTGAATTTATAGTTTGACTGGGGATAGATTTGGATGAGATTGAGGAGGAACGAGAGAGATAAACTAAAAAAAAGAAATGAACACAAGATTTACGTGGAAACCTCAAATCGGGGTGAAAACCACGGAAGACCTCCATGATCGGAGATGAAATCACTATCAAATCGATGAGATTACAAGATTGTTGGTGGAATCTGAGTTTTTGGAGAGGCAGGGCTTCGCAGATCTTTCAGAGGTCGAAGACGACTTGGTGAGCTCCCATATTTATAGTCTTCAGGCAGCGGGAGCTGCTTGGGGAGCAAGGCACACTCAATAGACCACGTGTAGGCTAGTGGGCTAGCTCCTAATAGGCCACGTGCGTGCCAGCTGGAGTTAGTTAGGCTGACAGCTCATCTTTCTTCTAAATGTTTCTAGATAGCCAGGCTGTCATTCGATTAGATCTTAACAGCCTTTTCTTCTAGATGCTTCCAGATTGCCAAGGTATCATTCAGTTAGATCCCAACGGCCTCAACTGTAATTCTTTCTAGAAGGGTGTCAAGTCCTTCGGTTAGGTAAGCGCGATCTACAAGCTCGAGAGTGCAGTGCCTTCTTGAGTCGTGGGGCGTGGCCTCACGAAAATCGAAGAGATAAGCCAATTTTCCCGAGGGGGTTTGCCTTAAGGGAACCGAGGAGGTTGCCTTCCTTCTGTTTCCCGAGGAGGATAACTCTGAGCGGGAACCCGAGGGGGTCACTGTCATGGATCAAAGGACAGGATTGATCCACGTGTCAGATGTCAGGCTCCTCGGTTTTTATCCTCATCATAATATATTAAAATGGTGTTAGGATCAGGCAGCCGGACTTGCGGCCGGCCTGATCCTAACACCACAATATATATATATATATATATATATATATATATATATATATATATATATAAAGTCATGATACAGTCCAACCGGCCTTATCACTATTCATTTACGATCACCTCATTTTGAGGCATTTGAAAAGTGTTTTTTTTTCAAATCCAACCGTATGGATGGAAAGAATCTCGAAAAATAAGATAACATGTCGATTTTTATACAATTTGGGGAGGTGATGATCATATCCATCTTAAAGGGTGAAATTCTAAACCGATAAGATTTCTATAGAATTTCACCCTTTAAATGAATACTCATCACCTCACCAAATTGTATGAAAATCGACATGTTATCTTATTTTTCGATGTTCTTTCTATCCATATGGTTGGATTTGGAAAAAAAATATTCTCTAAATGCCTCAAAATGAGGCAACCTTACTTGCACAGTAATACAGCCGGCCTGACTGTATTAGAATTATATATATATATATATATATATATATATTGTTGACGTCGAAACCAGTTTTCCCTCGAGATCAGGCATGTTCTCTCGATCAACGGTTAAATTTGTTTGAGTTAGGACTGCGACAACTAACGGAGAAGGCGACCGTAACCTGCACTGGAACAAAAAGATTGAGCTTGGGATAACCCACATGCTTTAGGGTGCTCCGACACTCAAGTTAGTGGTGGTGAGCACAATCGGAGAGGATGAGGATTTCTTTCTGTATTGATAATTGCCTAACTCGCTTCTTCTTGTCTCCTCTCTATTATCCCCGTTCCTTGAGCAATTATTGGACCCTCGATCCCACGATCAACGTCCCACTATTACGCCTTGATCCTAGCCACGATCTCTTTCCCGTTATTGACTCGCCCAGCTATCCTACCTTATCGGGACTTGTGACTTGGGATTGGCGTTGCCTGAGATATCGCCTGGATACGGCTCGCATTAATGCAGCGGGATTGATGGGTTGAATCCGCAAGTGAACAGGTTGAATCAAGTAATAAAGTGGACAAATGTCGGGTTGTCGATCCTCAGGGAGAAAGGAAGTACTAGTAATGGCTATTCGTTTATTATATAGTCGATCAAGTTTGGTTGGTGATAACTAAACCTAATTCTAACAGTAACAGTGCAAATTAACAAGTAAAATTGACCTTGAAGACAATCAATCGATGAAGGGGATACTTGGGTGATTGAATCCCCGACCCTTGGATTCTCTTAGTTATGGATAATGCTCTCTATGTTAATTCTTGGTGAATCATTAGCCAAGGGTTCCTAATGTGATTTCATCGCCTCGCTCGAGAGTGATTACTCAACCTAGTGCCCTTACTAGTTAAGTTCTAGGGAACCTATCTCTTGGAAGGACTAAGGGAATAGGACATCTAAAGGAGTCGCTCGCCTTAGTACCCGGGCTCCCGGTGTACTCCTAGCCCTCTCTATTGAAGTTTGTCTACACATGGGGAAGCGCTCGCATCTTCCCCCATATGGACTATAGAAACCTCTCCGGGCTCTCACAACGTAGAGAGATTAATGCTACCACCATACATAACATTCAATAGACTACAATGCATTCAACCAAGCAATCAACATAGAAGAGACAATATCAATTAAACATAATCCAAAGGTTCATCAACACCCAAGTATCAAGAGATTAGCTCTCCATCAATGGAGAGCAACAATCCATGCCAAAAGAGAAAGCAAACATAGAGTTCATGAGAGAAAACCCCTAATGATGACCGTTGGTGGATCCCTTGCTTCTCTCTTGCCCCTTCTTCTCCTTCTTGAGCCCTTTTGATGGGAGAACTCCTCCAATCCTCTCCTCCTTGGTGATGGAGAAGATGATAAATATCTCTCCCCAAACCTTGATGCTTTGGCTCCAATCCACTCCAAGATGCCCCAAAACCCTAATTAGCCTTTGTATTTATACCCCACACTAGGGTTTTGGGTGTATTTTTCGACTTTACCCTCGGTTCGGTCGAAATCACAGCTGCAGCTTTACGATATACGACCCAGTATACGATCCATACGGCCCCGTACGGCCCCGTATATGGACTCCCATATGGAGTACCATACGGGGTCGTATACTCTCAGGTCCCCGTATACGGGGTCCTGTCAGTCCGTTCGGGGGTCCGTAGAAATCTCCAGGTCCATACGGGTCCGTATGGGACTCCGTATGGACGATCCTTTTGCTCGGTTTCGCTTATTTTGGCACGCATTTTCTTGAAAACGCTTCCTTTCTCTTGGAATTGCTATTTTCTGCCCTATTTACAAAAACAAAGCCATTTTGAGTACAAGCGGGCCAACATTCCTCCAAAACTTAAAGTAATATGCATGAATTTCATATATAAATGATGCTCATTTGAACACTTATCAGGAATCAAGGCCACATGTCTATCCAGATTCCCCCTATCACGAGTCCCCCCTCTGGATACGGCCATGTTGCATAGATATGCGCCCTGGATACGGTTGGATGTTGCACAGATATGCGCCCTAGATACAGCCACATGTACACCCGAATCAACGAAGGGCGGCGAGGCCAATGCCATTGCATCTCTTTGATGCGAAGGGTTCAATTTGAATGGCTTCACCTCGTCACTAATCCTTCTTCAAGGTATTCTTCACCGGGGATTTCACTCGCTGCGTTTCAGAGTCATCTAGAGCAAGTGACTGTTGGGACTATGACATTGGAGGGCCCGAGCGGCTATGTGTGGAACGAAACGTTTGTCCGGTATGAAGCCTTGGAGGAAGTTCGCTTTGAGCAAGGATGGACAGAGTTCCTCGTGGATTACCAGGCAGCTGTAGGGGATTTCTTCGTGTTCACGTATACCGGGGGCGTGAACTTCAAGGTGGTGATGTTCAATCGGACTACCTGTCCGAAGGAGTTGACTTACACTGACCGGCCACATCATAGGATGGAGGTCCTCAATGACAGCGAGGATGGAGGAGAAGCGTGGCCGAGCGACTCCTCCGAGTTGTCGGACAACATGATACACAGCGGCTATGACTGTTACTCTTCCTTTTTCTTGTACCCAATGTCATGTAACCATTTTGTTGTTATTGAACATAATTCCATAGTATCCATTTCCATAGTACCACTTTAAGGTAATGGGCGCTTCCCTTTCTGCTTCTAGGGCTTCCTCTTCTTTCGTTAGGTTACCCCCACCGGTTGAACAAAAAAATGTTCTTCATTCTCACAGTCAAGAAAGAAAGGGGTCGAGGATTTCCAAAGTGTTTTGGACCAGGACGATGAAGAATCTATGATCCAGACTTATCATATCTTTACCCCCTCCCTTTAGCTATAGCTCTAATCGGGCATGTAGACCTAGAGTCGGGGAAATCTCCCTTTACCAAGATGCTTTCGTGGCTGGCCATAGGTTGCCTTTTCCCGACATCTTCTAGGAAATCTTTACCCATTATGAGTTATGTCCTTCCCAACTAGCCCAAACTCATGAAGGCTCCTCTGTAGGTTTTGTTGGTGTTGAACCACTTCAATGTCCGACCATCCTTGCACTGGTTTCGGCACCTCTTCAGTTTGAGCCCTCAGTCCGGGCCTGGTTGGTATTTCTTCACAGCCCGTAAGTCTAGCCACTTCCTCGGTCCTGTTCCATCGAATGTCAAGAACTGTAAGAAGAAGTTCTTCTTCATCACTTGTAGGCCCGTGTGGAGTACCCGGGCCAAATGGGGTATTCCCAAGGAGAAACCCGACCTTGAGGAGCCGCTGACCTCTGAGGAAGAAAAACAATTCAAGGCTTCCCAAGCCTTTTCTAAGGTCGATTTCAATAACTACTTGAGTCCGGAGAATCTTATGAAGTGTGGTCTATATTTGACCTTAGGTAGGATCCGCGCTTACAGTCACTTCTGTGATGAACCGATGGTTAATCTCTTTCTAACTTCCTTTCTCTGTTGTGGCAGCCAAGCCAATGAGGCGTAGAAACCAAAAGGCGATGGTGCGCGCAATGCGTAGGCAAGGGAGCAGGCGTGACACAGTAGTGCACACGGAAAGTGTACGGGAGTAGGAGTGCGCATAGGCAGTACGCAGATAGGACAACATGCATAGGTAGAGAGCCAACAGACAGATGTGCGCGTGGAGCAGACATAGCGTATGGGGTACTATGTGCAAGAGCAGGGGCGCACAAAGTTAGGAGCATGCGTGGGGCGCATGCGAACTAAGCACGATGTGCAGACTTGAGCAGAACGCGGACACACACCTTGTGCGTGTGGAGTCAGATGTGCACAAGGCGCAAGCAGGTACGCAGCACATGCGGTTACTCGGTTGAGAGACTCACGGGACGTGATCGGATCGAGTCAGCTTCAGTTACGGTAACTGAAGAGGTGGGCTTTTCTTGCAAATAAGATAAAATTGAATCAAACTTGAATTTGATTCTATCCGGAAGTCAATGTTATCTCATAGTTTCTATTTGTATAAATAGAGCATAGGCCCTTGACATTGTATTCATGAATTGAGAAGTGAATAAAGAGAGTTGGCTTTTTGCCCCAATTCTTCGTATGTTATTTCTCTTTGCTTTCTTATTGCCTTAAATGTTTGCTTGTTTTCCTTCTCCTCCTTCGCTAGTTGCTTGCTTATTTGTAGGGCGAGTGTTGTGAACCTCGATCGAGAGAAGAATAGAGTTTGGTCGAATCTATTGGGAAAGCCGACTACCGCATAGCGTGTTCAGAGTGCCAGGTCTTCGAAAAAAAAGTTAAGGCATATATTTTGTCCTTGTGACACTTACCATGGTTGTAATTCATTGGGGAGGGTAACTATGCCTTATGGTTATACTACTCCTCCATTAAAATCGACTAGGGGTGACTTCACCAGGCTAAGCTTTTGGCCCATCTTGCCATACGTCTCCCAGAATATGACATCAGTCGAGCTTCTGCTATCGATGAGGAACTGTTTGACCTTGAAATTGGCGATTGTAATAGTGACTATCATAGAGTCATCATGGGGGGATGGATTCTCTCGAGGTTGTCTTCAGAGAAACTAATAGGCCGAGCCGCTCGGGGTTTCTTCCTGTGTTGATCTACTCTGGTAAACATCCGAGCATAATTTTTCCGTGTCGAGCTACTTTCGCCTCCATTGGCCAGGTCTCCAAGAATATAATGAATAACTCCAGCAAGAGGTCGACGTCCTTTTGAAGAAGACAAACCTTCCTTCTACAGGTCTCGTTGAGGATACTAGGAGAGGTGTCATCATCGAACCAAGTCTTCAATTTCATATGTGAACTATATGCATTTTCTACATATTTGAATTAAACAAATATTAGTTTATTTCATACCACAAAAATCTAAAATAATATTAATATTAATATTAATATTAATAATATTAATTATTATTATTATCTATCAAATTATAAATTAACATATATTATTAAAGTTTGATAATAAAAATATAATAGTATATTTAAAAAATATTATCCCACCATATATGTAAAATGAAAATTATTAAATATTATTAAATTTATAATATTAAAAAAATAAATTATTGGAATAATTATCAAATATGAAGTTGTAGAATACTAGGTTAGCTTCTAAAGTGCCAGTTGGAGTTTAATTTTTAAACCCTAAAAAAATATCCTGTATGAGAGGAAAGTGAGGGAGAAATGGGAGAGAGGAGCGATTAAAACGGTTCAACCAGAAACAGTGCTGCATGGCAGTCCTTAATACAGTGGTTTTAGGCCCCATGGGAATGATTCCCCTTCATGATGGGTATCCATCAAAGGGGAATGAATCCCTCTTGTAAGGGAATGTGATTCCCCTCATGGGTGGAATGATCAAATGACTCTTTTACCCTCCAATTAATTATAAGAATTAATTATTAATTATAATTATTAACAAGTTAATAATTATAATTAATAATTAATTGTTAGTTTTATAATGATTAAATTAAAAAATTGTTTTTAACTAAATGATAGTTGAATTATGATCGGTTTTTTAACAAAGTAATTTATATGAGATATTTGATTTAAATAATTAAATAAAAAATAGTTAAATTGAGATATTTATATTTAATTATAATGATTTATTTAATTAAAAAATTAATCATGATAATTAAACTACAATATGATATTCAAAGTATTTCATGAATAAATAAATTTATTTTTTATATCAAGGGTATAAAAATAATTATACCATAACACATTTTTAGATAATGAACTATTGGTCTCTGGCACTATTTACTTTTTCCCTTTAGGGTCCTTGGGAGGAGTGTGTAGGGGCTTAGTGTGATAGTGTTCTGGATGTGTGTATTTTGAGTGAAAAATAATACCAAATAGTGCCAAAGACTAATAAATAATTACCTCTAACATTTTTCTTTAGTTTTCTCATTTCCAATAAATTACCTTCCTGTTATCTCCCATCATTTTCTCCCATCCAAACATGATAGATTATCACTCTCATTCATTTCATTTCCATTCCATTATCCTTTCCATATCATTCCTCTCATCCAGGGAACCTTACAACCCAGGTATCATCAAATTCAATCCTAAAGCTCCTTACTTTCCGATTGTAATTAAAATATGGACAATTAATCAGTAAACATAGATTGCATCATTGAAATTGTTGCAACATTGAGTTCTGTCAGAGCATTCAACTGGTGAAAACATCAAAGTGATAACATAAGTCTCACTTTACCAATAGAGCAACTGTAATTCCAGCAAACAGCACAGACAAGAAGCCCACGTTTCCAAATGAAATAGAACTAAACAAAATAAATAAACTAACTTTTAGATGAGTCAGGATTTGTGCAGCAGGATGAATCAACCACCTCAGAAATGTTGCCACTGTCAGCCTTCTCTGCAGACAAGTCCAAAGAGGGTTTCTTAAGGGAAAGTTCGCTACCAACCGGGTGGACCACAGCTCGCTTCACGCCTCTGCCAACAACACCAAGGTGTGTAACAGCACCATTTGTACCAGCTGTTGATATTGTAGGTGAATCAAAATCACCAATGGCACCCTTTTGTGAAGAGTTCAGTGACAATGATTTAGTTTCTCCTTCAGGAAAATTCTTTGACCCAGAGGTAGACTTGGAAGCAACCATCTTCATAACTTCAGAGAATATAGACTTTGGGTTTACCATAGCTTGTTGCAGGTCCTCCAGCTGCATCCCAGAGAACATGGGATTATAATTCTACTTCTAAAAAATAATAAATTTAAGAAAACTGGAAATATGTTGCAAAACCATAAAACCAATCCATTTTCATCAAGAAAACAATCATGCTTCTTTCAACTAAAACAACCACCTGTTTAGGAAAACTGTGAAGGAATATAATCAAATGACATAATAAAAGATGCTCGTAGGTGATCAAAAAATTTTCTCTCGAATGGAGAGGCTGTGCTTTGATAATTGATGACAAATAAAGCGGTCTGTCCAAGATCCCAAGAAACAAAAAAGGATCATGTTTATTATAAAGAAGCAGGTGATGCCTAAACCAATTGAATAAATTTTCAACCAGCACAATGCAAATTAAACCAAACTTAAAAAGACTTAGGTGATATAATTTAGCAAGCTAATCTAAGGAGGGCACCGGGGCGAGTTAGCAGGGCAAAAAGTAAATATTTGGAATTAGATGGATTCAAATACTAGTAACCTTTTTTTCAAGCTCGCTTAAGATGCCACTCAGCACATCGATCTCTTCCACAGGATCACAAACACCTTGTAGCTGATTGCCACTTTTGACAGTATCAGGGTTGGCACTCAAATCATTTGAAAGAGAGCCTTTAGTGTTAATTGCTTCCTCCTTGAGACGGCCTAAACGAGAGTGGCACAGTGAAATAGCTTCCTCGCAATAGGGTATGGCCTCCTGAACCTTTGAACCTACTTCTAGGACCAAACATATCCTAAAATTTCTGTAATATATTAAGGGTAATAATAGAAGAATAAAAAGCATGAAACCAACAGATGAATCCAAGAACAGCTTTCCAAGACTATCTTATGATGGAAAATGAAACAATAACTACAGGTAGAATCTGTTGCCCATATGGATACAATTCAACAACCCGCCTGTTGTCTAATTCAACTAAACGTTTCAGAATCGAAAGAGCCTTCAAATAATCATTCAAGGAAGTCTCAATATCCTCTGCAAGCAGCAGCAAGTAGTCACCAAACAAATGGATGTAACTTCAGATAACTAAGCATGGTAATGAACAACCAACCTCTTTCCATGGACACCTCACCAAGAGCAGCCAAGATATTTACTTTTTCAATTGTATCTTCTGGCTGCTTCTCAACGATTGCCCTTGCAACATCTAGCATTTTCCATGAAAGATCCAGATCAGATTCATCTTCATCTACTTCTGCCAACTCATCATCATCACTTTGCTCATTTTTTTCCTCGTCTCTCACACCAGAACCTTCCGTCAAAAGAAGCACAACATGAATGTCCATACATTGTTCAAAGTAGGAGTTTGAATTTTCTTGAATTAAATGTGCAAATGTTGTCAAAATAAATGAAATAGTGGTATAGAAAAGTAGATTATTCAAAAATTATCAAAAGAAGAACAAAGAGGGCAGTTACCAAATATATAAGCAAGTAAAGAAGCGCATGGTGCATATCAGTAATATTAAATTTATGCAAACCTCCCATGTTCAGCAATAATAAGTCCTGCAAAAAAAACCTAGGTCTCCCAACTCTAGTTACCAACAAAGCGTATTTAAACACAGCATTATAGGCATAAGCAAAGGGGCAACGGAAAATTTTACGGAGTATAAATTTTTCCCACAAACAAGGGCAGATGAATTTTGATTATAGTCATTTTTTGCAAAGAAAATTGACTGTTAAAAAGAATAAATCTCACCATAAAAAATATACAAACAAATTTAATATCCAGAGCATTCTCAACTGTAGCAATTTGTAATAAAATTTAATTGCCCACCAAGTTATCAAGAAAAAGCATCAAAATAGAATCCATTCCAAAGCACATGATAATCACCACCAACCCCTCATAATCACCAGAGAAGTGTTTAACTTGAGTTTTAGAATGCCCATCATACAAGAAATGGGAAAGATAAGAGTATGGTATTCCTGTCACAACCAACAATTTTGCTTGTTCTCCTCATAGGGACGAAGCATACGGACGAATTATACAAACAAACCAGCACTATTTCAAAGCAAAACACAAAAAGCCCCACATCATTCCCTTTTGAATGACAACAAAAACTGCACAAATCGGGTACCCTAATGTTCTATTAAGCTTCTTCACTTCCCAGTCAAATTAAGCACAATCTAAGAAAGTTCACAATAGGATGCACTATAATAATGCAAACAATGGCCCAGTTGGCATGCAAGGTGTTCTAATTTTTCAAAGAATCCAATTCACATTCTCGCATTATGAAAATAAAAAAAAATTTATCACAAACAATTTTGCACATCTTTGGGGCTTGTTGGCTAATGTAATACTCATTTAAATAGAACTAGGTCAATGTTTGTGTTAGAACAGTACGTATAGAACGCTATCAGATTGTCCACGTTCACAAGATCATGTGTAAATTACTTGATTTTGTGAATAATATAGTTCAACATCACCTTCTCCTGATTCAACATTGTTTGTGCAGGCACGATCTTTTTTGTCATCAGTCGTAGTAGAAACCTTTGAGCATGCACTTTCTTCCGCACTCATAATGGATCCATTATTTTCAGAGTTTTTTTCAGTGTTCTTAGGCATATCACCCAGTGGATCAGCTTCCTCTTGAGCCTTGAATAGAAGAGCACAACCATACTTATAGTAGGCACTGGCACATTCTGGAGCAAGCTCTCCATAATGTGCAACCCTATACATAAAGAGAAGTCATTTAGAGAAATATTTGATGGTACAACAAACAACGTTAAAGTAAATCAAGAGAAATATCATGAATAATACATTAATCAGAAGGTGCAAAGGCACAACTCTATGGAATCAGCAAACAACATGAGGTTCTGGTTTTCGACTTTTCAATTGGTAGCTTACTATGGATCCCTTGCATTTGTAATGGATATTCTTTCTCAGTCCTGTCGAGCTAGTGGAAAATCAACTATCTGCTAACCAAAAACTGTAGGAGTGCTCCAACATAATCATCTCCATGATGTCAGCTTTCTGGCGGTCTGGAAGGAACAAAACTCACAAATTTTCCTCAATAAAGACTAGTGGTAAGTACATAGGGTCCGTGCACCTATTTACGATTCTTAGAATGGTCTTGCGCCCAAGGCAGAGAAACCAAATGACTGGCAGATATAGAATCCAGATAAGATGCAGAAGGGCAAGAGGATATAACTTCATATCTTACAGTTTTGCTTTTTTTTCCCCCTTCATCTTTGTGTGATGAATTCATATGCATCCTTTTACCTATCTATCCACTAGATAATGTGTTTGAATTACCTTCTAATGCAATACATGAAGGCAATAAAACAGTATTTGCAGAAAAAGTTTGAAGTAAAGAGAAGATGCTTGAGTGAAGCCTAGAAGCAAGAAAAAAATTCAAGAAATTTATCGCCTGTGATTATAACCGAAACAAAATCAAATAATTACATGATGCTTTCAACAAATTGACATGATGCTATCAGATAACTAACTTTACAAGCAATCACAGAGGAACATC
Organism: Dioscorea zingiberensis; assembly: GCA_026586065.1. Classification (NCBI taxonomy): domain Eukaryota; kingdom Viridiplantae; phylum Streptophyta; class Magnoliopsida; order Dioscoreales; family Dioscoreaceae; genus Dioscorea; species Dioscorea zingiberensis. Next base: position 45,467,624 of record CM048819.1, on the reverse strand, counting down.
TACTGAAGAATAACAAAGATCATGATGCTTCTCATATAACATAAGGTTTCACAGAAAATATAGTAAATACAGTTTACAAGTTTGATGCTCATCTCTGAAGGGAAAAAATGTTGATTAACAGAAACAAACATCTAGAGTGCATATTGGTAAAAGAAAGAAAGAAAGAAAGAAAGAAAGAAAAAAGGCAATACTGAATAAAAAATTTAGACAAGGGGTCAGGCAGGAAGGGAAAGAGGGATAGGTCGAAATGGGTAAGCAAAGGGAGGTCCCAAAAGCGAACCTGATTTCAAGGGCACGGCTGAGACAATCAACTGCTTCAACGAAATCTCCGTCCTCTATGGCCTTGGATCCCTTGTCGAACAACTCAGCGGCGAGCTCGAGAGTGTTCTCCAAGGGTTCATCTTCACCAAGACTCTGGTCTTCTTCAGGTGCTGGGGTTTCTTCAGGATCTACGGTTCCATCTTTCTTCTCTTCTTCCATGAGAGATGAGTCAGGAGCCTGGCCCGAAGATGCAGAAGAAGCCATGGGCGGGCAGGCAAACTTCAAAACCCTCACCCCTCTCGAGTCTCGTCTATGGCGAAAAGAAGTGTTCGGGAGATCGGGAAGGGCTTTATCGTCATTTTAGTAGTTGAGACGCTATCCCACGGGCTAAGTTTGTATACAGGTCCATTCAAAGAGGCCCAGAGACTTTGGTTCCATGAAATGGTAACAAAGCCCATGGATCATCTCGTGCAGCGGCGAATGGGATGCTATGATGGTGCCAATAGATGGCACTGTGGTTGACTGGTTTCACAACCACGCTACGGTACCGTGAGCCTTCTTATTTTCAAAATTGCCGGCAAGTTGCACATGGTTTAAATGGTTTGGATGGTCTGTGGCAGGTACTTAGCTAACAGGACAAACTCAACTTTTCAAAAAAATTTAATAAAAAGTGGTTGTCCATATAATCAGTAGGCTAAAATTTAATTTAAAGTATATTTTTATGGGAGCTAAATTAGCCTTTTAAACTTTCTTGTTCAATTAAAATTTTCCACAAAATATTATTGTTTTGCAATGTATCTCCAACTAGAGGTGTCAAACGGGCCGACATGGGCCCGCCGTGCCGCCTTGATCATCTTGCGTGTTAGCACGACCGATTGCGGACCTTACTTGACTCTGTTGGGCTCAGGTCTTTATCTTAGGGTCGAGCCGCGTGCTAGTCCGTTTATTTTTTTTTATTTTTTTATGAGAAACCTTAAAAAAAACCAAAAAAATATCAAAAACATAGGATAAAAAGTAATCTATGAAAAACTTGCAAAATTTTTACATCCACTTCTTGCTACTAAGAGACCCATCCTAATTGTCCATTTTCCAAGGTTAAATTTTTAAGAAAAAAAATTTAAACTTAATTTTTATCCCTATTCAAATTTTCAATTTGAGAATCACCTTTCTTATTTGGAGTTTCAATGTATTATTTTGTGTTGAAAGATTTCAAATTTAAACAAGAAAAAAATTGGATCAACAAAGTAGAAAGATGAGGACTATATATATTTCCTGTGAAAAAAAACATTAACAAAAAACATTAACAAAATCCATGTCATTTTATCAAAAAGACATAAATACCCTAAAACTAAAACTAGTGATTTTATAGTTGTTGTAGAGTTAAAATAGACTTTTCCAACTATAAAAAACAAATAATTTAAAATTTTAAAAAGTTAACAAAATATATAAAAAATTAAATAAATAAAAAAAAGAATTAAATAAAAAGAAAATAAAAAAACTAACCGTTGATCAACGGCTTTGGACAACCGGCTAGTATGGTCCATGAAAATTAAAAAAGGGCATCCACTTTGACTGGTTCAGCCAAGCCGCGGGCTGTGCTGTAGGGCCGTGTGCCCGTGCCGTGCCTGCTCGGCACGACCGAGCCCCGTGCTATGCCGGCCCGCGGGCTAGGAACAGATGGCCCAGCATGGGCACGCACCTGGGCCGTGCCCAGACACAGCTCGGAATGGGTCGGGCCATGCCGGCTCATCCCGTTTGACACCTCTGTCTCCAACTGAAGCATTTTGTGACGTATTGTGTTAATTGTACATGTGGGTCTTTAGAAGTTTTATGACATGAAGTCTCAATTTGTTATTTTATGATTAAATTTTTTAACATAATTAAATTAGTTGACAGAAATTTTTCTTACAATTTTGTTCCTAAGATATGGGATGTGGCCCACATGTAAAAACATTTTAATTGGTTTACAGTTAATTAGATGGATGGTTTATATTACAACTAATTTAGAAGTTTTTTTTGTTCAATTAAAAAGAAAGAAAGAAAATCTATCTATATTACTAAGGACAAGTGGGGGCAGGTACAATAATTTTAATTAAAAAACTTAAAAATGAAAAAAATTGTCATACAACTTTCCATTTTTTAAGAATTATGGATTTTTTTTTTAAATAATAATAATTACCCCTTAACCAAAGGTTTTAAACCATTGGAATCAAACATCTTTTAATCTTTTATAATTCTTTTATCCTCACTGTAAGTCATATATCTCCTCTATGATCCCCTTCCCTAACACATTTCTATTATTGATAGATCCTCTTCCTTCAAGAAAATTCTTCACAAATTTCTTTCCCATATATTATACTGTTATTTTATAAATTATTCATTTCATTAGATAATGAACTATTGGTCTCTGGCATTATTTACTTTTTCCCTTAGGGTCCTTAAAGGGGAGGGGGAGGGGGAGGGGGAGGGGGTGGGGGTGTAGGGGCTTAGTGTAATATTATTTTGGGTGTGTGTGTTTTGAGTGGAAAATAATACCAAATAGTACCAGGGACTAATAAATAATTACCTCTCATTTCATTTACAATTATTGATTTGCAAAAGATCTAAAACAATGTAATACGTAACTATTTGTTTGCATAATAAGAGAAATGAGGAGGGGAGGGGTTGAAAAATGGGGCCTACACGTGGCGCCAATTAGATGCAACATAGCTCGAGAAGCTCGGGAGGGGGGGGGGGGGGGGTGGGGGGTAGTGTAATAGTATTTTGGGTGTGTGTGTTTTGAGTGGGAAATAATACCAAATAGTACCAGGGACTAATAAATAATTACCTCTCATTTCATTTACAATTATTGATTTGCAAAAGATCTAAAACAATGTAATACGTAACTATTTGTTTGCATAATAAGAGAAATGAGGAGGGTTTGAAAAATGGGGCCTACACGTGGCGTCAATTAGATGCAACATAGCTCGAGAAGCTCTATACTAGACCAACATGTTCACATCGTGTCTCACGGAAATTCCCCACTACCTCCTTGTAGGAAGATATGCACTTACACCGATGTTAGGGACGCACGCCCAGATAGAACAAACTGTCAGGAGCCAGGTAAGGCACGCCCTCGTACAAACAAGCCAATGCAGGTATCAGACACGACACCCCATGGCCAGCCCCCTAATAACAATAGGCAAAGTATAAAAAGGGTGGTCAAGAGAAAGACAGGGGGGACATCTTCCTCACCTTCTCTAGATCTCCAGACCTCCACCATGAACATCATCATTCTCTCCCTCTATTTCTCCCTCTTTCCCTCTGCCTACACAACTAACTTTTAGTTGATCATCGGAGGGTCTGAGGAGAAGACCCCATACTTCCCTTATAGGAAAGGAGTCTCCGCCTTCAACACTATGTTGCATCCTTGTCATCAGTGAATACCCCGACTTGCCAACCAGCTCACTGTCCCTGAACCATTCTTTCTGGTTACTCATTAATTTTTCTCAGTTGTTCTCTGAGAAGAGAGCGGAACTCGAGGTCTCCTCTATTCAGAGCACTAACATAAGTAATATTGGATCCTTAAGCAAATGAAATCCAATTCACTTAATAAAAACAAAATTATTAATGATCAAAGAATTAGTAATAAAAAGTAAGGGTTTATGCATAAAAATGATAATAAAATAAGTTTTTAATGACATTTTATAAAGTAACAAAATAAATGATAAATTAAGGGGCTCCCAGATTGTGATGGTCAAGGAACTTAGAGATAGCATTTGACAATTAGAATAGAGCATGGTCAACATGACAAGATGGAATAGAACAATTTGTGTTTGGTTGGGAGTTATCCCCACTTGGGATTAGGAATAAGTTTTGAAAAGTTTTGAAATTTTTGGAGGGAAATTTTAAAGTAAAGATATTAATGATAAGATAGTGATGTGTTGACTATATATTGGTGAGTTATATTTTTAAATCTTAATTAAGAATTTCGACGAAAAAACTTTTTCATTGGAAATTATGTTGAGGTTATCCCTTGGGGATAACCCCCATCAAACAAGGCCTTTATGTTTAGTAGCAGAATAAAACATGTTAAATATAAAAAATATTCGATTTGGGCTCTGCAAGCAACCCGAATACCCTAGGGTCGTTGGTAATAAATAAGATTCTTCAAATCCAAAATTTGAATGTATGTTATAAATCCATAACTATTTAGTAGTAAAATAAATTTATACAACATATCATAACTATATTTGATTATAGTAAAAGTATAATAAAAGATTTTAGAATATTTAAAATCATTTATTAAAATAGATGAAAAAATATTTTTTTTTTAAAAAAAAAGATAAAATAGTCAATGTGTCATCTATATTTATCAATATGGTTTTTTATTAATTAAGAAATGGCCCTACAAATTTTATTTAGCTTAATATTCTTTAATAAACAAGATTGTAATATAGATGGTACATATATAACACCGTCGAGATATACATGTAAGGATATGTACGTAATAGTTTGTTTTCAAGTGCATATAATTACAAATTTTACAAAGTTATGTGATGATGCTGAAATCTGCTCCTCTGGAGATCAAAAAACTCTAAATCAATGAGTAAAAGAGGTTTGTGATAGTTGAAATGCTTTAATTGATTTTGAGGGAGGAATATCCTATAATCGGCGACCTCTACGGCTTACTCCTTCAAGCTTCATAGGATCAATGCTTTATCCAGAAACTAGCTTCTAGAGATCGCACCTTGCCGAGAGAAAGAATTGTGGAGGAAGAGGAGGCAAGTGCTCATTCTCCGGGGGAGCCTCCCAACGCAAGGCAAGGACTCAAGATAGAAAGGAGAGCAAGGAGAAGAGAAAGAAAGATTGTGAGAAAGTAAAGAGAATTCAGCTTAAGAGAATGCTTAATCTCAGTGGAGTCCAAGATTAAAATCTAAGATAGTTACCTTCCTCGCGAGCCAAGGACCCCTTTATATCACCCGGAGACCGTTAGTTGCTAGTCTAAAGACTGTTGGCCAGCTTGGAGATAGTTGGCTAGCTACTAGTATGGAAATAGTTAGTTCCCAGTTTTCAGCGCCTTCTGAAATCAATCCTCCACCGTCGTATGACTAAGCAATTAGGATGACAATTAATCTCTTATTTTGGCTCTTGCAATCATGCTCTGTGTTCTCATATATTTTCCCCTATAACACTTGCCCCTCAACTCTTTAGGTAACTAGTTTTAGCTTGGCTTGGCCTGGAGGGTTCCGTTATTGGTTGATGGTATGATCTGATCTGACAAGAGTTCTTGATTTCCTAACTACGAGTGGTTTTTTTTTAGGATGTAGCCGAGCTGACAAGTTTGGCACTCCATATCAACCTTGATCCCCATTTCATAATTTTCAAGGGACACCGGATTTCAGCTTTCGATTTATCCTCTTTTGAATAATGACGAAATTCGACAGTGGAAAACATAAATGCGCCTCTTAATAAGATCACTTTGAAGCACCCAAAGGTAGTAGCCCACATGTCGCCTATCTATGAGTGTGTTCGTTTAGAGAGTCTCCCGACCCGTTGGATCTTAACTAATAACCTATTGGAAAGCATGTTTGTTAGTACTGCCTATAAATAGTGCTATGAAAGGCTAGGGTCTTACTTTTGTGATCGTTTGTCTTCTTCCCCACCACTGCTTAAAAAAAAACCTTTAGTCTCTCCTCTGAGAAGTCTATCTTTTCTTCTCAACCAAGGTAATGGAAGTCCTTCCTTTTGCTTCTAGGGAGCTGAGTTTTGGGGTCGAGTCGATTCCTTCTTCTTTGAACTTTCTCAAGATTGTTCAAATAGGTGATGGCTTTGCCATTTTGCCACCATTTAGGTATAGGCTTCTGAACCCTGGGAGCGAGCTAAGACTATTCAGCCCGGAGAGTTGTTTTTGTATGTAGAGTCTTTGTAGTGGTTTCCGTATCCAAAGCGCCTTAGGGCTCATCTTAAGGAAGGAGAAAGCATAAATACGGGCTAAGATCCGCATCATTGGTTTTTATTATTGATTTTAGCTCTTGTGTTGTGAACATGGATGTTTTATTGCTTGAATCCATTGAACTTTTGCTTGTGAACTCCATGTTATTTGGATATAACTCGATTCTAAGGTTGTATGACATTATAGACATGAATATATTCATTATTCTTTGATTGTATGGTTTGTTGGTTAAGCATGGTGTGCTTGTGACATGGTTTTTTATATAACCGTTGGATTGGAAGGAAATGGCTACATCTGGCTATATTAGTATTATATGATCTAGTTAATTATTGGACCGGAAGGCAATGACATATCTTGTGCTTGATTACTTGTAAATGTTAGTGTAGGAGAACCATTGATGAGTGCACAATTATGCATATGTTACTCTCATATTTACATGTACTTATACCGTTTCCTTGTAACGATTTCTCTATTTTTGTGCTCTTTTGGGTATGATGGTGTGATTGAACATGTAATTAGGTACCCGGAGCGAAAGGAACAGGAAACGGGACATTCCAGGGTGAAAAGAGTTGAAGAAGCAACTTGCAGAGTGGTGGATGACCATGCATCATTGAAACATGAGCGTGCTAAAGAGCACTGGCTTGTTCCAGCCAGTGCATCTCTCAAATATTTGAAACCGCGTTGCGGGGATCAGCACGGGCGTGCTTCAGATCAATATGGTCGTGCTTCGCAGATTTAAAGCCTATAAATAGCCATCCACTTCACCCTAATGGAACCTTTTGGTGGATCAGTCTCGGGCAATCTTCGCAGCGATTTCTAGGGTTTTGGAGAAGATTGAAGGCGAAGGAGATAGCGTGATTAGGGAGTATTATATGCTTTCTTCAATTAGTTCCCAGTTTTTAACGCCTTCTGGAATCGATCCTCCACCGTCATATGATTAGGCAGTTATGATTATCTTGGCGCTTGTGATCATACTACGTGTTCTCATATATTTTCCCCCATAACACTTAGACCAACTAGTCTTCAGCTTGGCTCAGCCTGGAGAGTTCGGTTATCGACTGATTGTATGATCTGATTTGACAAGAGTTCTTGATTTCCTAACTATGAGTGACTTTCTAGGATGTGGCCGAGCTAACAAGTTTGCCAATCTGTATCAACCTTGATCGCCAAGTCACAATTTAAGGGACACAGGATTCCAGCTTTCGAATTATCCTCTTTTGAAAAGTAATGATGAAATTCGATAGAGGAAAACATAGATGTGACTCCCTGTAAGATCATTTTGAAGTACCCAAAGATAGTAGCCCACGTGTCACCTATCTGTGGGTGTGTTCGTTTAGAGAGTCTCCTGAGGTGTTGGATCTTAACTAATAACCTTTTGGGAAGAACGTTTGTGACTACTGCCTATAAATAGGGCTATGAAAGGCTAGGGTTTTACTTTTGTGATCCTTTGTCTTCTCCACTAATGCTTAAAAAAACCTTTAGTCTCTCCTACGAGAAGTCTATCTTTTCTTCTCAAGTAATTAAGGTAATGGAAGTCCTTTCTTTTGCTTCTAGGGAGAAGAGTTCTAGGGTTGAGTCGATGCCCTTCTTCTTTGAACTTTCTCAAGATTGTTCAAACAGGAGTTGGCTTTTCCATTTTGCCACCATTTAGGCACAGGCTTTCGAACCCCAGGGAGCGAGCCAAGATTCCTCAGCTCGAAGAGTTGGTTTTGTATGTAGAGTCTTTCAGAGCTGGTTTCCATATCTAGAGCGCCTTAGGGCTGATCTTAAGGAAGTGGAAAGCACAAATATGAGCTAAGATCCGTATCCTTGGTTTTTATTATTGATTTTAGCTCTTGTGTTGTAAACATGGATGTTTTATTACTTGAATATATTAAACTTTTGCTTGTGAACTCCATGTTATTTGACTATAACTCGATTCTAGGGTCGTATGACATTATAGACATGAATATATTCATTATTCTTTGATTGTATAGTTTATTAGTGAAGCAAGGTGTGCTTGTGACATGGTTTTTATGTAACCATTGGATTGGAGGGCAATAGATACATCTAGATACAATATTTTTATTATATGATCTAGTTAATTATTAGACCGAAAGTCAATGACATATCTTGTGCTTGATTGCTTGTAAATGTTAGTGTAGAAGAACTATGCATCTCAACGAGGAAGGCAGGTGTAACAGACTGGCATTTGCTATAGCACAGAAATATGTTGTGGATAATCCATGGTTAGGGCATTTGACTAGGTATAATAATGTTTCACTCCATGTGACAGGTGGAGGCCGTAGTCATATTCCTTAGCAATAAGGAATCATCATCAACACCCTTGTGCGTATGAAGTCCCCTAGCATGCCACTGAATAGCCCTTTCCCTCTAGCTTGATAATTCATTACAATTCAAAGAAGAAAATCTTTATCTTGTCTATGCATCATGCAACCCTAGATACTTATACTTGAGTGTTTACCCCTGAACTCTTCGTTATCACGCCCCGAACCAAAATGGGACGTCGGCAGATCGGCCGCATACTTATGGGGATGGGCCCCACTGTGTATGCAAGGCCTCATAACCTGTTTACAATTACCACAAATAACTGAAAAATATGAATTTATTGCTAAATTTCAAATGTTCAATTCCAACATTCAATATGACCTAACAAATGGGCAAAATCTAAAAAAAATAATCAGGACAATTTAATTTATTATAAATACAATGAAAATTCACATGACACTAAGGACTGGACTAGGCTCCTGTCAACTTATCTACCCACCGACTAGCTACTCCTCGTGATCTGAAAAATTGAGATTAATGAGCTTGGGAGCTTCGGTAAGTACCCACTAAAATTAATGAACCATGCGGTGTTTCAAGATAATAAGTAAAAGCTGAAACAAAAAGCGATTAAAAGGAAAAGGAATTTATAAATAACTAAATAATTTACAAAAAATTATAGTTTAGAGTTATCATACAAACACACTGCTCGGAAGGTTTAGTTTATACTCAAAATACTAGAGTCTCCCAAACTTTCTATGACCACTAATTACCGGTGCTTACGGGTCGTAAGCAGAAGGTCAAGTATTATAACCGACAAAGACGGGAAACAGAAAATGTAAGGTCGCTATTGTGGACCGCAGGTTGAACTAGTTCATAACAGATACGTGTCGACACGGTCAATGTTTAACCCCCATTGACGAAGGTCAGAACACAGACAGTTTGGAGACGTACTCGAAAATCAGAATAAATATCGCAGGAAAAATAAGTCATACAATCAGAATCAGAGAGTATGTCAAGCAAGCAAATGTCAATAGTTCTAAACAAAACATACATGCATGGTTCAGTTTTGTACAGAAAATAGATAGATTACAGTTTCTTTGAAATGTCAGATAAAATCAATATATAATTTAAGTTATAATAACAAAAATAATTTCTACAAGTTGATAAGAAAAACCTTGCTTAATTTAGGTGGAATACTTACCTCCAAACTCCAAGATTATTCTAACCGTAATTCAAACCTCCGTACCAGTGACAGAATCTATATAAAAACATATAATTTCAGTAACTGGGGTATCTAAACTTTTATCAACTATTGTATTCATTAGGCCTAACTATAAAACACTAATATACCTATATTTCATATCTTTCTAACTGGTTACTAGACACTTATAATTATTATCCATAAGATGGATCACAATCACCAATAAACTCCAGCAATTGTGGTCAATGAAATAAAATAAATAAATAAATAAATAAATAAAAACAAAGTTAAAAGAAAGAGGAATTGGGCAAAAGAAAAACAGATGGTATATAGTGAGAAAGAACGTGAAATAGAAAACATAGTTTTTAATTAATATAATAATGACATTGGCCCATTAACTCACGAAATCATGCTTCACAAAATTACAAAGTCTTTTATGAAAAAAAAAACAAAAAAAAACAAAACAAAACTGATTCACAGCTCTTACTTAAAAGCTAAGCACAAAAACAATTCATCACTAAATATTAATACAAAATATATATATATATATATATATATATATATATATATATATATATATTAAATTATACCTAACTGGTAATAGGATCATTCACTGTTGTTGAATGGAAAGACCATTATTAAAAGGCAACACAAAACTTTGCATTATCTTTCTAACAAAATAAATAAACAAAGGCAAAAACAAATATAATCCATGAGCCCATTAAATCATTTTAATCAAGACCTTGAATGTTTCTCTATATCTACTTGAGACTTAGTCTTAATAACATACATCCATTTGTTGGTTAATATTTATATGAATATTAAAAAAAATATTCCTCATGTTATTAAATTACCAATGATTATTATATTCCTTTATAAGATCTTGCTTGCTTTACTATAATAAATCAAAGGATTCCAAGAGGCAACCAATCATATTAATGGTGGCAAATTTTTGAGGTCAGAGATACTATCATAGAACATTGCAAGTTGGAAACAAAGAACCAGTCAAAGAGAGATCGCAGGAATAAAAACCAAATAATGAAATTTGTATGCGAATCAGATTTATTAGCATAACATAATGGTACCAAATCAGATTATTTCCTGAGAATTTGCATAAGATATAGCTACCCTAAGTTTACAGGAAATAGCATTGCCCCTGATATCTAAATAGACAAAGACTACTTAAAACTAAAGAAACACCTACGGGTTAGGAAAACCATGGCTTGACTAATTCTAATAACTATCTCTAAACAAACATATTCAACAAGCCAATGACCTCCCAGATCTGTGATGGATCCAAAAGAAAGAAAACAAAATAAGGAACTCACCTTGACAATCTTTACTCGAAATTCGATCGTCTGAGGCGTCTGAGAGAGAGAGAGAAGAGAGAGGCGTCGGGGTTTTCGAGTGTGAGGAGATAAATAATATTTTTAGGATGTGGGGAAATAAATAAGGAGATAAAACTGATAAGGAGATAAAAACAATTTTAGTTGGGTTATGATAAGCATCACCCATTTTACTTTTTGATCCCTATACTTTTATATATCTGTTTTTAGTTTTTTTTTTAAGCGTATTATTACAAAAACCACCACAATCGATTACTGAATGATCGGAGTACCTTAGTAAGCTCTTGATCAATTAGGCTTAATACCACTCCCCGGTACTCACCGATAATTACTACTTTGGTGACATGTTCGCTTGTGTGAGCATGTGTATGCACTCAACATTCCACTCCCTCTTGGGCTTCTCCTGTTTGGCCTCTTCTCGCCTGCCCGTCTATATTTCCTCGGCGTTGATGTACTTCTCAGCCCTGGCAAAGAGATTGACCAAAATCTTTTGGCTACTTCTTCAAAAGAGAAAACTAGAAATGAGATTAGCGCAGTCCTTCCATTAGTGCAACCACAATAAAGGCCTATTTGAGGTTAGTCACCTCCGACATTTCCATGCTCAAACGATGAATGTAGCTACGAAGGCTCTTTTTTTGTGTTGTTTTATCGTCATCAGTGTCGTTAAGGTCGAAGAGGCAAACTTTTGGGTGGGTGGGGGCAGGAGGCTAGGTAAACCATATCTATACTACCTTGTCGAGTGGCCAGGAACACCCAATACATAATGTCGTTCAAAGCTCCGTGGAGCAAGAACATGGCTTTGAAAGACTCCAGGTAGTCGACCGAATCTAAGGTGTTGTTATAAGTCTCGATGGATGGCATCCTGAATCCAGCCGAGAGTAAAGCTTCAAGGATTTATAAATGAAAGAAAAGACCGTTTGGATACGTACCTGAGTCTTTCCCTAGTTTCTTGGGACACGACCTTGAATAGAGATCTTGGGGAGTCCACAAGTCGAGGATGAGGCTGTGGTGATCCCGTGATGCTTGATGATGGAGCTATCTCATCTTCTCTTCAGCTCGTGCCTTGGCTTTAGACTCTGGTGCGTGTGTAGTGGAGTGTGGCCCCACCTTGGGCAACCACCATAATGTTTCTTGGCGGTGGTGGGAGCTAAGATGTCAGTTGCTCCACCAATCGGAGCGCTCGGGTGAGCACCTCGATCTTCTCTTCTAGGGCTCCGTACCTTGAGTCTTGAACATCTGCTGCGAGAATAGCAAGTGCCTTTAACTTCTTAGATGACATTGCGTTAGGTGGTGTTGTCATCTAGCTAGTTAGGGATCGGACTCCGCTTGCCTCTTGCCATGGTTAAGAGCTTCATAGCTTCTTGATCAATAAGATCAATCTTTCCTATAAACGGCACCAACTATTGATGCTGAGATTTTCTCAACCTGGGGATCAGTACAGATTTAGATCGATGGATAAAAGAGGTCAGTGATGATTGAAGTCCTTCAATTGATTTTGAATGAGAGATCAGTTGTGATCGATGACTTCTCGGGCCCACTCCTTTAGGCTTCACAAGATCAACGCTTCTTCCAGAGACTTGCTTCCTGGGATCGCATCTTATTAAGAAAAAGAACTATGGAGGAAGAGGAGGCTAGCGTTCGTGCTTCGGGGGAGTCTCAGACGCTCAAGTCAAGGACTCTAGATGGAGAGAAGAGCAAGGAAGAGAGAGAGAGAGAGAGAGAGAGAGAGAGAGAGAGATGCTCAAGCTAGTGTTCAATCTCAGTGGAGCTCGAGGTTAGAGTTCAAGTTTCCTTCTTCACAAGCCGATGACCTCCTTATATAGCTCGGATACCATTAATTACCACTTAGAGATCGTTGGCCAGCCTGGAGACAGTTGGCTACCAACTTGAAAATAGTTAGTTGAAAGTTTTTAGCGCCTTTAAGAATCCATCCTACGATGTCGGATTACTGGACGATTATGATGATAGTTGATCTTTTATCTTGGCGCTTGTGATGATGCAACATGTCCTTAGATATTTTCTCTCGTAATATTATGTATGTAAAAAATAAGAAACATCTATATTTATAAAAGAAATTATGTGTAATGGAAAATTTTATAAAGATATGTAGAAACTAGTGTAATAAACTTTATATATAAAATTTTTTTTATAGGAGTGTATTGTCACGTACCCTATAGTAATTCCCATGCAGGGGCATTCTAGGAAACCTTGGGCATAAAGTAACAATGGAAATTCAGAAGCGACCGGCGCACACGCAGTGATGTGTGGCCAAAAGATCGTGGGGACAAGCTTAGTACCAAACCTGGGAGGGACCAGGATACGTCGTGCAGAGGCACGCATAAGAAGAAAGAAAATAGTCGATTCAACGCCTTTGTATTGACTGGAGGAACCAAGGCTTATAAAGGAGGGGATGACGCGTGGGGCAAGGCATCGAACCCCTAATAACTGAAAACCCTATACCTCTCTGAGGGGAAGGCGGCGTCCGAGGGAGTGCGATTCATCGCCGGTCCAGTGGAACGGTGGAGGCCATCTCTCACCTATCTTCTTTACATTGTTATTAAGGTGTAAGCAATTGCTAGATAGCTTTTTTGTTTGTTCTGCAACTAGGGTTACTTTCCTTGTTATTTCATCTCTGAAACGTCCCTTTGTGGGCTTCTCTGTTTGTACTGGAGATTTCCTTAAATGAAGTTGGCTAGCATGCCAAATATTTCCCTTATTTGAGTGTCCAGTGAGTCTTCTTAGTAATGTATTTCACTTACGTTACATTTGGTGCTTTCATCATCGGAACTCCGGTATCATGGTGGAGTACACACACTTGAAAGAACTCCAAGGGCAGATGTTATCCGTCCACTCGACGCTTGAGCATATCTAGGACCGATTCAAAGTCTACGACCAGTCCCTCGCCACTGTCTCGAGGTCCTTGGACATCGTTTCCAAGCATGTTGACTATCATCAGAGTTCACTATTCGCAAGCTCTCTTCCCCATGGAGCCAGTTCTTCCCTGCAGTCGGACTTGCTCTCCACCCCACCTCATTCCGTCCATTTAGAATTTCCACGATTCGACGGGACCGATACCCTACCGTGGATCTTCAAAGTGGAGGAATTCTTCGACTACTACAAAATCTCACTCTTATCGTTTGAAAATAGTAGCAATTCACCTTGATGGGCCAGCCGTGCTCTGGTACTATATGCTGCAAAAATCCAACAATCTTCTTGGAAGTTACTCATGAACATCATCAAAGTGGCGTATGGGCCGTTGGTCTTCAATTGCCCCCGCTACTCCCTTTTCAAACTCTCTCAGGTGAGCTCCGTCGCGTCCCATTACTCAAGTTTTACTGCACTTGCCAACTATGTTGACATCTTATCTCTGGTAGTTCTCTTAGATTGCTTCATCAGTGGCTTACAAAGGGATCTCCAACGGGATATCATTCCCTGGTAGCCGGAATCTCTCACAAAGGCCTTCACTCTAGCGCGATTCTTTGAAGAGAAATACGTCTCTTCAATTAAGAGCGGGTTCTCCAAGCCATCCTTCCAACCTTATGTCCATCTTTCATCTCGGCTGGCGCCTGGAAACCGAACAAAGCCCTTCCGTCCTACAAAGGCTACCACTCCGTCACCACCCATAGCGGCCCCAGCCCACAACAACCCGTTACTAGCATACAAAAAGATTAGGATGGATAAAATGCAGTTGCGCCGCCCCAAAGGTCTCTGTTTCACCTGCGACGAGAGATTCTCACGGGGTCACCAATACGCCAACAAAAAACTTCTCCTCTTGCAGTAGGACGATGACTCCACGGAACCTCCAGCCACAAAGTTCGTGATTGATCCCGAAATGCTTGATGTGCCATCTAACGCTCTTGAAGAGCAGTTCAGTAAAATGGCCTTGAATGCCATGAACAAAGCATCTCTCTCAGGGACAATGTGTTTCCAAGGCCTCGTTAATGTCAATCAAGTGCACAATCTTTTTGATGGAGGAAGTGATGATAACATTATATAGTTGAGGCTTGTGCGCTTCCTTCAACTTGAGATCGCCCCAACAAAGCCCTTCAAGGTCCTCGTCGGTAATGGTAGTTACCTCATCGTGGAGGGTTTGGTGCCTGATCTACAACTTCGTGTCCAAGGTAATGTGTTACACCTCTCTGCCTTTGTTCTTCACATCACCGGTGCGGATGTTATTCTGGGAGCTGCCTGGCTAGCAACCTTGGGTCTTCACCTCGTTGACTATAGTGCTCATGTATTAAATTTTTTCCATGATGGTCATTTCGTCATGCTATACGGGGACCAATCTAGGTAGCCTCAAACAACAACGACCCGTCAACTCCATCATTTGAGTTCCTCGAGGGCCATAACCCACTGTTTCTCATTGACGCGCTATAACCTTGACGACATAGAGACCGGCCTCTCCGACACGACCAGCGACTCGCATTCCTTTTCCATATAACTACCTCCTGGCCTGCAGGAGTCTCTCAAAGTCTTCCTCCTTAAATACCAGGTTGTTTTGCTCTCCCGACAGGCTTACCACCATCACGACGGTACAACCATCGGATTCCATTGCTGCCTGACAGTGGACCAGTCAAAGTTCGACCATATCGTTATGCTCATTCTTAGAAAGAAGAGATTGAATCTATGGTGGCCTCTATGCTTCAAGACGGCTTAATTGAACACAGCACGAGTCCCTTCTCCTCCCTAATCATCCTGGTGAAGAAATGTGATAGTACTTGACGCTTTTGCACAGATTATAGAGCTCTCAACGCCATCATGGTGAAGCATGCTTTTCCCATTCTGATGGTTGACGAACTTTTGGACAAGCTTCATGGCGCGATGTTCTTCTCAAAGCTAGACCTCCGGTCTGGATACCATCAGATCCTTGTCCATCCTGCTGACCTATTCAAAACCAATATCCGGACTCACCATGGCCACTACCAGTGGAGCGTCATGTCTTTCGGCCTCTCCAATGCGCTGACGACGTTCCAATCCCTAATGAACAATATCTTCCAGAGTTCCCTGTGTAAGTTCATCCTTGTTTTTTTATGATATTCTGATTTACAGCCCCGACTAGGATGCTCATATGACCCCTATCGAGGAGGTGCTATCTATCTTACAACAGCTCGGGTTGTTTTCCAAGCTCTCTAAATACAGCTTCGGGTTGACGCACGTCAACTACCTAGGTCACATTGTCTCTGGCTATGGGATAGCAATGGACCAGAACAAGGTGGACTCTATTCTCCGGTGGCCAGCACCAACCACGGTGAAGCAACTGCGGGGCTTCCTTGGCTTGAGTAGGTATTACAGATGCTTCATTCAGAGTTATGCCATGCTAGCACATCCCTTGACGGATTTGCTGAAGAAGGATCAGTTTAAGTGGTCGGAGTTAGCCCAGGAACCCTTTGATAAATTGAAAGTTGCCGTGACCTCGGCTCCGGTCCTCCAGTTACACAAATTTGAGCTACCGTTCGTCCTGGAAATGGACTCTTCGAGTGAGGGCATCGGGGCTGTGCTCAGCCAAGAGAACCATCTCATTGCCTTTTTCTCAAAGAAGTTACTACCCCGGATGCTCACTCAATCAGAATAAACCTGCGAGTTTTATGCAATCATGGAGGGTGTTTCGAAATTCCAGTACTATCTAATAGGGGCACTGCTTTACAATCAAAACTAATCAACAAGCCATGCGCCATCTTGGTGATCAGTCTATCGGTACGCCTGAGCAGCAGTAATGGGTTCCCAAACTCTTGGGCTATGGCTTCACCATAGAATACAGGCCGAGCAACAAAATGTGGCCACGGACGAACTCTCGCGTTGCTTCTCACTCTCCTACTCACAACTGCAAAACGATTTGGTTCCAATGTTGCAACAACTACAAGCTCAAGATCCTTCTTGTAAGACGATTCGCAACAACCTCCATCACCCAAAAAATAACGCATACACCTTGAAACACAACTTGATCTGGTTTTGCGGACGCATTGTTGTCCCTGAAGGGTCCTAGTTGCCAAACAGACTGCTGACCGAGTTCCATTCTACATTGTTGGGTAGCCATGCAGGTTGTTTACGGACGTTTATTAGACTAGCTCGACACTATTTCTGGAAGGCCATGAGGAACGATGTGGCGTCATTTGTGAAATCTTGCCTCATTTTCTAATAGACTAAGGACATGACTTTCAAGACCGCCGGCCTGCTCCAACCCTTGCCTGTTCTGGCACGTATATGGGAAGACATTTCTATTGACTTTGTAGTAAGGTTGTCGTTGACAAAGGAGTACTCTGTTATTTTCGTGGTCATTGACCGTCTGTTAAAGTATGGTCACTTCTCTCTGTTTGCACTTAAAAAATAAATAAATAAAAATAAATAAAATAAAATAAAAAAGGGGGGAATATATAAAAGCCTTGAAAATACAAAATGTCTCAAGGGCCAATATGAAATATTTCATATAAATGACGAAATATATATTTGAAATATCTTGAAATTAAAAAATATATATCGGTCATATCCCAAGAGCCCGAGAATACATATCTCGAGACGATCTCAAAGTCAAGATAGCCCGAGAACACATATCTCGAGGCAATCTCAAATCTCAAGATAGCCCGAAAACACAAATCTCGAGGCGATCTCATATTCCCAAATAGCCCGAGAACAGATCTCATGGCAATCTAAAAGAAGTATAAATCTTAAGATAGCCGAGACCATATCTCGAGGCAATTCCAAGATGCCCAAGTACAAATCCCGAGGCAAATCCAAAAAAATAAATAAAATAAAATAAAATAATATAAAAAAATTAAATAAAAATGATGAAAAATGAAATAATAAAATAAAAATGGAGTGATCTTATCCATAACAAATGACTTGGTTATTTTCATATTAAAATAAATTAAAATGTTTGACTTTATCCTCGACCGGTGAGGATAAGATCAAATAGAACGCTTAACCGGGTTTGGATAAGAACTCCCGGACGTTCCTGTTGTTGCGGTGGTGATCCAGAAATTGTGAATCGCTGGGGGTTGTCTGGGGGTCAATTAAAAGAAAGAGATTTTTGTGGGGGAGGAGAAGAAAAGATGGCGGTCGAAAATAAAAATAGAAGGAAATGAAGCTCCCCTCTCCGGTTTTCTAAAAAAAAAAGTGAGACAAAAAAAAGGGATAGAGGTATTCTCAGTCGGATGCAGATTCAAGCCTTTCTCTAATGGCCATGCCCGAAGGAGATAGGTTTGGGTTCCTCCAGACTGTAATACCGTAGTAAAAGAAAGGATGAGACTAAGCAGAAAAAGAAAGGATTATATATATACGAAGAAGAAGGCACCGCTGGTCATGAACTCCTCGCTGCCGCCTCCTTTCATTGGTGACGCCGCCTTCGTTGCTGAGCTGTCAACGGTCGCTGCCACCTCCGATCGCCCCCGCTGCCAAGGATGGATACCATCCTGGAGCGCGGTGGCGTTGTCACAAAGTTAAGTCCGGTCGCCGCCAATGCCCTACAGTCACCAGAGAAAGAAGAAATAAAAAAGCCCCAGCGAGCCGCCAAGCCTTGGCCGATTACCGTCTAGCCGCCAAGCTCTGATCAACCACCACCCAGCCGCTTCCACCCGAGGATGATGAAGATGGTGACGGTGACGGTGACGGAAAGGGGTTCAAAGAACACTCTGCCCAGCTTCTTATTGGAACTCCATTTTCGGGTTTCCACTCTCATTCCAACGCCGCTGCAAGAAGTTTTGGGGTGCATTCAAGGTGAAGCAAAGTTGAAAGCTCTCATATGTCTCTGGGGGATGCGATGAATTCCAAGGCATCTAGTGTGGGGTTTGCCATGGATGTGGAAAAAGCAAGGGCAAGATTTCATAAAGAGGGCTTCCGCACCTCTGCGCCTAGCCACCAGGTTCCGGCCGATCACCGCTTAGCCCCAAGGCTCCTCTGCGCCATAAGCCATGCGTTGTCTCACTGTCGCTATGAACGGAGCCTACCGGATCTGAGATCCGGTGATGAGTTGCATGAGCGTCGAGGAGATAAAAAATCAATGAGTTGTTGGATCTGATCCACCATGAATATGGCTTCAGTGGTGTTCACATCTCTGTTGCAACCAAGGAAAAGAAGGCTTGAGAGAACAAGTGTCTCCACTAAAGAAGGAGGCTGAGGAAGAAGATCCTACCAGAATCCCACAAGAAACAAGGGAAAATAGATATCCTCTTTCGCAATTGAAATCCCGAAGGAAGGAGATGGCAACATACACCCTGAGATGGAAACTCTACTACCTATTCATAGACTGCTTGGTTCTGTTGATATACAATGAAGAGGTGGCAGAGCTTCCAGAACATGAACATAAAAATCAATCTCAAATTGAAAGATGTTCCAAAATGTTTGTCGAATCACACATGATCAGTGATAAAAAAAATATATAGAATCAGTAAATGACAAGGATGGTGAGGCCTCTGATCTATGCAATCAGAATACAGTAGTGGAGAATGCATCTGCAGAAATTTCTGAGAAGCTTAAGCTGAGGAAAGATAGTAATGAAGAGAGTTGAAGCCACGTTATGAAGAAATAAAAATGAAAAGAAAAGTATAGAAGAAGAAGAGCTGCTGCAAAAGAAGCCATGGAGCAAAAGAAATGGAAGAGCTGAAGAAAGCAAAGGAAAAGAAGAAAAGAAGCAGATTGCAAAAAAGCTGCTGCTGCAAAGAAGATTTAAGAGGAAGAAGTGCAAGAAATTTTATGGAAGGCAGCAAAGAGACCGAATGAAATGTGGTACATTGTATATGAAGTCATATATATATATTAATTAAATTTGTTGATACATCTCTGTAAAAGAATGAGAGGAATCTTTCAACGAAGAAAATGATTCAGTGAAAATTATTATGCACATAACCTGTTAGATGAATTGCGTCAACGAATTAGAACAATGTTATAAGTGCCAAGATAATAATTTTTAGATGTCCTATGGTGAGGACTGAAACTGCAAGCAGTTATCTATGGTTTCCAAGAGAAAGGTGTCCATAGATTGATTGATATCTCCATTGAATAAATCATGGTATTTTTTTTGGACTGTGCAGTATATTATCAGTTCAAGGCAAAGTGACAAATTGGAATGATGGCATCTATGATAAATTAAATATAACATCAAGATTGGGATTACAATATATGTACAAGAATCAGGAGTAATCCACTTTTCACCATTGATGCAGCAATGGCTTCAAGAGGACGGTTTGTACAAAATTATAATATTGCCTCATCGACTCATGATTTCATCGTAAGGAACAGTTGGGCATTGGATGAACATGTTTGAAATTCTCCAATCACAATGCATGCCAAGTATGCGATGTCATGGATTCGTATAAGTAAAATTCTGCAATCAATATAACCTTTTATAGGTGTGGTCATTCCAAATAAAAGGAGACAATCAAACTTGATGAAAAAAGATAACACGAGCTACAATGATAAGGCTGCAGCTTTTCTTGAATAGTCATGATGGATGTTCAAGGCTTTAAACTTGCTTATATCCTCTGTCCATAGCTGAGTTACAATCCTATTTTTTTTTTTAGATGTTGAACATCAATAGTTCTTGGCTGGTTGTTTACCCTGATGATGAAGCTTATGATGTTAAAGGTGCTCATTAAGGAAGTCTTAGGCTTAACTGTTGTAAGCTTAACTATGTGTTCTAAAATAATGTAATATTTGTGATGGTGACGTACATGAGGGATTTTAGCAATGGAGTTAAAACTTTGAGGATGATAAAGCACAAATTTTGCATAAAAAAAAACAGTATGCATCCTTCAGTCATGCAGAAGTATTTGATTTTGTTTTGTTTTGTTTTGTTTTTTTTTTTTGACAAGAAAAGAGCTTACTACAAGCTAATTAAACAAACGAAGAAAAAACTAAACTATAGCTTATCCAGCTTCAAAAGTTCATTCCTGTTGTCTTGACTATGTCCTCCAACCATCGTGGTTTATCTGCTCCATTGTGGAATAGTGTCAGTTCAGGGTTTCTTCTTGCCTTGTTGAGAAGGCATTTGATTGTGATCTAAAATCATGTCAATCGACCACATTTAAACCGCCTCTTAGATGTTCCACGAAAGAAGACATGAGGTTTGAAGTCAATAAATTACATCATGATTACAAAGATGGTTGCATGCATCTTCTACTACCTTCCTACGATTCCTGCTATAAAAGAGAGAAAAAGAGTTCATGGAGGTTCATGTAAATTAAAAAAAATTAATAAATAAATAAATGAAATAAAAAAAAGCACATGGTATTTTTTAAAACTCCCAAGCATGTTCCAATCAATGAGAAACCAAATGTCACTCTCTCCAAGACCTTTTGGTTCATGGAACCACATAACACAATACATGAGTCCATCTCTTTCTCATACTCTTGATAATCTTTTTAATGGGTCATCAAGTATTGTTTTCCATTTGGATCACGATCATCTTCTTGTTGACAAATCCCCTGTACATCAAATAGAAGAATACACTTGGATAAGAAACCTATGCACGTTACCAATGGTGTCAAAGATGAAAGCACTAATCCTTGTGTCTTCAATGTGAGACCCTTTGGAGTGATTGGAGATGGCTCTACTGATGACCCTCAAGCATTCCAATGATATTCTTTGGCCCATGAAAGCCCGTGACTGTGTTTCAAGTTGATGGACTTCTTGTGTCGCCAAATGGCCCGGAATGTTGGCCAGAGACTGATAGCAAACAACAATGGCTTGTGTTTTATAAGCTCAATGGCATGAGACTCAATGGCAAAGGAATGAGTGAAGGGAGTGGTGAAAGTGGTGGAATCTCCCTTGTAAACCTCACAGAGGATCAAATGGAAGTATATTGCTAGAATCTTGTGATAGCCCTGCATTAATCGGGTTCTTCATCGGGTTATAATCTCACAGTGAGAGAATTTTGCATCGAGAACAGTCCCCAGTTCCACTTTAAGATGTACAGATTGAAGACATTTCCATAAACCCACCCTTACCACTTCTTATGATTTGCATTTTCTCACTGGATTCAATTGAAGCTTGGAAGGTGTAAAGTGGAGTGAAAAGTAATCTATTCAATCTCTTTCTCTGTAAAAGAGATACATATATATATATGCAGCTAGGGCCTACGTGTAAAGTAACTAGATATAAAGACAGCTAACTAATGATACAACTAACAATAACTAATGTACAGTTAACACTCCCCCTCAAGTTGGAGCATAGATATTGATCATGCCCAACTTGTTACATAGATAATCAACCCGAATCCCATTTAAAGCTTTCGTGAAGATATCCCCTAGTTGCTCTCCAGTCTTTACATATCCTGTAGAGATCAAGCCTTGTTGAATTTTCTCCCGAACAAAATGACAATCAATTTCAATATGCTTCGTTCGCTCATGGAAAACAAGATTAGAGGCAATATGAAGAGCAGCTTGGTTATCACACCACAATTTTGCTGGTACTGGAGTTTTAAGTCCTACTTCAGTCAAGAGCTGATATATCCACATTATCTCACACCGACTGTGCCATATAGCCCTATATTCTGACTCTACACTAGATCGCGACACAATGTTTTGCTTCTTACTCTTCCACGAGATCAAATTCCCTCCAACAAAGATACAATAACCTGAAGTGGATCTCCTATCCACTTTAGAACCTGCCCAATCTGCATCTGAAAAACATTCAATATGAGTGTGCCCATGATTTGCATACACGATACCACGTCCGGGTGCTCCCTTCAAATAACACAAAATTTGCTCTAGCGCGGCCCAATGATGAACTGTTGGAGATGACATAAACTGACTTACAACACTGACCGAATATGCAATATCCGGACGAGTCACGGTGAGGTAATTCAACTTCCCAACCAATCTTCGATATCTCTCAGGATCTTCAAATGGTTCCCCATCTCCTGTAAGGTGCATGTTTGGGGTCATTGGAGCACTCCTTGTAACTTCAACCCCCAAGAAATACTTCAACACCCCCAAGTCCTTTGTGTGAAACTGAGTATGAAGAAAGGACTTAAGAGATGAGATTCCTGTATTATCACTTCCAGTAATAACAATGTCATCCACATATACCACTAACAAAATGATACCAACTTCTGATTGTTTGTAGAACACAGAATGGTCAGACTTGCTTTTCATCATACCAAACTTTTCAACAACCTGACTAAATTTTCCAAACCAAGCACGAGGACTCTGTTTCAAACCATATAAAGATTTTCGAAGACGACAAACTCGCCCTGACTCCCCCTGAGCAACAAAACCAGGAGGTTGCTCCATATACACTTCCTCGTGAAGATCACCATGAAGAAAAGCATTCTTCATATCAAGTTGATGTAAAGGCCAATGATTAGTAGCTGCCATGGAGATAAACAGCCGAACAGATGTCAATTTTGCAACAGGTGAAAAAGTTTCAGAATAGTCCACGCTATAGGTTTCAGCATAGCCCTTAGCGACAAGACGGGCTTTCAATCGGGCAATGGACCCATCTGGATGGACCTTAATCGCAAACACCCATTTGCATCCGATAGCCCGTTTCCCCGAAGGTAAATCGACCAAGTCCCAAGTACCATTGGCATCTAAAGCATTCATCTCCTCTATCATTGCATTATGCCAACCCGGATGAGATATTGCTTCACGAACAGTTTTAGGAATCGAGATAGAATCAAGTGAAGCAATGAAAGAACAAGAGGAAGATGACAAGGCATCATAAGAAACAAAAGAAGAAATAGAATAAGTACTCTTACATTAGCGTTTACCTTTGCGTAATGCAAGAGGAAGATCATCGCTTCGGCACCGGATCTAATGGCGAAGGGCGAGTCGCGGGACATGAATCAAGAAGGTTGATTCAAAGGGGAAACGTGAGTAATAGGAGGCGGGCCAGGGAGCTTGTTCCGAGAGGCGGAGGAGGATGTGATAGAATAGACCAAACAATCATCATCTTCCCACGACACATGGGAATAGGGGAAGATGGAAAATAAGGTGTGTCTTCCATGAAAGTAACATCAATGGAGACAAGGTATTTGTTAAGCTGGGACAATAACACGATAACCTTTACGAGAGGCGAGAGTAACCAAGGAAGATACACTTCAAAGGCTTGGGATCTAATTTAGTGACATGCAGACGAATATCCCGAACAAAACAAGTACTACCAAATATCCGAGGGGCAACAGGAAACAAGGACTTATTAGGAAAAAGAATTTTATAAGGGATCGCACTATGAAGAACTGAGGATGGCATGCGGTTAATGAGAAAACATGCTGTAGAAATGGCATCGGCCCAAAAAGATTTAGGAGCATGCATGTGAAATAAGAGAGCGCGGGCATTTTCAAGAAGATGCCGGTTTTTGCGTTCGGCTACACCATTTTGAGATGGGGTATCAACACAAGAGGTTTCATGGAGCATGCCATTTTGAACCATATAAGATTGAAATAAAGCAGATTTATATTCTTTAGCGTTATCACTTCGCAAAGTACGAAGGGAAACATTAAATTGATTCTTGATCTCTGCACAAAAGGCACAAAACAGAGAAAATAACTCAGAACGACTTTTCATTAAATATAACCAAGTTACGCGAGAATAATCGTCCACAAAGGTAACAAAATACCTAAAACCAGGTTTAGACAAAATGGGACAAGGACCCCAAACATCAGAATGAACTAATTCAAAAGGAACACTAGCACGTTTAGTGACTCGAGGACTCGAACTAAGACGATGATGTTTTGCAAACTGACACGACTCACAATCTAATGAAGACACCTTACTATATTGTGGACAAAGCTGCTTGAGCAAAGGGAGAGATGGATGACCCAACCTACAATGAGCCTCAAAAGGAGATGTGACACTCGAGCAAGCAAGAGAAGGTGGTAAAGGTGTGTCAAGAATGTAAAGGCCTCCAGACTCGTGTCCTTTACTAATAATCTTCTTCGTCATAAGATCCTGAAACAAACAATGATCAGGAAAAAATGAGATGCAACAGTTAAGATGACGAGTGAGTTGGCTGACAGAGAGCAAATTAAAGGATAAATTAGGTAAATGTAAAACAGACGACAGAGGAAGCAGAGGGGTAGGGGTGATGGTGCCAGACCCACGAACACAAGATGGTGAACCATCAGCTAATGTAACAGTAGAGGTGGAAGTGTGTGGCTGGAAAGTAGAAAATAGACTAGAATTACCTGTCATATGATCTGTAGCACCAGAATCAATGACCCATTTGGAGGATGAGGAAAGAAGACATGCGTTGGGTTTACACAGATCAAAGAATAGCGGCGATGTGTAAGAAGATGAAGACTTGAGTGATTCACGATCTTGGGAGAACTTGGCAAATTCATCACAGAGATAAGGACCGATTTGTCGGTGGTATCCTTAGTAGTACCGCAACATGGGTGAGTGTTTTGCTTTGGTTTTGTCTTGAAGCTTTTACATTCAAACTTCAGATGGCACGGCTTCTGACAGTAGTTGCACACAATGACCCCAGAATCCGGCGTTCGAGTTGCAAATCCTTGTGAACCCCCTCCTTTGTTTCCATTGTGATTAGTTGATCTCCCAGACACATAAGTATTGTTGCGACCTACCAAAGCACAACTGAGAGGAACAGGTGTAGTACTTTCTGTGCGAAGAATGCGACTGAAGACGTCTTGCAAAGATGAGATCTCAGATCCAGAGAGGATTTGTGACTTAGCAGACTCAAAATCAGGAGAGAGTCCAGCTAGAAAACTCATGATAGCCATCTGCTCCCGTTGTTGTTGTTGAACCTTCACATCAGGGCTAAAGGGCAATAACATATTAAGCTCCTCATATGTCTTCTTGAACGACATAAAATAGTTTGTAAGAGATTGGTCTTGTTTCTCCACACGGTAAAATGCTTTGCAAACGTCATACATGAGGGAAAGATTCCCTTTTCCAGAGTATAGAAATTCCAAATACTCCATCAATTCTTTAACAAATTCACAGTGATTGATCAAACCCATTACCTCACTGTCAATAGAATTCCGAATCTGAAGGAACAAGCGAGCATCCTCTCTGAGCCATGGTTGCTTCAAATCATCTTTAGGAGGATCACCAGTCAAATGATCATCTTTGTCAATACTCCGTAGATAAAGACGAACAGTCTTACTCCAAGCCAAATAATTCGAACCATTTAGCTTATGATCTGTGATTTTGGACATCACCGGCACCACATCCGTCACAATGGGAGGCTTATGCTCAGCCATAGTCCACCAGAAAAATCC
Organism: Dioscorea zingiberensis; assembly: GCA_026586065.1. Taxonomy (NCBI): domain Eukaryota; kingdom Viridiplantae; phylum Streptophyta; class Magnoliopsida; order Dioscoreales; family Dioscoreaceae; genus Dioscorea; species Dioscorea zingiberensis. The sequence continues at coordinate 45,441,438 of CM048819.1, read as the reverse complement.
ACCAAAGAGGACAAAGGCACGACCTCAAAAATTGTCTCCAAATCCCTAAAATAGGGCACAAAAGCTAACACCAAATCCCTGAAGCAGGCACAAAAGCTAATGCCAAATTTACGAGCTCGGTCACCAAAGAGACCCAATCACAAACACCACAAAAAGTGGCACAATCTCCAAATTGGCAGCTTTTGAAAAACTTTATAACCTCCCAAGCTTGTAAAACATTCCAACGGCTCCTATCACCAGCTTGTAAAGTTTTAATAAAAAACTGCTGCCAGTCACAATCTAAACCACCATTTTCAAAAGTGATGCACAGAGCAATGGCCCACCACCTTGGAAAAAAACATTGAATCAATGAAGCACGGGTATGAGGTGATGTGACAACACTTGAAGAGCTTCTATGGAGCCTCGTTGAAGCACAAAACACGAAGCCTTGAAAAGCTTCGAGAGAGAACACACGAAGAGCTCACGAGGCGATTTCGATGTCGAGAAGAGAAAAGTCACTAACAATTTTCACAACACGCCGAGCAACGCCTCACCCCCAAGGCAACGCCAAGCAACGGACACAATGGCTCAAGAACACCCCAAACCCAGCCAAAGCAACACCAAATCTCCTCCAAACCCAGCCAAATCAACACCAAATCTTCTTCACCGCTGAGAGAACCGAAAGGCTTCAGAAGAAAACAACGGAGGAGACAACAATAAAATTGCTCAAGAAAACCGAAGGGCTTCAGAAAGTCAGCGACGCATGTCGGTGACTTCTTTGGTCGCAGGCGAGCCTTGGTGGGTGGTAGTGGTTGCGGAAAGGCGGCGGCTGGTTTCAAACCCTAATTTTGAAACCCAAGGGGCGCTCTGATACCATGTAAAGTGGAGTGAAAAGTAATCTATTCAATCTCTTTCTCTGTAAAAGAGATACATATATATGCAGCTAGGGCCTATGTGTAAAGTAACTAGATATAAAGACAGCTAACTAATGATACAACTAACAATAACTAATGTACAGTTAACAGAAGGTTATAAGCTGGCCTTCAATATGGAAGGTAAACTTCTAAAATGTGGCTGATGTTATGAGAATATGAAGAAGATGAAGCAGTGCTTCAATTAACAATCAAAAGAGTGCCATGAAGTTGGAGAAATGGATGAATTTAAGATGCCATGAAGTTAATACTTTTATTAAGGAAACATTCCATTGTTATTTGATGAAATGCTTGAAAGATATTCAAAGCTTGAAATTCATGGTCTTTTCATTGTATTGTCTCCAAGAAGAATCTTGGAAACTTCCAGGGCATTGAAATACATACCAAAGCCAAATTCCCCCATCATGTCTCTCATACATTTTGAAATATAGCAAAAGGAATATGCCTAAGATCCTTCATGAGCAGATGATAGGCTTCTTAAAGAATTCATTGCTATACATCTCATAAGTGTGGTAAAGTGATTCTTTGTAAGGATGATATGGAGCGAACAGGTAGATAGAAATTCAAGCATTAGAGTTGTTGAAAGCAAAGGCTACTTCGGCATTGTTCGCTCTCCATAGCTTAAATCTCAAAGTTCCTTATGATATGGCAATATGTATACTTGATGAAATAAAATGAAATATATAATTTGCAGTTCTCAAATTATTTTCAATGCCTTGTACTCTTTTGCCCTTAATCGGAGGTTCCCAAGACTCTATCTGGGGTAATTAATAATAGAGGCTTGCCTCTATTAGAAATGGAAGAACCCACAAATTAAAAAATATGATATTTGTGATGTGTCGCCTGGTGTCTCTTCACAGACACGATGTCAGGCGGGTATTTTCGATCCCACATTCTCCGATGAAGGCAAATTTCACCAATCAAACCGTGGTTGGCACCTTTATTCATTCCATTGTTAAACTCCATTGCATGCCTCTCTCTCTCTATCATCTCCGACCGAGATCGTGCCTTCACGAGCGCATTTCGGCAACACCTCTGCTAACGCATGGGGACAACCCTCGCAATGTCGTCTGCATATCATCCCCAGACGGACGGGCAAATTGAAGCACTTAACAAGTGCTTGGAGATGTGTTTAAGGTTCTTCGTGGGAGATAACCCAACGGCTTGGGTCGACCTTCTATGTTGGGCAGAGTTGTGATACAACACCTCGTTTCATCATAGTATTAGCATGACGCCATTTGAAGTTGTTTATATACGGGAGCCTCCCTCAATGCCGCCTTGCTATGCGAATCATACTGATCCTTCGTCCCTCTCATCCTTGCTGAATCAGCGTAATCGAGTCCTTGGTCAACTTAAGCAAAATCTCATCAAGGCCCGGGCTCACATGAATCATATGGCGGATAAGAAACGACGTGAAGTCTCATTCAAAGTGGGCGATTTTGTATTTGTCAAATTGCAGCCCGACCGTCAGCATTCAGTCTACCTTCGACGTAACCAGAAACTAGAAATGCGGTTCTTCGGACCCTTATACATCCTCCAGTGCATTGGTGAGGTGGCATACAAGCTTCAGTTACCCCCAGAGGCTCGTATACACCCCGTCTTCCATGTTTCCCTCTTGAAGCCCTGTTCTGGCGAACCTAACCAAATCTCAACGCTATTGCCTCACCTCACGGATGACGTTGGATCGTTGCTTCAATATGCATCTATTCTCGATTCGTACCACCTTCTCAAACAGGGTCGCCCTACTCTCCAAGTTCAGGTTCAGTGGGACAATCTACCTACAGACACCACCACATGGCAGGATCTCGACCAACTCCAAGCATAATTTTCATATTTAGACCTTGAGGGCAAGGTCTCTCAGAATGGGGAGGGTATTGTCACGTGCCCTATAGTAATTCCCATGCAGGGGCATTCCGGGAAACCTTGGGCATCAAGTAACAACGGAAATTAAAAAGCGACCAGTGTCATAGGCAATGACGTGTGGCCAGAAGATCGTGGGGACAAGTGTTGTACCAAACCTGGGAGGGACCAGGACGTGTGGCGCAGAGGCACTCGTAAGAAGAAAGAAAATATTCGATTTCACGACTTCGTATTGATTGGAGGAACCAAAGCTTATAAAGGAGGGGGTGACGCGTGGGGCAAGGCATCGAACCCCTAATAGCTGAAAACCCTAAACCTCTCTGTGGGGAAGGTGGCGTCTGAAGGAGTGTGATTCATCGCCGGTCCAGTGGAACGGTGGAGGCCATCTCTCACCTATCTTCTTTACATTGTTATTAAGGTGTAAGTAGCTGCTAGATAGCTTTTATGTCTGTTATGCAACTAGGGCTACTTTCCTTTTTATTTCATCTCTGAAACGTCCCTTTATGGGCTTCTATGTTTGTAAAGGAGATTTCCTTAAATGAAGTTGGCTTGCATGCCAAGTATTTACCTTACTTGAGAGTGTCCAGCGGGTCTTTCTTAGTAATGTATTTCACTTACGTTACATGTATTCACAAATATTACACATATATACAAAGAGAGACGAGGAAACCTACACTGGGGGTATAATTGACAAAATAATGGCCAAAAAATTACATTGGAATGGATAAATTTATTCTATTGCTGACGGAGATATAAAAATATTAGGGTTTCGCAAAAGGTGACAGTTATTTTGTTTGTCCATTCTATACCTAATAAAATACAAAATTATTTTATTTTCTTTTATTTAAATTTGACCCGTGTGGAGTAGTTTCACCAAACACGCTCTCAGAAGGTTCAAAAGTATTGTGGCTTACCATCAGTAGACTAACTACCCCACTAAAATTAGCTTTTAGACCTATTAAGACAACGGCAAGATCAGAATCCCTTATCAATTCCACAACGTGAGCCTGAATTAGTCCACCGAAAAGAAAGAAAAAAAAAAACCTTGACTCTGGGACACGCAGCATAGGTCAAACCCTGTGCTATGCATGCATCCATTCCCACGCACAAGTCAACAAGCCTCTTGTAACAAAACAGCCAGTTTGAAAATTCTAATAGCCTCTTCTAACAAAACAGCATTTTATGTTGGTCGATTACATGCATCATTCCTCCATTTATTTACATTACAGGGAAACTCATCACCAGTCATGGCTATTGTTTTGAGTAATCCACACACTAGCTACCACATTTAAACTGGCAGTAATGATAAAGAGAGTCATGCAGGTTGGCCATGCAATGAGAGTCTAGCTGGAAGAGGTAGCCTTGGTTAAAGACGTAAAGGTGACCTGAGCTCCGAGCAGTATTGTCCCCACCTCCGCCGTGAAGGTATCATATCTGAGAAAGAACTCCACGACTAGGAGCCTTCCGACAAGCACCACAAAGTCCTTCCCGGCGCACTGCTTGTCCCTCACCGTTGGGTTCTCCGTCTCGTGCCCGTTGGACCATAACACATACTTGAGAAGCTTCTTTCCTTCATCCCCCACAAACCGGTCTCCGACGAACTCGCCACCATTCTCAAACACCTTCGTGTCTTGTGTCGCCAGGGGCTGGTACCCAAAGATCATCTCCCCCTTACTCACCATATACGACGAGTCGTGGCTCTCAATCACCAGATCGTGTTTGGCCTTGCCGTACTGAAACTTTACCGGCGGGTCCATGCGCAGGGCCTCGTACACCACGGACTTGGTCAGCTCCATCTTCTCGATGGCAGCCAGCGTCACCTTCCCACCCTCTGCCTTGACGGCGGACCGGATTTCATCGGCCAGCCGTGAGTGCAGCTTCGGGTCGGCCAGCGCCAGCCACTTGAGGATACCCGGGAACAACACCTTAACACCGCCGTAGCTGTTGAAGATGGTGGCGAAAAGAAGGTTGTGGCACGCCTCCTCTCTGGACAGCCCTAACTTATCGGCCGCGTCGAGCACCGGCGCCGCCGCGGAGCTGAAGTAGCCATAGAGGGCCTTGTAGTCGGACTTAGCGAGGAATGATGGTAGAGGGAAAGAATGGAGGAAGAGCTCCTCCAAAATCTTGGGGAGTCCCAGGGTCATGAGGGGGCAGAGCTGGAAGAAGAGCCACTTGCTGGCCTTGGAGGGACCCTCGTTGCCGAGGCTGGTGCTGGACGGAACGACACCAAAGTATGCGTCACCGAGGAAGTCGAAGGCGGTGGTGTCATTGAGCTTGTTGAAGTCCGACTTTGCACCCGTAGATGCAGCGAGGTCAGACTCCATGGTCTGGAAGAGAGAAGCATAGGAAGTACGGAAGGAAGGGATGACGTAGGACTTGCGCGAGGCGAGGAGGGTGAAGAGTAGTTGCTTGATCTTGGCATGGGCGGGCTCGGAGGGATCCAGATAGGAGCACACGCGGTAGCCGCCGGTGAGGGAGGTGGAGGGCATGTAGGTGCCGGTGAAGACGTCCCGCTTCTCGACCTTGGAGACGTCAAAGAGAACCGGGAAGGACTTGGCATCGAGGACGGCGATGACCTGGGAGTTGCGGGCCATGAAAGGCCCCGGGGGCATGTTCACCCTGAACACGGTGGAGCCGTACTGTTGGATGCGTGACTTGAAGAAGTCATCTTGGCCCTGGAAATAGTAAAAATCTAGGCGATCCCTGATGGGGCTCAAGAATGGGATGCCGTAGCTCCCCGGGATCTTCTTCACAGGGAGGAGTGGCTCCTCATCCCCACCGCCCGCAGCCTGGATCACGGGTGACATCTTCTCTGATAATTCACTCTTCACTCTTCTTCCCTCTTCTGCAGTACTGCAAATGCAAGTGATGAGCTTATGGGATATGTTTATGTATATATAATGGCTCAATGTGATTTGTGTACCAAAAATAAAGAATAAATATGTTTGGTATGTTTGTTGACAAAGAGTTAGTCATGGAGGAAGACTGAGTTCGAGCATGATGCTTAAATCCTTTTACTCGGTTGACAGATTCCCATGCATCTCACACATTTGTCTCTTTCCTCCAATAAAAAAAAACTGCTTATTATAATATGTAGTACATATAAATGGATCTGAATTCTAAAGATAGACAATAAATAATGGATATCATACCAATATCCAAACCAGTTTCAGTTTGTCTCTAGTGTTTAGTCTATCTAAGATCTTATTTACCTGGAGTTGAGTCACATTAGTCAAATTCATTTTTGTATTATTTTGTTTAAGCAGGTGAAGGCAGAGATGGTGAATTAATGGCGTTAGTTGGCCATCAAACAAAATGGCATGTTTCAATATTTTTTCAGTAAACTATAAGCAAGAGGGGGGGTGGTACAGTTGTTACACGCACAAGACAGATGATATCATGATCTCAAACATCATTGAAAAATTATTGAGCATTATAAATAGTGATAAGGACATATTCACCTAATCTTTGTAAAAATAATAATATAAAAAACTCGAAATTTAATAGAATATGAAAATACCTTCTAATTTGATAAAACCATTTGCATCCTCATTTTATCTTTTAGACCATAAAATCCTCAAACTATTTATCTCTAATTTTTCATCCTTCCTTTTTTTTTTTTTTTTTTTTTTGTTTCTCCAAGTTTCAACCAATCTCTCACTTTCACAGTGATAAAATCTTTATTCTTTCTCACCTGAGTTTATTCCTTACTTGACGCCTCTATGTTCTTGCTGTCAAGTTCTAAAGCATATATCCACATAATCACAAAATGATCCAAACCTTTGAGCCTCTTTTAACCACCATTAATTCCAAGTTGTAATTTTGCTGAAAAGCAAAATCAAATATTTGAGCTATCTTTCCATTCAATCTTAATGAAAACCATACAAAAATGGTGTCCAAATCGTATTTGAACTCGCAAGAATTGGTCTCGGGCGAGCCATCATCCATGTTGGGGCGACCAATTCCACGCGTCAGACGGTCTTTGGACGTAATTGTCCCAAAGATGTCATAGTTGAAAAGAATAATTTAGGTAGGAAAAAAATATTGAAAAATAGCCAATGGTGTTTGAAAAGAAAAAATTTAAAGATAAAAAAAATAAAATTTTAAAGTAATAATTAACTATTCATCTCTTGAATAGTACCCATAGGTCTTTGGGGGGTTGGTAGGGTGTAGTGTAATAGTATTTTGGGCGTATGTATTTTGTGTGAGAAATAGTATTAAATAGTATCAGAGATTAATAGAAAATTTAAATTTTTTTATTCTTCACATGTGAAAAGGCTATACTACATCCTTTTTTTTACGGTCTCTCTCAAATCTTCCTAAATCATTATAATCAAAATTATTTAAATTACTATTATACATTATTAACAGCAATTATATAGTTAATTGGGAAAATTAATTATTAATCCCTTAAAGTTTCAAAACTTCCTAAATAAATTCCTCTTTTTTCAAATGAGTTATTTATTAGCCCTTCAACCTCACTCCTTGATCTATTTTGATGTTAATTTCAACTCTACCCCTGCTATGGTCTTAAGTTCTCCTGATCATGTCTTTCCTTTTTGAATGGTGTGCTTTACCCATCACATCATCAGCTTTTTTTGCCATTCTCACCACCTTTTTGTAACTTTTTCACACCTTTTTTTTTTTTTTTTGCAAGCTTTCTTCTCATCATTTTCCTTAATCCCTTTTAATTTGTTCCCTTTTGTTTTCATCTAGCCAAGATAAATTTGCCTCTTCTACCAGTTGAATTTTCTCTCCCAGGGTGACGAGTTCTGTAACCATCTCATCTCTTCCTCGGTGAGGAGGGTATGCCCCTATCGAGGGCTATTTAAAGAGCGAAGGGCGACGCGGGAGGGCGTACAAGGGATTCGCGAGACGTTTGAGTTCCGATGGGTTCCGGGAAGTGTCATTATAACTTCGCCCATTTACATGAAACAAAAGGAAGCGCAACCCATATAACATGAAGCGACACGGAGCGGGCCATAGCCTTGTAAATGAAAAAGGGATTCGGGAGAATTAAATGACCACAAAACTGCTTAGGGTGAGAAGCACATGGTGGACTAAATTGGCGGGTCTCACCACTAACAATATGTCATAGCTCGCCACCTCACTCCCATGAAGAATACCCTTGGCCACCTCATTCCCCAACAAGTGAGATTGGAATATATTAAGCGGAAAGTCCGAATATTAAACAAAAACAATTGAAAGTAAGCGGAACCTAAGCAACATAAGCGAAAACCGAAAGATATAAGCGGAAACACAACATTATAAATGGAAAGTAATTATTATAAGTGAAAAACTTACTTGCCAATTTGAAGTTGAGAAACATCCCAATTGCTACTTGTTCCAGCTTGTCCAGTCTTATGAAACAGGCATGACGTTTCTTCTTTGGTATAAAATCCGTCTTCACTCGATTTTTTGTCCTCTTTGGAAACCGCCATGCGGTCCCTCCTCGTAATGGATCACTTCTTTCGTCTCCAAATTGGTGGTGCGATGCACGTATTTGATGGAGGTAGTCGATTGGAAGGCGAGGGAAAGTGGTTGTTCAGTTGAGAAAATCTGTGGTTCTTTGCAGGCAACCGATGGCTCAGCATCGGCGGTCGGTCGTTCCGTGTCGGTCTCCTATGGTTCAGAGTCCGTCGGTACTAAGGTATGTATGGTTTGTAGTTCTTTCGGCAAGCCGGTGGCTCGGCATCAGCGATCGATGCGTTCGGTACGGTCTCTTATGGTTCAGAGTTCGTCGATATTGAGATAAGTATGGCAGGTGTTTTATTACCGGTATTCGTTGGTTCATCAACTGGATGTTCAGAGGCAGTGGTGGGTAGAGGGACTGCGGTCATTGGCTCAGCGACCCATGTGCGAATCCTTAGGGTAGGTTTTCATTATAAAAGACTACCCCTCAGGAACAATGGAAATTTAAACTTTTTAGATAAATAATATTATCATTTGTCATTATATGAGATTAAGAAGTAAACCAAGAGTTTATTTACAAATGAGAGAGGGAAAATGTGCAATTAAGAAGTTAAGGAGGGCTAAAGTGGAAAAATATTAAGTACTAATTAATCCAGATTAATTAAGTGTTAATTAATCTGTTTGTATATGAAAAATACATGTCCTAATCCTGACAGAATTTAAATCCCAATTTAAATAGAATTCAAATATATCCTAATCTTGATATATTTAGGATATTTATGATAAATAAACAAAATTTAAATATATCCTAACCTTAATTGATTCAGGATTCTTTATGAGATAAATTGATAAATTATTTGGTTGTATTTTGGGCAAAAGCACAAATCCCGAGGCAAGCCCAAGGCACAAATTTCAAGATTGCTGAGAACATAGATCTCGAGGTGATCTGAGGAAAAATACAAATCCCGAGGCAAATATATATATATATATTAATAAATATATTTAAATTTGGAACTTGTTTGATGAGTGTTCAAATGAGTATATTTTCATATAATTTTCCTATAAGTTTTGCATGCCATTTTGATTAATTATAGCCTTCCGGTACTTAAAAAGCTTCATATTTGTTAAACAAGCATATAGAAGCCACTCCGGGAGAAAAGAAGCATTTTGAGGTGAAAAAGAGGCCGAACCAACGCTATTATGGAGCAAACGGGAAGGCATACGGGGTGCATACGGCCGTATACTACTGGCAAGAGTGAACGACCTACACATCGACCCTCCTTGGATGGTATACACCCCGTATGACTTCATATGGGTGTTATACTGTCGTATACTAGCCAGTATACTCGAGACACGCATCGTGATAATCTTTGGGTCGTTATAATGACCATATATTGGTAATCGAAGCTTCATACGGGCTAGTATACGGCCGTATACGAGCCCGTATATCATAACCCTCTCTTTTTATTGCGGACCCAAGCAGGGGTATAAACGTCATTGTCACTCCTAAAACCTTGAGCTGAGGTATAAATAGAAGGCTTTAGGGTTTAGGAGGGGGAGGTTGGTTTTGGAGAGAGTTTATCATTGAGATTAGGGATTGGGGGTCTTCTCCCCCAATCTTGGAGAGAGAGGGAAGGAAGGAAATAGAGAAGGGGATCAATCTTATAGGGTTGCCGACGGTATTCTCTATCATGTCTATTTTGGATTGTATTCTTGTTGATTAGGATTGGAGTTCTCCATTAATAGGGAACTAATCTTATAGATACTTGGGTATGAGAAACCTTTGGATATTGCATTAATGACATATTGATTTCTATATATGTTTTGATTGATTAGATGTATGCTTGAATGTCTATGGGATCTTTTGTATTGCTTATGATCTCTCTACGTTGCGGGATGCCCGAAGAGATTACTTGGGTGCAATACAAGGGCTAGAGCTAGCGCCTCCTTGTATTAGGAACATGCTCCATTAGAGAGGGTTGTGAGTACGCCGAGGGATTCGGGTGCTAGAAGGAGAGCGACTCTTTAATACAATTTAATCCCACAATCCTTCCATGTTATAGGTTCCCTTGAACTTAAGACAATCCTAGGAGATTAGTTATGAAATCACCTCGGGAGAGGGGTTGGATTTAATTTAGGAACTCTTGGCACAAGCATCTCTAATCGTCTTCATAGATTTTCTTTATGTATCCTTAGATTTAAATCCAAAGGGGACTCATACCCAAGTATCTCCTTCTCATACTATAGTTTTCTCTCAATTAATTCTCGATTTCCAAAGTTTGTCTCCAATCTTTTAATTCCATAGATTTAGACTCAAAAACCACCAAATCTTTGACAAGACTAGATAATAGAAGTTTAGTTTACACTAGTAATCTATTCCCTGTGGGTTCGACACTCGACTCTCATAGTTCACACTACTACTTGATCACGACCCGTGCACTTGCGAAAATCCCATCATTGTTCTTATCCCTGCTTGACCTAATCTACGAAGGAGTCAGGGGGTTCTGATTTGATAGAGAGGAATTCTCCTCTTTAGGATAAGGATGAAAAGGCTTTAAAAAGGGAGAGACTTTGGGTAAAAAAGGGAGCAGAGATTTTCAGAGAATCAGACACGGGATAATTGGACAAAAAGAGAAAGAGGAAGAAGGTATTCCAACCATCATCTCCTATTATATATTACATGTCATACATTATTATTATATACTATAGATGGTATGATGTAAAGAAGGAAGCCACCCCCCCTCTCCTCCCCCCCCCCTGCACGCGCGCGCGCGCTGTGCTGGAGAGGAGAAGAAGGCCACTACCCTCTGTCGCTGAAGCCCGCCACTACTGAGAAGATGATATGTGAAGACGGAAGCCCGACGCCTGGCGGCCGCCATCATCAAATCACCGTGAGAAGAATCACCGCCACTTGCCGGAGATGGAAGCCGCTCAATCAAGGCTTATAATATTACTATAGATATATATATTCCGAAGAAGAGAGGGAAGTCTCGGCCTGTCACTATCAAGCCGTCGGAGAAGGATCACTCCCACGCCGGAGAAGGATGGTTGCCTTGCGATGCCGAGCTACCCAAAGTGCTCTTTTGCATTCCCGCACTGCCCAGTTGTTGAGACCCCAACGCCCGACCACCAAATCTTGGCCAAACGCCACCGCAGCCCTGCTCTCCATGTTTATGTGCCTCCAAACCACCGGAGGTCCTTCTGTACCAACACCCAAGGAGGAAGCTTTATATAATTAATATAAATGATATATGTGCTGCCTTTCTTCATGCCCTTTGTCGCCGAAAAAAGGATTACCGCCAAGCTGCTGGAGAAGGCCTCTGTTCCCAGCATCGCCAAGCCGAACCACTGCCGAGCCACCGGAGAAGGAAGCCACTAGAGAACTATATTATAATATAAATATATATTCTGAAAGAAGAGAAGAGGAGGGGCCAGCCCCTCTGCGCTCCTGCGCCGCCGAGATCCGGTCAAGTCTCCACTTCCAATCGCTACCAAATTAAGGAAGATATCCTATAAATATATATTTTATACATATATATGTTGCTACTTGTGAACTCAAAATCCAAGCTTTGGATGCGCTTGAGCTTGACGTTCAGAACCCTCAAGATCGAAGGATTGCTCTTGCTGCGATGAAGGATCCTTAGAAGAAGGAGGTGATGCTGCTGCAAAATTTCTAAGAAGAAAAGGAGAAGCTCATAGATTGGTTAAGAATTTAAAAAAAAAAATAATAATAAAGGGAGATGCAGCCCCAATCCATTGGATGAATTCAAGGTGGTAAAAAAAAAAAAAATCAATGTGCACACCACATGTTTGATGGAATGCTCCATAGATAATTATAAGTATAAGGAAGAAGCTGTTATATAACCTCTCTCACTGAATGTAGAAGGCCCAAAGATACTGCATTAATAATAATCTCCTGATCTAGAGAGCACACCCTCATGGCAAAGAAAGGGTCAAACACATGAATGAGCTAAAGACATCATCAACTACTCTTACGTGGTGTTTGTTTCACAGGTTTTGCATTTACATTGTAACTTGAGTTACAATGTAACAGCAAAACCAGTGTTTGGTTTGCTGTTTTTCAAAATACAATGTAACTTGGAATAACCCAAGTGGCGTATTTGGACTTACATCCAAAATGGCTGTAAGACGAAATACACCATTGAGTTACACATGCTAGTTACATCACATGCTTCTCAAGTGCTAATTCGTGTAACTCCACTCCATCTCTTCTCGACGAGAACACGGTGACCATACGCGCAGCCCTAACCGCCTCCTTCTCCTCTCGACGAAGACCAGCGCCGCTTCCATCGGTTCGTTCCGCCCTTCTTCCTCCCAATCTCCTTCCATCTACTGGCCTCTCTTCGTCCCCATCTCTTTCCCTCTCTTTTCTTCTCCCTCCTCGTCTCCATAGACTTTTTTTGTTGGATTTATCCACACTAAAACCTAACATATGCCTCATTTCTATATTTATGGACCAGATCTGTGGATGTACGCCTGGAACCGGAGTCATTTTCAGAAAACAATTGCTCAAAGTTTGGGACTGCAGGCGATCAAATGATCAGGTATCCATACATGTAACCAAACTTTGGGATCAATTGCTGAAGCTTGTTAATTTTTTAGATTTGTTTGTTAAACTTCTTTGATTTTATTTTCTCATTTGCTTGTTTCTAAATCTTTGAAAATTAGTCAGAGTTCAATTTTTTTTCCCTGTCTTGATGCAAAGATAGTGCAAACTAGATTGAAATGTCACAATTGAGTTTTTGTTCATGTTTATTCTTGGAGAAAACTTACAATTCATTGTCAATTGATCATCTTAAAACGAAAGCAAAAAGAACATTCTCTGAATTATATACTGGCAACAAGAGATGATGAAGACATCAAGCAAACATTCTCTAGATGCAGATTCTGGATAGAAAGTAAGTAATAAAAGAAAAGCATGATAAGAAGATTAAAAAGGATATGCAGGAGATGTAGTTAAGAGAGGATGTTCCCCTGGTAAATATGACTCAAGAATTGGTACATACATGATACAATCAGGTGAAATAGAGATCAATCACCAAAAACAAAAGCACAGAACTGTATCACATACCACTTGTGTACTAGAAAGATCAAGGAAACTGAGGTCATGAGGATCTAATCTTCATAACCTGTGACATTGATATCTGGAGTACAAAGTAGAATAAAATGTGTGTTCAATAAAAAGATACCTAGTTCTTGAGCAAGTACATCCGCATCAGAGGCTTAGTAGCCATTGTTGTGAACAAATAACTCGTCACACTTAAATTGGAGATCACACAGCACAAATGCTGAACTGGTTTGAACAATAGATTTGATGAAATAAATGCCAATGTATGAAAAATTAATTCCAAATCAACTCATTAGTCTTTGAGGAAGTTCATACAGCAAGAATTCATTCTTTAAGCTTAGAGATTAACAAATATGCACAGAGATTAGTTTTGAACACATAAATCTACAGGCTGAATGAAGTCCCTCTCTCTCATACAGTGTCACTGCCATAGTTGGTGCTTGAATTTTTACCAAAACATCAAGCATCATTCTCATGATCATGAATTTTCCACATAACAAATATATTGATAAACAAACAACCTCTTTACTGCACTTAACATTTCAAAGAACTCAAATGCTTGATCAATGAAGCGAAAACAAAAGCCAATGTGAAATTAAAATATAAGGATAGATCACATTACAGTGAAAAGTACAGTATTTCCTTTTCATCCAGACATACATAGCTTGACAATCCAAACATTCTACTTTACACACAACATGGACCAAGCATTCTACTTTACACACAACATGGACCAAGCGGTCAATGTTAAAATGACCCGATAGACGATTCAACAACAATTAGAACAGACTATCCCAGCTACATAAAAAAGGAATAGCTACCAGCATACATACAAACTAATATCTCAAACTTTGGGATCAATTGCTGAAGCTTGTTAATTTTTTAGATTTGTTTGTTAAACTTCTTTGATTTTATTTTCTCATTTGCTTGTTTCTAAATCTTGGAAAATTAGTCAGAGTTCAATTTTTTTCCCTGTCTTGATGCAGAGATAGTGCAAACTAGATTGAAATGTCACAATTGAGTTTTTTGTTCATGTTTATTCTTGAATGTATATGTATCTAATTAAAGTTTTTTTTTTCTTTTTTGGATGATAGTGATCATATCCAATTTACTTTGATTGTTGACTTGTTCATGAAAAGATGTTGGTTTGATTTTGAAGTAATAATAACATCAAGAAGTTGTTCTTAGATTAGGTTTTTAAGCTTCTTTAATTTTATTTTCTCATTTGCTTGTTTCCAAATCTTGGATAATTAATCATACTACAATTTTTTTCCCCTGTCTTGATGCAGAGATAGTGCAAACCAGATTGTAGAGTCACAAACTTTGGGATTGCAGGCGATCAATTGCTCAGGTATCCATACATGTAACCAAACTTTGGGATCAATTGCTGAAGCTTGTTAATTTTTTAGATTTGTTTGTTAAACTTCTTTGATTTTATTTTCTCATTTGCTTGTTTCTAAATCTTGGAAAATTAGTCAGAGTTCAATTTTTTTTCCCTGTCTTGATGCAGAGATAGTGCAAACTAGATTGAAATGTCACAATTGAGTTTTTGTTCATGTTTATTCTTGAATGTATATGTATCTGATTAAAGTTTTTTTTTTCTTTTTTTGATGATAGTGATCAGATCCAATTTACTTTGATTGTTGACTTGTTCATGAAAAGATGTTGGTTTGATTTTGAAGTACTAATAACATCAAGAAGTTGCCCTTAGATTAGTTTTTTAAGCTTCTTTGATTTTATTTTTCTCATTTGCGTGTTTGATATTTAAGTGTCTTTATTCCATGTTTATATTTTACATGCTTTCTAATCCCTCAGATTAATTTTGATTTTTGAATTTTAAAATTTGTAGATGGCCATGAATGACAAAAAGAAAAAGTTGCACATTGCAAGGACTATATTTTTATCGGTGGCTTATGTCGTCACATTACTTTTGCGTAGTAAACGACGTAGGGTATGTAGAGAACCCTCACGTAGTCGGTTAGAAATCAGAGAAAAATATTTGTCGAGGCTGGTGAATGGGAATGATACCACTAGTATCAACATGGTTCGTATGAATAGATCCACTTTCTTCAATCTTTGCCTTATAATGAGACGCAGAGGTCTTATGAGAGATACGTTGCACGTCACCATCGAAGAACAAATGTTGATGTTCCTACACATTATAGGACATAACCAACGCAATCGTGTCATTGCACATAATTTCCTTAGGTCTGGTGAGACCATTAGCAGGTACTTCAAGCATGTGCTTTATGCGGTTGGCCAATTGCGTGCTGAGTACGTGCACCCACCTAGTACACAGACCCCATCATACATAGCATCCAGGGCTACATTATATCCTTATTTCAAGGTATTGGTACATTCACTGCTTAGATTGAATGCACTACTTTATACCCAATTCTTAGCTACACAATACTAATGGTAGGATTGTATTGGAGCGCTGGATGGGACCCATATACATGCTTCTGTTCCTGCATCTGAAGTTGCAGCATTTCGTGGACGGAAACCATATCCTACACAAAATGTGCTAACTGCCGTGGACTTTGACTTACGTTTTACCTATGTCCTTGCTGGATGGGAAGGTTCAGCACACGATGCTCTAGTCTTACGTGATGCACTTGAGAGGCCGAATGACCTATTAGTCCCTGAAGGTATTAATTTTCTAAAGCTTGATAATTTTTAAAGTTATGACAATAACCTAATCATTATAATTTTCTTAACTATCATCCATGCTTTTTCTTAGGAAAATATTACTTGGTTGATGCGGGGTACGCTACAAGACCAGGTTTTATGTCTCCTTATAGGGGTGTCAGATACCACCTCAAAGAGTTTGGCTCACGGACTCCAGCAAACCATAGAGAACTTTTTAATCTTCGTCATTCATCAGCTCGTACAACAATTGAACGTGCATTTGGTTCTCTTAAGGGTCGTTTCAAAATTCTCGCTTCTAGGCCGTTTTTTCCTTTCAAAACTCAGGTCGATCTAGTCTTGGCTGCGTGTATTTTACATAATTACATCTTAAGTGGGGGTGAAGATGCGCTTATACCATCTGAGGAAGAATGGACCCCACATCGGCGGCCCTCAGAGAGTAGCACAAGGGAGCTAAGAGAAGAGGCCCAAGAATGTGTGGCACGCCGAGAAATTGTTGCAATGAATATGTGGGCAAATAAGTAGATTTTTATTTTTATTTTTTGTTCATGTAACAAAATACACTTTCTCTTGGACCATGAGTTGTAATACTTTTTTTTTATTATGGATTCAGTATTGTGCCTATGTTTTCTATGAAATATGGATTCCCAAACATGTATAGATGGGCATGCATGTTGATATTGTTTATCAGAGAGATGGTGCAGAGGATTTAAAATATGAGAATGCATGAGTGGGAAGCAAACATATGTGTAGTGTTAAAGAAGAGATTGATTAATTAATAAACTAATTGTAGAGATGGAAAGTTCCTAGTTATAATCATAGATAGTTTTTATTGCATGACTGTGTGCATTGGTGTTTGCCTGGTGATATTGACACTTGGAGTGATTTTTTGATTCATATGTTGAGTTGACTAATGTGCATGAGAGAAACAAATTATTTACTTAATATGTGTAACTCCAACTTGATCATTTGACATTGAAATTTTTATAAAACAAAACAATGTTCCCTGATTCATATGCTGAAGCATGATTTTGTGTTTTACATTGAAGAAGAAAGAAAAAATCAGTTGAACTTTAGATATGATTTTCTTTCTTTTCACAGCAAAACAATGAGGACCAAGTTCTTTGACATTATATGTTCTATATCTCAATGACAATAATTTACAGAAAAGTACTATATAATTAGTCCAAACATGAGGATGATATGCTGCTCATGCAAGCATATCTTCTGTTTCATCAAGATAACCAGAATCTTATCCTTCACCTGGAAAAAGTATATGGGGCACCTTCCTTTCCATCAGATTTTAAGTCTTATTCTTCTGCCATTGATAAAGTTATTAATCTATCCCTTCTACATTAATTAATTAGTTTTTTTCCTGTCAATTGGACAATGAATATACCACCTTTTTTTTTGTATATAACAGAGCTACAGACAACGAAAGTAGATACTTGAACACACGAATATGAGATGCAAATCTAATTCTTATGTCCTCCTGGGCATGCTTTCTAGCTTGTCAAAGCTCCAGTTGCTTGAAGTATGGTGGTTATTTAGAATAAATTCCTGCTATTGAAGTTTATACAACAGGGAAGTTATTTTCCTGTCAATTGACATATGAAATCAATAACAGGGAAGTTATTTTCCTGTCATTGATAAAGTTATTAATCAATCCCTTCTACATTAATCAATTAGTTTTTTTCCTGTCAATTGGACAATGAATATACCACCTTTTTATCTGTTTTTTTTTTGTACATTAATCAGTGTCATGAAATTGCTATCCATTATCACTGAATCTTCGGATGAATTGCATATAAAACCAGTGTCATGATATCCGTCAAAGGAATTTTAGAATTGTATATGAAACCAGTGTCACTGATAATTGCATAACTTGGAGCAATACAGACCTCTGAAATAAGTATGACTATTTGTTGTTTTGTGTTAGAATATGAAAAATTTGTTCAGTCCAAGTGATGAACAAGGGTGACATTTGTACTATTTGTTTGTGTTTTAATCTCTAACAAAGTTTTCTTATGTGTTTGCCAATTATAGATGGACAACGTAAGAGCATCAGAGGATAGCCAAGTGTCAACACAAAGAAGCCCTAACAAGAGAACCGGTGGCATTAAAAGATGGACCGCTACTGAAAGCCGCCACTTTATACGATTCATGGCTTCCCAAGTTGAACAAGGTTTCAAAGTCGATAAAGGATTCAAACCACAAGCAATCCTTGCTGCAAGTAAGGCAATGAAAGAAGAGTTTGGCATCGAATTTACTGAAACAAATGTGTGCAACCACTTAAGGACAATTCGCAAAAGATGGGCAAGGATTAAAAAACTGAAAGAGTTAAGCGGAATGGGTTGGGATGATAGGGTGAAAATGATAATCATGGGAGAATCAGAGTATAAGGAATACATCAAGGTACTAATTTACTAGAAACATTTATTTATTGTTTAAACTCTCTACTAATTTTATTTGAAGTAGTTTTTGTTTAAACTCTCTTCTAATTTTTCCTCTATACTAGATCCATCCACAAGATGAACCCTTCATAAATAAGCCAATCGAAGATCATGACCTGTTGGAGATGCTTTGTGGCAATGACCAGGCCACTGGACGCCGTGCTATTCACTTTGGAGATGAAATTGGCACGAATATGTATGATGATAACAACGTCCACCAATCACCTCAAATTGGTGGTCTTGATGACATATCTTTTGAGGAGATGGAGAGTCCTGCAAATATGTCAACATCTATTCCTATGCATTCAGAAAGCTTTGAACCAAGAGAAACACCTCCCACTCAAACAAGAAAAGGAAAAGGAAAGAGAAAGTTGATAACCGAAGTTGAAGCAATACAAGAGATGAATAACACACTAAAGACGGGCTTTGCAGTAATGGATTCCACTTGTTCAAAGTTATCCTTTGCAAAAGAGATGATTAAGGAGTGCAAGAAATTGCAAGCATATGGGTACTCTGGCCGTGACATCAACAGTGCATATGATTGGTTGATGGCCGACGAAAATAGAGCAATATCTTTCTTGGCGAAAGATAAGGACCTCAGGATGTATTGGGCAGAAGAATTTTTCCACCTGCAGGCCAGTCAAGGAGGAGGGTTTTGAGGTTAATAAGCTTGGAATGACTATATCAGGTTGCTGTTTTTTCTGTTGGGGATGAATTTGGAATGACTATCTCACTATGTTGAATTTTCTATTGATCTAACAACTTGGAAGGACTTTCTATTCCTCCTTAATGTTTTTGTTGTTTTTTTGCTGGGAATGAACTTTGTATTCCCCCTTCCTTTGCTTTTTTTTTTTTTTTTTTTGCTGGGAATGAACTTGGAATGAACTTTGTTGCTTGGAATGACAATTAAGTTTGGTGTTCTGTTGAAATTTGTATTAACTTGGAATGAACTCTGCAGAATTTTTGTGATTATTGGCATGTTTTCTGTTGAACTCTGCAGAATTTTCTGTTAATTTCATGGACTGTTTTATATATGTATGTATTCCTCCAACCTATTTTCTGTTGAACTCTGCAGAATTTTTGTGATTATTGGCATGTTTTCTGTTGAACTCTGCAGAATTTATGTATGTATTTTTTTGGAATTTCTGGTGCTTGGGATCGAATTCAATTGAATTCATTCTCTCAATTTTTTTTGGTAAAAAGACAGAGTTTCATTGAAACTTAAAACAAAACCTTACATAGTTTTTGCATGACTAATTAAATCATTATAGAATCCTCTAACCACTTCAGGCATCCCATTCATCTTTTATTATTCTCATCACTTAAAGGTCATCCGTATAACAACTGATTTCCTCAATTCCTCCTTGCATAGCCTGCTCCAATGCTTCATGAAATGCCTTCGGTTTTTGTTCAAATGGTGAGGCTGCTTGGCATGTCTTCATACCTGCCATATAGAACAAACCTTTTGTTAGTCACAATCATAAATGCAAGACCAGCCATTGTATTCTCATCCAACCATGAAGCATCAGTAAACATTAATAAGTATTGGAAATTTTGTTTGCTCCACTGTTGGATTGTCTCGGATCTTCTCTGCTCAATGGATGGATGTTTGTGCTTAATTCTCTGAATTTTGAGAGTAGAGCCTTGCCAACATGCTCTTGTGATGGTTGAATTGAATTGTGGGTTTTTTTAATAATTAAATTAAAAAATTAAAATATGAAAAGATTAATTTGTACGGTTAATAATCAAATTAATAATTAAAGTATGAAAAGTTTAATAATGGAATTAATAATATATTTCATTTGTAGGATGAAATACTAATTTAATAATCAAATAAATAATTAAAGTCATTAAAATAACCTTACAAAGTTGATACATACCGTATGGGGGTAATCTTACCCGGGTGTTCATATCCCCTAAATACATCAAACCAAACACATGTTTTGAAATCAGGATTCTAATCCCTCCAACCAAATACAAATTCTTGTAATACAAAGTATTTCCAGGTTACATCTAACCAAACACCGGATTTATTCTGTTGTATTTCCTCAATCAGATTTATTTCCCAATCCATTTACAAGCTACAATGAATCAGAATGCACTGCATTTCCAGTTACATCTAACCAAACACCACCTTAATGTATAGACATTGCTTGGAGCTATTCTTATTTCTCAAAAAGAATTGTTCATTAGTGGTGGATGGTTAGTTGTCACAAAGTCATGCACTTGCATCGGACTATCAAGGAGAAATTAATTTGAAGCTACAACAAACTCCAACCAGCAAAGTCATATTAAGTAGTTGTAATCCTTGATTGCCTACAATTGTTCCAAGCATAGCATTTCAAGTTTTCTTGCAAATGGGGATGCCACACATGGAGTTCATATGGAGATGTTAGAGCCGCTTGTCAAGATTGCTAGGATTCCTGGGCCTAAGGTCATGTCCAAATCTCTGAAGATGCTTGAAGCCATAATACTAGATATGGTGTAGCTGTGTCGCTGTTGTGTTGCTGCAAAAACAAAAGCCAAGAAGGAAATAATGATGAGGCAATTTTCATTGAATATCCAATTACAATACATAAGCTAAAGTGAGGCTATTATAATAGGAGTTGGGGTAAATAAATTTAAAATAAATATTCAATTGATTAATTATGCTCCAGCTGATATGGTACTTGAGGAGAGTTGTTCCATCTACTACTATAAAAGTCACTTTGGTGGTCAAGTTGGTCAACCTAATGGGCCTCTTATTTCCCAAGCTTGATGATATTATGGTAAAATAAAAAAAATTCATACATTCTAATCCGGATCCATCATTGTGCAAATGATATCATGGAAGTCAAAGGCCCATTTGAGTAAAAAATTGGTGAAAAATTGGACATGGAGAGTAAAGAGAGTTGGGAACCAATTTATATAAAAAAAGACTGAAAATTATTGTCAATAAAAAGGGGATTAAAAAAAAGGGGAGTGAAAGATTGTTAGTGGACAGTTGTAATGTTTTGATTGGAGAAACTTGAAACATTACTAAAAAAATAAAAATAAATAAAAAAATAAAAAATAAAAAAAAATAAAAAAGGCAATTGTGTGTGGCTTGGGACATAATGGATATACTCATGTAGGCTTCTCAATGCCTTTGGTTGATGACGTCAAAGGATAAATAAGTAAAATTAAAATTAAAAAAAGGTGTTTGCTTTGCATTCATTGTAATAATAATTATTATTATAAAAAAAAATGGATGCTTAGTGCTGATGGACCAAAAGCACAAGTCTTCAACCCAAGCTATTTGGGCTAAATGGGCCCAATCTAATTGTCATAGTTCACCTTGACCAAGTCACCATTATATGGGAACTTGATGCCAATATTCATGAGAAATTATCAAATATTCAAATCTCAAAACCATTGAGTACGTATTTCGACGTAGCAAATGGAACACACATCTTGGAACAGTGGATGATGAAATACAAATCTCTAAGCAGCATATATCTCGGGGCAACAGTGGAACACTTACCTCGAGCCTACCGATAAAAATCCAAGTGGCACGTATCTCAACGCGATAAAGGAACATGCATCCTGAAATGGCTGATAAAATCCAAATCTCAAAGCAACACAAATCCTGAAGTGGTATGAGTCTCAAGTCGGCAGTGGAACACTCACCTTGAGGCAGCTGATAACATTCATATCCGAAGGCGGCAAATCTCGAGCATCTCGAGGCAGTTGATAAAAATGATACAATTATCGAGGCAGTCAATGAAAAACATAAGTCCTAAGGCGATGTGAATCTCAAGGCGGCGGCAAAATGGGCATCTCGAGCCAATCAAAGCAATATAAATCTCGGAACGATGAAGCATATGTCCCAAGGCGGGAGGCAGCGTCATAATAAATAAATAAAATTATAAGCTGCAATAAATAAGTTATCAAATCATTTTTATTCCTTTGTCTTTACTTGTACTTTTGCCCTTAATCGGAGGTTCCCAAGATTTTTTCTGGGGTAATTAATAATAGGGGTTTGCCTCTATTAAGAATGGAAGAACCCACAAATAAAAAAAAAAATATGACATTTGTGATTCGATATGTCGCCTGGTGTTCTTCACAGACACGATGCCGGGAGGGTATTTTTGATCCCACATAATCCAGATTAACTATTGAGAGAAAATAGACAATTGTTCGAGTCACGGGAAAGGTGGATCTGGTAAGAAATGAGACAACCCCGTGATGCCACTGTGAACCCGTGACTAAAGGAAACAATAAACAACCGAGATTCACGGATCTGGATCGGGCATAAGGACAAAAGAATTATTACAGTGGACCATGGTACGAATAAATTCATTCATAAAGCTATAGTAATCATGTGAGGCAATAGAACACATGTGATCATATAGTAAAATAATTTAAATAATTATTTTAATGTATAAGTACTTAACTTAATTAGGGCATGATGTGAAAAATCAATTGATTTTGATCATCCCCTTCTCCTTCTGCTCCCGTTCCCTAACCTACCCACGCCCCATCATTTCTCCCCGACGAGCTCCCCACCAACCAAATTTCTACGCCTACGCCACTCGCTGCCATCACCAGTCCCTGCTGCTTCCTGCCCTGGCGGCCCTTGCCCGGGCCAGCCCCTCCTACGCCCTGCAAAGACCTGACGCCTTGCTGCGCACTGCGTCATCTACCTACGCGCTGTCTATGCACTAGCCTTGTACATGCCCAGCCTACTTGCCCAGCGCTCGCCCAACCCGCCTGCGTGACGCTGGATCGCCAGGCGCTGCGTTTCACGCCACACCGCAACCCTCGCAAGATCGCATGTGTACCGTGATAATGGACCGCTGCACCGTTCTCAGCGTGTTCCACCTAGCCTCCTCCCTGACGCAGTAGCCATGTCGCCCGGCTGCGGCCCACTAAATCAATGTCCTTCATCCCTCAAGATAGTAAGATTCCTAAAGTTGATGAATGAGAATTTAGGGGAATTGAAGGGCAATTGCATGTATAATGTTAATAGAATGGTATGGATGCATGACTCATTGTTTGAAGTCTAATGATGCATATATGCATGAGTTGTATGATTAAAATTGGAAGCTTAAGAAGTAAAACTATCTTGCTGTTATTTTAGAAATTGGAATGCCTACAAGGTGTTTGTTAAAATGCCATGAAGAGATTTGTGGGTTGAAATGGATGTTATGGATTTCATGTTGGACTAAGATTAGTCTCATAAGTGAAATGGTTTTTGTTTAAGCTTAATGGAAGTTAAGATGTTTGCAATCTTTCTCTTAGTATATGACATGTATAGTAAGGAATTACATAGATGTGCTTCCATGTATTGGTGATGCTTTTAAGCATGCATGCTAAGTGTTTGAGAAGATTCCCCAATGAAACTTTCATGGGAATAAATGAGTTTGCCTTGATGAAGAGTTAGTACGTTTACTCTTCAAGTGATTGATTGTATAATGGAGACAATTTAGAAAGGTTTCGGTATATAGAAGTGAAGAAATTAATTATGTGTGTTAGATGTTTGTTGAAATGCTCCAAGGGGTTGGCCATGCAATTAGAGGCCTTGATGGACTTGGTATATGCTTGTAATCCCCTCCTTAGTATTGGATTTGTATAATAAGAAATTAAGTGGAAGTTCTACTATATATTATGGTGCCTTTGAGCTTGCACATTAGGTCTTTGAGGAAATGTCGTAGTGAACTAATAAAGCCATTAGATACCATATCAAACCTTGTAATGGCTTGTAATTCTATTATAAGTATTTGGTAACGTAAAATAAGAAATTTATTGGATGTTTAATTCCATATTTTCGCAAGATTGTTAACCACTAATTTAAAGGAGATGTAAATGTTGGCTTAGTTTTAGTTTGAGGTTGGGTCCATGATATAGAATTGCCTTGCATTGATTAAATTCTCCGTGCATTAAAGGTTGAGGATTCATGGATATTAGTATTGTGTATTTGTTTGGTTTAGAGGAGTTTAAGATATCCTATAGCCTTGTTGTTCAATGTCTGAATTTAATACAAATTGATGGTGATAATAATGAATTTCTGAAACCTGAAGCCCTTAGTGTGAAATGCAGAAAATACTGTAGCACAACAGAACACACATTTTACTTCATTTTATTATGGGCTCTGTAGAGTTGATAACAAGCCTAATTCTAGGGGAAATTAAAGATAATATTAGAAATATAATATGTTAGAAATTTGGGAAGGAATGGTGAAGATTTGGAATTTCAATTTGAAGTTCCAAATTCAAGTTTTATGCAGTTACTGTAGTTGCCGAATAAGGAGTAAACTATAAACTCCAATGTTTTTAAAAGGATTAATTACACTTTTCGTCCCTGTGAGTGGTATTTAAGTAATTTTATTTTCTCAAACTTTCATCACTAATTAGTTAATAATAAAATAAAAAAAAATTAACTTTTTTCATCTAGAATAGATTTAAAATTTTTCACTATTTTTATATTATTATTATTTTTGTTTTAAGATGTGGACAAACTACTAAAATCATGTTTTAAATGAAGTGGCCAATTTCACCAGTGTTACAAGCACCGACTATTGGCCAACATGTCAAATGCCAATACTAGTGAGATTTTATCCAAATTATTTTATTTTTAAATTTTAATCCAAATTAATTTTTAATCACCACTTTCAATATTTAAAATATAAAAACATAAATTAAAATCGGATCTCATGTTAAAAATTGAGATAAAAAATTTAAGAACCTTACAAAATTAATTTACAAATTTTGACCATCTACAAGTATAATCTAGAGTTTTAATTTGAGGTAATTATTTATTAGTCCCTGGCACTATTTGATACTATTTTTCACCCAAAACACACACACTCAAAACACTATTACACTAAGCCCCTACATCCCCCCGGACCCCAAGGGAAAAAACAAACAATGTTAGGGACCAATAGTTCATTATCTATTTTAATTTTCATAACCAATTCTATAATCTCAATTTTTTTAAACAAAAATGAAGAATTAGTTCCTCATCTTAAAATAAATTTGTTAATTTTTAAATTTTTTTTAAAATATAAATGCCTATGTTTTAAGAAATTTTGGACATGGTTGAAATTTGGGTAGAGTGCAATTTGGGTTAGACTCAAAAAGCCATACATTTGGTTGTTAAAATTTTGAGGGGGGCCACTTTCGGGTCAAATTTTGTTAGCCCAAACCCGGCCTATTAGAATTTTGTTTGGCCCAGGTCCAGTCTAGTCCAACCCAAAAATAAAATAATTTTATTTTTTACTAATAATAAAAATAATTAAATAAAATATATATTAGACTATTATATAAACAAGTAGAACATAAATAACACAAGTGGTTAAAAAAAGTACTACACAAATCAAGTTCAACAGTCTTAATAAAACACTAATTGTTCAATAAAACAAATACTAGGGTTTTGGTCAGGTTAACATTATATATATATATATATATATATATATATATATATATATATATATATATATATATATATTATATTTACATATATATTTTTTATTTTTTTTTATTTATTCGGGCTGGGCTGGCCTGGGCCAAAATCTATATAACCCAAGCCCAGCCCGAAATATAATTGGGTCTGCTTAGTTTAGCCCAACCCAGCTCTTTGGGTCATTTTCCTAAGCCTAGACCCTGTTTTTTTCGGGTTGGGTTCGGGCCATCCCATAGGCCACCCGACCCATGTCCACCCCTATGTTTTATATTAGAATAATTAATTATAAGTCCCTGAAACAGTACCACTTTTCCTTGGGGTCCCCGGGTGGGTGTAGGTGGGGGTGTAGCTAATAGTGAGAGGGGGGGTCCCTGGCAAAACCAGTGACCTATAATTCATTTTCCCTTTTATATTTAAAGTGATAGAATTAGTTTTGAAAGAAAATTCTTCATATCAAGCTAACATTAGATTGATTATAGATTTTAATATATTTGTTTAAATTTAATTTATAAGATTTAAAATTTTCATATTAATTTATATAAGTGACCTAATTTTTATTTTTGTTTTAATAATATGTAAATTAGTTATAAAAACTAAAAATATTCTTTTTTCATATTTTTATTTTTTAAAAAGATAAAGATTTTATATATATATATATATATATATATATATATCTTGAAGCGGCTAATAAATACAAATTTCAAACCGACATACATCTCGGGATGGCGATCAAACACTCATCTCGAGATTGTCAATATAAACCAAAATCCTAACGCGGTGCAAACCTCGAAGTGACGACATGCATGCATTTGAGGTGGTCGATGAAATGGTGGCGAGGCATATGTCCCAAGGCGGAAGGCGGTGTCATTCATATAAATAAATAAAATATATATTTATGTGTTCATGATAATATTTATATTCATGTAATGAGTTGTTATTTTCTGCAATAAAAAAATGAATTATTTCTGTTTATTTGCCTCTACTTGTATTTTTGCCCTTAATCGGAGGTTCCCAAGACTCTGTCTGGGGTAATTAATAATAGAGGCATGCCTCTATTAGGAATGGAAGAACCCACAAAACTAAAAAAAAAAAATGATATTTGTGATTCAATATACCGCCTGTTGTCTCTTCACAGATACGATGTCGGGCGGGTATTTTCGATCCCACACGGATGATACAAGATCTCCACCTCGTTGACACCCCCTCCTAGGGCGGAGATACACATGGACAAATGGAAGGGAATCGCCTGCGTTCGCCAGGTTAGATAGATTTCTACTATCCACAGAATGGGTCCAAGAATTCCAGCGCATATGGCAAAACGGTCTTTCGCGTATGAGATCAGATCATGTTCCGCTATATTTAGATTGCGACATACACAGTCCGCAAATTACCCCCTTCAGATTCAATAGAGAATGGGTAAAGGAAGATGGTTTTTGGGACATGATTCAAGAAGAATGGCAAAATCAACTTCTAGTGGGAGATGGTGGGTTCATGCTAGCCAAAAAATTGAAAGGGCTAAAAATAGACTATGCAGATGGAAGAAAGAAACCCTCATTTAAAAATTGGAAAAGAAGCGTGAAATTCTCAATACTATTAGAACCCTGGACACCCACAAAGAAACAAGAAGGCTCACATGAACAGAACTGGAAGAGGAAGTAAGAAGCAAAGGAGAATATGATCGGATCATCTCAGAAGAAGAAGCATACTGAAGACAATGATCCCGAATTAACTGGCTCCAACAAGGGGATCAAAATACAAGGTTCTTCCATGCGGTTGCTAACCAACGTTGGAATGCTAACTGGATATCACAGCTCCAGCATGAAGGCTCATTGATTATTGAGCCCATAGAAATCTTAAATGCCATCTCAAAACACTTTACCGACTTGTTCAGCAAAGAAAGAGCGATAAGATACACAACCTCGTGGGATCGTTTGTTCCTACAAAAAGAAGAGTGGAGCTTTCGCACCTAGATGAACCTTTTGGAGTGGGGGAAATTAAGAAAGCAATAAACGAAATTGGTGCGGACAAGGCACCGGGACCTGATGGATTTCCAATGACCTTCTACCAGTAAGGGCGGAGCACTATCAATGAGGACATACTAAAACTATTTGATGACTTCTTCCAAGGGACGGCCAACATTGAACGCTTAAACTGGGCACATATTCTGCTCATCCCCAAGAATGAGGCTCTAGAAAGCATAAATGACTACAGACCGATCAGTCTGATCAACTATTAGATCAAAATCATCTCCAAAGTTCTTGCAAACAGACTAAAAAGGAGTGCTGGGAGAACTAGTGGAGGAATCTCAAACAGCATTCATACAGGAGCGTATGATACATGACAATATCATTGCTGCAGAAGAACTAATCCATAAGATGAGAATTGGAAACACAAACGAGACCTTAATCAAAATAGATTTGGAAAAGGCCTTTGACTCTGTAGATTGGGAATATCTCCTCGACATCCTCAGGGCTAGGGCTTTTGGGCCCAAATGGCTAGGATGGATCAAATGTCTGCTCACATCATCAAAAGCACGATTCCTCATCAATGGCACACCATCTAGATATGTTACAAGCAAAAGAGATCTTAGACAGGGCTATCCGTTATCTCCACTACTTTTTGTCCTAGCCATGGACGTTCTACCCATGATGCTCTCAAACGCCATCCACTCCAACATCTATCACGGAATTCCCATCGGGACGAATGGAGAACACACTATCTCGACGCTGCAGTACGCGGACGACATCCTTGTTTTCTACACTGGAGGATTGGATAATGCACGTATTTTGAAGCTAATTTTCTATTTGTTTAAGGGCTTCTCGAGACTAAGGGTAAACTGTTCCAAAAGCATGGTAATCCCGATGAAGACGACGGGTCATTGTTAGGACCGAAAATGTTAGTGAGAATTAGAAAAAAATAGAATAAAATAAATAAAATAAAATAAAAGACACAAATATATATATATATATATATATATATATATATATATATATATAAAAAAAGAAATTGGAACCACAAATATATAAAACAAATTTGGAACCACAATTTTCAAAACAATTAGTAATTCCTCTTCAACTAAGGGTTAAATTGAAAAATTTTCAAAAAAAAAATCTCTTCTTAACCGCCAGATCATTCTTCCAGGAAGTTCCATGCTTTTGTTAAATTTATAGATTTGCCCTCATCTCTTCTCAAAAGGATTACCATGTCCATGCTTCTCCTTCTCTATAAATACACACCTCTTCTCCAACTTAGCAAGTTCTTCTCTTCTCTCTTGCTCTCTTAATCTCTTCTTCTTCCTCCAAGTTCCATTGGCGAAGCCCTGCAAAAATCAAGAGTCTTCAAGTAATAATTTTTCCTTTTACCAAAATTTCTTTGATACTTACATATATAACCATCTATATGAATGAGTTTTCCAATGTTATGAAGAGTTTTACAATAGATTTCAATCTCTTACACATAGAATGAGTTTTCCAATGTTATGAAGAGTTTTACAATGGTTTTTAAACTCCACAGAGGAACATAAATGCGTTTTAACAATCAATCGTATTATTCTATCAAGATCCTACTGTGTTTCTATTTTTTGGCAGTAGATGACTTCGTTTTCAAAAACTTTGTGAACAAAAGTTGTAGATCTGGATGTCTCCTTTATGCCTGCAAACTTTCAGAATTTTTCATGAAAAATACAGTTTTTCATGATTTTTCCAAGAAGGGACTGCTGGATCTGTTCTTCTACAGGAAACTGATCGTGTCACCATATTTTTGGGTACCATCCAGTGATCTTTGGAACTGGATACAAATAATAAAGTTTTAGTAAATTATGTTATCTACCACATACAAAAATTTCAGAATGTTTGGACAATTCCTCAGTTTTGTGTTGATCTTTTACCAAGACTGCTGCAGTTTTTACGAACCTGCTGTAACATCATCATAGAATACATTTTTTTGACCACTTAGATCTATTCATATTCACAAGATCCGAACATGGAATGGTACTTAATGGTTTTCAGTACATACCGGTAAATTTTCGTGAATTTTAGGTTTAAAATCAATTTTATATGAAATTTACAAAAAGACTACCGTAGCTTGAACAATCATGCTTTTAAAGTGAATGAAAGATTTGAAACGACAATGACCTCACTTTTATTATGGCCGTAGAAAATCCACAAGGGGGTTGACAGTAAGACAAGACAAAGATGAGCTAAGGTAAGGGTTTTCCCTTACAGTAACCCCCTATGTTTTTCTATGGGTTTAATTTAAACCCTTCAGTTTTTTGTTGATTATTCATCTTTCTTTATGCTGGAATTTTGGTGAAAATCCCATCTTTCACTACCTATGGTTTCTTTTCCATAACTTCTCTATATGCTACTCATGCTTGTTAATACTTATCTTCTGTATGGACAAAAGTTAAGTTGACGGGTGGGCCCGGAATTATATAGCCCTCCAATGCATTGGGTAAAGAGCATCCTTGGAATATTATGTATGGTGACATGGCGGCTAGCCTTGTCCATGATGTGATAATGATGTCCATACTACCATGCTTCTAATTCTCAATCTTTTGTTACATGCAGTATGCATGCTTTTATTTCACATGTATGATTCATATCTTTACTATCCTCACTGTTTATTCCTATTATGCTATGACCTTACTGGCTATTTCAGCTCACCCCTTTGTTTCTTTGATTTCCAACCCCAGGTGAACTAGAAGTCTAAGGAAGGAAGTTGTGAAATAGGACTCTTGACAGCACTTGAGAGTTTAAGTCTATGTTTTTAGTATCTTGTTTATGTATAAGGGTTTGTAATATGTATCTAGTGTCCTAAACTTCTAAACTCCTAAACTTTTGATATGATCTTGGGAGATGTAATAAATTATGTACGGATTATGTATGTTTAAGCTATGCTTTGAGATTAACTCACCTGATCTGGAGCTCCCGGATTTGGGGGTGTTACAGTCATAACATTGAGGAGTTCGCCCAAGTGCTAAACTGCGCAATTGCATCTCTCCCAATCAAGTATCTGGGGGTCCCTTTATCGGGAGGTCGACCAAGGAAGGAGGACTGGAACACCCTAATTAAGAAAATAAGAGGCAAGTTGGCATCATGGAAAGGGAAATTATTATCTTTAGGAGGAAGACTTGTAATGCTAAATTCAGTTATATCAACAATCCCGATCCACTGGATGTCGGCTTTCTGCCTTCCAGATTGGGTTATCAAGAAGATTGACAGAATTAGGAAGGACTTTCTTTGGAGGGGAGTTGATAGAGACAAACAATGCTATCATCTAATCAGCTGGGAAAGAATATGCAGGCCCAAAGAAAATGGGGGATGGGGGATTCTAGACCTTCGCACCTTCAATGGAGCCCTGTTGGGGAAGTGGTGGTGGCGGATACTCACCGGACGAGTAGGCATTTGTCAGAAGATCTTCAAGGATGCATACTCAAGGAGAGGCTACATCAATCCGCATAAGCCAACCTTGAGGAGGGCATCCCCTTTCTAGAAAGGTCTTTGCCCGGAAAGCCTCCTAGTCATGGCCAATATTCGTGTCACACCAGGCTCTGGGAATGAAACAAACTTCTGGATGGATATCTGGTGGAAGGAGCAAGCGTTAAAGAACGCCTACCCAGGGATGCATGAACTATCCATAACAAAACACCTAACCTTACAAGGTGCAAGATCCATATTCCAAAGAGGCTTGCCACTCCTAAAGCCGGGCCCCCTAACGGCCCATGAAACAGAGGTCCTATACCTGTTAATACAGGCACTGATAAACCCAAACCGAAACCCTGAAGCAACTGATACTAGGGAATGGAACCTCACGAACAATAGAATATTCACAGTCAAGTCCCTCTACCTTTTCAGAATTGATGGAGGAATAAGAAGTGATCTAAAAACAAGTTTTTGGAAGCAACCTTGCCCTCTCAAGATAAAACTATTTGCTTGGCTTGCAAGGGAAAATAGGATTCTAACCCTTGACAACTTACACAAAAGAAAGTGGAGAGGCGATCACACTACATGTTACCTGTGTGGCTATGTGAGAATGAAGAAGAATCAGTCCAACATATACTTATGACGTGTCCATACGTGAGACAAATCTGGGATCATTTTGGAACTCTGTTTGGACTTCGAACTGGGAGGGATGATCTCCATGCATTATGGGGTACTAAGAACACCCCCTCGAGGGTGGACAATAGCTTACGAGAGGGGTGGAACATCGCTGTTATGGCAATCACCTAGAGTATCTGGGGGGGGGGGGAGAGAAATAGACGATGTTTTGAGGATAAACATGTTTACTTAAGAATCATTCGTGATATCTCTTTCCTTATCATCTCTTGGTTGAATGCAGCTTCACTGGCGAAGAGACTGAAGCTGGAGGCAGCCGCGAACCTGGTGAAGCGTAATCTGGAATTCACATCAGCCACGCCAGGAGGGGACAACAATGGAGGGGACACCACAGGAGATGGACCTGCTCCAGCTTGAAGAGGGAGGAAGACAGGATTGCTTAATGTTAAAAAGATTGGGCTAAAAGATGTATCTTCATGTTTTGACCAAGCAATGTACTACAACCTTATCTTAATTAAATAAAAATGTGGTTTATCCACTTATTCAAAAAAATAAAAAAGAAAGTATTACTCACGTATTCTTTGACTGCAAGGTAGTACAGGAAGTATTGCAACAAGTGGAGAAAGATAAACACCTAGTGGGATGGGATGGCAATATAAATGACATCGCTAATGGGTGTTGGCTACAAGTCCACAGGATAGGAGGATATAAAATGTCAAAAGAAGATTCTGCACTTGTGGCTTACATGCTATGGAAATTATGGAAATCCAGGTGTAGGAAGATCTTCCAACAGACTGAATTCAATCCAACTTGGGTGGAAAAAAGTGGAGCAGCATTAGCTAAAGAATTCTACAATCAAGATCAAACAATTGAGGAGTTAGGAGAAACTAGCACCCATATTGTATACACTGATGGAGCATGGAAGAATGGAGATGGCAAGGCAGGAATAGGATTTGTCATATTTAATACTAATGGGTGCTTATGCGTTGCAGGTGCTGAAACTAGAGAGGCAGACTCTGCTTTTGGAGCTGACTTACAGGCTATGGAAGAAGGAATGGAGCAACTACTGAAGATTGGGAGTAAGAGAACAATTCTTATGACTGATAATCAATATCTGCCCAGGGTCTTGAAGCATGGTGGAACTGAACCAGATTGGAGGACTGCAAACATTACTAGCAAATGCAAAACTATACTAGCTACAAGAGAAGGATGGTCACTACAATATATTGAAAGGGAAAGGAACAAATTAGCAGACCTTCTAGGAAGAAGAGCAAGAGAAACTGAAAGGAATGAAATATACTATTCGATTGAAGAGATGCCAAGCTGGCTGAAACAATGGTTTTGTGCTTAAGACAATTAGTAGTTTAATAAATAGCTGAAAAGCTCAAATTTACCAAAACAATAAAAAACTTACAAGCACCGACTTTGGCTACAAATATTGCTGCTTTATTGGCCAACATGTCAAATGGCAATACTAGTGAGATTTTATCCAAATTATTTTTATTTTTAAATTTTAATCCAAATTAATTTTTAATCACCACTTTCAATATTTTAAATATAAAAACATCAATAAAGATCGGATCTCGTGTTAAAAATTGAGATCAAAATTTTAAGAACCTTACAAAATTAATTTACAAATTTTGACCATCTACAAGTATAATCTAAAGTTTTAATTTTCATAACTAATTCTATAATCTCAATTATTTTAAACAAAAATGAAAGATTAGTTCCTCATCTTAAAATAAATTTGTTAATTTTTAATTTTTTAAAAAAAATATAAATGCCTATGTTTTATATTTGAAGTGATAGAATTAGTTTTGAAAGCAAATTCTTCATATCAAGCTAACATTAGATTGATTATAGATCTTAATATATTTTCTTAAATTTAATTTATAAGATTTAAAATTTTCATATTAATTTTTATAAGATCACCTAATTTTTATTTTTGTTTTAATAATATGTAAATTTGTTATAAAAACTAAAAATATTCTTTTTCATATTTTTATTTTCTAAAAAGATAAAATTATATTTGAATATATATATATATATATATATATATATATATATATATCGAGCATGATACTATGTAGCAGGCCTTATCAATGTGCAAGTACGGTCGTCTCCATTTGACCCACTTGCACAGTGTTTTGAGGAAATCCAACCGTATGGATGGAAAGAACGTCGAAAAATAAGCTAGCATGTCAATTTTTATACAATTTGGGAACTTGTAGGGTCTTCATCTTAAATGGGTGAAATTCTAAACCGGTAGGATATCTATAAATTTTCACTCGTTAAGATGAAGACCCTACAAGTTCCCAAATTGTATGAAAATTCACATGCTAGCTTATTTTTCGATGTTCTTTCCATCCATACGGTTGGAAATCTTTAAAACATGCTTCAAGGGCCAAAATGGGAGGTGACCTTACCGGAATAGTAATCCGGCCAGCTTTACTGTATCATACCCGATATATATATATATATATATATATATATATATATATATATATATATATATATATTGCTGATACTATATGGCCGACCTTATCACTATACAAGAGCGGTCGCCTTGTTTTGGCCCACTTGCACAATGTTTTGAGAAAATCCAACCGTATGGATGAAAAGAACATCGAAAAATAAGCTAGCATGTCGATTTTCATATAATTTGGGAACTTGTAGGGTTTTCATTTTAAAGGGTGAAATTTTAAACTGGTAAGATTCTATAAATTTTCAACCGTTAAGATGAAGACCCTACAAGTACCCAAATTGTTAACATGCTAGCTTATTTTTCGATGTTCTTTCCATCCATACGGTTGGATATCCTTAAAATATTATGCAACTGGCCAAATGGGAGGCGACCTTACTTGCACAGTAATCCAGCCGGCCTTATATTATCATTACTATATATATATATATATATAAAGATATATATATATATATATATATATATATATATATATATACGGTCGATACTACGCAAATTTTATCAATGCTAGTGTGGTCGCCTTTTAGCTTCCACTTGCACAGTATTTTGAGAAAATCCAACCGTATGGATAGAAAGAATATCGAAAAATAAGCTAGCATGTCAAATTTCATACAATTTGAAAACTTGTATGGTCTTCATCTTAAATTGTGAAATTTTGAACCGGTAATATTTTTATAAATTTTCACTCGTTAAGATAAAGACCCTACAAGTACCCAAATTGTTTACGTGCTAGCTTATTTTTTGATGTTCTTTCCATCCATAAGGTTGTAAATCCTTAAAACACTATACAAGTGGCCAAATGGGAGGCGACCTTACTTGCACAAGAATCCTACCAAAATTCGTGATATATATAAAGGCGTGTTATTATTCGATCGCCTAACATCGCTCCAAGCCCGGCTGTTCTCCTTATTTGGCACTTGGAGCATGTTTTAAGGATTTCTAACTTTACCGATGGGAAGATCATAGAAAAATAAGCTAGCATGTCCATTTTCATACAATTTGGTAACCGTTTGGTCCTCCCACTTAATGGTTGAAATTCTCAACCGTTAAAATTTTTCTAAAAAAAGAACCGTTAAGTGAGAGGATCAAACGGTCACCAAATTATATGAAAATTGACATGCTAGCTTATTTTTCAATGATCTTCCCATCCGTACGGTTGGAAATCCTTAAAACATTCTCCAAGTACCCAAATGAGAGGTGACCGAGAATGTACAGTAATACAGCCGGCCGGACTATATATATATATATTGTGTGTGTGGGTGTTGAAATTAAAAAAACATCAGCTTGAGCTACTCACTAAATACAAACCTTCACAAACAAAGTTGGTAACTCATTCCCTCTTATAAGAAGAGATTGAGTGTTCAAACCATAGCTATGGCATGGCTCTAGTGGCTTGTCCACATTTATAAAAATAAAAATAAAAAATAAAAAAATCACTAGATATGCAAGACTGTCAATTACCATAATAAAGTCTATTTCAAGTTTTTCTAATATAAACCCAATTAGTCAAGGAAGGTGTTTTTGTTGTAGTTAAAGATGAATTGCTATGAGGTAGAAGATTGGCTGAGACGTGCGGGTGCACTATCTTTAAGAATTATTTTGCCTCCTCAGATAGCGTAGTTCTCCTAGGATATAACAGTTTCAAAGCTCTCCGTCCCGTGCACACGAAAAGGAGAACCACGAGTGCTCAAAGATTACTCCAGAAAAACAACGAAGAGAAAAGATGAAAACAAGAGAAGGTGGAATAAGGTAAAGTAATTGTTTTCATTATAGGGATTTTTCAAAATCTCTAAGAATGACAGTAGGTTTCATTAGAGGACAAATCCAAAACCGTTTCAATCAATGAGGACATATATGTGGGCTACGTTTTATTTAATTAGTTGATGTGGGACTAAATTATTACATTTTGGTAATAAATCATCTCTCAAATTAGGAAGTGATTTTAACCTGATTTGATCCACATTTTTGCTTGATTATTTATCTTATTTAGAATTTCAATTTGACATGATTGTTTTGGGATTTCACTAGTTTTGGCAAACTATCGGAATAGTAGGTTTTTGGCTATACAATTCAGCTTATGGACTGATTTTGGGGGACTTTTGATTATCATAATGTTATTTTGAATTTTTTTTTCTCTCTGTTGGTTATTCTTCTTACATTCTTTCTTGGTGATCCATTGGTTCCTACTAGTTAGCAGAATAATCGATATTTTGTCCGGTGTTAATTGGTTGCTACTAGCCAGCAGAATAATTGATATTTTGTCCAATATCACTCTACCTTCTTCCTCATTACGCTCCTCCCTTTGTCTTGAGCGTTGTAGCTTTCCTTAAGCATGGGCGCCTATTACCTTACTTGAAGGTCTTAGTCTAAGGTAGTGTTTGGTTAAGTGTATAGGGAGTTACATCCAGGGATGGGTAACTCCCCATACATTATTTTTTACTTTTTTTGTTTGGTAGGGATATTTATTTGTGTGTGTGTAACTCCTCATACAAAAATTTTGTATGAGGAGTTACACCTGAAATGACTAGATGTGGACTTACACACATTTGCATTTACTATCTCATCCACTTTTTAGGTTTTTTAAAATGGGGTAACCTCACCACTCACAATAGTGGTAACTATATTCCTTCATCCAATCTATCTTTATAAGTTTTTTACTTGCTACCCCCTCAAAAATAGCGAAATCACTTGTCACCCCCTCACTTTTCAATAATACCCCTCCTTTATTTTTATTTTACTTGCCACCCCTTGAGTTAGTTATTCACACTAAAAGTTTTGAATAGTTTTTAAAAACATTCAAAATAATAAAGTAAAAGATAAAAATACCCCTTCTTTTCATAATTATTATTTACCCATGACTAGTAAATAATTAAAAAATTCTGAAAATGGTTATAAGTAAATTATGAGTTTATTTAGGAAAATAAATATTAAATTTATAAAAAATAATTATTAACATATATTTTTTTTAAACTTTAATGACATACATTAAAAAATTTATTTGTAAGATGGCCAAAATAAAACAAAATAATTATATTTCCATTAAAAAATTATATTTTATAGAAAGAAAATAATAATAATAATAATAATAATAATAATAATAATAATAATAATAATAATAATAATATTTTATCACCAACAAAATACATAATTATTAAAAATAGAAAATATGAGAAACTTATTAAAAATAATATTATATATAAAAAGGGTAAGCTTGTCAGTTTACATATATTATAACCTTAGGTTTTATATTTAACTAAGGTTAAGATTTGAAACTTTAGTCAAGAGGGTGACAAGTAAAATAAAAATAAAAGAGGGGTTATAAGGTTTTACTGAAAAGTGAGGGGGTGGCATGTGATTCGTATAATTTTGAGGGTGACAAATTAAAAAAAATTGCCTTTTATTACAATCCAAACACAAAAGTTGCATATATCTACGTATGAAGAAGCTACATTCATCACTTTTTAAACAATCAACCAAACACATGACTGTAACTCCTCATCATGTAACTCTCCATACATGTAAATCTCCATACATGTATAGAGAGTTACAAACAACTAAACACTACCTGAATGAGGGGTGATCTCTAATTAGAAGACCACCACTTAAAGGAAGAAAATATTAATCAATGTTGAATTTCTTCCTGATCATCTCAGTTCAATTCAAGCTCATCTGATATGTGATTATGATCGGTAAATATCTTTAAAAGGATGGATCTCAATGTCAACATTATACAAAGCAATCTTGCATGCAATCATTGTCTAAAAAAACAATTGTCATAAACTAATAAAAAAATACTGTATTAATTGCTACAGCACATCATTTGGTAGCTAGCTTAATTTCTTCAACTGTTGTAATGCATGCAAGGGGTTGAATGTCATCAGCAGCTCTGGTACACCATCAATGTGCTTCAGTTCCCTCGCAACGCAGCTGGTCTGATCCCACATCTACTGCAAACTGGTATTAGTTTTTTCCTTGAATGCTGTATCCCTCTTTTTTTAATCATAAGAGTCAATATATACCATTAATTGGTGAGTCTTTTTTAGTTGCCATCAACTCAAAAACAGTCAAATCATTTATTATCCTTTTATTTTTTAATAACATCTTATATTTTTTTATTTTTATTTTACTTATCACCTTTTAAATTAGTTCTTCTAAAAATTTTGAATAGTTTTTTAAAATATTTTTTAAATAAATAAAATATAAAAATATCTTCTTCTTTCATAATTGATATTTATTCATAACTGATAAATAATTAAAAATTTTTGAAATAAATTATAAATAAATTATGACTTTATTAAAAGGGCTATAAATAAATTTATGTTAAATTTATAAAAAAATATGATTAGCCTCTATATTTTTATTTAAGTTTTAATAACATATTTTATAAATATAAAAAAATATTTATAAGATATTCAGAATAAAACAGAATAATTAGATTTTTCTTAAAAAATAAAAAATATATCGAAAACTAAAAATGAGTACATCATAAACCATTTGAGTTACTAAATTGTAGTTTTATAAGATTTAGAAAATCAGAAATGTGAAAAAAATGATATTATATATACAAAAAAATAAATTTATCACTTTATATATATTATTACCCCACGTTTTACATTTAACTAAAGTTAAAATATAAAACTTTAATCTAGAGGGTAATAAAAAAATAAAAATAAAAAAGAGGTTTATAGGATATTATTGGAAAATAATGAGATGATAAATAATTTAACTATTTTTCAAAGGTGACAAGTAAAAAACTTTTAATTGATTGATGCATGTATATCCATTTAATTTGATCAAACAGTACTTGCCAATTTAATCCCTTCATTTCTACTATAAATTAATATCACGTGCATCATTCCTTCATTTATTTAGCTTAAATTACTGGAAAACTCACCACCAGTACTCATGGCTATTATGATGAGTAATCCACATACATTACACATAATTAAGTTGGTAGTAATGATAATAATCTCTCATTGAGAGAGACATGCAGGTTGGCCATGCAATGAAATCCTCCTTCCCTAACCGGAAGAGGTAGCCTTGGTCAACGACGTAAAGGTGACCTGAGATCCGAACATTATTGTTCCCACCTCCGCCGTGAAAGTATCGTATCTGAGAAAGAACTCCACGACAAGGAGCCTTCCGACAAGAATCACAAAGTCCTTCCCGGCGCACTGCTTGTTCCTCACCGTCGGGCTCTCAGTTTCGTGCCCGTTGGACCACAGCACATGCTTCAGAAGCTTCTTTCCTTCATTTCCCACAAAACGGTCTCCGACGAACTCGCCACCATTCTCAAACACCTTCGTGTCTTGTGTTGCTAGGGGCTGATACCCAAAGATCATCTCCCCCTTGCTCACCTTATACCTCGCGTCGTGGCTCTCAATCACCAGGTCGTGTTTGGCCTTGCCGTACTGAAACTTCACCGGCGGGTCCATGCGCAGGGCCTCGTACACCACGGACTTGGTCAGCTCCATCTTCTCGATGGCCGCCAGCGTCACCTTCCCACCCTCTGCCTTGACGACGGATCGGATCTCCTCGGCCAGCCGTGAGTGCAGCCTCGGGTGGGCCAGCGCCAGACACTTGAGGATCCCCGGGAACAGCACCTTGGCACCGCCGTAGCTGTTGAAGATGGTGGTGAAGAGAAGGTTGTGGCACGCCTCCTCTCTAGAAAGCCCGAGCTTCTCGGCCGTGTCGAGCACCGACGCCGCCGCCGAGCTGAAGTAGCCATAGAGGTCCTTGTAGTCGGACTTGGCGAGGAATGACGGTAGCGGGAAAGTATGGAGGAAGAGCTCCTCCAAAATCTTGGGTAGTCCCAGGGTAAGGAGGGGGCAGAGCTGGAAGAAGAGCCACTTGTTGGCCTTGGAGGGACCCTCGGTGCCGAGGCTAGTGCTGGACGGACGGATGCCAAAGTGTACATCACCGAGGGAAGTCGAATGCGGTGGTGTCATTGAGCTTGTTGAAATCGGACTTGGCACCCGTAGAGGCGGCGAGCTCAGACTCCATGGTCTGGAAGAGAGAAGCATAGAAAGAGCGGAAGGAAGGGATGACGTGTAGGACTTGCGCGAGGCGATGAGGGTTAAGAGGAGTTGCTTGATCTTTGCATGGGTGGGCTGGAGGGATCGAGGTAGGAGCAGACGCGGTAGCCGCCGGTGAGGGAGGTGGAGGGCATGTAGGTACCGGTTAAGATGTCCCGCTTCTCGACCTTGGAGACGTCAAAGAGAACCGGGAAGGACTTGGCATCGAGGACGGCGATGACCTGGGAGTTGCGGGCCATGAAAGGCCCCGGTGGCATGTTCACCCGGAACACGGTGGAGTCGTACTGTTGGATGCGTGACTTGAAGAAGTCATCTTGACCCTGGAAATAGTAAAAATTTAGGCGATCCCTGATGGGGCTCAAGAATGGGATGCCGTAGCTCCCAGGGATCTCCTTCATGGGGAGGAGTGGCTCCTCATTCCCACCGCCCTCAGGCTGGATATTCACTATCTTAGCCGGAGTGGATGACTTCTTATCTTCTAATTTACTCTTATTCGATCCTCTGCAAAGCAATGCAAGTGATGAGGGGGATGATGAGCTTATAGGATGTATATTTATAATAATGGCTCAATGTGATTGCATATGCAGGAGGCTGTACGTATGAACAGAGCAAGGTGGCTAGAATTATTATGGCCACGTTTTGCATGTTATTTTTTAATTTTTATTTTATAATTGATGTAATCCATTGATTATTTTTTATTATTAAAAAAAAAATTATAAATCAAAGCCTTTTTGGCCTAACGATGCCACTACCATGTGTAAAATGGGTGGTGGTTTCAAATTTGAACCTCCACTCCACTGTTTTGTACTTTGAATCTCTCGTGAAGTAGCTTGTCGACTAATTTAAAAAAAATAAAAAAATTATAAAATTTTTACTATACTCGTTGAAAGACTTATCCTCCGACAATAACATTCATCAAAATTTTCGTTTCATTTTTTATGAAAAAAATTTCTATGAAAAATATATTTTACATTCAAACAAGACTCTAGTAGACAGGAACGAATATTCAATAACACCAACGTGGCCAACTATATATCATTTTGTAGGCCTAAAATTGCTCTTTTTCAAAGCTTATTATATAATAAAAGTAATTTATTTTAATATTCAACAATTACATATAGGTTCGTGAATTATAATTTACACTTTTTTAGAAGTATTTTAAAATATCAAACATATATTGATTAAAAAGAATTATTTAAAAATATACTAAACTTTTGTAAGTTATTAAAAAAACCTAGTCCTTATGAATCTAATAATTTTTTTATTTTTTGAAAGATAATTTTAAAAATAATCCAAAAAATAAATAATTAAAAGCAAAACCTTATAAAAAAAGTTATTACATGTACAGTTATGTTCTGGCCTAAGTTGACATTCGTAAAATTTTGGCAATATCCTCAATTCGGGGTACTGAACTATGCCTTTGTTCCAAAATAGGTACCCAACTTTAATTTGTATCAATTTGGGTACTGAACTTCTTATTGGCTTCACCGGTTGGGTACTGGGGCAATTGCAGCGTAATTCCTTATCGGAATTGTCCACATGGCCAACTTATTGCCACGTCATGTGCCACGTGGACAAGTCTTATACCAAATGAGTCTCTTTTATCCCTATAACTAATTCCTCTTCCAGTTTCCCGCTTCTTCATTGGAGGCGTAAGCGACGCAGAATCCTTTTTCCTCCTCGGTTTCACGGTAGATCCCCATTCAGGAGACCGAGGACCCTAATTCTTCACGACGAGCGAGCGAGAAGCCCTCGCACTAGTCCGAGAAGACCGATAACAACTGCTGATGAACGATGGTGTAGGTTTTCTCCCTCAGAACTTACCACCGATGCATCGTGATTTGGATGGTGGTGAGAAGAACTCGTAGTATGCCGGCAAGACCAAGTTGAAGTCAATTTAAGTTTTGATTGATTGTCTTCTCAGACACATTGTGATGGT
Source organism: Dioscorea zingiberensis (assembly GCA_026586065.1). Taxonomy (NCBI): domain Eukaryota; kingdom Viridiplantae; phylum Streptophyta; class Magnoliopsida; order Dioscoreales; family Dioscoreaceae; genus Dioscorea; species Dioscorea zingiberensis. The sequence goes on along the minus strand of CM048819.1, from coordinate 45,399,133 downwards.
TGTTCTTGTTAATAAAAGCAATAAAGTTTGTTTGATTTGGATGGTGGTCTTGTGATGTATATTGGTTTATTGTCTCCTTATCAAAGCTGCGTGTATACATTCTCATGATTAAAAGCTGCAGGATCAATAGATTAATATATTTAATTAACTTTGTTAATCACTTATCTAATTAATATGTAAATGTTAATCTCCTTATTAAACTATAGATCGTAAGCGCTTAATATGCTAATTAACATGTTAATCACTTATATAATATGCAATCAAGTATTCTCTCGATTAATCTGACGATCAGCAGATTATTATGCTAATCAAAGCTATTTAATCACTTATCTAATATGCAAATGTTAATCTCCTTATTAATATGGTAATTAAACTATTAATCACTTATCTAATCAACAAAATGTTAATCTCCTACTATTAATATCTTAATTAATTCAACATGCATACTGTTCTCATGTTTAAACCGCAGATCAACAGCTTAATCAAGCTAATTAATATGTTAATCACCTCTTTAATATGAAATTTTAATCTCCTAATAAATTTGCAAATGTTAAGACCATTCAATAATCTCCTTATCAAACTGAATGTTAAGACTATTCAAGAACTGCAAATTTTAACACTTTTAGAAGCAAGGAACATTTGTTAAAAACATCTTTAAGTATCATCATTTTGACAAAAACATATATATACGGCTGAGCCATCAACATTTATACAAAATCCCAGTTTCAGAATCTTTAAAAAAAAAATTGCTTGCTTAGAATGCCAAAACCCTGAACTGGCTCAGTACTTCTCTACTTTTTCCTCCCAGCAACAGAACCACCAACTCCTCCAGGTGATATCTTTCTTTTCTTCCCTGCAGTGGGCTTCTTTGTAGTGGTTTTGCCTTTTTCAGGTTCCAGAGGGAGCTGTTCTTTTGCCTTCCCCTTTGCATGTACTATTGGGGCAACAACAGTTGTGTCTTGTTCACCCTGCGCACCCTACCTTCATTTGCAGTTGATGAGATGTGAAGACTTTGTTCAGGTGTGTTAATAACCTGCAATGTGCAAAGTCACATTTGATGCAAATTCATAGTTGATGGCTATGGAGGAATTTCTGAAATTTACTAAACCTTACCTGTGACATAGTAGGTGGTTGATCATTTTCATGGGATGGTTGCTTCTTATAGTTTTTGCTTCCTCACTCTCTCTGGATCTACTCATGAAAGCAACCTAATGATCATAAAACAGAAATTAGTAAGACCTTCTAAATTAATCCAAATAGATTTAATAACCTAATCATTTACAAAGGATACTAGAATTGTGAAATTAGATGAAACCTATTGATCATACTTTGCTTACCTCTTGGAAATGCTCCTCTAGGACCTGAGGGTTAATTGAACCCATAGGGTCATTGGCAGATTCCTATAATAAAAAAAAATTAAATATGCAACTAACATGTACTCCTACACAGCCAAACTGAGCCTAGATTACTCACATCATGGACATTGGCTAAACCGCTTGGCTGATCAATTGCCCTAGCAGTGTTATTCTGCTCTTTTCCCTGCCATAGATACATAACATTAAAATATAATGTACTGCACTCAAAGTTTAGCAGAAAAAAATAGCATTGTTTGGGTACCTGCATTCTATGAAATCTTTTGTTATGGCCTGAAGCACCACAGACAGAGCAATTCATCTTGACCCCCTTCATGCTGACTTTCCCCTTGGTGAAGCCAATTAACTCTTCTGGCTGCTTCCTCCTGTTCAAGGTTTTCTTACCTCTCTTCTTAGTTATAGGATCTGGTGGTAGCATGGGTATTTGATCACTTATAGGCCAACAATCTCTATCTTCTGTTGGGTGTAAGATGTGCCTATATGTTGTAAAAAAAGTGGAGACCTTGTATCAATCATCTAGGTTGTGCTCAGGCTTGTCCTTGTTGTAATATATTGCTGAAATTGCATGACAACAAGGGATTCCTGATAATTGCCACTTTCTACAAGTGCATGTCCTCTCCCTGTTATTAACTACAAACTGGCTATCATATCCCATAACTTGATAATCATCTCCACCTGACCAGACTGTTGTGTAAGACCAACTCATTTGTTTTGCTTTTTCTAGTTTTTTTTAGAATCTTAGGACAGTGGATGGTACTACATCTTTGCATGGTATCCCTTCTCCTCTGAATCCTAATCATGAGCTTTGTCCTAATGATTTCATTCATTGTAATTATACCCTTGTTTCTATCTTCAAGTATTTGACTATTAAAGCACTCACATAAATTATTCAACAACATGTCACACTTATAATATGTTCTGAAGTGTGACCTACTCCAATGTTGAGGGTCTATGTTTTTCAAGAACCCATAAGCTTCTGCAGACATGATATTAAAGACATCCATTTCATGCTTATAAGCAGGTAAATAACTTGCTCTAGCACATTTCTATATTTGATCCTTAAGGGCTTTTCCTTTGAAACTTTTTCTAAAGTTTGTGTGAATGTGTCTTACACAGTTACATTGCTCTCACTATTAGGAAAAAGTTGTTGTAGGGCAGGAATGAGACCCTATGATTATAGTTTATTCATAATACAGGACCCATAACATAAGAGAGTAGGAAAAAAACCATATAAGAAAAACAACAGAGACATTGCATCAGTAGAGCAAGATATCAAGGGAAAACTATATTGTTGAACTAGGCATAGAACTTACCTTTTGTCTATCACTCATGAAAGCCCAATGATAGAACTTACCTTTTGTCTATCTTGAAATGGGGGTCTTTCATATCAAACTCTTCATTAAATTCTGCATACTTAGGCTTGCTTGGTTCTAGTTGCTCCTCATATGTAGAAGAACAGGAATGTAATTCATTAGGTGTACCATGCATAGTCAGATTCATCACTATCCACATCTACTTCTCCACTCCCTCTATTCTGTGCATTCATCTCAGTCCTATGAATGTCACCACTATTCACAGCCCCATCCTCCTCTTCACTATGTAAATTATAGTCTGAATCTTGCAACTCATTATCCTCATCCACAGCTACATTTTCTGCTCCTACTTATTCAACTCCTATTTTTTCTGCTCCTATATTTTCTACTAATGTATTTTCTGCTCCTATATTTTCTACTCTTGCATTTTCTGCTCCTATTATGCTACTCATTGCCATTTCCAAAGCACCGACATCACTTTCTATTTCTTTCAAACCAATTATGCTACTCTTAGAATCTAACCACCAAAATCTATCCCCTTCCACTAATAATCCCATTTCCATTGCCATGTGTTTGAGTTCTAATAGTGACATTTTGTCAGAGCAACAGTAGCCACCATATCCTGCTGTGGTAAGGTTCTCCCACTTGTGGACATCACCAAATGTGTAATGCATTCTTATTGTGAAGTAGTCAGAGTCAGGTGCTACCATAAAATTGTACAAGAATTAGTACAACAATAAAAACATGTATAATGAACACAACAATGCAATTTAGTAAAGGAAAAAAAAAGTACATGATAGAAGTTTTTGTAACTGTTAATTTAATGCAATGTTGCAAAAGAAAGATTTAATTTTTACCAATAGATAGGTAAATTTATTTTAATACAATGTTGCAGAACACAAATTTTGCAAATTAATTTCTTCTTCTTTAGATTGAAAACATTTTGCAAAGTAAAGCCTTCTCTCTAATCTTGTACAAGAGGATTTAGGTAATTCTGTTGTTGAACCATACATCTTTACCAGAGACATTGGTTTTTTTTAATACAATCATTGATTTGCTTCTTGCCCTAGAAAGTTATTTTTTTGGGTGAAGTTTTTTTTTTTCTTTTCTTTTCTTTTGTAGTGTCTACCATATTGGAAATTTATCTTCTTATTACTTTTCATCATCTATGTGATGTGGGCCATTGCCATTCAAAAGGAAAAGGTGGCATCTTTCTTCTGGTTGGATTTGTTGGCCAATAAACAATTGAAAATACCTTTTAAAAGATGGCATCTTTCTCCTGGTTGGATTTGGTGGGCAATTAACAAGAATGCTGGGGTGTATGCAGTAATTTTTTTTTTATTCTATCACAATTTTCTCAAAATCTTAGTAATTCTTAGAGGCTTTTGAGAAATCTTGGCTCTTTAGTTAGTCCCAAATCATTAATTATTGATATCCACATCCTTTTAGTCATTAAACACAGCTTGTGTTAGTTTGTTTTTATTTATTGAAGGTCCCAATGCAATTCCTCCTGCAAAAGCTTATCTTATATTCATATACCATTATGAGGTGAGAATCACAATACCTTATCTTCTATTCATATAAAACTTAATGCCAACACCATATCTATGTTTCCTTTTAAGCAGTTAGGTTTTTTAAACTTAAACTACAATGTTGAACCATAGACAGTGCCTATCTCAGATTCTCGATAGTTGAACCAAAATTTACTTGCTCTAGAATTTAAATAACACTATCTTCATTGTTATTCATTGTATTTACTTAACCTCCTAAATTATGATAATCTAATCACACAATTAATGCTTATATACCACAAAAGAAAAAAAAGAAACATAATAATAGAAAAAGAAAAATTCAATAATTAAATAACATATTGGTACAAATATATAAACAATCTCCATTTGTAGGCCTCAAGTGCAAAGACAAACACACACACAAGAGAAAAAGGGAGGGAAAAAACATTGCTATTCATCAATGTCAAGGCTTATTACATACAAAGAGCCAAAGAGGTGAGGTCCCACTTTCTGAACAAAGTGGTGGTGCCTTTTGTTGGATGTTCAGTAAGATATTCAATTAAAACGACCAACATTGATTGCTTTGGCTAAAGATTCTTCATGCATGTGTTCTTTGTTTATTTATTCAACTTAAACAGATTCCCCTTCGTTTCCTTTTAAGCGCACTTAGGTTTTTAAACTTAGACTACGTACCCTAAACCTTAGCATCGATCTGATCTCAGAATTCAATAAAAAATAATCAATTAACTTACGGTAACTTGATGGATCCATCGTTGGCGGTCTGATCGCCCAGTCCACTTCCATGCGGTTCCAAGTTTGCTTGCAAAATCTTTATCGTTCACCGGCAGTTGTTATCGGTCTTCTCGGACTAGTGCGAGGGCTTCTCGCTCGCTCGCCGTGAAGAATTAGGGTCCTCGGTCTCCTGAATGGGGATCTCGCCGGTGCCGGAGGAAAAAAGGTTGCGTCGCTTGGTCGCTTCGGTGAAGAAGGGGGAAACAAGAAGAGGAATTAGTTATAGGGATAAAAGAGACTCATTTGGTATAAGACTTGTCCACGTGGCACATGACGTCGCAATAAGTTGGCCACATGGACAAGTTCGGTGATGAATTACGCCGGAATTGCCCCAGTACCCAACCGGTGAAGTCAAATAGAAGTTTAGTACCCAAATTGATACAAATTGAAATTGGGTACCCATTTTGTAACAAAGGCATAGTTCAGTACCCCCAAGATATTACCCCTCCTCAATTCTTAGTGACTTGAATTAAAGTTGCATTCAACAAATTTGTGTATTTTTTTGTTAAAATTAAGATTAAAATTTTAATATCTTATAAATTAACTTTAAAAATCTAAAAATCTATAATCAATCTAATGTTGGCTTGATATGAAGATTTTGCTATTAAAACTGATTTTTATCACTATATAGGCTCTCCCATTAATACTAAATTTGTTATAAAAAAATTAACAAATTCATTTAAAGATGAGGAAATAATACTTTATACATATTTTTTTTAGTTTGAGTGGATAGAATTAGTTATAAAATTAAAACTTTCTATTATAATTGTAGATTTTCAAGATTTGTAGTAAACCTAATTTTTAAGGTTCATAAAGTTTCGATATCAATTTTTAGCACGAGAACTGATCTTTAGTTATGTTTTTAAATCTAAAATAATAAAATTGTTGATAAAATAATTCCTATTAAAATTTAAAAATAAATAAATTTGATGAAACCTATTCTTACACCCATTTTTCACTTGAAATTGAAAAAAATAAAAATTCTCAAGTGTGTTGCCCGTATTCAAAGCAAATATGGGAGCACTTCTGCCCGTTCTTCAATCTACCCACCTCCCCTCGAGCGACACAGGATCTCTCGGGATGAACGCATGGGGTGGAACCTTCTAGTCATGGCCGCAACATGGTGCATTTGGTTAGAAAGAAACCAAAGATGCTTCCAGTCCAAACAACGCGTTTGCTCTGGAACTATCCGGTGCATCGCCTTCCTCCTACTATCCTGGATCGAAGGAGCTAATGCCGTCACGAAACAAAAACTAGGTTCGTTGTCATCCGTTGCTCCAGCGCCCTGACCTCCACCCATGCCAGCCAGCCCCAACCACCAACCAACAGGGACGACTCTGAAGAGGAGGCTACACGGCTAACCTCACGGGAGGGGACCACCAACACTACAATGTAGGCAACCCTTGATAAGGGGGAGCAACTGGGAGAGCTCAAATATGAGCACCGTTGTATCAACTCTTTTTTAAGCAATGAATAATAGAATGTGGTTTATCCACTTTAATCAAAAAAAAAAAAAAAAAAGAAAAAGAAAATGCTAGCTTTAGTCAAAACACGGTATTTATCTCATGTATATATATTGTTGGGGGAAAAATTCAACCACAGTAGCGCCAAATCCCCGGTGAGGCATGCCACGGTTGCAAATCCAATTTATAGGAAGCCACGTGTAGATTCCCCTCACTATATCTTGGCGAGAAGGTACATGCACGCAAGGATGGCGGCAATGGTGCCGTCGGGGATCTTGCATCGCGACAAGATAGTCAGTCGGGATGCCGAGCCAAGCACGCCATGAGGAACAAAGCCAGTGCGGATGTCAGTAGCAACCCTCGCCCGACTTGCCACCAGATGGCGACGGGCCAGGTATAAAAGGGAAAGCTAGGGAGAGAGCGAGCACATGGCTCTAAACTCTCTTCATCTTGATGATCTCAAGTCCTCTCCCTCCTCCTTTACATTTATCCTCTCCTCTTCTCTTCTTCCTCTCACTCCATTCAACTAACTTAAGCTTCAGAGGGCCTGTGGGAAAGTCTCAAACTTCTTTTGCAGGACAAGGAGGAGAAACCACCACCGACCAATCCTTGACTTCTTTGGTCGACGGCCGTTTCAAGCCGTCCAATAGCTCGCAGTCCTCAATCTACACCCTTACATCACGCTTCTCTCAGTCAACCTCTAGGTGGAAAGCGGATCTCACGGTCCCGTCCATTTGGAGCGTTAACATATATATATATATATATATATATATATATATATATATATATATATATAGAGTCGTTCTCTTGTAATGAAGCCTGTTCTAACCTTTATTCTAGTTCGAGCCGCTCTCCATTTTGACCCCCTCGAGGCATGCTTCAAGGATTTCCAACTTTATGGATGGGAAAATCATTGAAAAATAATCTAGCTTGTCAATTTTCATACAATTTGGTGACCTTTTGGTCCTCTCACTTAATGGTTGAAATTATGAACAGTTAAAATTTTTCTAAAATAAGAACCGTTAAGTGGGAGGACCAAACGGTCACCAAATTGTATGAAAATTGTGAAAATTGATAGGCTAGCTTATTTTTTAATGATCTTTCCATCTGTACGGTTGAAAATCCTTCAAACATGCTCAAGGGGCCAAAATGAGAGTCTACGGATCAACACAAATGATCCGAATTACGATTATAGCGGGATCCTATATACATATATATATATATATATACTGGGATGATATTATAAGGCCGGCCGGACTACTGTGCAAGTAAGTTCACCTCCAACTGTATGGATAGAAAGAACATCGAAAAATAATTTCATACAATTTGGGAACTTGTAGGGTCTTCATCTTAACGAATGAAATTTATAAAAATCTTACGGGTTCAAAATTTTTTATATATATATAAGGAGCTATTAGGATCAGGCCGGTCACACTTGCTGCAGGTTGATCCTCCCATATCTAATATATATATATTAGAATATAAATATTATATTATATATATATATATATATATACACGGCATGATACTATAAGGCCGGTCGGATTACTGTTCTGGTAAGATCGCCTCCCATTTTGGCCCTTGGAGCATGTTTTAAGGATTTCCGACCTTATGGATGGAAAGAACATCGAAAAATAAGCTAGCATGTCAATTTTCATACAATTTGGGAACTTGTAGGGTCTTCATCTTAACGGATGAAAATTTATAAAAATACTACAGGTTCAGAACTTCACACGTTAAGATGAAGCACCTCAGTTACCAAATTGTATGAAAATTGATAAGCCAACTTATTTTTCGATGTTCTTTCCATCCATATCATGGTTATTTCAAAATACTGTCGCAAGTGTCAAATGAAGCCGGCCATCAATAAATTGTGATATAAGATCGATCGCGTAGATTATCGTTCCATTATATATATATATATATATATATATATATATATATATATTTGTTTTGCTGTTTTTTTTTATATATATGTAATTATTATAGATATTTGTAGATATATAACTGAATTTTGAGGATGAGATAATTTAAAGAGTAGATGTTTTTTCTACGTGAACTATTTCTTTCAACTATCAATCTTATCACGCGTGGGATTGGTCACCGCAGGATGGATGTGGGTAGCCCGAGATCAGCTAGAGTGTTCAAATACGATTTGGACACCATTTTTGCCGGTCTTCAGCAAGATTAAATGGAAAGATGGCTCAAGTATTAATCACAACTTGGAATGATTGTTAGTGAAGAGGCTCAAAGGTTTGGATCATTTTGTCATTTTGTGGATGTATGCTTTAGAGCTTCACAGGAAGAATAAAGAGGCGTGAAGCAGAGAATAAACTCAAAGGTCATAAATATAGAGATTTTTCATAGAAGCCAAACTTCTCTTATCACCATGAAAGTGAGAGATCGATAAGGAGAACTTGGAGAAACTTGCAAAAGAGAATGATGAAAAAATTAGGATAGCTACTTTTGAGCCTTTGAGGTTTCTACCTATAAAAAGATTAATGAGTATGCAAATGGTCTTATAAAATTTGAAGATATTTTCATATTTTATTAATTATTTTTTCACAAATATTCGGTGAATATGCCCTTATCACTACTTATAAATCCTCAATAATTTTGCCATACTGTTTTTTTTTTAAATTACAAAAAAAAAAGTTTCAGATCATGATATCATGTCACGTGTCTTCTGAAAAAGGCCACTAACAACACTGTTGCTTATCTTACTCACCTTCTTGGGAATTCATACTGAAATAGGCCATGTGAGTGATGCAAGTCCCCACCCTCCCCTAGGCTTGCTGGCCAACCAACCCACTGATTTTATTTGAACATCTCTGTTTGCTCATGCTTAAAAGTGTCAAACTTGAAATGATTGACGTTTCTCACTCAAACTATCTTCATGTAAGTCAGTTTGGTTCATGCTAATCATACAAAAGTGATGAAAGTGATGAAATCCCACTTCTATGGAGATGTGTGTTTGGTATAAAAGTGACAATTTTTGGTGTTTGGTTGACATTAAAATTAGATGATAACATCATATTTTAGTAAAGTTTAGGTGTTTGTTTTGCGGAAGTTGACATTTTGAAGTTGGACTTCTAACTCTTCTTTTGTTTGGTTGTCATGGAAGTAGAGATATGATCACCATTTCTGTTGGTGGTATGATTACCCCAATACAAAAATGTTATGTGGTTTTTTTTAATTATAATTTAATTAATTTAATATAACTTTAGTTAATATGACCATTAACTTGAAACATTAGAGTTATATTTCCCCTGTATTCGTAAGAATGTATTTTTTTTACTTTGTGTCCAATGATTACTAATTTTATAAATCATATATTTTAAAATATTTAGTAAAGGTTAAATTAATTAATTGAATAATCTCACACTTAAAACCTGAAAAGTGGAAATTACAAATAAATTTTAATCATCTATTTTAAAATAACTATAAAAGATTAAATTAATTATTTAAAGTATTCTCACACATACAAAACACCTAAATGAAATTCAATTGTGAAAATTTTTAATCATTTATTTTATTTGTATCTGTCAAAATTAAATTAATTAATTAAAGTACAACCCATTACATTACATGAGAACTTTCCTATTAATTTTAATACAATACTTCACTTATATATATATATATATATATATATATATATATATATATATATATATATATATATATATTTTTCATTATATATATATATATATATATATATATATATATTTTTCATTTCTGTCTCTATATGAATTTATTGTTTTTTTTCCTTGTCTGTACATAATTTTTTTTTCAAGGCCTTATCATGCAAATGTGTTTTCATTTCTTTTCATCCCTCCTCCATCCACATCAAGGGATTAACATATTCTTGTACTATTGTAAAACCTGCTACACTGGACATAACAAGTTTACACACTATAAAAAAAAAATTGTAAAATGAAAACCTGTATAGTCTACAAAATTTCCACTGACTCCTGAGAAAATCCATACATCAATAACATCCATACATTCCAAATTTTTCTTTTCCCTCTACAAACATCCATACATTAATAAAATTCATGTCCAATTACACAACTATACAATATATGTATATTCAACCGAATGTACATAGTACTTGACGGCCATATTAATACAAATTGCAACAAAAAAACTGATGGAATGTTCTTTTGATGTGCAATTCTCATTCCTCCATTTCTGCTAACAAACATCTACACTTCTTTGAGATGCTTCTGGAGTATCCTTTTGATGTGTTGATTATCAATGTATATATATCAGTATTGCATTATTTTATCTGGATATTTGCCTTGGTCCCTCCCTCCTAGATTTTAGCTCATCCTCAAATGTTGAACTAGTTTGGCATGCCTTCATTCATGCAATGCAAAAGTTATCATTGTTAGTTAATATCAAATAGGCAATGCCCAAATCCATACCTCTTTCCCTCCAAATTCTTAGTTTCCACAGCTTCTTCCACCACCCCCACCATTGGGCATCTGCAGACTTTCTAATCAAATCCTTATTTGTTGTCAGGTTATCTCAATGCATTCTCCTCTTCTCTTAAATTATCAAGTGATAAGTTAGAGAAGATAATCCTAGTTCTTCAAGATCTCCACCTGCAAATTGCTCTAGCCATTCATGAAAAAAGGTTCCGAAGATCATAAGTTATTTCCACATATACAAAAAATAATGGATGACTTCCAACCTAAATAACTAAAAAGAATATATTATTCATCATATGCTAGAAACCTAGAAGTTAAAAAAAAACTATCATTCTCAAAATCAAAACTATCTAATAAGAGGCCACAAACAAACATGTGGTATAATTTGCAATAAGGTCAGGTTGCTTGGAATTTGGAATGGAAAAGAACAAATGTCCTCTAAATGAAATATCAAAAAAAAAAAAAAAGGTCCAATGTACTTCGTATGATTAACAACCAGATAAAATTTTAATACAACCATAATTTACATGGATGTGGCTAAAAGAACATGTGACAAATGAAGATAAGCTACAAGCAATAGAAAAACCAAAACTGAATTCAAGTCTCCAATATGCTAATTTATAATTCAAAAATTTAACCTCATTAAAGAGATACATGCTGAAAATATGTAAAACTAGGTTATCTCCATCCCATCCATCCATATTTCCCAGCCTAATCCCCAAGCACTAACAACCTAACAGCATGAAATGTAAATGAAAAATAACATACCAATACCAAATAAAGCTCTAACTAACCATGTTGCTCCATAATATGCAATTGACATCAATTCCTGCATCAAATGATCTGCTATGGCTCAGGTAACCAAAACTACAAGCAATGGAAGTTCATCTGTACTACATGGTGGATGTCTGCCCTATTCAATAGAAAACCTGAAATCACCCTTGGCACAAGCAATTGGAGGTACACCCACTTCTAGCTGCAATGGCTGCTAAAGGTTGGCCCTCCAATCGCCATGCAAGTGCAGATGATAGCCTCGACCAATGCCATGCTAAATTATGCCAAGGGTATGTAAAGGTCATATAAAACCAATATCATGGAAACCATTGAAAATATTTCTTTCAAAGAAAAAAAATGAACAACAATGCAATTATAATAAACTATGAAAACCTATTGAAAAAAAAAGAATGTATAAACCAATATCATGGAAAACAGGGAAATTTTTCTTTCAAATCAAAAAATGAATAGCAATGCAGTTATAATGAACAATGAAAACCTACTGAAAAAAAAGAATGGACAAAACAGAAAACCACAAAAAACAGAAGGGTAGGGCAGACAATCACACCACAGCAGGGAAACAAGCAGGGAAACAACCATGCCTGTGCCTCAGATATTCAATTAGTTTCATCATAACCATATACCACTTATGGAATGTCCATGAAAAACAACAGACATGTCAATAACCATATATGACAGTTAGTTAATCAAACAGAGAACGTAAACAGTCTTAATAACCTAACCCAAAACAAGAAATTCAGCATGAGAAAAAATCATAGAACATCAGAAAATAAAAGCACAACTTAAAACCTTCCAAAAGTAAGTCTCCAAGCAGTAATTCACCCCCAAAACCAAATGTTGTCCTATGGCATTGCGGGGTAGTAATACTTCCCAATCCATACTTTTCTGAAAGCATTCTTCTTCGCCATGAATGACCTCGCTTCTTTTTCATTGCCCTGCAGTTGGTCGAATACTTCCAACAGCAACTCATCGGGAAACCCATCCAACTCCATTACCCTTTCATATAGGAGTTCTGACCAACGGGTTGGATTCTTTATAACATCTGCAACCCTCTCAACAACATCAATTAAGTGACCCATAACTTGAGAATTAAACTCCCTTGCCCTTTTCTTCTTACGGATATGCCTAATACTAGTTGGGGATAGAGGGATGGTGTTCAAAGGCTGTGTAGTATTTTCATCGGGCCCATCTGTGTTCCCAACTACAGGTAGTGCCTCCATGTTGTCCTCCAAGTTAACTCTTTCCCCAAAATTGTCAAAAATTGACTTAGCATATGAACCAGTGGCGTGATCATCGCCGCAAATAATCTTAAGACCCTCATAGTTGTCCAAAGGCTTGTTTATGAAAGCCTTCGTAGAGGGATGTGACTATGATATGGATGCAGGATTAAATTCATACATTCCTTCTTAAATATTTGCAATATTTCAGAAAACATTAAGTCGTGCTGGTTGGATCAAGAGTAATCATCTTCAGATCATCATTCCAACCAGTACGACTTATCTCTTTCGCTTTCTTTATTTCTAAATATCGTATCTTCAAGGTACGATAATGATTTTCAACATTTATGCTGTAAAATCAGTGTTGAAATTTGCATTTACAGCGGATGCAACAAAGGCAAACGAGGGTTTCTTGAATGTCTTGTCGCACTTGAACCCTTTGTTTGCTTGTTCAACTAAGATAGGAATAAGGAAGTTATCTAGTTCCGGCTTCCAACGTTTGTTAGGTGTCCCACGTTTGTTAAGCCTCGAAGCAACATTATCCGTAGTGAGAGAATCAGTACCCCGCATAGAACTATCCCCTTCCATTGTATGGTTGTTTGAAACTACTTTAAATTATTATCTTGCATAATGCATATGCACAATACCAAATTTATATTCAGCAGTATGACAATTTATATGGGAATTGGCAAAAAGATGATTTTCTAAATTTTTATACATACTAACAGATCTGTTTTCCAAAATATACAGGGTTGCAGAACTGGAAATTCAGATTGACCAAAATCAGGAGACAGTTGGGGCTTCTTGTTTGTTGGGACAACCATAACTTACTCGTCTGTGAGGCTTTGTACTGGTCCCACATCTCATTGGTAATTTTGTCCCTAAGATTACCATTGCCTATTCTCTTCCCTTTGCTCTCTCTGCGATCTAGGCTGAGATGCAATGGCATTTTGATCAATGATGTAATCATCTTCTAGCAAAATCCTGTCAGTTGGATCAACACCTACAATATAGTTATGTAGGACAGTCGTGGTGATGCAGGAGGCTCGAGTCAAATATTGGTGCCTGGATGGCAGTTCAACGTAGAGACGAGAAGTTATCGAGTCAATTCCAAGATTGGGTCGGTTTTAGGTGCTGTTCGGTATTTTGGCCATAACTTTGGCTACCGATATCAGAATCGAGCGTTCGACCTCAATTCGGAAAGCTCTTTGCGGCGCGCACGACATGAGGATGTCATATTAGAGAGAATTTTAATTTTTTTTCTTCTATTTTTAGAAATATTTAATCTGCCAAATTAGGGTTTTCGGTCTTTTTCCTATTTTTGGTAATATTTCATATGCCAAATTAGGATAGGATTTGAATCCGATTTGATCTCGGATTTTTAGGAGTTATCTTATTTGTTTAGAGTTTTAAATTTCGATAAGTTTAGTTTTAAATAATAATTTGTCAATTTTAGCAAATTTAGATTCGATGATAAGGTTTCTAGGTTAATATTTTGAGGCTATTTAACCCGGCTTGTGGGTTAGTTTTTCATTATTGAATTTTGATTAATAATATTTTCCTGAATTTCAGAGTATTTTCTCTGGTTCTTTTGGTTCTTCGTTTGTTCTTCCTTACGGTCCTTGGATCCGACTAGCCCGCGGAATAATCGCTACACCGCCCGGCGTCAGTTGGTATCAGAGCTCATCATCTTCCTGGGAAGTGTCATCATTGATATCAATGACTCGTGGTCGTGGTCATCGGGTTGGACATGTTCCGACTAAGGAAGTTCAGTACCGTAACCTGAGTGCCCTGGAGGCGATGAACAAGGATCTACAAAGGCAAGTCGCGGAGTTAACCCAACGCTTGATGATCAAGGATTTGCAGAGGCAAGTCAAGAAATTATCAAGGCGTCTGGAGGCGATCGATTTTGATCGTGGTTGTCATGGGCAGGTTCCGGCTAAGGAAGTCCAGCACCATAATCATAGCGATCATAGTTTTGGCCAACCCATCTATCAACCCATCTACGACGATGATGCGGAGGAGGAGATCTCGCCCATCTTCAACGATGATGTGGAGGAGGAGATTTTTCCCATCTTCAATGATGATGTGGATGAGGAGATCTCGCCCATCTATGATGACTACGAAGGGGAAATTGGCGAGCCCGAGGAGGAGATTGGTGAGCCCATCTATGATGATGATGGGACTAGCGTTGCGTTGGTATCCCGATGGGAGGAAAACCCTCCTGACCCGGTAACTAACACTACTAACCTACTTTCTGTCTCTAGGGTTTTGATTGAGATCAAGCATGGAGATCCAAACCTACCAACAGAGGTGCAGTCGAACTCGGGGTCGAGTTCTTTCCAACCCGGGGTGACTGATGCAGGAGGCTCGAGTCAAATATTGGTGCCTGGATGGCAGGTCAACGTAGAGACGAGAAGTTATCGAGTCAATTCCAAGATTGGGTCGGTTTTAGGTGCGGTTCGGTATTTTGGTCATAACTTTGGCTACCGATATCAGAATCGAGCGTTCGACCTCAATTCGGAAAGCTCTTTGCGGCGCGCATGATATGGGGATGTCATATTAGAGAGAATTTTAATTTTTTCTTCTTCTATTTTTAGAAATATTTAATCCGCCAAATTAGGGTTTTCGGTCTTTTTTCTATTTTTGGTAATATTTCATATGCCAAATTAGGATAGGATTTGAATCCGATTTGATATCGGATTTTTAGGAGTTATCTTATTTGTTTAGAGTTTTAAATTTAGATAAGTATAGTTTTAAATAATAATTTGTCAATTTTAGCAAATTTAGATTCGATGATAAGGTTTCTAGGTTAATATTTTGAGGCTATTTAACCCGGCTTGTGGGTTAGTTTTTCATTATTGAATTTTGATTAATAATATTTTCCTGAATTTTAGAGTATTTTCTCTAGTTCTTTTGGTTCTTCGTTTGTTCTTCCTTGCTGTCCTTGGACCCGGCTAGCCCGCGGGATAATCGCTACCCCGCTCGGCGTCACGTGGCAAGAACTTAGTTTACTTGTGTTTTAAAAGGGAAGAATGATCTTGAAGTTAGTATCTTGAAACGGTTCTTCAAAGTTCCAAATGCACGCTCAACCTTGCTACGCAAGGAAGAATGCCTAAGATTGAAAAGTTCCCTTGCATTACACGGAGGCCGACAGCTATATTCCTTCAAATGATATCTAACACCCCTGTAAGGTGCTATGAAGCCATTCTTAATTGTGTATCCCGCGTCTATAAGATAATATTTCCCTACAATAAATTATTTGATGTGTTAAATCTTTCATAAACTTTGTAACCTAATTTCCAAAATTTTAGCATACTACCTTCTATTACTTTTAGACAGCTGGGTGGTGGTCGGGCAAGAGCTTCTTGCAAAACTGTGAAATTTTTCGCGGAACCCTCCCACCTGGCCAAGACATAAGTAAACTTCAAATCAGGGTTCACAACTTACAAAACATTTTGTGTTATCCCCTTACGGCCAGGAAACCGTGCAACTTCAGCCCCAGGTAAGGATGCAGCTATGTGCGTTCCATCTAATAATCCAATACAATCCTACATGCATATAGCTTAATAATTATTTGATTCATATACATGTGACATAGGACCTGTCAAATTCCTTTGAAATAAGGGTACCATAAAGGATTACTTGCAATTTCAGGGTGAACAAGAAGTCCTGGCTGATAGATAAATTCATCGCGGATGGAGCATATCGCATTAAAGACTTGCCTAAAATACCTACTGATTGTGTCACACCCCGAACCGGGCCCGAGCACATGGATAGACTGGCCACACCCAAACAGGGACGAGTCCCCATCAGGTGCAAGGCCTCAGAGTCTCTTGTATATTCAATTTATAAAGATAAATATAACAGCGAAATTATACAACTCCATGCAAGTACAATACTAGGGTCTACACGACCCATACAAGGATCTATCCAAGTCACCACTAGTAGTCCATACAACAAAGAAAATACAAGTCTCACATACACATACAAATGAAAGGAGGTACGCAGACCTCAATAGAAATATAGAAAGTTCGAGTCAGCTACTCGGTATGTCCCCGTCTAGTCCTGGCCATACTCCTCGTCGTCACCTGAGAAGACATTAATTAAGTGCATGAGCCAAAGAAAAGACCCAGTAGAATCGCTAGTAAAGCAATAAATATGGCGAAAGCCATAAACAAGGAATAAAAAGCAATCAAGTGCAAAAGTA
Source organism: Dioscorea zingiberensis (assembly GCA_026586065.1). Lineage (NCBI taxonomy): Eukaryota > Viridiplantae > Streptophyta > Magnoliopsida > Dioscoreales > Dioscoreaceae > Dioscorea > Dioscorea zingiberensis. The sequence goes on along the minus strand of CM048819.1, from coordinate 45,382,026 downwards.
AATGAAACAAAATCACAAGCCAACGACACAATTCAGGTAAGTGAAATAAATTCATAGATGTACTGTGTCTCTGCCATATACAATACTACAATATCACCCATACCATCTTTGGCCTACGCTAGATAGTGCTATAGCAAACATGTATACATGGTCAGAAAATATTGCTCCCTGACTGAGCTTGTATGTGAGCAATGTCTGCTCTGCCTGGGCCGCCGCCCGATGTATCATGCCTATCAAGAAGAGACTGCCAATACCGAATACCTAAAAACAAGTATTCCTATATATATATCCAAGGCAGCAACATCTCGAATATATAAGAAAATAAAGACCTCCTCGAGATCGGAAGCCATCACATGTATGAGTAAACTCAACTCAACATGTAAGAAGAAGCATCGCAAGAAATATAAGTATGAGAATTATATATGAGGTCGGAGAAAGGAATACTCACAACCCCGTGCGAGAGCCTACCTGATCTAGAGAATAATCCTCTAATCCTCGTCGCGTCTCACGCGTCAGGATCAGGATCTAGTAAATAGATAGTAAATCTCAGTGTCTCTACACTTAAGCATCTCCTATCTAAATACGAAATACGATTACCCATAAATCTCTCAATTATCTCTAACATGGATATTAACTCAGCAAATGATGATTCCCTAAACTTAATCATGCTTGAAAGACATTAAGCTCACACAAAGCACGCTTTCCTACTTAACATGAATATCATGCCTTCAAGGCTCCTAGAATGCCCCTAAGCATGCTTGATTAACCAAGATCAATTAATCTAAAGCATGAAGCATTAAACATGTTAATCATGAAAACTAATAACACTAAAGCATGTTAACATGAACACTAATAGGGCATTTATACTTAGGGATTTCAAGAAAAATCGGGCAGCACTTCCTCTATTTAGAGGGCCCCGAAAATTATACAAACATTCAACCATTATAATCCAATACACTTGGATTTCATAAATTAAATCCCTACATTAACATCCCACTCCATCCCTGCAAGTTAACACAGATTCATACAACATTCAAATCCCTTTTAACAGCCCATAATTCCATTCAATCATGCATCTACTTAGGGTTTTCCCCAAATATGAAATTCTAGGGCTTTACTTGAAGAAAGTGGGTTGTTCGTTGGCGAAAGGCTGCAGGCCGGATCAAGAGGTCTGAACGGCGACCGGGTGGAGCTCGCGGCGAAGCAACTGAGCTGTAGCGCGAGTGAGCTCGAGGCTAGGGAGGCAACAGTGGCTGCTGATGTGGCTCGCGTGAGAGTCACAAATGAATGGAAAGAGGGCGCCATGCGAGGCCGAAGCGCGGGCAGCTGCGCGACCTACCGAAGCTGAAAGCAAATGGCCGGGGCACTAGCGAGCTTAGCCGGGCAGGCCGAAGGAAGCTTCAGCGGAGCCGAGTCACGCCTGAGCAATTTCTGCGTGCGGGTTGGCTGGCATCGAGGTGGCGCAAGCAGAGCGGCAGCCTAGGTCTGCGGCTTAGATGAGATCGAGAGAGAGAGAGAGAGAGAGAGAGAGAGAGAGAGATGAGAGAACTTTACTCTCTCTCCCTTCTCTTCATCTATTTATCTAACTATTAATCTATTAATTGATATTTAATTAAATATTACTCAATTATTAAATAACTTATCTTTTTAATGATTGAATCAATTAATTAACTTATCCTTGAATTAGTGTCACATGGTCCCTTAATTTAAATTATCTTTCTAATAATGTCTCGACCCATATCTGGGAATCTCGGGTCAGACGACCTAGTGTCACGGGGGTATTGTAATATCACGCTGTTTGTCTCTCGTCAGACCAGATCTGAGAATATCGGCTTTTAGTCAATTCCTTCGTCATGGGCATACTGTGGCATCACGGGGTTGTCTCAGTCCCCGACCAGATCCACCATTTCCGGGATTCGAATATTTGTCTACTTTTCTCAATAATTAATCTGGATTAATTAGTACTGAATAATTTTCACAAAATTTCATCGCTTACCATATTAAATTGCTATTTAATAATTATGGGAAAAATCTTTATTTATTTCGGTGCGGGTTTTACAGATTGTTTCGCTAGAATGTAAAAATTCCATCCTCATTGTCCTATTTTTGGTGTTATGGCCCACAATATGAAGGAAAATAGCCAAATGTTCTTCTATAGAAACATTTCTAGTGTCACGGAGAAGATGTTTGTCACGCATAATGGAGGACAAATACAAATAAGGACCAATGTCCATCCTAAGGTAATGAACACAGTAATCGCTACCAGATTTTAATATGCGACGCATGTGTGCTTTCCTAGTTAGGTCCCTAAACAGTGATGGTTCCAAATACCTTCTAGGTTTATTCAATTCCTCTAACACAATGACAACAATTGTGATGACAATCGGTAGAGCGCCAACCAATGTTCTTTGCCTTTCCTCGAGAATCATACCTTCCATCTACACAATTTCCATGTGAAGGTAATTTGATAAAAAGAGGATGTAAAGCTAACATGCAACAATGACCAAGAAAGACCATCTTAAATATACATATATTAAACAAGAAACAAAATCAAACAAACAGAATGCAATGAAGGCTTGCTTCTAAAAAAATTTTAAAAGCCGAGTTCATATCTTTGGCAACTAAATTAAATTGGAAACATAGACAACCTACTGCAAACCCAAAGCTAATATATAAGGAATGCATTGATTCCCAAAAAAGAATAAGCAAAGTCAACAGTCAGTAAAATTTCCCATGCTTCAACAAAGACAAAGTCAACAATTCTATTGCAGTTGTAATCTAAAAATGCAATTACATTCTTGCGTTTTTAGATGCATTGCAAAAGATTGGAGAAAAACTGAAGATAAATTATCATAACTCGTTTTATTGGGCCCTACAATTATGCAATTTAATTCCAAAAGAAGAGCATGGATTCCAAAGGGCTATTAGAATTACACAAGCCTTATTAGGATGCATGCATACTACACACTAATATAATATACATAAATTTAAAATACATGAAGATACAAAATTAGAAACCAGAAGATATAAAAAATACAAAATTTAGCATCACAACAATTCTACTGCAGTTGTTTTCTAAATATGTAATTACATTCTTATGCTTTAAGATGCATTGCAAAAGATTGGAGAAAAACTGAAGATATATAAATTATAATAACTCATTTATTGGCCTCTACAATCATGCAATTTAATTCCACAAGAAGAGAATGGATTCCAAAGGGATATTGGAACTACACTCAACTTTTATGGGAACACTAATATAATCCACATGAGTTACAAATAGATGAACATGTAAAATCAACAATAAGAAGATTTTTTTTTTTTTTTTTTAAAAAAACTACGGCTATTGCTATTTAAGTTAAAATGGAGTTTCATTCATGTGCATTTAGATGCAATGCAAAATATTGTAGAAGAACCTCAAGATATATAAATGATCAGTACATGCTTATTGGGCCCTAGAAGCATGAAAACTTAAGACTAATAAAATTCATGCAAGATTCAACAATTAAAATTAGTTGAATAAAACACGTAATCTAATAAAACCTAGTTAAGACAAAAAAAAATGAACGTGCAAAATAAGTAATAAGAACATGGATTCCAAAGAGAAATCGGAACTACACTCAATTGTCTAGAATTCATGCAAACTTAAGACTAATAAAACCTACATGAATTGAAAATATATGAACATGTAAAATTCAGCATTTTGAAAAAGGTACTGCAAGTTAAATCAATAGGCACTCAAATTAGTGTGCAATACAAATAAATTCAAGGCACATGAATTCCAAGTACAAACCATTAAAAAAAAAAATTAAATGTATCAAGCATCAAGCATCAAACATGAAAGGCATAAAAAATAAAATATACCTTCCACTACTTGCAAATTATAGTACGTCCTATCAAACCACCAATAAGATCTGCAAAACTAGCACTATCTCCTCCAAAATTGGGGAGATTAAATAGTATTAAAAAAGATTAACAAACAAAAAATCATGATTACCAAAATGAAGAACATAAATACAATGAAATAAGATACGAAAGGGGGGATACATGCAGAGAGAGTTGGAATTGCTCAAAAAGGAAGGTCAGTTGTTCAATAACAACAGCTCGGTAGAACCACAACTCTAGATTGAAGAAGAGAAAAAGGACAATCGGTGGACAACCGGATACGAGGGAGACAAACCCTAAAAAACACTAGCAAATCGAGAACCATAGGTGAGGCAGACAACCCCAAAACCTAGCAACCAACGGATTAAAGAGAAAGGACGGCGAATCAAAACCAAAGGCAAGGGAGACAAACCCAAAACCCTAACCTATAGTAGAAAGGAGAAGGGGATGATCGATCGAGGACTAGAGGTAGGAAAGACAACAAATAGGAGTGGATAAACACAAGGGAACAACTGGTTAAAAACCCTAAAAAGCTGAAACCCTAAGGAGTACCAGAAAGCGGAAAAATTGAAACCCTAAAAAGCCCTAGCTACCAGATAGTGGAGACAAGATGGGGATAGCCGATCAAGAACCAGAGGAAAGGGAGACAAACCTTTAAACCTTGAGAAGAGATGGGGACCGACGGTCGAGAGCCAGAGGCAAGGGAGAAGAAACAAGGCGGTTGGGAGAGAAGACGAGCTCTTCGGGAGAGAAGGAGGAATGAAAAGAGGAGGTAGTGTCGATAACCCTCTTTTCTTGAAGTGGGTGGCCGAAGTGGGAGTTCTGTTGAATAGTAAAAATCAACCGAACTCCAACTTCTTTTTTTTACAGAAGTCAAAAGGCAGAAGTGGGCTAGTTTCGAAGTTACACTTCAGACTTCGATGTTCACTACGGTGAACCAAACGCGCGGAAGTGGGCCGAAGTGGCACACTTTCGACTTCGGACCCTCCACTTCAGTGAACCAAACTGACCCTAAAAGTCTAACTCATCTACACCCTACATACTTTATTGCTACATGTAGGATGTTGGTGCACCCGATAACTTACGGGGTTTTTTTTTTAACCCACATGAACTTCACCCGTTTTTCACTTTGGCATCTTATCTTTTTTTTTTTAACTATTTAAGATACCTTGAAAAAAAATTTAATTTCTTAAATAGTATTTATGGTCATTTCCGTTAACAATTGTGTATTTAATTAAGCCACGTAATAGGCGCGTGATATATGTTTTAGCTAAATAACACATGGGATGGACGAGGGAGATGAGAATGAAGATGAAGAGGGTGGAGATGGAGAGGAGGTTGGAGAGAATGCCGAGGTTGGTGAAGATAGTGTTGATTGCAGTGGCGACGAGTATGATGACCGTGGTGTTGATGGGGTGTCGGTGTGCTTGTGGGTATTGGCGAACTAGACCATGTGGGTGCGGGTGATGTGGATCAAGTAGTGGGACTGGTCGGTGACGGAGAAAAGGAGGACAATGGTATACTAACCTTACTTCACCATGCAGGCATACATTGTAAGCAGTGTTGACCGCCGGCTATGAATGCGAACACTTAAGATGCCGCATGCAAGCGTACGTGGTCGTAGATAATAAAATACTGGTAAGTACCGGGTCGATTTCCTTAGGAAACGGTAACTAGGTCTAACTAAATAGAAGTGTAGTAAGAAGCTCAAAGAGTCAATCAGTCACTATAGCAAAAGATTGTCTGAATCCTAAGTGTGTAGGAAGCATGCGAAGGTCACTTGGGGAGATTCTCTCAATAAGAAGCTTCTAGGGTTGTATGGCCTTATGATTTGTAAAGATTTTCTCCTATGCTTGCTAAGATGTTGTTGCTAAGGATACGAGTTAATCAATGATAGGTCCGGCACTTGTGTGCACTCTGGGTGCAACATACAAGTTCCTTATGTCTAAGGAATATGCTTCCACTTTCTTCATATTTCTATGAGATCGGGAAAAGCATTATAGGACCTAGACTCTATTAATCACCAGGGAGTTATTAACGCCTATGTCTAAGCTATGGATAACTACGACTGTTACTCAGTTCCACCCAATGATTCAAGTTTGATTCTCACATACACCAATCTATGCATAGAGAACTAAGATACATCGTCACCCTTCGACACACGATTGAAGTTAACATTGAATCATAGGCATATGCATAACAACTCAATTAAGCAAACATAGGATAATTGAAATATCAAGTCCTGGAGTTCATAAAACCCTAGAATAGATGTTTAAGCTGCCATTACAATGGATAGATTCAAAACAATGACAATATTAACATAAACATCCATGTCTAATGTGCGAAAAGAGGAAATAAACATTCAAGAACAAAAGATTGATGATTCCCCCTCTTGATTAGAGTAACAGCCATCGACCTCGATTTCCCGGGGTCTCGAAAGCACGCATGCACTACTGCACTCCAAGTGGATACAAGCCCCTCTCGGATAAAAGGCCTATGTAAATCAAAAGCATGCAATAAAATAAATCCAAATAATCATAAATAATCAAACTCAGAGTTCTACAACAGAATCAAAAACATAAATCGACACTCTATACAGGTAATGGCCCTACAAGGGTCCTATACATGAAATCTCACACACAAAGAAGATACGCAGTTCTCGAACCTCGACAAGCTAGTCCTAACCCTCGTGCAGCTCCTGAAACCAATCCAGCTAATCCCTCAATCCTGAAAGAGAGGAAAAAGAGAGCGGAGTGAGCTTTCGAAAGGAAAGCTCAGTAAGTACCCTGTAGAGAATACAATGAAGCCCATCCAGATAACAGTAGATAGTCAAGAATAACATATCAAGGAAACAGTCAACACAACAAACCAATCATATGGGGCCTCTAAACTCAACCAATCACACCTCCACGGCCAACACAAGTGTCGCGTGCCTCGATGGTCAAGTGCCAGACGACAAGTGGCAATGCTCAACGAGCCCGCTCACTCCATTGACGCATACGAACCCAACCTAAACACAAGCACCACGAGTCTCACAGTAATGTCCCGGTCCACGGTGGCATACTCAGTGAGCATCCAACAACAAACTTATACAGATAACCAATAGACAGATATGGAAGCAATAAACCCAACATATGCAGGGAATCAACAACAGAGATCCAACGCATCATAACAACATGCACAAGCACGAAACCAACAAAGAACATACCAAACAAGGTAAAAATAAGGTTAAAGAAACCCAGCACTGGGTGGGAGCTAGGCAAAGGCACTTATCTCTATCAACAATGCCAAACACATTGCAACTCAAAAAAATTCTTCTCCTTGTATGACTTTTGCATGAACGTTCACAGATCGTGAGCCCAGCAATCAAGTCTTTTGGACCACGTTCGCTGACCTGGATAGATCATGTACTTCATTAATATTATTCATCATTTCTAATCATTATCAAACTTGTCCAAGTCATGAGTTAAGGCCCAAACTAACCATATCTCCAGTCAAGGTTTCTCTTTAGTGATTATTGTTTCACTCCATCTCACTGTCCCAATTTAACACCTATGTTACTCTTATTTAATTTCCCTTTTTCTTTCCTCTAATAAATGATTACTATAATGTAGAAAACAAATGGCCATCTTAAAAACTCCACAAGTATAGTTTAACAACCTACACTAGCATCAGTTCTCCATATTCAAAATAATTAATTAATTTCTTTATGTGACCTTCACCATTAAAATAAAACATAACTTTATCAAAGAAACTAAATCCATTAATCAACCTGACCAATAATGAGTCAAGCTTCTGGAAACCATAATGCTTCTAACCTTCAGCACTATGTGAGTATTCACATACATATTCAACCCATAATCTTTAATGATTATTGGAACCAAAACTTACTATATCATACCACAGCAAGCCATTCAAATCAATAATCCTCTTTCTCTCTCTAGGTTTACCCATCCAAAAGAAGTCACCCAAAAGAACTCTTACGTTAAAGATTACAGGATGCTACCTTCCTACTTGGTTATCATCTTCATTATCCACGATCACATGCTTAGCTTAAGAATGAAAATCAATATTTTAAAGGTTCTACATATCACAACAACACCTTGACTCTAATCCCATGCATGCATTTAACTTTCATCACATATCAACACATGTATTTATATGCTTCGACAGGGTTTCTAACCTGGCTTCTGTCTCTTCTCAGGTGAGGTCAAGCACCGTCGGAGAATGGTCGCCTATCCAGCTCCCGAAATCAAGCCTTGTTATTGCCCTGCACCTTACTGAGATTGATCACGGTCTCTCAGAGAACAGGATACCAGGCGCTCGCTTCGCCGCGCTCAAAACTCCTCTGCATTCTTCCTCTTGGATGACGGCGGCTATTCTCGGATAATGGCATACCGGCGACAGAGGCTCTGTTCCCTCCTCTCCTCGTGGCTTCTCCCCTCACTAACGATGGTAGCCTGGCTTCAGGGAGCTTCTCTACCGCGACAAGTACTCCGATGATCCTCTTTCTGCTCCTCCGGTTCTAATGTTGGAGAGAAGTAGCGGTGGCGGCACTGATCTCAAACGCGAGATGACTAGGGTTTAGGACTTGCCCCTCCTCTTATAGGCTCGCGGGGAAGCTTCCGGATAAGCTCCGATCGATCGGATAAGGTTTTTATCCTCTGTTTAAACCCTTCTTCATAGCTGGTCCAACCGCGATCATCGAGGAGAAATCTGGCACGCGGTGGTGCACGCTGTCAACGATGGTGATCGATATACAGCATCACGCGTATTTACCTCCAGGCATTGCCAACATCTTTGGATTATGAAGTTTATTTAAAAATATTTCATCACAGCCATTGGATGCTCTTATTAACCCTCCAGCTTATAATCTAAACGTTGATCAGTATCACTCGAAACTTGTGCAAGACTTTTGGCTTCACGGGCTTTCTTGCACGTTGCTCCCATTATTTGCCACGTGTTTTAGACCTTGCATGGTTCTTGTGTGCATCTTGCTGGCCATGTAAAGAAGCTATGGAAGAGGTTAGGCCATGTCCACCAACGCTCTTTCTTGATTCCCATTCTTTATATCTTTTTTATATATATTATAATCATGACAATCATTCATTCCTTATTCATATATATTATATCCATATCTATCACGTCTTTCCAATCTTTCTCATTTTATTTTATATTTTATCCTTAAATTACATCTCCTCATCCGAACCATACTTATATATATATATATATATATATATATATATATATAATTTCCATCCATTAAACCATGCCATCTTGTCAACTAATTATTCATGATTCCTCCCTAATTTATTAAAGTATATATGTCCCACTAAATTTATGTTTGGGGTTCCATTATTTATCAAAAGAAAAAAATTACGAACCATTTAAAAATCAACAAATTACAGGAATTTTTAATTCTAAAAATTCAACAAACCCAACCTTGGGACTTCCCATATTTACCAAACAATTAATAAAAATTACTAATTGGACAAATAAATAAATAAATAAATAAAAATAATTCCCTAAAATCCCTAGATTCTACAGTAACCCAAGCCTCAAACGTTGTTGAAGACTCTCGGATCGTTGCTCTCTACTTGTCGCTCGTGGAGACCAAATATGATTCAAACCTAGAAATCACGTCCTTTATATACCACCCCAACACTTTGTATCATGATGCGAAACCGTGCATCGTGATGCGGTTATAGCACCTGACACATCCTGAAAATAACATGCTTGCATCGCGATGTGGCCTGAAAATCCCTAGATCTGTCTAAGAGCTTGCATTGCGATGCAACCTGCTTGCATCATGATGAAATATGCAATTCCAGAAAAGGCACCAATTCTTGCATTGCGATGCAACCTACTCGCATTGCGATGTGAACTGAAATCCCGAGAGTATGCTTGTTGTCTCTTTGAGCATCGCGATGCAACCTGCTTGCATCATGATGCAAGCACTTGGTTGTCCTATTACAACATTTCGCTTCACCTGATACAACACAATTCACTCGATTTAGCCTCTAAATACATAGAATAGATGGAAAACACAAATAAATCGAGTGTGACAGAGCTAAGCCGGCCAGTTAATGAATTTTAGGACAAAATCCATGTAACACTCATACTAAATCACACATTTCAGCCCTAAACCTAAGATAAATTAATGCCTATTAAATTAGCTCTATTTTGAGAGCTAACACACCCCCAAACTTGAACTATTGCTTGTCCTCAATCAATGAACATGGAAATTAACAACACAACAATTCAACTAGAATTTGTGTAAAATCCGAGGATTTTATGGAGTAAATTTTTTTTCTTGATTTAGTCAACTAAAAGGAAGGTTCCCTACGTATTTAGTGATTGAATTAAGAAGGGAAAATAAGGGTTAAAAGGATTGAAACCCTTATTAGGGTTAATGGAGGGTCAGAAGGACCTTAATGTAATTTCAAAAATATTGAGGACCTAAGATGAATTGACCTCTCTTAGAGAAAGGACTTATTTGTAAATTAATAAGGATTAAGGGCTTTGGGAAATTGTCCCAGAGAAAACACTTATTGAGGTAATGGATGGTTGTGATTAGAGGATTGATGGAGTGGAGCTGATCTTGAAGCAAAAGAAGAGCATCATTGAAGCCATGTGGCGCGTTGAGATACGCTCACCCAGATCGTGACTGATCGCGAGGGATTCGTAGATGATCCAGGGGGGCCACATGGCGGATTACAGTGCGCCCATCTGAGAGAGTCCTAGATGCGAGGCATATACGGTGGATCGGACCGTTGAGATAGAGTCGATCTCGACCGTTGATTTGGGGTGCATGCATTCTACCTCGCTTCGAGTTCACCGGAGAAGAAAGAGGAACCGGTCTGGACGATGGGACTCCAGAGAAAGGTGGTGAGCATGCCACCTTCCCGAGTGGAGTTCGACGTGAGCCGGTGGACCGGTGTGTCCTTCAGGAGGAGTCCGGAGGTTGCGGCTCTCGTGGGTGAAGCTCCCGGTGGTGATCGGCCGAGAGAGAGAGAGAGAGAGAGAGAGGGGGAGCGAAAGAAGAAGAAAGGGAAATAAATAATAATAATAATAATAATAAATAATACTGATATCATTATTAACGTGAATAAATAATTAAGCTAATTATTTAACTAAATCAATTAATCACAGGTTAGTGGTTAATGAATTAGTGTGACAAAATGCAAAACTTAATTAGTTAATATTAATTATAGGTAAATTAATCATTTAATTAATTAGTTGGTTTGATTGAAAATTCATTGGGTTTAATAAAGTAAGATGTTGGGTCAGGTGTTTGGGTTTGACCAGGTACTAGGTGAATAGATTGAGCCCAAGTGTTGGGTTTAATCAGAAATCCTAGGAGTTGGGCTAGGATCCAAAAATTTATTTGGTTGGGCCTGATTATTCGGTCAAGTCTAATTGATTTAAACATAATTCATAAATTAATTAGACTATGTGACTAAGATTAGTCCAATTGACTAGATCCAAATTTGATTGATTTGAGTAATTTGGACCAAGGATTTGGATAAAGACCCAAATAAGGTAAATTGGGTTTGGTCCATTATTTGGGCTAAGTTATTGGGGCCTAAATTGGAATTTAAGTAAAGATGGGTCCAATAGGGTTTGGGCTCAATGGGTTAGACAAAGGGAATGGGTCAGGTAGATTTGGATCCAATCTAAAATAATCAATTTAGCAATTTGATTAAGATGTGATTAGATTAATTAAGTAAGAAGACTAAGATTTGTCAAATAATCAATTGATCTAACCCAAATCTAGGAATGTAGATTTGATTAACTTTATTAAATTGGACCAAGGGCTTGGACCAATTTAAGATAATCAAATTTGATTAAGTTAATTTAACTAGATGACTAGGATTAGTCTATTGGATAATTGATTTAATCAACTTGATTAAGTTGAACCTTGGAGTTGGATCAAATAATATAAATGGGTTAGGTTAACCCATTAATCGGATTAATTAGTTAAAATTAATCAAATGAACTGGTTAAGTTGGATCTTGGGTTTGGGTTAAGTGGTGTAAGTGGATTAATCAAGTTAAGTGGGTTAAGTTTAACCCATTAATTGAGCTAAATGGTTAATTAATCAAATAAGTTTGATTAAGTTAACTTAGTTATGAAAATTGGATAATAGGCTAACCAAATGAAATTGCTTAACTAGATGTGGCCAAGTTGGATTGAGTCCAATTTAGTTGGGCTAAGAAGTTAAGCGGGTTAACCAAGTAAAATGGGTTTGGCTTAGTTCATTTAGTGAACTACTTGGTTAATTAATCAAACGTGGTTTAACTAAGCTGGCTCAAGATTGTGATTGGATCAAATTGGTCAAACTCAAATAATTTATTTTCTATCCATGGTGTTTTTACAAGAAAGATGGAATATGAAAGGTTGGAATTATTTGGGTGTTGTCTCGGGGTTTATGAGGGAGGTTTAGAATGGGAAGGGTACCATGGGGGTTATAAAGTTGAAAGGTTGGAATTATTTGGGTGTTGTCTTTGGGGTTTATGAGGGAGGTTTAGAATGTGAAGAGTTGTAGAGGTTACACTTGTTAGGCCTATATAAGGTATGAAGCTTGGCATAGAACAATAGCAAGTTTGAGAAAGTTTATGGGCAATTGGGAATCAAGAAGAGAGGTGAGAGGAAGGAAGAAGCGAGAAAAACTTGAGAGACTAGGATTTTTTGTTCAAAGGTGTGTTGAGCATGCTCAATGTCCATTCCCATTCCGATCTATTTAACCGTTGGATCGTGCTGATTTTTGGTGAGATTGTTCTTGACTTTTCATTCTTCATTTTGAACGGTGAAGATTGTTTTTGGTGGTCGGGAGAGTAAGGTTCTGGGGTGTGAAACAGAACCTATCACTGCTGGTTTCCTTTACCGACCAGTTTCATCATCTGTTTCAATAGGATAATCGTTCCTAGTCTGATCGAGTTGATTTTTGGGGAGAGGGGTTAAGACTTATCCTGCTCCAATCTGAACAGTAGAGATCTGGTTTGGACGGTCAGTTTGTATTTAGTGTCTGTCGACATCTATACTCGGTGAGTTTCTTTAAATTCCTGCATCTCAGTTGTGTGTGGTGATAAATATGATGATTCATATACGCATGGATGCATGGGTTATAAGGATAGATGGAGACTAAATGAGTCAATAGTTGGTCCAAGGGTTGGAGTTTGACCTCCATGGGTGGTTTCATGAATTGAATTTATATACATGATCATGAGAAGTGTAAAACCAATCTATCCCTATCTTTGAAGTTTCATGAAAGCATGCACATGAGTAACTTGAGGTTGCTAGTTTATGGGGACGATTTAAGGATTAGTATAGGTGTTGTTTGATAAGAAGGCTAGAGAACTTAGTGGGCTTGACGAGTGGGCCCAAATTGTCAAAGTGACCAAGCATGAACGAGCTATATGTTAGGCTCACGAATAATAGATTGTCAAGTTGAACAGTGGACTAGTTAACCAAGTGAAAAGTTAAGGGTCGGTAACTAAGTAGAAGGTGTCCGGGACCCGTTTAGTTGGGCCTAAGCCCACCTTAAGAGAGAGTAATGCGTGTGCACCTAGAGATGTAGTATTTGTTAGCATTTCTTTCATTAATAGAGGTTTTATTACCAGATATCGACGAGAAGGCTTTGAGACACGACAGGAGGAAACTAGGGAAGTTTCCAGCTCTTGTTAGAGGTAAGTATTTCTGCCTAGTACCTTTATTATTGTTTGATCTTTGATACTTGTGTAAGTACTTTTGCCTACTATCCCACTCTACAGAGTGTTCTTGACTTTTGTAGTTGTCATGCTTGTCTTTGTAAGTACACTTGCCTAATTCCCTCCCGGTTTCGGGTTTTCTTGGATTTGCTTATGTTTTCTTGTTACATGCCTTACTGTTGTCATACATACTATTTGTATCTGTCTTGATTCCTGTTGAGCATCTATGTTTGTTTCGGGATGTTGGTATCCCTGTTTGCTATGGTCTACTGCCCGGACTCAGTGGAGCTAGGGAGCTCCGATAGGGAAATGTTCAGTGGGGCGGGACCCCCGTTACACTTATTCTCAAGCCCGCCTTGCCAGAGAGGCAATTCTCGGTGGTCTTACCCATCAAGGCATGGTACGTGACCGCAGTTAACACATAAGAGAGGTAGTTCTACCAATTTGCACGGAGGGTCGAAGCGACTGTAAGGTCGTGCTCACAGCTAAAGTAGCCGGACATACCGCCGGAGTGATTCTTGAGTTTTATTGAAACTCGGCTACGTAGCTTGAGGGCTTCGTTGTTAGGGGTCGCACTGCTGATTTTACTTGTGGTAGACTCCTAGGCTTTTGACTATGCGGGGCGTAGCCCATTTATTGTTGCTTGATGATTCTTGATTTGCTTATTTTTGACTTATCATATATCATCTGTGCTGGTTCGATTTTCATTGAGATTCCAGCAGGGTACTTACTGGGCTTTCCTTTCGAAAGCTCATGCACTTGCTTCCTTTCTTTATGTTTTAGGTCCCGAGGGGTAGGTGACTCGGTCTCGGGAGCTGTGCACGGGATTGGGTTGACTAGTTGAGGTTCGAGGACCTCATTCTTCTTATGAGAAAGATGTTTATATTGTAGGACCCTTAAAGGGCCTTGACCACATGTAGGGCATGTAGACCCTTATTGATTTTATTTTCATTGTGACTTTGATTTTATCCAATTATTGAATTTGAGTTATTTGTTATCTGCTATGATTTCATTTGGCCTTGTATCCGAGTAGGGCTTGTCTCTACTTGAATACGGCCGATCTGTTCACGCGCTCGAGGTCCCGGGATTCGGGTCGAGGCGTGACAATTTGATTTAGGATTGATATCTAATGCTTATGCTCCACATTGAGAGATGACACAATAAAAAAATTGAGTCGAACATATCAAACACGAGTACTCTACCTCTATAGAACAATTACGTGCCTCAGAATTCGGTCAAGTAGTGGCCTTAGCTTAGTGAAAGTCGCAAAGATAAATGCATACAAGGGGGAATAAAATTAGAAGCATAAATCTACACAGTTAACGTTTTTACTACTCTTCACTTGTAGAAGACTGTAACACCCATCTCTCTAATGAGACAGATGTCACACCAGCTGGGCCAGGAGTGCACCCAGCCCATAAGTTGTGTAATTTAAACCTGAAATCAATGAAGTACTCTAAACAAAAATTCATATGACATAAAGATAACCTGTTACACACCGGGGGTCATATTCAAACCAAGTCATAAATAGGGTACAACCCTCAGAGTCATGGGCAACTTCGGCCCCAAATACAACGGAAAACAACATAATTATAATGTCAAATACAACCCAACAAACTAGACATAAAGACAGGTACGCCAGAGCCAGCTAAACTTCGATCCTTGCTCGAGATACGAGCTACTATCCAGATCCAAGTCTAGATCCTGCAATAGAAAAACAATAATCGAAAGGGACTGAGCTAAACAAGCTCAGTGAGTAAGGACTACTCCGCCAGGTATTACTCATACCTGTCATTTATACTAAAATATTAGTACAAAAATAATGCAAGTATAAATCATGAAGGTCAGCACAATTATCTTAAATCCTGATAAGCATGCTAACATGATCAGAAATCCAAAGAAATCACACAAGCAATCTCATTTCACATCATTCATATAGTAAACATATATATGCAAAGGCCTCGTATCGTATCAATATGCAACCCTAGTTCAATACTCTGAATGAACCCAGTTGTCATCAGCCGTATAACCGGATCCTGATGATCGGGAGACAGCGGAATAATCCGATACAGTACCCGAGCCTGACGACCAGTGGTATAATGAACCAAACTGTATTAATCATCATGCGTCTCATATCCGAGACCTGACGACTAGTGGTATAATCAACCAAACTGTATCAATCATCATGAGTGCATCTCGTATCTGATTCGGGCACTCAAAAGAGTTGGGAAGGGGTTTTATATAGAAAATGATTTTGCAAACATTTTTATTTAAGAAAAACGGATTATAACAAATCCATTCCTTAACCCGATATCATCTACTATCCTTTATGGGCTCTATCCTGAGCCCTGCTGGATCAATCGTCTATATCTAGCTAGGGGGCAGTCATGACACAGATTAATATCAATATCTACCATTTAAGGTTTCACTTTATAATAATCATGCTATTTCAGTTTCATAGCATATAACAAATATGAAATCACTATGCAACGATAGCGATAAAATCCATCGGTGAATCAGTAACCGATATAAATCTCATAAGAATAAGAGAAACCAAAATCACAGTAAATACATGAAATAAATCTAGATTTACAGTAAAGTCCCCTCTCCTTAAGTCCTTCACAAATTCCTAGGATTGGCTCGGTCCTTCGGCAGCTCCCGCTGGACCTTTTCCTTTCCAAAAATTGAAATACGAAATCTATAAATACGGAGTCCGTATTCTTGACTCGTACTCTAATTTAAACTGACTAGAATACGGTAAAAGCACGAGATTAACTTTTCTTACTAACTATACTTATTTCCATCATTAATATGACTTGGAAGCTTAAGCATGCCTTTCATGAAAACTTAAGGGTCTTTAACATGCTCTTCTTAACAATTAGGGCTTCCTAATTAAGTGAATTAAGCATGGAATTTCTAGAAAAATTGGGCAGCACCTCCTCTGTTTTTAGTACTCCCGAATTACTGCAAACATTCATCACATACTAACAACTTAATTAACATCAATATATACATGCAATTTATCCCTTCACAGCCCTATTATTCCTTCCAATTCATACATCTACTTAGGTTATCCCAAATCTGAAATCCTAGGGCTTTACTTGAAGAACGTGGGCAGTTCGTCGGCATAGGGCTGCAGCTGGGCTGTGAGACAGAGGCCGGAGGGAGAGATCGCGAGGAAGATGGCCGGCAACAAGGGTGGTCTGCCTCAGGCGGTGCTAGTTGCAGGATGGCCGGCGGGGGACTCAAGCGGCGAGCAGCGCGAACCGTGTGGATGACCAGCTCGCGTGAGAGGGGCGGTGGGGCGGACAGGCGGCCAAGGGGGGGATGGGCGGCGCAGCAGCGCAGACGGGCGTCGGAGACGGGCGGGGGCGACACCCGGAGGCGGCGACAGCGGGCAAGGGCGACGAGCGGCCGTGAGGAGTGAGCAGAGTCGCAAAAGAAAAGTCGAGAGAGAAAGAGGGTAAGGAACGATGAATCAATTCAATTGAATTGATTTCTTCTCTCAAACCTAAGTCTAAGTTACAATTATATAACATATGATATTATATTTTATTATTTAACTCTTTACTTTAACTTAACATGAAGCTTATTAATGATTTAATTAACTTATCATCTAAATTATTTCTCCTTTACTTCACATTACCCTTTATTAATATTATCTTTTAAATAATGCACCGACCCAGATCCGAAAATCCCGGGTCAATGATTCCGGTCATCACGGGCGTACTGTAGCCTCAAGTGGTCTGTCTCTTATTAGGCCAGATCCGTGAATACCGGCTTTTGACTCGCTCGATCTACTTTATCGGGACTCTAACATTTGTCTGATTCTCCTACTTAATTAATCTTGATTATTTAACATGTGAAACCCGAGATTTTTTTGTTTAGAATAAATGGGTTTTAATATTTTCCTGATTGAAATAATTTTCCCACAAACATAAATTAATTGGAAGAGGAAGGCTTTAAAGTTAAAACCATAGTTGGGTTTAATTATTAAACCCAAGGGCATTTTGGTAATCTGGCATGTTTGGAGGACATGAAAGGATAAGTAAATAAGTATTACTTGGGTTAATTAAATGATTGATTTAATTAAAAGTAATGCCCAAGCTTGGGAAATTCTTGGATTTGATTAAAAAGGGTATAAATAATTAAATCATTAATTATTTAGTAGTTGATTGATCTAATAAATGGACAATTCTAAGTTTAGAATTTATTTTGAATGGAATGAGAAAAGAGAAGAATTGGTAAATTCTTAAATTAGAACAATTCATGAGGCATACAGTTATCTTGTAAAACCATAATGAAAGGAATATTTTGTAGTTGAAATAGATTAATGGAATAGATATAATTGTGAATTGTTCAATCATATTGTTTTTTCTCTCTTTTAAAAAGATGTTGCTTTACTCTCATAGAGATGACATTGTCAGTTGCCCATATCATCAATTATTGACAGAAAGAATCCCAAGGTACTGAGTTTGATCAATTTATTTTTTACCATTCTTGTCAAAGAAATTCTCTCTTACTGAGATAACTATTTAACTATATCACAATCCTAGGTTTAGGGACAAGGCCAACCAAAATGAAAGCTGGAATGTGCAAATAGAGTGTCTTCCGAAAGCCTACATACAATACACTGCTTTAATCACCTTATAAGTCCATCGGCAGACACATAATGAAAATAAAGGTAACAAGTTTAACAAGGAGAAGCCCTTGCTAACTAGTACAAAAGGGTCTAGATACACTAAAAATAAACACGATGAAAGTAAAATAACACGATGATAGGCCCTTATCCTCAATCCTGTATGCCCTGATCCTCAGTGCGTATAAGTGATTAAGGTGGTGGCCAGCTGGGATCATGGAGTTGGCTTTGCCGGGTATTGGATGTTCTGAGCTGGGTGATAAAATTGACAAATCTAACCCCATGGTCACCAAAGTAGATGTAAAAGTGATGATCTCCTTGTCTTCTTCATTGTCTTCTATGTGTGGGCAAGGGCCTTCGTTTCGAGGTGGTGTCATGGTGGCGCAACCCTGAAGTGCTGATGAGGTAGTAATAGGGTATCTGTAACGCCCCGACCCGGATCCCGGGACCTCGAGCACGTCTACAGACCGGCCGTATTAAAGAAGAGATAAACTCAACTCTAATACAAGGCCTAATAATATGATAAGCAGATAACAATCCATAAATAAACACAAACTCAAGTTCATAAGAACATAGAGTCATTAGGGTCCATAGGCCCCATAGAAGTCTGGTCCCTATACGGGTCCTACAAATAACAAAGTTTATAGAAATAAAGATAACTGAGACTCCTATAAACCTTGATCTCCCGGAGTCCCTCTCTTCAAACTTCTTTCCCCCTCTAAGCCTCGGAATCTGTAAAAGGAGGAAAAGAGAAAACACGTGAGCTTTCGAAGGGAAAGCTCAGTAAGTACCCCTGCAGGTCACAGTGTCATCAAAATAAAAATGATGATCCAATGTGATCATAGAATCAACAACAAAGTCCTAGGAGTCTACCACAAACAAGTCAAAGGTACGACTCCTACTACAAAAGCCCCTCGGGCTCAGTGAGTGAGTTCTAAGAGAACTTCGGAGTTTACTCCCTACCAGAGCCCGATGTCCAAATTTTTGGATATTATTACGACCTAGATGGTCGTTTGACTCTCCAGTCAAAGATTGGTAGAACTACCTCTTCTTCGTGTTAACACGGTCAGTGTACCAAGCCCACTGACAGGTAAGACCTTCAGAGATTTGTTTCTCTGGTAAGGCCGTCTGGAAAGTCAGGGGGTCCTATCCCTGAACGTTCCCAAAATTGGAGCTTCCCTAGCTCCACTGAGTCCGGGCAGTAGAACATAGCAAATAGGGACACCAACGTCCCGTAAACAAGCATACATGCTTAACAGGATTCAAGAACAAATAAGAACAGCATGTATGGAAACAACAGTGCATGTATCAAGATTACATAGCAAGTTCAAGAAATCCCGTTACCGGGTGGAAACTAGGCAAGTGAACTTACCTCTGGTTGGCACTAGATGTCCTTCTAGCTTCCTTTAGAGGGCCAACAACTTCCCGAGAGTATCTGGCATGCAGAGGTCCTATTAGAAACAATATTCCCATAATATTTCTATGTCCTTAGGTGTTCATGCATGCCTTACATTCTTATTGGGCTTAGGCCCACTAACGGGTCCTTTGGACCATCTCTCGGGTTAGCGGCCCTTATCCCCGTTTCAGTGTCCCTTAGTCGACTTGTAGATTTACCTTGGTCTAACCTAGTCAACGCTAGTCTACTTGTCGAGTCCGGACCTTATTTAGTCATCCCTAGTCATTCAAGTTGATTTGGGCCCATTACTAAGTCCAATAAAAAAAAATCTAGCTTGACTTAGCCCTTTTTAATTGAGGAAGGGGTATTTTAGTCATTAGGGTAATTTATGACCCTAGTGTTTAAGGTCCTTCCCTGTTTAGGGTTTAGTTCCTTTCCACTTCCCCTATTTCTTATTCTTATTACCTTAAGAATAAAGTTTTATTTATTTGAGCCCAGCTCTTTGGGCCCTTAAGCCATTGGACCCAATTCCTACTCAAATTAGTCCATGGTTTAACTTAGGTACCTTAGGTTAATTAATCTAATTAACCTCATTAGTCAACTTGGCTCAATGGGTTGACCTACTTTATTTTGATTAACTCTCTTAGTTAAATTCTTTGTTTAGTTTACAAGGTAAGCCCACATTTTTAAATTGATCAAGATGACTAGTATTTCTCCAATCGACTGAGCCAACTCAATTTGGACCTAAATCATCTTAAACCAATTTAATTTGACTAAGTAAACTAACTCAATCTTAGTTCTTTAATCATGATGATTAATCCGACTTGATAACTAGGTTAGACCCAAGCCCAAAGTGGTTTAGTCCAACCCGAGTTCATTTACTAACTTCAATGTCCACACTAATCTAATTAACTAGATTAGCTTAATTAACTAATTTAAGCATTCGCACTACATTAGTTAATTAAATCAATTTCATGTGACATTTTATAAAGTTTCAAATGATCAATTATTCATTATCACCAATATTTCCTTTTATAATTAACTTGATTATACTAAATAATCATCTTGATTTTTATCACACTACCAAAGCTTATTCTATCAATAGTAGACAATTAAATACTTTAATTGTCACACTACTAATGTTATACAAATCAATAAAACTATACCAAGTTAATCAACTATTTTTCTCATTTAGAAGAGAGGAAAGAAAAATATTTTAATTAATTAAATGAGTGTCACACCCCTAAGTATATAGATGTTTAATTATTGTCACACCCCTAAGTTTGAAATAATTAAACGATTAGTGTTATATATATATATATATTTTTTTTTTTTTTTCACTTCTTCTTCTTTTTCATAGGTGACCGAAAGTGCCACCGAGTTCGGCTCCTTCTCCGCCACCATTCACGCTTTGCCGGGCTCGGCCTAAATTCGCCACTGGCCTCACGATCATGGCCGAAGCCCTCCATTTATAGCTAGCGGAGCATGTCCTCCTACCAAACACCAAAACTCTCTCGGCGCGAGAAAGGATTTACAATGACTCTCACCGTCGCTTCTTATGCGTGTAGCAATGACTTCGGAAATATTCTACGGAGTTTTAGAACACTCACCGTGAGGTTGCCGAGGTCGAAACGCATGGAGTCGCGAAAAACGCCCTGCTTTTACTCGGCCGAACTTCGGCGGCCGGTGGATCCTTCTCCTCTTCGCGACGCCACGCGAAGTTCTCCCTCTCCGTCCCGCTATCAAGCTCCCAGATTACGAGCACCACCTCAAATGAGCTTGCAGAGCTTAGCCTCCGTCAACTCTCACGAAAAGACGACCTCCAATCGGAAAAAACCCGAGATATCGCAGCGGGAGCTCCCGCCCTTCTTATAGCCCCCACGGAGCGTATCGCAAGTTTAATGCCACAGAAGTTTAATTCGCCGGTGACGCCCTAATGAAGTAGCCGCGACGCCGCCCGGCGTTACGGCCATGGCGAGGCGTGGCCGTTTCATTCAAATGGGAAGAGAGAAGGACACGCCTCGGGATTTGGTTTTATGCGATGATCAGCGGCCGTGATTAATTGAGTTAAATCCAACGGCGTCCTTTAGCCTCACATTATCTAACAATCGTTAGATTTACGGTTCGATTTAATTAAAATGAACGGCCCGATGTTTTTCCAATGTCTAAAGATACGGTTGATAATGAGATGGGCTGACTCCACGATCACCCTTGCCGTGAGATCATCTCCACGCTACCCATCCTCTTTGCCTGCAGATCCGTTCCACGACCAGATGGATTAAATCTGGGCTCGCCACGTGGCTCTCTGTAAACCCTTATAATGCCTCGCGATTTGCTACAGTCTGAGATCATTTAATCTCAGCCGTTCATTTTCTCTGATAGGGTTTTCTCTCACGAAATTTTATGAGAGGTCCCTGACTCTTTTATATTTATACTTAGGTCCAAATCTGTGAGAGGGGAAAACTTCTGTAAGGTCCTTATGTCTTTTTAAATTACTATTAGGTCCCTGCAGACCCCATAATAATAATTTAAATTTCCATGTAAATAATTTATTTAAATCCCACATTTACACTAATCGCGTTAAGGAAATATTTTAATTATTTTTCCCTAAAATTCATGGATTTTACAATCCTCCCCCCTTACAAAAATTTCGTCCTCGAAATTTCTACACAATTTTTACTTCATACAAACAACTCACAGGAAGCGGCGCCTCATATCCTCCCTCACGCTCCTGTGTAGCTTCCCCGCCGGTGTGGTTACTCCACTTCACCTTAATAAAAGGAATAGTTCTATTCCTCAGTTGTTTGTCCTCTCGGCTCAAAATAGCTACTGGGTGTTCCTCATCGGACATATTTTCGTGGACTTCCACCGACCTCGTGGAATCACTCACAGTGGGATCATTTAATACACTTCTTCAACATTGAAATGTGGAAGACATCGTGAACCTGAGCGAGATCCTGTGGTAGAGCCAATCTATATGCCACCACTCCTATGCGCTCCAAAATCTCAAAAGGTCCGATATAACGTGGAGCAAGTTTCCCACGTCGTCCAAACCTTACGACCCCTTTCATTGGAGACACCTTTAGGAATACCAGATCCCCCACTTGATACTCCTGATTAGATCTTTTTCGGTCGGCATAGCTCTTTTGTCTACTCTGGGCAGCCTGGAGTCGCTCCCTGATCATTTTGACATGTTCCTCTGTTTGTCTTACAAAATCAGGTTGCTTAAGTGTCGCCTCAGCTACCAGTTTCCTTTCTCCCACATCTCCCCAACATATGGGAGTTCGACACTTCCTCCCATAGAGTGCCTCATATGGTGCCATCTTAATGCTTGCCTGGTAACTGTTGTTATAGGCAAATTCTATCAGACTTAGGCGTTCATCCCAAGACCCTGTAAAATCTATTGCACATGCCCTCAACATGTCTTCTAACACCTGGATGGTCCTTTCAGATTGTCCATCACATGCGTGGGTGGAAAGGCGTCTTTGAACGCCAATCCACAGTACTTAAGCGGTGTGCAAGCTCTCCCAGAATCTAGAGACGAACCGTGTGTCTCAATCAGAGGTGATCGTCACCGGTACTCCATGTAATCTAACGATCTGGTCGATATATAGCTGGGCCAACTTTTCCAAGGATGCTCCCGTCCTTAATGGTATAAAGTGGGCCGACTTTGTTAGCCGATCCACAATAACCCAGATCGATTCATGGCCTCTTTGAGTACGTGGCAACCCCGTTACAAAGTCCATGTTAATGTGCTCCCATTTCCATTCCGGAATGGGTAAGGGTTGTAACATCCCTGCCGGCTTCTGGTGTTCCGCCTTTACCATCTGACAGGTGATGCATTTAGCCACGAACACCGCAACATCACGCTTCATCCCCTTCCACCAGAAATGATCCTTCAACCCTCTGTACATCTTGGTACCTCCAGGGTGAATAGTGTAGCCCGAATAGTGGGCTTCCTCCAGAATTTCTTGTTTTATTTCTGAGACATTTGGTACACAAATTCTTTCGTCAAATCTAAGGGTGCCATCCTCATGGACTCTGAACCGTGTTGGTTCTTCCTGGCCCATGTGCTCCTTAATCTCCTCCAGTTCAGGATCTTGTCCCTGAGCAACCTTAATTCTCTCAAACAACGAGGGTCGGATATGCAAGCTGGCCAACGTGACATCCATTACAGGTAAAACGACCTCTAAGTTGAGCCTTCTCATATCCTCCAGTAGCGACCTCTGAGTTGTTAACATAGCGGCAACTCCATATCCAGACTTCCTGCTCAGTGCATCGGCCACCACGTTCGCCTTGCCCGGGTGGTAATGGACACTGAGATCGTAGTCCTTGATTAATTCCAACCAACGTCGCTGTCTCATATTCAATTCCTTCTGTGTGAATATGTACTTGAGGCTCTTATGATCGGTGTAAATCTCGCAAGGAACACCGTAGAGGAAGTGTCGCCAGATCTTTAGGGCAAACACGATCGCTGCCAATTCTAGATCGTGTGTAGGGTAGTTCTCCTCGTAAGGTTTTAATTGTCGTGATGCATAAGCAATCACGCGCCCGTCTTGCATCAACACACATCCAAGGCCAGTCTTGCAGGCGTCGCTGTAGACTGTATACCCACGGTTGCTTTGTGGTAGCGCCAACACCGTGTCATATCAACCTCTGTTTTAGCTCCTGATAACTCTTTTCACAGGAGTCGGTCCAAATGAATTTGGTACCCTTCCTGGTCAGTTTGGTTAACGGAGCTGCTATTACCGAAAAACCCTCAACAAATCTCCGGTAATAACCGGCTAATCCCAAGAAACTCCGTATTTCCCGTACCGTTGTTGGTCTTTTCCATTCTACAACGGCTTCAATTTTCTTCTTGGGATCGACCAAACTCCAAATTTCCACTCACCACGTGGCCCAAGAAAGCTACACTTTCCAACCAAAAATCACACTTGGAGAACTTTGCGTAAAGCTGATGTTCCCTCAAGGTCTCTAGCACTATTCGTAAGTGATCCTCGTGGGCATGGTGGCTTTTCGAGTAAACAAGAATATCATCGATGAACACTACTACAAACCGGTCCAAATATTGACGGAATACCCGGTTCATCATGTCCATAAAGACTGCCGGGGCATTGGTAAGCCCAAACGGCATTACTAAAAACTCGTAGTGCAGTGTATCTAGTACCTGAAAGCACTCTTGGGATATCCGTCTCCTTAATCCTCACTTGATGATAACCGGATCTTAAATCAATCTTTGAGAAGACTTGAGCTCCCTCTGTGAGTGATCCAAAGAGTCATCAATTCTTGGTAGAGGATATTTATTCTTCTGATCACCTTATTCAACTCCCCGATAATCAATGCACAACCGTAGCGACCCGTCTTTCTTCTTGGCCGAAAGAGCGGGTGCTCCCCAAGGTGACATACTAGGTCTAATAAAACCCTTGTCCAATAATTCCTCTAGTTGGGTCTTTAATTCCCTAAGTTCCATGACGCCATCCGATAAGGAGCCTTAGACACGTGGGTCGCTCCTGTACTCAAATCAATGGAAAACTCCAATTCCCTTTCCGGGGGTAGTCCCGGTAACTCTTCCGGAAACACGTCAGGGTACTCCCTTACTACCGGTACGTCTGAGACTACAATCTCCTTATCCTTCTTCACCTCGGAAATAGAAGCCAAATAGCCTATACACCCACCCCTAAGGAGCTTCCAACACGAGAGTGAGATCTCCCTGTACTAGAATGCAGTGTGGCTGCCTTTAAAAGTAAATTCCTCTCCTTCCGGCATCTTAAATACAACTCTCTTCCCACGACAGTCTACCACTGCGTAAACTGAAGAGAGCCAGTCCATCCCGAGGATCACATCGTAATCCTTCAGGTCCATTACATGCAGGTTTGCAAGTAATTTCCGCCCCTCAATCACCACTGGACATGCCGGTACCATCCTCCTTACAATCATGGCAGCTCCTACGGGGGTGTCTACACACAAGTCCTGGGGTAGATCTATAGTAGGCAGAGTATGCTTTCGTGCAAATCGTGCAGATACGAAGGAGTGTGTGGCTCCGGGATCAAATAAAGTGCGGCATAGAAAGAATCTAACTGAAATGGTACACACACGACATACAGCCGATGCACGAGCTTCCTCAGTTGTCAAATGGTAGACCGACCATGGGTCATTGGCCTTGCTTCTTCTTTGGGGTTGGTTGGTGTAGAAGGTCGCCCCGAGGTCGCCTTCCCTTTCTTATCTTGTGGTCTTGGTGGTGGTCCAATGCATTGCCGGGAAGCTTGTTGAGATCCCTGGGTTCCCCCTACCACACTCTGTCCTTGTTGACGTTGGGGACATTGGGCCTTTTGGTGATCCAAGGCCAAGCAGTAATAACACCCTCCAGTTATCCTAGGGCATTGGGACCTCTTATGCGGCCCCTTGCATTCGTAGCACTTAATATTCTGGGTCACACTGGCTGAAGACCCTTTACCTCCAGATGAGGCTGTGGACCTAGTCGGCTTCCCATAGGGTCGATATTTGTTGTCCGGCCTTCGCTTTCCAGTGCTCTTTCCAGTTGATTGGCCCTGGCTATTTGCCCCTTTGTCCTTTTTATCTTTCTGGGACGACCCCTGGGCGTCCCCTTGACAAGAAGCCTCGCCAGATTTGGCCCTAGCCACAACCTCCGTATAGGTCTTGCACATGTGGCTAGTCACGATCTTTTTCAGTGATGGCCGCAGTCCGGCCTCAAATTTCATTACCCGGCTCTCCTCCGTCGGAACCATGTCAGGAAGGAAGCGAGCCAACCGGTCAAACTCAGTTTCATATTGCTCCACCGTGGAGCCTCCTTGAACCAATTTGAGAATTGTTGCCCAAGCTGTACCAGATGTCCTCTCGAGAAATACTTGGCGAAGAACGCAGTCCTGAATTCTTCCCAAGTCTGGAAGGCCTCCCCCTTCCTCAGCCTAATTTCTCCAAAGTACCAATCTTCTGCTGGTCCTTGGAGCATATATACGGCGGTCCTGATCTTCTCCGCCACAGTAGTTTGGAAGACCTCGAAGGTCTTCTCCATTTCACGAATCCATTGTTCAGCAACATGGGGGTCTGCAGCCCCTTCGAAAGGTCGGGGAGAGGGTCTCTTGATCTCCCCTAGTAATCCTCTACTTGTCGTGGGGGTGGTTGGTGGTGCACGCTGTTGTCGGGTCTCTTGAATTAGCCCCAACATTTCCCTCATTAGTTCCATCATGCTCATGGGGGGTACCTCCCCCCTTGGGTTTTGGCCCTCTGCTTGAGGCGCCTGAGCATTGGATTGAGCAGGCACCTCCTGGTCGACCTCCATCTCGTCCACAGTGGGTACCTCCCACCCCTTGGTTGAGGGACTTCTTCCTCCATAGGAGGTCAGTGGCATTTCGATGCGGCAGGTCGCCCTCGCCTACCCCTTCCTCTTCCCCTACCACCTCGACCTCCACGCAAGTGATCCATTGATTAACTGTATAAGGATTACAAGGTTACTTTTTATTTCCAGAAAAACAGGTGATGATGAAAATATACTTTTTTTTCATTTCAAAAAGAACAACCAGAGTCAGCATGCTTAAAACCAAAAGGCACTAAGAGACATAATAAAAGTAGTTCATACAACACATAAGTTTGTAAGACTACGATTATTCTAGCAACTAAAACAAGAACTCAGTCCAAATGATGCTCGTCGGGCGACAGTGGAGTGTAGTCAGGGCACGGTCGATGTCCTCCGGACCCCTGGGGTCCCCTCAAGTAGGTCCCTGCGCACTGCATGGACAAGAAAAGCTAGATGCTCTCGACTGCCACAAATAGGCACCGAGAGGGCGTGGCCTACATTCCGGCCATATACGGGCCCGTATACTCCACATCGACGGCAAGCGTGAGATCCCGAGAACGCGGAGATGGACCTGCAGCTCTCTAATCAACCCCAATGCACCCACGGTAGTCACGAAAGCTCTACACACAGCGCCCGTGGTGGAATACTAGGGCTCACAATCTCCTGTGCTAAAGGAACCCTGGGTCCTACTGGCCTCTGCATAGCGATGTGGTCCCTAAGTCCCTGGACCAACATGGTAACGGTAGTGCGGAGC
Organism: Dioscorea zingiberensis; assembly: GCA_026586065.1. NCBI lineage: Eukaryota > Viridiplantae > Streptophyta > Magnoliopsida > Dioscoreales > Dioscoreaceae > Dioscorea > Dioscorea zingiberensis. The sequence goes on along the minus strand of CM048819.1, from coordinate 45,354,327 downwards.
CACATCAACCTTCGTTGGTGGCTTCCCAAATGGCCCCTCCTCACCTCGGCGAGGACCTCCGCGGGCTCTGATGAGTCAGCTCTGGGTGGTGGAGTGTTCTCACGGACAGACTCCACCTCATCATCAGAAGAATCACGGTATGATGGTCCCGACATCCTGCAAGTAAACCGGGTGTCAATGTAACGTACCACTATCTATACTACCCCAGTCCCACACACTATACAACCGCTAAGGGCATCTAGGGTCCTGCATTCCGCTTCTATCTAGAGAACCTTCTCCTCGATACCACTTTAATGCAGAACGCCCACCCGGATCCCGGGACCTCGAAAGCACGTTTATATAGACTGGGCCAGATTAAAGAAGAGATAAACTCAACTCTAATACAAGGCCTAATAATATGATAAGCAGATAACAATCCATAAATAAACACAAACTCAAGTTCATAAGAACATAGAGTCATTAGGGTCCATAGGCCCCATAGAAGTCTGGTCCCTATACGGGTCCTACAAATAACAAAGTTTATAGAAATAAAGATAACTGAGACTCCTATAAACCTTGATCTCCCGGAGTCCCTCTCTTCAAACTTCTTTCCCCCTCTAAGCCTCGGAATCTGTAAACCGAGGAAAAGAGAAAACACGTGAGCTTTCGAAGGGAAAGCTCAAGAAGTACCCCCTAGCAGTCACAAAGTGTCATCAAAATAAAAATGGCATACCAACAGGATCATAGAATCAACAACAAAGTCCTAGGAGTCTACCACAAACAAGTCAAAGGTAATGACTCCTACTACAAAGCCCTCTCGGGCTCCGTGAGTGAGTTCTAAGAGAACTTCGGAGTTTACTCCTACCAAGATGTCCAAATTTTGGATATTATTACGACCTAGATGGTCGTTTGACTCTCCAGTCAAAGATTGGTAGAACTACCTCTTCTTCGTGTTAACACGGTCAGTGTACCAAGCCCACTGACAGGTAAGACCTTCAGAGATTTGTTTCTCTGGTAAGGCTGTCTGGAAAGTCAGGGGGTCCTGTCCCTGAACATTCCTAAATTGGAGCTTCCCTAGCTCCACTGAGTCCCGCAAAGATGAACATAGCAAATAGGGACACCAACGTCCGTAAACAAGCATACATGCTTAACGGGATTCAAGAACAAATAAGAACAAAGATGTATGGCAACAACAGTGCATGTATCAAGATTACATAGCAAGTTCAAGAAATCCCGTTACCGGGTGGAAACTAGGCAAGTGAACTTACCTCTGGTTGGCACTAGATGTCCTTCTAGCTTCCTTTAGAGGGCCAACAACTTCCCGAGAGTATCTGGCATGCAGAGGTCCTATTAGAAACAATATTCCCATAATATTTCTATGTCCTTAGGTGTTCATGCATGCCTTACATTCTTATTGGGCTTAGGCCCACTAACGGGTCCTTTGGACCATCTCTCGGGTTAGCGGCCCTTATCCCCGTTTCAGTGTCCCTTAGTCGACTTGTAGATTTACCTTGGTCTAACCTAGTCAACGCTAGTCTACTTGTCGAGTCCGGACCTTATTTAGTCATCCCTAGTCATTCAAGTTGATTTGGGCCCATTACTAAGTCCAATAAGAAATCTAGCTTGACTTAGCCCTTTTTAATTGAGGAAGGGGTATTTTAGTCATTAGGGTAATTTATGACCCTAGTGTTTAAGGTCCTTCCCTGTTTAGGGTTTAGTTCCTTTCCAGTTCCCCTATTTCTTATTCTTATTACCTTAAGAATAAAGTTTTATTTATTTGAGCCCAGCTCTTTGGGCCCTTAAGCCATTGGACCCAATTCCTACTCAAATTAGTCCATGGTTTAACTTAGGTACCTTAGGTTAATTAATCTAATTAACCTCATTAGTCAACTTGGCTCAATGGGTTGACCTACTTTATTTTGATTAACTCTCTTAGTTAAATTCTTTGTTTAGTTTACAAGGTAAGCCCACATTTTTAAATTGATCAAGATGACTAGTATTTCTCCAATCGACTGAGCCAACTCAATTTGGACCTAAATCATCTTAAACCAATTTAATTTGACTAAGTAAACTAACTCAATCTTAGTTCTTTAATCATGATGATTAATCCGACTTGATAGCTAGGTTAGACCCAAGCCCAAAGTGGTTTAGTCCAACCCGAGTTCATTTACTAACTTCAATGTCCACACTAATCTAATTAACTAGATTAGCTTAATTAACTAATTTAAGCATTCGCACTACATTATTTAATTAAATCAATTTCATGTGACATTTTATAAAGTTTCAAATGATCAATTATTCATTATCACCAATATTTCCTTTTATAACTAACTTGATTATACTAAATAATCATCTTGATTTTTGTCACACTACCAAAGCTTATTCTATCAATAGTAGACAATTAAATACTTTAATTGTCACACTACTAATGTTATACAAATCAATAAAACTATACCAAGTTAATCAACTATTTTTCTCATTTAGAAGAGAGGAAAGAAAAATATTTTAATTAATTAAATGAGTGTCACACCCCTAAGTATATAGATGTTTAATTATTGTCACACCCCTAAGTTTGAAATAATTAAACGATTAATGTTATATATATATATATATTTTTTTTCACTTCTTCTTCTTCTTTTCAGCGACCGAAAGTGCCACCGAGTTCGGCTCCTTCTCCGCCACCATTCACTGCTTGCGGGCACCGGGCCATACATGTGCACTTGGCCTCCATGATCATGGTCCGAGCCTCCTCACATATGGCCGAGCATGTCCTCCTACCAAACACCAAAACTCTCTCTCGGCCGCGAGAAAGGATTTACCGGCGAGCTCTCACCGTCGCTCTTATGCGTGTAGCAATGACTCGGAAATATTCTACGGAGTTTTTAGAACACTCACCGTGAGGTTGCTGAGGTCGGAAACGATGGAGTCGCCGGAAAACGCCCCCTGCTTTTACTCCGACGAACTCGGCCGGCAGTGGATCCTTCTCCTCTTCGCGACGTCACGGCGAGTTCTCCCTCTCCGTCCGCTATCAAGCTCCCGAGATTACGAGCACCAATTCCCAGCGAGCTTGCAGAGCTTCGCCTCCGGTCAACTCTCGCCGGAAAAGACGACCTCCACTGGAAAAACCCAGGAATCTGCGGCAGGGGCTCCCGGCCTTCTTATAGCCCCACGGAGGCGAAGCGGCAGCGTGGAGTTTAATTACGCCGGTGGCGCCCTAATGAAGTAGTCGCGCGTCGCCGCCCGGCGTTACATGGCCGGGCGAGAGGCGTGGCCGTTTCATTCAGCCGGGGAAGAGAAGGACCTGCCTCGGGATTTGGTTTTGCGATGATCAACGGCCGTGATTAATTGAGTTAAATCCAACGGCGTCCTTTAGCCTCGTATCTAACAATCGTTAGATTTACGGTTCAGATTTAATTAAAATGAACGGCCCGATGTTTTTCCAATGTCTCAAGATACGGGTGATCATGAGATGGACGGCTCACAGTCACCCGCACCGTGAGGTCATCTCCACGTTACCCATCCTCTTTGCCTCGTATCCGTTCCACGACCAGATGGATTAAATCTGGGCTCGCCACGTGGCTCTCTGTAAACCCTTATAATGCCTCGCGATTTGCTACAGTCTGAGATCATTTAATCTCAGCCGTTCATTTTCTCTGATAGGGTTTTCTCTCACGAAATTTTATGAGAGGTCCCTGACTCTTTTATATTTATACTTAGGTCCAAATCTGTGAGAGGGGAAAACTTCTGTAAGGTCCTTATGTCTTTTTAAATTACTATTAGGTCCCTGCAGACCCCATAATAATAATTTAAATTTCCATGTAAATAATTTATTTAAATCCCACATTTACACTAATCGCGTTAAGGAAATATTTTAATTATTTTTCCCTAAAATTCATGGATTTTACAGTATCCTGGCTCGAAGCTTTGCTCGATGATTAGATTGATCCATTGGGTTGAAGTGACTTCAGAACCTAGATTCCCAAAGTTAGATATGAAAACTCATGAGACTCACAGAGTTAAGAGAAAAATAAGGAATTTCATGCTTGAATCCCAATATATAAATGAAAAGATGTGGGAAAATGGGAGTGTCGAGGAAGAATGAAATAGTTGAAGACAGGAATCTGTGATCATTAGGGGATTCACGTTCTTGTGAAATTAATATATCACCCTTGCAAAATTATTAGCCACACCAATTCTAAAAAAAAGAGGCATGATTTAAAGAGTTCAAGGACATCTTCGAATTATTGAAAACACTAGAACATAACTAAATCTATGAATGTTGCAAAATCCACTAGATTTCCATGAAAAACTTGGTTGCCTCCCAAGAAGCGCTTTTTTACCGTCATTAGCATGACGTACCTGTGAGGTCTACCTTATAGTGACTCGAATGAATAAATCCCCTCGCTAGTCTCCCCCTTCAAAAAGTTACCAAATCTTGAAAGCCCTAAACTTGAGTAGATAGGAGCCTTACCTTGGTCAATCCATCCACATTGGGTTAACTTAGTTTGGGTTGAAGGGTCTGTGTCATTCCTACTTTCTTGTTTCTTCTTCAATAGCCTTACTCGGTTAGGAGGCTTCTTCCTTACACTTTCCTTAAAATTCTATGTCCCTTCCAGCTTGGTATTATTTTCTTCAAGACTTCAAGATCATCACCTATTTCTCCTAGGTGCTCTTCCAATGGGTCCACATCAAATAATTATTGCATATAATCAGAGGTAAGAATATAGATATCGATACAATAAGAGGTGTTGTCATGATCCATGGTGTGCAGCATTGTCTGAGCAAATTGACCACCACTTCCTTTTCTCCTACTCTTACCATTAGCTTTCCCTCATGATGATTGATTAACGCTCGAGCTATGGCCAAGAACAAGCGACCAAGTATGATAGGCACCTCAACATCATCATCTATGTCAAGCAACAAAAAGTCCACAGGGAATATAAATTTGTCCACTTTGATCATCATGTCTTCTACAAATATCCTTGGTCGTTTCACGGACCTGTTTGCTAGCTGTAGAGTTGTCTATGTCGGCCTTAGCTCCCCAAGTCCTAATTTTATGTGCAATTTATAGGGCATCACGTTAATACTAGTCCCTAAATCTGCCAATGCATGCTCAAGGATCCCATCATCAATAATACAAGGGACTACAGAACTCCCCAGATCTTTTAGTTTCTTTGGTAATTTGGGATGTAGGATGGCAGAATAATTTTTATTTAGTACAACTGCCAAGATCTCTTCTAGTTTCTTTTTGTTGTTAAGTAGCTCTTTCATGAACTTTGCATACTTAGGCATCTGAGGTAGTACCTCCACCAAGGGAAAATTTACATGTACTTGCTTTAGTAGTTCTAGAAATTTTTGAAACTGGGAGTCCTCCTTGTCCTTCCTGAACCGTTTAGGATATAGCGATTAAGGTTGGTCTCAGGAATAGGTTGCAGTTCCACCACTTTCCTCTTCCCTTTTACTTCGTCTTCTTCAATAACTTCTTTGGTTCCAGAAGTTTCACCAATCTCCACTTGCGGTTCCTTGCTTGGATGGTCTTTTACCAACAATTCTACCTCCTTCCCACTCCTAAGAGTGATGGCCTTTAAGTGTTATCGAGGGTTTGCCTTGGTATTGCTAGGTAGACTGCCCGGGGATCTTTCAGATGAGTTCTTAGCTAGTTAACCCACTTTATTCTCCAATCTCTGAATGCTTGCTTGTATGTTTCTTAGAGTAGTGTTAATCATATCAAATTTGGCATCTGTGGTTAACATGAACCTAGCCAAAATATCTTCAGTAGTGTACTTCGGTCCTCGAGGCCTAGAAGCTTGTTGATTAAATCCTGTGGGAGTAGGTATGCTCTGTGGGTTTTCATAAGAAAGGCCCGAGTGACTCCAATTGGGCATGTAAGGCTTGAATTGGGTTCCTTGAGACCTTTGAGCATTACCCATATATTGTGCTTGCTCTATAGGGGCCACCACTATGCTAGCAATAGGGCATTAAGATAAATCATACCCTCCCCTGCAAGTGCCACAAGAAATAGATGCAACTGAACTTGAACTACTGGCGGTTAAATGATCGAGTTTCTTAGATAACTTTGCCACATGCGCTGTAAGACCAGAATATGTGTTCACATTACAAGCCCCCACACCACTAGGTTGTCTACCTCTTGATGCCCAAAGCGACTTAGTACTCGCCATATCCTCAAATAGTTGTTTGGCCTCTTCCTTAGGGAGCCACCATTCGCGGCATTCACCAGCTGTTTGGTGTGGTTGTTGTGGCCATTATAGAATGTATGAATTTTCTTCCATGGCTCTAGAAAGTGGTAGGGACAGCGACGAGACAAATCCTTAATCCTCTCATATACTTCAAAAAGTGATTCTATTTCCCCTATCTTGAACGCCGAAATTCGTTGCCTTATATGTGCAGCCTTACTTGGTGGGAAATATCTTCCAAGAAACTTGTCTAGTATATCTTTCCATGTTCTTATACACCCTGTAGGGAGTGTGGTAAGCCAATTGTATACCTCATCGCTCAAGCTAAATGGGAATAGTCTCAGCCAAATAGCATCGTCCGATGCCCTATTAATTATGAACATATTACAAATCTGAATGAAACTCGCCAGATGCGCATGCGGGTCCTTGTCTAGGCGACCATCGATTTGCTCTTGATTCTAAATCATGCTTATGGTGCTTAGCTTTATCTCAAAGTTGGTCATGTTCACCGCTGAAGAATGAATGCTGAATTCTAGCCTCTGAAGACTGCTCTTGGACTAGCTCTTTTGTTTCTCAAAACCTACGGTGCAATACCCTCTCATGGATTAGCACAAGGAACAAAAGTAACAAATAAAAAAAAGAAAACAAAACAAAAAGAAAACTTAAAAACCCTAAAACTAAAAACTAAAATAATAGACTCCTAATACTCCTTGTAATCTATAGTCCCTGGCAACAACAACAACAACAACAATAACTAAGCCTTAATCCCATTCTGGATGGGGTCGGCTATATGGATTCTCTGTCTCCATGTTGCTCTCCATAAAGTAAATAGATAAATAATAATAATAGTAATCAAATAAATACATAAAAATAACAATAAAAATAGTACATAAATAATAAAGAATAATAAATAAATAATTCCATTAGAGCTTGGCTTGTTAAAGCAGAAAAGTATCCCCCAAACAAAACTAATGAAAAAGAGATTTTTAACCAACTTATCCATAATCCCATACTAGATGGGGTCGGCAATATGGATTCTTTGTCTCCATGTCACTCTATCAAAAGCAAGATCAGGCTCAATATCTAACATATGTAGGTCCTTAGATGGGTTAATTTTTTTGGTGAGTACCGTACTTTTCCCATATTTCAAATCAGGTACTGAATTTTAATTGTATCAAAACGGGTACTGATCTTTAATTTCATTTCAGCGATTGGGTGTTTTGGGGATTCCGGTTACATTGAGCCTACATGGCTGCCGGAGCTCCATGTTAGACGAAGCCAAGTCATCAACTTAATCCACGTGTATTATCTTTTCTTTTACTCCTCTTCACCCCTTTCCCGCCCATGCCCTAACATTCCTTCTCTCTTGCAACCTGACCCCGATCGTCCCCTCCACGTCGGGAGCCTCAACCTCCACGCCAGACTTCATTCAAGACCTCTGCCCCTGGAGACAGGTCAACTCCTCCATATTTTTGAAGCCGTCAGTCTGCAGCCATGAGAATGGATGATAGTCTCCAGCTTTTTGAATTAGAGCTTGGTGACCGAGATTAATAGGGCTGAATTTGGTGAGCTTCATTGTGTTTCAGTAGATGTATGTTGTATCGAAATTAGGAGCTAGAGTTACAAAGGTGTAAGAATAGAATGAATGTAAAATCTGGGAATTCTACAGCTGTTATGTTATATAAAACTGGAATGTTTGGGTATGTATACTAAGTGTTTGGTACAATGACTTAATGAGCTCTTGATAAAGCAGTGAGCTCTTTTCTGCTATGATGTAAAACTGATGAATATTAAAGAATATTAATGAAGTGTAAATACTATTTTCACACACATTTTAAAGACTGTTGATGAAGTTTAAACACTATTTGCAACAGAAATATTCTGATGAGAAAAAAAACAGAGTGGCATATTTTAACTCCTGTAGAAATACAGAGTTGCATATACAACTAGTTAAGATCATTTTATGTACAAGTTCACTTTGTAATCCAGATGATTAATCTTGTCTTAAATCCTCATTAACTTGTTATACTGAAGACCAACTTTTCTGATAAGATAATTAACAGACAATGTAAGAATTTCATGAAATTCCTTGACAAATTCATTAACATCAACAGACATCCCACAGATTGTATATAATGGAAGATCACAGAATCTCAGAGTAATATGCCAAATATATTATGACAAACAAAAGAAGTCATTTCTACAAATTTCAATGTTTGCTAGGACAATGGACTGATTATTCTAATCCAATTCCTCAATAATGCATGATCCTAAGGACATACCCACTAATTATTCCAATAATTACAAAAACATCAATTAATAGTTGTTTCCCATAACTATTTAGAATTTGAAGATTGCACAACTTTGCTTATATTCAAATGTTTTCCTGTCAAAAACAAACTATCAAGATCTATACTAGCTACCTCCAAGTGAGAAGCAAAAACAACAGCAACAAACCAACTTGTTAGGGGTATAATGATGAACAAGTGAAACTTTTGAAAATATTCTAAATACTATCAATTAATTGGCAGTTTCAAGATATGATCAAGTTAAATAAATGTTGATGACACTAACCTAAACTTAAGATGACATTAATTAATCACCATGGATCAGAATGTCATGATGCAGAACCATCTGACTCCATCTCATTGGAAACATTATGAATGTTGAGATCAAACAGGCACTTTGTCTTACTTGTCTGTATTGGTTCAGAATCTACATCCTTCTTGATGCTCACATCCTTTTCAAATGAATCACCTGCACTACCAAATCTCGATACTACTTCTTATATAAAAAGTTGCATATTTAACTCATATAAAAATTCAAATTAACTGAAAAACATATATATAATCCATAATTCATTCAATCAATGCTAGAACAAAATGGAGGTCATATATTGTAAAATCCATGAATTTTTGAAATAAAAAAATGTGTTTAAATCCCTTTAAATTAGTTTATTAATTAAAGAAGGTTCCCTAGGTAATTAGTGATTGAATTAAGAAGGGAACATAAGGGTTAAAAAGTTTAAAACCCTAATTAGGGTTAGCTTGGAGTCAGAAGGACTTCTCGGTAATTTTTAAAAGTTTCGAGGACCAGATGGAAATTGTCTTCTCTCTCAGAGAATGGACCAGAATGTGACTTAGGAAATTTCAGGGACCTTTGGATAATTTTTCGAGAGAAAACTCTATTAGTAATGGATGAATGGATGAGATTAAAAGATCTCAGATCGTAGTAGATTGCGGAGCATTAAAAGGGCTATGGTGAAGCCACGTGTCGGACAGGGAATTAATCCATCTAATCAGATGCAATCGCGAGGCATTAGCAAGCGATCTGGGGAGCCACGTGGAGAGATAATGGCCGCACATCTAAGTAGAAACCGATCCGACGCACTGGATCGAGATCCGGCCATTGGATGATGTTAAATCTCAACCTTCCATCCGAGGATTGCTGGATACGAGGCAAACTCCTCTCTCTCAGCCGACGACAGCCGCGCCAAACTCGCCATCTTCGCCGGCCGTTACTGGCGAGGAGGCCGGCCGTCGCTAACGGGTTGCATGCAGTTGAAGGCGTCGTTCTCTGGCTTCCCTGACCTATAAAAGAGCCTGCCTTTGTCCGGAATAGGAGCACGAGAGGGAGAGGGGAGCCACAGAGAAGGGTAGTCATGACGCCGGAGACCGGAGAGGTGGAGGAAGTACTGTTACAGGCGCTGGAGGAGCTCATCACCTCCATCATCGTCTTCGGGCGGTGGAAAGAGTTGAGACAGTGCACAAGGAGAGACCTACAGTGCAGTTTATAAGGTGCTCGGCCAAGCTCGTCGGAGAAGACGGCATAACGTGGCCGAGCGTGTAAGGCGTTGTCCGCGTGGTCCTCGATCCATGTGTAAACTTCTCCTCTTCCTTTATTGCATTTACGTGGCCCGCATGCATGTGTGTTGTTGCTGCGAACTCGCCGGAGAGGGTGCAACGCTTGGCCGAGCATAGAGGAGCTCCGAGGAGAGGAGCTAAGAGCCGTGGAGACCGCTGGGAATCTCGTGGACCGGAAGTGAGTTCGACACGGTCGTTTCCCGGTGGTAAGGATCCCAGGCGAGGCGAAGGTGGAACGCCGGTGAGGTCCCAGTCGTGGTGAATAAGAAGAAGACGAGAGAGAGAGAGAGAGAGATAAAAATAAAAAAATTGAATTAAATTAACTAAATTAATAATTGTTTAATAAAATCAATTACTTTGATTTTGATTAAAAGAATTAATCAGATAAGTTATTGATTAAATAATTGGTGATTAATTAAGTTAAATATTTTAGTTTTGATTAAAGGATTAATTCATTTACTTGGCTAAGGTTAACCCATTAGCAATTAGGGTTTGGATCCATTTAAACTAATCAACTTAATTAAATTTATTAGTCTATGTGAAAAGGGTTAATTCAATTGATTGGATCCAAACTTAATTGACTTGATTAGATTGGACCTTGGAAATTGGTTGAGTGATGTAAGCGGGTTAACAAAGTAAAGAGGGCTAAGTTTAATCCACTAGCTGAATTAATCAGCTAATTAATCAAATAAAAGTTTGACTAAGTAAACCTAGCTATGATAATTGGATTTAATGGATGAACCTAGCTAAATGGTTGAATTGGATGATTAATTGATTTAGGCTGGTTGTGACAAGGTTGGAGTTGGATTGAGTCCAACTTAGTTGGGCTAAGAACTTAATTGGTTAATTAAGATAGAAGGTTGGACTTAGTCAAGTCATAAAATTAAAAAACAAAGGATTATAAAAATAAATAAAAAAAGGGGGTTGTAGGTGGTGAGAATGGAACCCTGGACCACCTCTGTGAATTAGTTGGGCCTTAACCCATGGGACATGTCTAGCCACGTAATAGAGTATGATTTTTCTAACTTAAAAAGAATTTGAGAAAGGAGGGCTAGGCAACCTATTGGGCTTGGTTGGTTGGCCCGATTTGGTTGAGTGATTAAAGGTGATCAATTAGGGTTTATTCCAAGACAAACTAGTGTCGAGTTGAAGGGTTGACTAAAGTTGACCAAGTTTGGGTTGAGGGTCGACTAAGGACTTGGAAATCGACCGGTAACCAGGGAGGTGTCTTTAGGACCGTTTGTGGGCCTAGGCCCAACAAGAATGAGGGTTGTGCATGTGCAACTAGAGACATAGAGTTTTATTAGAATTTTGGCTCCAATAGAAACTCTGTATGTCAGATACTCTCGGGGAGTCCTAGAGGCATTCAGGAGGAGACTAGGAAAGGCTTCTAATTCCAGCAAGAGATAAGTACACTTGCCTTGTACCCACTCTTTGGAGTTTTCTTGGCTTTGTTGTTATTATGTTGATAGTTGGTTTATTGCTTTCATACATGCTATCTTTATGAGTTTAATTCCTATTGAGCATGTATGTTTGTTTCGGGATGTTGGTATCCCCGGGTTTATTTGTGGTCTCTTGGTAGGACTCAAATGGAGCGTGGGGTTCGATAGAAATGTCCGAGGATAGGACACCACTGGCATTTCGCTTATGCCGCACCAAAGAGGCGATACTCTAGTAGTCCTACAGCCCGGTGGGAATGATACCGCCGTGTTACACGCATTTGAGAGGTGGTACCTCTGACCACGCAGGAGGGTCGAGCGACCGTGAGGGTGCGGTTTACACGCCAGTAATTTGGATATACTGACCGGGAGTGATCCTTGAGTTTTCTTTGAAACTCAACACAGAGCTTGAGGGGTTCTGTTTTTAGGGGTCATGCCTTCGGATTGATTTGTGGTAGACTCCTAGAGCTTTATTTTTCCTGGGATGTGGCCCTTTTACTTGACATCTTTGTGTATGTCTTTCATGCGACCTCAAAGGTACTACTTGGGTTTTCCATTCGAAAGCTCATGTATTTGTTCTTTCTCTCTTTTACAGATCCCGAGGTCAAGGGGCTGGTGCTGAGGAGAGATTATCTTGTAGATCGGAGGTCTGAGGGTCTTTCTTGAGTTATCTTTCATTTTGAGAGTTGTTATTTTTGTAGGACCGGTATAGGGACTTGGCTTTGTATAGGGTCTATGGACCCTTATGACTCTATGTTCACTTGGACCTGAGTATGAAATTATTGTTGCTTGTTATCTGCTTATTTACACTTAGGCCTTGTATTCGAGCTGAGCTTGACTCTACTCGAGTACGGCCGGTCTGTTCGAGTGCTCAGGGCCTGGAATCCGGGACGGGGCATGACAGATTAAAGTGGTATCAGAGAAAGTTCTAGTTTAGAGCAGATAACAAAACCCTAGATGCCCTTAGCCAGCTGCATACACTGAGTGCGGGTCTGGGGTAGCATAATTAGTGGTACGTTAGATTGATGTCTGGTTTTACATGCAGGATGTCGGGACCCGGGTACCATCAGGATTCTTCTAAGGAGGAGGTGGAGTCGGTTCGTGAGAACACCCCACCACCTCGTGCTGACTTTTTCGGATCCTACGGAGATTCTTGTTGAGATGAGGAGGACTGTGGAAGCCACCAATCAAAAGATTGATAGGCTCCAGTCCACAGTTGATATGCTCGTCCGAAGACAGAGGGACGAGGGTATGAGGGTCCCTGTTGTTCAGAGGCCAGTGGATAGGAGCCCGAGGGTTCCGCTGGTCCAAGAGATAGTGAGCCCGAGCATTCCGCCTAGGCGAGTATGTTGAGCCTGTAACTATCGTTCGAGTTTGGGAGTACAGATGGGGGTTAGAACTAGGGGTCCGACTTCTACTGTGATAAGGATCGTGTGGTGTCGACGCTACGGTAGATGTGGACACCGGTTGTCGGAGTATAGGAACCCTCCTCTTTGGTGTCGTAGTTGTGGAAGCACTGAGCATCTCACCTTTTACTGCTCAGGTGGCGCACCAGGACCAAGTAGGGGACCTCAGGGGTCAGGAGGAAATTTGCCCCTTGTCGACTACACCCCGCTATCTCCCGATGGACACCACCTAGATTGAGTCTAGTTTATCATGTTTTGAATAAATTGTAGTCTTACAAACTCTGAGTGTTATATGAACTATTTATGTTGTGTTTTTCTTTTCCAAAGTTTGCTTTTAGTGAAATAAAAGTTTGGTTATTGTTACTTGTGTGATGGTGTATGAAGTAACTCTGCTAATGTTTGACAGTTAAGATATGAACCAAGTAGGTGGAGGCCATGGTGGACGGGGTAGAGATAGAGGAAGGCGAGGGCGACCTCGCTGAGTTAAGGTGCCACAGCCGCCTGTGGAAAAGGTGCCCCAACCTCAGGATGGGGAGGTACCCCCTCCTCTTAATGAGATGGAGGTAGAGCAGGAGGTGCCTGCTTAGTCTAATGCAGAGGTGCCTCATACAGAGGGCCAAAATCCCAGGGGGGAGGTGCCCCCATGAGTATGTTGGACCTTATGCGGGAAATGATGGGGCTGATACAAGAGACCAGGTAGCAGCGAGCACCACCTCCACCGGCCACCCCCACGTCTAGCAGAGGATTACTAGGGGAGATCAGGAGACCTTCTCCTCGACCGTTTGAGGGAGCCGTTAATCCCCATGCGGCAGAACTATGGGTTAGAGAAATGGAGAAGACCTTCGAGGTCTTCCCGACTGCAGAGGCGGATAAGATCAGGACCGCTGTCTACTTGCTCCAGGGACCAACAGAGAACTGGTACTTTGGGGAGATTAGGCTGAGGAAGGGAGAGCCATTCGAGACTTGGGACGAGTTTAGAACTGCGTTCTTTGCCAAGTACTTCTCCCGAGGTCATTTGGTGCAGTGGGACAGCAATTCTCCCAGCTTGTCTAGGGCAGCTCCACAGTGGAGTAATACGAGACTTAGTTTGATAGGCTAGCCCATTTTCTGCCAGATATGGTACCGACTGAGGAGAGTCGAGTGATGAAGTTTGAGGCCAGACTGCGGCCATCACTGAAGAAGATCGTGATTGGGCATATTTGTAAGACCTATACCGAGGTGGTAGCTAGGGCGAAGTAGATTGAGGCCTTATGCCAGGGAGATGCCCAGGGGTCAGCCCAGAAGGAGAAAAAGGACAAAGGATTGAATAGTCAGGGGCATTCGTCTGGAAAGAGTTCAGGACGTAGGCCCGATAACAAGTACTGTCCTTACGGGAAGCCAACAGGTCTGCAGCCTCATCTAGAGGCAAAGGGTCGGCAGCCAGTGTGACACAGACCCTTAGATGTTTTGAGTACAAGGGACCGTATAAGAAATCTCAGTACCCGAAGGCTTACGGGAGGATGCTTTGTCTGTCTAAGTTTGGACCATAAGAAAGCACAGTGCCAGAGTACTGTGGGTGGAACCTAAGGATCACAACAGGCATCTAGACAGACAGCTGGACCACCACCAAGACCACAAGGTGGTGATAAGAAGGGGAAGGCGACAATAGGACAGCCTTCCACATCTAGCCAACCCCAGTAGCAACAGAGGCCCATGACCCATGGACGGGTCTATCATCTGACAACCAAGGAAGCCTTACATGTGCATCACCGGATGTAAAGTGCAAATTACCATTCTGTTAGTTCATTTTATGCCTGCACATTATTTGATCCGGGTGCCACACACTCTTTCGTATCTGCACGATTTGCACGGAGACATGCTTTGCCTGCTATATATCTACCTCATGAGTTGAGTGTAGATACCCCAGTAGGAGCTGCCAAGTTGGTGAGGAGGATAGTACCGGCATGCCCAGTAGTGATAGAGGGGCGGGAATTACCTGCAAACTTGCATGTGATGGACCTGAAGGATTACGATGTGATCCTCGGGATGGACTGGCTCTCTTTGGTATATGCAGTGGTGGACTGTCGTGGGAAGAGAGTTATGTTCAGGGTGCCGGGAGATGAGGAGTTCACCTTTTCTGGCAGCCAAACTTGTTCCCTTGTACAAGAGATTTCAACTCTCCAGGCTCGGAAGTTATTTAGGGGTGGATACATAGGTTATTTGGCCTCTATCTCTGAGGCAAAGCAGGATGGGGAGATCGTAGTCTCAGATGTTCCCGTGGTGAGGGAGTATCCCGATGTATTTCCTGAAGACTTACCAGGATTACCCCCAGAACGAGAACTAGAGTTCTCGATTGATCTGGTGCAGGGAACAACTCCTGTGTCTAAGGCTCCTTACATTACAGGATGGCGCCTGCAGAGCTTAAGGAGTTGAAGACACAACTGGAGGAATTGTTGGAGAAGGGCTTTATAAGGCCTAGTATGTCACCTTGGGGAGCACCTGTTCTATTTGTTAAGAAGAAAGATGGGTCGTTGAGGCTGTGCATCGGCTATAGGGAGTTGAATAAGGTGACTGTGAAGAATAAGTACCCCTTACCTAGGATTGACGACCTATTGGATCAGTTGCAGGGAGCTCAAGTATTCTCTAAGATTGACTTGAGATCCGGATACCATCAAGTGCGGATAAAGGAGACGGATATTCCGAAGAGTGCCTTCCGTACTAGATACGGGCGCTATGAGTTCATGGTGATGCCGTTTGGGCTTACCAATGCCCCAGCAATATTTATGGATATGATGAACCGGGTATTCCGTCAGTACTTAGACCAGTTTGTGGTGGTCTTCATCGACGACATACTGGTTTACTCAAGTAGCCACCAGGCACACGAGGAGCACTTGAGAATTGTGCTAGAGACTTTGAGGGAACATCAGCTCTATGCCAAGTTCTCCAAGTGTGAATTCTGGTTGGATAGAGTCACTTTCTTGGGGCATGTGATCAGCGGAGCTGGAGTTTCAGTAGACCCCAAGAAAATTGAAGCAGTCGTTGATTGGAAGAGACCAACCACAGTACGAGAGATACGGAGTTTCCTGGGGTTAGCTGGCTATTACCGGAGATTTGTTGAGGGTTTCTCGGTTATAGCAGCACCTTTGACCAGATTGACCAGGAAGGGTACCAAATTCGTTTGGACCTAGTCTTGTGAAAAGAGCTTCCTAGAGTTGAAACAGAGATTGATATCCGCACCAGTTTTGGCATTGCCTCAGAGTGGACGAGGGTATACGATCTATAGTGATGCGTGCAAGACTGGTTTAGGATGTATATTGATGCAAGATGGGCGGGTGATTGCATATGCTTCCCGTCAGTTGAAGCCTTTTGAGGAGAATTACCCCACACACGATCTTGAGTTGGCGGCGATCATGTTTGCCCTAAAGATTTGGAGACACTTCCTTTACGGTGTACCTTGTTAGATCTATACCGATCATATGAGCCTCAAGTACATATTCACTCAGAAGGAGTTGAATATGAGGCAGCGGCGTTGGTTGGAACTGATAAAGGACTATGATCTCAGTGTGCATTACCACCCAGGCAGGGCTAACGTGGTGGCAGATACACTGAGTAGGAAGTCTGGTTATGGAGTTTCCGCTTTGTTGACAGCTCAGAGGCCTTTGCTAGAGGACATGAGGAGGCTCGAGCTAGAGGTTGTTTTGCCCAAGATGGATGTCACATTGGCCAACTTGCATATACGACCTTCGTTGTTGGAAAGGATTAGACTTGCACAGAGGCAAGATCCTGATTTGGAAGAGATCAGGGGACACATTGGCCAGGGAGAGCCGACAAGGTTTAGAGTACACGAGGATGGTACTCTAAGATTTGATGAGCGGATTTGCGTCCCTAACGTTACTGAGCTGAGAAAGGAGATTCTGAAAGAAGCTCACTACTCGAGCTATGCTATTCACCCTGGAGGTACCAAGATGTACAGAGGGTTGAGGGACCACTTCTGGTGGAAGGGGATGAAGCGAGAGGTCGCAGAGTTTGTGGCCCAGTGCATCACCTGTCAGTTGGTGAAGACAGAGCACCAGAAGCAGGAAGGGATGTTACAACCCTTACACATTCCAGAGTGGAAGTGGGAGCATATCAACATGGATTTTGTAACAGGGTTGCCACGGACTCAAAGAGGTCATGAGTCAATCTGGGTCATAGTGGACCGATTGACTAAGTCGGCTCATTTTATACCTTTGAGGACGGAAGCATCCTTAGAGAAGTTGACCCAGTTGTACATTGACCAGATAGTCAGACTACATGGTGTTCCGGTGTCGATCACCTCTGATCGAGACACCCGGTTTGTCTCTAGGTTTTGGGAGAGTCTGCATACGCTACGGGCATGTGCTTGGCGCTCAAAGACAGCTTTCACTCCACAAACCGATGGTCGGTCACCGAAAGGACCATCCAGGTGTTGGAGGACATGCTGAGAGCATGCGCGTTGGATTTTACGGGGTCTTGGGATGAGCATCTGAGCTTCATAGAGTTTGCCTACAACAACACCTATCAGGCAAGCATCTAGATGGCTCCATATGAGGCACTCTATGGGAGGAAGTGTCGAACACCTATTTGCTTGGGAGATATGGGTGAGAGGAAGCTGGTGGCTGAGGTGACACTTGAGCTGCCAAATTTTATAAAACAGACTGAGGATCATGTTAGGATGATCAGAGAGAGACTTAAGGCTGCTCAGAGTAGACAAAAAAGCTATGAAGATCGTAAGAGGTCTAATCAGGAGTTTCAGGTGGGGGATCTTGTGTTCCTGAAGGTGTCGCCTATAAAAGGGGTCGTGAGATTTGGAAGACGTGGGAAGCTTGCTCCACGTTATATTGGACCCTTTGAAATTTTGGAGCGCATAGGAGTTGTGGCTTATAGATTGGCTTACCTCAGGACCTTGCTCAGGTTCACGATGTCTTCCACATCTCTATGTTGAAGAAGTGTATTTGTGACCCAACACGAGTGATTCCCCAGGTTCCTGTGGAAGTTCAAGAGGATAGGTCCTATGAGGAGAGCCCAGTGGATGTCTTGGGCCGGGAGGACAAGCAACTGAGGAATAGAACCATCCCCTTTGTTCAGGTGAGATGGAACAACCACTCTGAACGGGAAGCTACCTGGGAGCGTGAGGAGGATATGAGGAAGCGTTACCCAGAGTTATTTACTTCCCTGTAAGTGGTGTTGAAATTTCGAGGATGAAATTAGTGTAAGGGGGGAGGATTGTAAAATCCAAGGATTTTTGAAATAAAAAAATGTGTTTAAATCCCTTTAAATTAGTTTATTAATTAAAGAAGGTTCCCTATGTAATTAGTGATTGAATTAAGAAGGGAAAATAAGGGTTAAAAAGTTTAAAACCCTAATTAGGGTTAACTTGGAGTCAGAAGGACTTCTCGATAATTTTTAAAAGTTTCGAGGACCAGATGGAAATTGTCTTCACTCTCAGAGAATGGACCAGAATGTGACCTAGGAAATTTCAGGGACCTTTGGATAATTTTTCAAGAGAAAACTCTATTAGTAATGGATGAATGGCTGAGATCAAAAGGTCTCAGATCGTAGTAGATTGCGGAGCATTATAAGGGCTATGGTGAAGCCACGTGTCGGACAGGGAATTAATCCATCTAATCAGATGCTATCGCGAGGCATTAGCAAGCGATCTAGGGAGCCATGTGGCGAGATAATGGCCGCACATCTAAGTAGAAACCAATCCGAGGCACTGGATCAAGATCCGGCCGTTGGATGATGTTAAATCTCAGCCTTTCATCCGAGGATTGCTGGATACGAGGCAAACTCCTTCTCTCTCTCAGCCGCCAACGGCCGCGCCAAACACGCCATCTTCGCCGGCCGTTACTGGCGAGGAGGCCGGTCATCGCTAACGGGTTGCATGCAGTTGAAGGCGTCGTTCTCTGGCTTCCCTGACCTATAAAAGAGCCCGCCTTTGTCCTGAATAGGAGCACGAGAGGGAGAGGGGAGCCACAGAGAAGGGTAGTCATGACACCGGAGACCGGAGAGGTGGAGGAAGTACTGTTACAGGGGCTGGAGGAGCTCATCACCTCCATCATCGTCTTCGGGCGGTGGAAAGAGTTGAGACAGTGCACAAGGAGAGACCTATAGTGCAGCTTATAAGGTGCTCGGCCAAGCTCGTCGGAGAAGACGACAGCGCTCGTGAGCGAACAGAAGGCGATGTCCGTGGTCCTCAGTCTACAGGTAAACTTCTCCTCTTCCTTTATTGCATTTACGTGGCCCGCATGCATGTGTGTTGTTGCTGCGAACTCGCCGGAGAGGGTGCAACGCTCGGCCGAGCATAGAGGAGCTAAGAGCCGTGGAGACCGCTGGGAATCTCGTGGACCGGAAGTGAGTTCGACACGGTCGTTTCCCGATGGTAAGGATCCCAGGCGAGGCGAAGGTGGAACGCCGGTGAGGTCCCAGTCGTGGTGAATAAGAAGAAGATGAGAGAGAGAGAGAGAGAGAGATAAAAATAAAAAAATTGAATTAAATTAACTAAATTAATAATTGTTTAATAAAATCAATTACTTTGATTTTGATTAAACGAATTAATCAGATAAGTTACTGTTTAAATAATTGGTGATTAATTAAGTTAAATATTTTAGTTTTGATTAAAGTATTAATTCATTTACTTGGCTAAGGTTAACCTATTAGCAATTAGGGTTTGGATCCATTTAAACTAATCAACTTAATTAAATTGATTAGTCTATGTGAAAAGGGTTAATTCAATTGATTGGATCCAAACTTAATTGACTTGATTAGATTGGACCTTGGAATTGGGTTGAGTGATGTAAGCGGGCTAACCAAGTAAAGAGGGCTAAGTTTAATCCACTAGTTGAATTAATCGGCTAATTAATCAAATAAAAGTTTGACTAAGTAAACCTAGCTATGATAATTTGATTTAATGAAGGATTAATTACACTTTTCGTCCCTGAAAATGGTGTCATTGTTCACTTTTATCCTTGTATTTTAAAAATGTTCAATACAGTCCTTATGCAATGTGTAATACAATGTTAGGGACCAAAATAGAACAGAATACGCAATACACAAGGACTGTATTGAACATTTTTAAAAAATATAAGGATAAAAGTGAACAATGACACCATTTTCAGGGACGAAAAGAACAAAATTTCTTAATACATAAGGATTGTATTGAACATTTTTAAAATACAAGGATAAAAGTGAACAATGACACCATTTTCAGGGACGAAAAGTGCAATTAATCCTTTAATGAATAAACCTAGCTAAATGGTTGAATTGGATGATTTATTGATTTAGGCTAGTTGTGACAAGGTTGGAGTTGGATTGAGTCCAACTTAGTCGGGCAAAGAACTTAATTGGTTAATTAAGATAGAAGGTTGGACTTAGTAGAGTCATAAAAAAAAAGGGATTATAAAGAATAAAAAAAGGGGGTTGTAGGTGGTGAGAATGGAACCCAGGACCACCTAAGTGAATTAGTTGGGCCTTAACCCATGGGACATGGCTAGCCACGTAATAGAGTATGATTTTTCTAACTTAAGAAGAATTTGAGAAAGGAGGGCTAGGCAACCTATTGGGCTTGGTTGGTGGGCCCAATTTGGTTGAGTGATTAAAGGTGATCAATTAGGGTTTATTCCAAGACAAACTAGTGGCGAGTTGAAGGGTTGACTAAAGTTGACCAAGTTTGGGTTGAGGGTCGACTAAGGACTTGGAAATCGACCGGTAACCAGGGAGGTGTCTTTAGGACCGTTAGTGGGCCTAGGCCCAACAAGAATGAGGGTTGTGCATGTGTAACTAGAGACATAAAGTTTTATTAGAATTTTGGCTCCAATAGAAACTCTGTATGTCAGATACTCTCGGGGAGTCCTAGAGGCATTCAGGAGGAGACTAGGAAAGGCTTCTAATTCCAGCAAGAGGTAAGTACACTTGCCTTGTACCCACTCTTCGGAGTTTTCTTGGCTTTGCTGTTATTATGTTGATAGTTGCTTTATTGATTTCATACATGCTATCTTTATGATTTTAATTCCTATTGAGCATGTATGTTTGTTCGGGATGTTGGTATCCCTGGTTGTTGTGGTCTACTGCCCGGACTCAGTGGAGCGTGGAGGCTCCGATAGGGAAATGTCCAGGGATAGGACACCCTGGCATTTCTGCTTGTCGCGCCAAAGAGGAGATACTTTGGTAGTCCTACCCGTCAGTGGGAATGATATACCGCCTTGTGTTTACACGTGATGAGAGGTGGTACTCACCGACTTCACGACCTAGAGGGTTGAACGACTGCAGGGTCGTGGTTTGCAGTAGCAGCAGAGTGGGTATACCGACCTAAGCAGCCGATCCTTGAGTTTTCTTTGAAACTCAACACAGAGCTTGAGGGCTTCTGCTGTTAGGAGTCGTGCCTTTGGATTGATTTGTGGTAGACTCCTAGAGCTATATTTTTCCTGGGATGTGGTCCTTTTACTTGACATGCTGTTATTATGTCTTTGCGACCTCGCAGGGGTACTTACTGGGCTTTCGATTCGAAAGCTTACGTATTTGTTCTTTCTCTCTTTTACAGATCCTGAGGTCTAGGGGCTGGTGCTTATTAGAGATTATCTTGGAGATCAGAGGTCTGAGGGTCTTCCTTGAGTTATCTTTCATTTTGAGAGTTGTTATTTTTGTAGGACCCGTATAGGGACCTGGTTTTGTATAGGGTCTATGGACCCTTATGACTCTATGTTCACTTGGTCCTGAGTATGAAATTATTGTTGCTTGTTATCTTCTTATTTACACTTAGGCCTTGTAATTGAGCTGAGCTTGACTCTACTCAGAATGCGGTACCAAGCAGGCCCTGCATTCACAAGGCTCACGGGCACGAAATCAGGGACGAGCGTGACATATATAATCCACAATTCATTCAAAGTAGACTGAGTGTCACAATTCATTCAATGTAATATAGTGGTACACAATTTATGAACAAAATGGAGATCATATTCTTTATTCAACTCCTGCAGGTTTTTTTGTACAAAGTAGCTTTGTTTTAACAAAGTACATATAACCAAAAAAGAAACAAAAAATACTAATTGAAGTTAGTTGCTTGAAGCACTAGGTCCTCCAGATCCTGGTGGAACCCATATTTTTCTCTTCTTCTGTAGAAGTCTTTCTTTGTCTCTAGCTTTCACAGGCTTATCCTTCATCTGGGGCCTTAACACAAGGATTGTTGGTGTTGTCGAAGGATTCCTTATTGCCTTTTTCTTCTTTTCTTTTAGTACATGCATATGCTCCTTTTTTTTCCTTGTCATGTTCTTCTCCTCCACTTGTGATGCTTTTTCAACTGGCTCCCATCCTTCCACAAGCTGGTGATGAGCTGGACAGACCCTGTTGAGGCTTGTCATTAACCTACATTGTTGAAAATCTTATTTAGATAATCCCAATGATGCCTTTGATGCCTTGATGCTTCTAAATAATATTTTTTTTCACCTGTGATGTATGCTCTACTGGAGTCTGTTCAGGTGTTGCAGGTTCATGAGTTTCTTCAGGTGCTACAGCTTCATGAGTCTGTTCAGGTGCTCCACTTAGGAGATTAACCAACATTGTGCACATAGAACTAATTTGGCTTGTAATATGGAAACAAAAAATAAAATAAGAACCAAACCATTCTAATACATGCCTACTGGAAGTGTTCCTCCAGGACCCTAGCATCCATGGGATCATTGGTAGTATCCTGTGAAAATTTAAAAATTAATGCATGCAGTTGCCGATTATTCCAATCTAGTAACCTAAGACACTCACCTCATTGTGTTTGGATGTTCCACAAGGGTCAAATGCACCTACAGTCCTTTCATTTTGCTTGTCACCCTGTCATACATTCATGGTTAAACATCATACAATGCAGAAAAAAATTCAAATTGTTTAATTTACGCATCACTAAGTACCTATGACCCATGAAACCACTTATTGTGGCCTGTAGCACCACATAAGCTGCAAGTAAGTTTGCTGCCCTTCCTACTGATTTTTCCTTTAGTATAACCAACCTCCTTATCTAGCTCTCTTCTCCTGAGCATTGTTTTCCTCCCTCTCTTTTTGTGGACAGGCTCAGGTGGTATCATAGGACTATGGCTACTCCTAGGCCGATTGCTAGCCCCCAAGCCACTTGCTTGTGTAGGGTATAGGATGTGCATGTATGTGTCTAGATAGGTGGTCACCATATAACAACTATCTATGTGGTTCTCAGGCTTGTCATGATTATAGTATATGGTTGAAATAGCATGAGAACAGTGCAGACCAGTCAGCTGCCATCTTCTACAGGTACATGTTCTCTCATGGTTGTCAACCACAAACTGCCCATCAAGGCCCATGACTTGGTACTGATGACCCCCTGACCATGTTGTGTTGTATGACCAACTCATTGTCTTTGCCTTCTCTAATTTTTTTAGGATCTTAGGGCAGTGCATAAACTTACATCTTTCTATAGAATCCCTTTTTTTTCTGTATCCTGATCATCAATCTTGTTCTAATTATTTCATTCATTGTAATTACCTCTTTGGTCCTAGCTTATAATATCATGTTGTTGAAACATTCACAAAGGTTGTTCAAGAGCATGTCACACTTAAATTGAGTTTTGAAGTGTGATCTTGTCCAATGGTGGGGATCTATCTTCTTCAAGAACACAGAGGCCTCTAGATACATGACATTTAGTGCATCTAATTCCTTATTAAATGCAGGAATGTAAGAAGCTTAGCACATTTTCATAATTGGTCCTTAAGGGCTTTTCCTTTGAATATTTTTCTAAAGTTGGTGTGTATATGCCTTACACAAAATCTGTGCTCACTATTGGGGAACAAGTTTTCTACTGTAGGTATTAATCCCTATAAATTAGAAAAAGCAACCAAAGGATAAAGAGGAAGCAAGAAAAAAGAAAGACAAGAAAACAAAAGAAGATAACAATGCATTAGCAACTCATCTGAAAAAAACTATTGAAACAAGTATTAAATAGACATGTTTGGGGACACACCTTTTGCCTATCACTCATAAAGCACCAATTGTGGTTGTTGATGATTCCCAGATCTCAAGCCATCAACTCTAAGAACCATCTCAAATTTTCATAGTTCTCCTTCTCCACCACAGCCCATGCTATGGGATAGATGCAATCATTTGCATCTATTCCCACAGCAGTGAGAAGTTGCCCTCCAAACAAGCCTTTGAGGAAGCACCCATCTAAGGAGATTACTTGTCTGCAACCTGCCAGGAACCCTGCCTTCAGAGGTACCAAACAGACATACATACCTTGAAATGTGCCTTCAATGCATTTGAACATAACAGTTGACCCTGGATGTGTTCGCAAGAGTATAAGTCTGGAATCATGCAACCATTTTACTTGACCATACTCATCACCATCTAGCAATCTTCATGTTACATGTAGAAAAAAAAAGAACAAAAAAAAAATTCTAAGTCAAACTCTAAAGCTTTTTAAAAGATGCAGTCAGACTCTAAATCTATTTAAAAGATGCATCATAATACAAAATAAGTGTATGTATACCTTCTTGCAATACACCTGACCCTCCAAGCTTTGAGCTTGATGATGGTTACCTCCTGATTATTCCAAACTGCTTGAATAATGCCAGCCACATACCATAAAGGATTTGCCCTAAATTGCTCCAAATAAGTATGTGCAATCCATTTTGCACTCACACGCCTAATCTGATTTTCCCTGGTACACTCATGCTTGAGATATCTTGACTTGATTTAAATTGTGTTCTTGTCTTTGGCCATTGGAGAAGCCTACAAATAGAAAGGGCAACCCTTCTTGAAAATTGCTTTATACCTCTTACTATTGTTGGGATTAAATTTTATGACACATCTCTTTTTAATGTAGTAGTTTTGGACAGCCTCCCTAAACTGCTTGAAGCTACTAAACTTTATTCCAACTTGGAAATGGGGGTCTTGCATATCATATTGTTCACTAAATTCTGCATACAGAGGCCTACATGGGCCTACTATCTCCTTATCTATTGAAGAGCATGAATACAACTCTTCTGAACCCCATAATCAGTTTTAACTTCATCTCCATCCTCACCATGACCTTCTGCTCTTATGTTATCTGTTTGTGCATTCTTCTTCTTCCTATCTGCATTACCACTGCCCACATGTACTTCATCCACTTCCTCTTTACTTTTGAAACTATATTCTGAGTCATGAAGCTCACCGTCATCATCTAATTCTCTTTGGTTTCGATCTTGGTTATGTGCACTTTCTCCAATGGCATCTCCACAATCTACATTAACTTCATCCTTACCAATAATCATTTCATCCTTGTTGTTATGTGTAAGTACCCTTGAAACCATAGCATTAATTTTCATCTCCCTAGTGTTAAAGTCAACACACTGACCCATTGCCAAAGCATATGCATCATCTTTTATTTCTCTCGAACCAACCTTGTCACTCATGGGATCCATCCACTAGAAACTAAAACCTTCTATATCTAAATTCAATTCCTTTGCCATGGCTATGATTTCTAACATGGACATCTTATCCATGCAGCAATAGTCAACATTTCCAGCTAATACCCTATCTTCACACTTGAGCACACCCCCACTATGTAATAAAGAAATATTGTGAAGTACTCTGAACTGGATTCTGAGATTAAATTGGCCAAATAGTTGTCAAATAACTCATGTAAATGTGGTACATTAAAAATTCAGGTTACAAATTCAGAAAACCTAAAATGAAATAAACATAGGTATGCCAAAATGAACCCTAAATTCATAATATCTAAATTGTCAAAAATTCCCTATGATTCAAACTTTTCACAATTTGCTTCTCTAGAAAAAAATAATAATAATTAAACATAAAACAAAAAGGTTTTAACCATCTACCAAAACAATCAACAAAATCTGACAGAAATATGAGAGAGGGACAAAGATTTAAGATAGATCCTCATAGATTTACATTTCTTCATCCACAAAAAAATAAATAAATTTCAACATATAAAAAAGGAAGCAGGATACCAATCTAAACAAACAAAACAGATACGAGTGAAGTGAATCTGATGTTCACTAGAATAATAAAGTACCAAATTTCTTGTAGGTTTTCAATTATATTAATCATCAATCAAAACAAAAAAAAAATAAAGATAAAAAATTTGAGATTCAAGCAAAGAAACATTCTGGATTAAAATAAGCATTGTTCATCAAGAACACATTGTGAATCTGATCTTCTCAAATACGAATAACATAGCAACACAAAACAAAATAAGCATAAAAACAACAAGAAATACCGATAAAGCTTGCTCCTTTTTATGGAATTACAACACTTGAGAATGAAAAAGAAAAACCAACGAAATGTTCATCAAGAACACAAACACAAGAAGCAACAACACAAAGGGAATATTAAATGCAAGAAAAAAAAACAAGCAAATGGAGACTTTGAAGTAGTCCACAAGGACCTAGTTGTTCTTCGAAGGAAACCCTAGTTTCATCACCCAATCGACTTACCGTAAAATGGTCGCTCTACGTCCGGCAGTCTTATCGCCCAATCGATTTCCATAATGTGCCCAAGTTTCTCTCCCAAATTGCTCGGTGAATGCGTATCGATCGTGAAGGGGTCGACAGGATCCCGATGTGGAGGAGTTGACCTGTCTCCCGAGGTTGAGGTCTCAACTGGAGTCCAGCGTGGAGGCTGAGGCTCCCGGCGTGGAGGGGATGATTGGGGTCGGGGTCGCAAGAGAGAAGGAATGTTAGCGCACGGGCGGGAAAGGGGTGCAGAGAGGGAAAAGAAAAGATAATACACTTGGATTAAGTTGATGACTTGGCTTCGCCTGACGTGGAGCTTCGGCGCCCACGTAGGCTCAATGTAACCCGAATCCCCAATGTACCCAGTCGGTGTAATGAAATTAAAAATCAGTACCCGTTTTGATACAAATTAAACTTCAGTACCCGATTTGAAATATGGGAAAAGTACGGTACTCACCCAAAACATTAATCTGTCCTTAGACACTACTTCTCTCCATGTAATCCTAGACCTACCTTTACCCATTTTCTTACCTTCTATAACTAAACTATCACATTTTCGAACCTGAGCACCCAAGGGTCTCTAGCGTACGTATCCAAACCACCTTAAAAGCCCTTCTCTTATTTTATCTTCAATTGGTGCAACATGCACTTTTTGTCGAATGTGTTCATTTCTAATCTTGTCTAATCTTGTATGACCACTCATCCACCTTAACATCCTCATTTCTACCACATTCATTTTATGAATATGTTGAAATTTATTTGCCCAACACTCGCTCCCATATAGCGTGGCTGGTCTAATTGTCGTCCTATAGAATTTTTCCTTCACTTTGTTAGGCATCTTCTTATACATAACACACCTGTTGCACTTCTTCATTTCAGTCATCTAGCTTTGATTTTATGGGTTACATCTTAATCTATCATCCCATCATCTTGGAAAATTGAACCTAAATACTTAAAATGGTTAACCTTA
Source organism: Dioscorea zingiberensis (assembly GCA_026586065.1). NCBI lineage: Eukaryota > Viridiplantae > Streptophyta > Magnoliopsida > Dioscoreales > Dioscoreaceae > Dioscorea > Dioscorea zingiberensis. The sequence continues at coordinate 45,327,004 of CM048819.1, read as the reverse complement.
GGCACTACCACCCCACCTAGTTTCACTTCCCCTTCATCTTTCCTACTTAGACTAAAATTACAGTGCATATATTATGTCTTACTTCTACTTAGCCTAAAGCCTCTACTTTCTAGAGTGTTTCTCCATAGTTCTAACTTTTGATTTACTCCATCTCTAGTCTCATCCACAAGGACAATATCATTTGCGAACAATATACACCATGGGATATCATTTTGGATATAACTAGTTAACTCATCCATCATTAGAGTAAACAAGTATGGACTCAAGGCCGATCCTTGATGTAAACCCACTGTTATAGGGAACTCCTCCTTATCGTTGTTCTCACACTTGTAACATCTCCTTCATACATATCCTTAATAATATTTATATATTTTACATGGATGTCTTTATTCTCCAATACCGACCACAAGACTTGTCTCGGTACCTTATCACATGCTTTCTCTAAATTAATGAAAACCATATGGAGATCCTTCTTCTTCTCTCTGTAGATTTCCATCAAGTCCCTTAATAGGAAAATGGCTTCTGTTGGGGATCTACATGCTATGAAGCCAAATTGGTTCTCTGATAACTTTGTGATATCCCTGAGTCAATGCTCTATTACCTTTTCCTATAGTTTCATCTTATGACTCATTAACTTAATACCACGCGGTAGTTGGTGCAATTTTAAATATCTCCCTTATTCTTATAAATAGGAACCAAAGTGCTCTTTCTCAAATCATCTAGTATTTTTCCCCTATTTAGGATAGAGTTAAAGAGTTTGGTCAAACACTCTACCCCACCTCTCCAAGGCACTTCCAAACTTCAATTGGGATACCATTTGGGCTACAAGCTTTTTCAGCCCTTATTTTCTTCAGTGCCTCCTTGACTTCACTAGGCTTGATTCTATGTGTGTAGCTAAAGTTCCTTTCTATGGCTGATATATAAAAATATATAAAGTTATCCTCATGATTTGCGTTAAACAAGTGATCAAAGTAGCTTCTCCATCTCTCTTTGATTTTCTTATCTCCTGTCAAGACATGTTGAGACTCATCCTTAATGCACTTGATTTGGTTCAAGTCTTTCCCTTTTTATCTCTAAGTCGTGCTATCTTGTATATTTCTTTTTCTCCTTCCTGTGTCCCTAACTTTTGGTACAAATGAGCTAGAGATTTGCCTCGAGCCTCGCTAACCGCTTTCTTGGCCTCTTTTTTTGCGCTCATATACTTTCAAAGGCTTCCCCATCTTTAGTTGTGGGTAATTTTTTATACCAATATCTTTTCTCTTTAATAGCTTTTTGAACCTCTTCATTCCCTGATTCCTGTGGTCAAGGTCCTAGTCCCTTAGAGACCCCTAGGAGTTCACGCCCTATCTTCTCAATACTATTTGCCATCTCTTTTCATAAGGTGTTTGTATCAACTTTCATGTTTATACCTCCCTCTTCCCATATTTTATTCTTAAATGCTAATTGGTTGGTTCTTTTTAAAGCCCATCATCTAATCCAACTTTGATTAACCCTCTTTTCTATTTTCACTATACTCTTTTTCTTTACATCCAACACTACCAACCTATATTGGGTGGTTAATGCTTCTCTAGGTAAATAACCTTACAATCCTTACAAATAGATTTATCCCTTCTTCTTATAACAAGAAAGTCAATTTAGCTACGATTACCTCTATTCTTAAAGGTAATCAAGTATGGTTCTCTTTTCCTAAAGCAAGTATTGGTCAATACCAAATCATGAGCAAAAGCAAAATCTAATATAGATTTTCCTTCCTCATTCCTGCTACCATATCCATAACCTCCATGCACTCGCTCGTAGCCATCACTAAGTCTGCCTACATGCCCATTAAGATCTCCCCCAATACAAAGCTCTTGCTCACATGGAATCCCTAGAACTACCACATCCAAATCTTCCCAGAATTTGACCTTATCTTCTTCCCCTAAGCCTACTTGAGGGGTATACACACTTACTATGTTGATTATTTCTTTTCCCAACGTTTCTTTTCCCAACATTAGCTTCAAATGTATAATCATATCTCCTATCCTTTCACTTCAACCACTTTGTCCTTCATTTTTGGTTCCATAATAATACCCACACCATTTCTTTGTTTATCACCTCCACAATACCAAAATTTATAACCTGTGTTCCCAATCTCTTTGGCCTTATTTCCTATCCATCTAGTCTCTTGCAAACATATTATATCTATCCTCCTGCTTTTTAGAGTGTCTACTAACTCCATAGATTTTCCTGTCAAAAATCCTATATTCCAACTACCAATCTTAATCCTACTCTTATGGACTAACTTCTTTACTTGCACCTGTCCATTAAGATGAGAGATCCCTTGCTCCTTTATCATCACATCCGGGCGTCGATTTGGCGGGACTAACTTCTTTACCCACACCCGTCCATGATGTTGGAACCCTTACCTATATTCTATCACACCCGAGCGGTGATGTGATGAAACCCCTAGCTCATTTAATACTATAGTCCCTAATAACGGCCCCAAAAAGTTGATTGTGTCTCCGCAAGTATATGGGTCATCAATAAGTAATAGAGTGGACTATGAAGAGTTAGGTATCGAACCACAAGGATTAAGGAAATACTAGTACTAACTAATCATCTATTATCTAGTCTAATCAAGAGTTGGTGGTGTATTAAACATAGTTAAACACTGAAGTGACCTAAATGACTGGACACTACTAGAATAGGAGTGAATCTTGAGGCAATCAATCAGAAGAAGAGATACTTGGGTAATGAGTCCCTCTTGGGTTCTTAGTAGAAGATATCAACAAAGACTTTTATATTGATAATTAGAAAGGGTTGGACCAAGAATTCTTAAAATACATTAAATTCCTCTCTCGAGGTGATCAATGTCTAACACCCTCATTGCATTAGGTTTTAGGGAATCTATGGCTTGGAAGAGTCATGGGAACAATGCATTTAAAGAAGTCACTCACCTAAACACCCGATCTCTTGGTGTGCTCACAACACTCTCTATTGAGGTAGTTCTAATACGGGGAGGCATTCATTTCTTCCATCATATGAACCCTATTGAATGCCCGGGCTGTCGCAACGTAGGTAATATTCAACATGTCAAAGCACACTCAATAGATCCCAACCCAACAATACTTAATTAAGCAATATAGAAATCAATGTCAAACATTAAACCCTAACCAAGTGTTCATCACACCCAAGTATCTAAAGAGTTAGCTCCTCATTAAAGGGGAGTACAAATCCAATGCAAATTAATAAATGAAGGAAACAAACATGCTATGTGTAACACCCTAATCCCAAATAGGGACACGTGTCACACCAGCCAGCTCAGGTGAGTTCCCTGAGCCCAAGGCTGTCCAATACTGAAACAAAAACCTGCGGAATAATCTGGAGACAGTGATAATAAAACATATTAAGTCTGGAACTCATCAAAGAGCAAAGTCATATCTGATACAGAACCCCACAGACTACACGTCTGGGTCTAGTCTCCATAAGTAAAAGTCATATGTCTACAGAGTACACAACAGAAGAGATAACTATGGGACGCCAGAGCCAACTAGGTCATCTCATCTCACCGGATCTAGCATCTATCCGGACCTCGGTCTGCTACCTGCACAAGGTGAGTAAGAAAAAGGGACTGAGCTACAGAGCTCAGTGATATGTGACCCCTACTGTCAGGTCGAATGAGGCCTGTGCATCTGAAAATATAATCTTGTATACGGAAAGTAATCTCTACTCCTGTACATGTAGAAAATACAGTAAAGCATGGACGTCTATGCATTATCTTTCTAATCAGGAAGATCGTCTAATGCAATGTCCGATGAAAATCCGAAAAGTCAATACCACTAACATACGCTCGCTCTATGTCTCATGAGATGTCTAGATATGTGAGCGTCTATCGATAAGATTGCAACTCAGAGGGATCAATTTGCTAAGATCTCGTGATAAATAGCCGCGAGGTATCCCCCGATCTGGGCTGTATGTGAAGCCGCGAGGTTTCCCCCGATCTGGGTCTTCACTCGTGGTACCGAGCACTCCAAAGAGTTGGGAAAGGGTTTTAATATAAATTCATTTTTAAAACAAGGTTTTGATGCTAGAAATTCATTTTGAAAACAAGAAAACCTTTCCCCTACTCGGTATCACGCTGGTCTCAGCTCAACGGAGCCTCATCTGCATAGCAAGGATCATCTATACAGGATGCAAAGATCGATGTTCACGTCCTATATCTATCTCATGTCTATCTCAAGGATCTACAGCTAGTCATATGCAGAAAACATCAATTTACAATAGCTATAAATAATCAAAAGCATTCTCCAAAACCGGGAACAAGTCATAGCTGAGGAACATAAGCTGAAAACCCGATAAATCCCGATAAAACACAAGAATATACAGTAGGTCCACTCACCTGTAGTCCTAAGTAAGTCAAGCCTGTCTAGAACCTCCTGGGGATCCCGACTTGGTCTTCCCTTTACCTTGCAATCAGAACCGTATTTAAATTAGATTCTAGGTCACTATCATCATCTAAACTATTAGCTCAGAGAGTCTACATCCTTATTATTATTTCCATCTAACAATATATTTATGGGCCTAAGTCCAACCAACTTAAGGCCCAACAATAAGCATGGCAATACCATAAACACTCATTATATATTTCACATGAAGTTAACTATATTCAAGACTTGGGGTTAGGTCTTAATTTCGAAAGTTTATAACCACTCGAGGAGACAAAACAACTTGAACACTTTGCTGCTCAACTGTCCACAAGCATCTCATCTCCTAAGTTCTCATCCCTAACTTCATGACTTCATTACTATCAATTTCCTATTAATAGTTCATGGGCCCACTACTCAAATATGAATTCCAACCCTCATCAAACACCAGGTTGTTCACCTAGCATTGTATTAGCAATTAATCAAATGACTACACAATAATTCTCTAAAAAAATACATTGCATCATCAAACATAGCATAAGCATGAATAAGATTCAACACTTCTTCTTCTGTTAGACACCCTATCTAAATACAACAACCCAGTAGTTTTACAGTCACCTGACACTTTCTCAACAACCTTTAAATGAATTCCCTCCACATCATTGCTCTTCTAAGCTACAATTGAATACACACATTTCAACCAATAGATAGCCAGGGAGGAACTACTCCATGGAGGGAACTACTCATCCCCCCCCATGGTATGAAACTAATCAATGTCTCCTCTAAAACATATCAATAGCAAAGCAGTCTCAAATAACTCTTTCCATTGACAATTCAACGAACACTTGCAGGGCATAATCTAAATTCAAAAGAACATCTCCCTCTTGAGTTCTTAATTCCAGTGAATACAAAGTAAAGCAAACCACAACTCTACTCTACAGGGACAGCAGTCACAACAACAACAACACGACCTCCTTCAGCACAAACCACAACCATCGCACATACAATGCAAACCATACAAGCACAGCAGCAACAACATGGAGCTCACAGGCACCCATGCAACATATATTCAGCAACTAAATACTTCGCTGAGCCTCCTCTCCCAACTAATTGGATACCTTTGTAGAAGCTTGCTCGTTGGGGCTGTTGACCGACGCTGATCGAAACTCAACGCTGACGACGCCATCAGCTGGCCGGACCGCAGTGGAAACAAAGCACCAGCGCCTCGGCCCGGGCCGGCGCTAACGACAGTGCTGGGCCTACCAAGCACTACACACACGGGTCAGAGGAAGAAGGAGTGGAGAAGCAGCACACGCCTCGCAGGAGCAACAACCGGGATGGAGACAGAGCACAAGGACACGCCGGAACGGTGAAGATGAGGCTGTCCTTCGACCGGAACCCACCAACGCCTTCTGTCGAGAGAGTGCCAGCCTCCCTTCCTCTTGCCTCTGAGCATTGACACCGGGTGAGCCACGCGGAAGCATCTCCTCCTTCGAAGCATGCGAGGCGCCACCTCCACCTTCGATCTCCAACGCTGCTTCACTCGTCCACCTCCTCCCTGCTTCAACGGAGAAGCTCCACACTTTTCTATTGAGTCTTCTCTCCCTTTGGGCCTAGCCCAATATCTGTTGGCCTTTGTACCAAGCTTAGGCCCATTAAATCGATTATTTGTCACACCTTGGTTTATATTCAACATTAGTAATTTTTACTTATTTTTAAACCTAGGTAATAACTCATCTTCATTAGTTTAGTTAACTCCCTCTCTTAATAATATAAACATACCACCAACTACTATTTTATCAAACCCCCGACATTATTTTATTGCTGATATAATATTTGCAGAAAAACCGGGGTGTTACACTATGAAACACCATTCCATTTACTATTGGTAGTTGTGATTGTTTGGCCCGTCGATGACGCTTCCTTCTTCCTCTGCTTCAAGCCTCTTCTCTACACCCTCTCCAAGGTTCAATGGAATAGTTCTTCTTTCCTCTTGGACGGTAGACCCCTTCTAAAACCCTAAAAATCTATATTTATATCATTCTTTCTCTTGAGATGGCGAGTGTGTAACCTTCTTCTCTGTGTGGGCCCGATATGTGCTAAAACTGGGTCATATATGCGCCATACGGGCTCCCATATGGGCCCGTATGGGCTCTTCAATTTTTGCAAGTATTTAAAACCCGATGCATACGGGTCCATATGACTGCATGTACGAGCCTGTCTAGCTCTTTGTATGGCTTGAACGACCCCATATGGAATAACCAACGGGCCCGTCTAGCTCTCTGTGTAGGTTAAATGACCCCGTATGGTATAATAGATTGGCCAATACACTTTCCTAGCGAAATCTTGGGATGTTCTTCAGCCTATATGGGCCTGTATAACTTCGTACGGGCCCGTATGGGCACCAAAACTGCTCATTCTACCTTCCAATCATCGTTACAATCCTCCAATTCTCTCAAGATGTCTTCAATGTGCTCTGTTTATCAAAAATAACACTTATTAAGCATCAGTCGACCACATTTTCACCAATTGGCATGCAAAATATATATAAATGATATATGAAAATGTGTGCAATTAAATACTTATCAGTCAGCTCTTCAATCTTACGTTTGAGCGCTCTCTACTGCTTGTCCGGTAACTATCCACTCCGAGGTGGGGCGGGTGGTGCCTTTCCGGGGACAGGCGGGGTTTCTTCAGTAGGGGGGAACTTCTCCGGTCGCTTGTGGTTCGACCGGTCCTCCATTCTCTTGCTCCATCACCTATTTACTGTTTGACTTCCTCATGGCGGTGATCTGGCCTTTTGTTAGGGCCCCCACAGACGGCGCCATAGACGACGCAAAATTGTTGACGTCGAAACCAGTTTTCCCTTGGGATCCAACCAAGTCTGTCGATTAACAGTTGAATTTTTTTGAGTTGGGACCGCGACAACCACCGAAGGAGGCGACCACAACTTGTACTAGAACAGAGAGGGTGATCTTGGGGTGACCTCGTCGCCTAAGGGTACTCCGACGCTCAAGTTAGTGGCGGTGAGGAATAGTAAGAGAGGGTGTCAGTTGGTTTTTCTGAGGTTGCTTACCTTCGACCTTTCTCCTCTCCCCCTTTATCCTTGTTCGCTGAGACATTATCAGATTCTTGATCCTACGATAGATGCCCTACCGTCATGCCTCAATCCTCGGCCAGGATTCTCCTTTCGTTATTGACCTGGATGGTTGTTATTCCATATCGGAACTGATGACTCGGGGTTGGCATCACATGGATGTGCGCTCAAGATTCTCCCATGTGTACACTTGGATTGAGGCCACGTGTCTGTCCTGATTACGCCCTATCAGTGTATTTTTTTTCTTGGCTTAAGCTTGTATTTTTTTGGATAAGTGTGTTTTTTTTTGGGGTAAGCGTGTATTTTTTGGGGGTAAGTGTTTATTTTTTTCGGGTTAAGTGTGTATTTTACCCCCCAATAACTGCATGAGTATGTCTTTTTCCATATGTCTATGTTGCAAAATAAGGGAGAAAATAAAGAGCGGAAAACTTGCAAACGCTTATTATTATACCAATGAAATCAACCTATAATATCTACAAATGGCATGGTTACAACTCACAAACAAACTTTACACCTAATATATAGCATAAAAGATTGGATAAGAATTTTGAAACAATTTACACATTACTCGTAAAAGATAGGATAAAAGATAGCATAAATGTATGAATATGGGTTGGGGCTTCAACCTGAAGATCAATCAAAAGGTTTTGTCTTTTTAGCAGGAACATAACTTAGCATTCAAACATAACACGGTAGAAGACTAGCTAATGGCATATTGGCATGCATTTGTAGTAATTCAAAGCTCTCGTTTCAAGGTAGCACCGCTTGCAGCACTTGGCGTAAGTTTCTCCCCATGTTTCCAATTTCTATAACTATTGACTCTTTGCTGGTCGACTGGTGGTGGTTGATGATGGTCCGGCCAAAGCCGAGGAGAACCATACCAGTCGTGTCGACGAGAAGTAGAGGTCGGAGGCCTAATCGGTCGAGCAAAAAGGTGGTGACGAGGATAAAAAGGATTTTCAGGAGACTAGCTTGTGAAGTTTATGGGATGAACAATTGTGTGGGCATTCTTATAATTTCTAATGGTTTTTAACACCGTCAGTTAACTACTAGACTGATGTGGTGTTTGGAAAAAAAATGAGGGGTCTTTTAAGATTATGAAAAGTATCAAGGGTTTTTTGAGCAGTTACAAAATTCCTAGTTTTTTTTTTTTTGGAAATTTAGTCTAAACTAAATTATTACTGAATTAAAAATTTTATTATAAAAAATATAAATGAGTTATTATTATATTTATAAAGTAAAAAAAATAATAAATTAAGAGACCTGAACTTTGGAGGACTATGGGTTGGGCCGAGACACGAGAAATTATGGGCCTAAATCCACCTGCATATACTTTGGATAATTGTCATTAGACCATTTCTGTTTTCTAGTAGCCCTCGAACATAGTGATATACTGTACTCCCTATCTCTGTCTTTCTTTCTCGGATCTTGTTGGATCCCAATGATGCGTACCAAAAATTTCGGGAAGAGACCTCTAGATCACAACTCCACAACCACCGATTCTGAGGACAAAGGCAAACGAAGGTAGGTTGGTCAAAGATTGTTTCTTTCTTATCGTGAATTAACAATCTTGATTGGATTTTGTCTACTCTAGGGATTCTTTTGCAGCAATGCTTGAGAATCTTGATTGTTAATGGCTTTTATTCCTCTTGATTTCCCTCAGGTTGGCTTTGGAGGCGGTGAGGCTTCTGTAGAAGCACCAGGAGAGGAAGCCTAGAATCCCCGCCCTCCCCACTGCCAAGTCCGCTGCCCATCGAACCGAAGATGGGGAGGGTGACAAGGAGGATCTCGTTCTCTAGGGCACCTCTTGATACGTCCGAACCCACGTCCTTGAACCCACCTGATTCCATTCAACCAAATAAAACGATAGAAGGTGAAGTTAACCAAGATGGTCAAAGCCAAGGCCACAAGGTCCTTGTCACGCGTCGCCTGCAAAAGAGGCCGTTATGGATGAAAGAATACGTGGTGTGATAAGACCACATGGTAATGAAGGCATCTCCACTACTCTTTATTTTCGTGCATTGTTGTTCCATCTTTTATGTCTTTAATGCTGATTAGTTAGTCATGGTATCATGGACAGTAGTTGCACATACTACGTTTCTCTGTTATCATAAGTATTAGGGTTTAAATGTATCCAGGGCAATGAAGAATATTATCTACTTTCCATTTGTTATCTCCTTCTTCTCCACCTCTAACCCTTAACCTTACATCCTTATGGAGTTGGTACCCACTTTAAGTGATACTTCCGATACACCCTGACCATCAAGCGTATCAACTAGTGCTTCCATTGAGCCCTTGATGGACGCTGATACCCTCGAGGCCATCAAGAACATGCAGGAAGCCTTCAAAACCCTGCAAATACACCTTAAGGGACGGACAACGGCTTCCCACCAATCCATCTTACAGTACATGGCCAACATGGACGCGAGGTTCGACAAACTCCGCTCGCAGCTACTGGGTTCACCCGGCTCCTCCTCTGTTTTTCCACCTTGACCGGCATCATTGTCCTCGCAGACGCACAAGCTTACAACTAGCGGCACAGACGTTGGTCCAAAGGTTCGCTCCATGAAGCTCGAAATTCTCGAAAGTTTGACTCAAGACGGACGCCCATAGTTGGGTTTTCCGTATTGAAGAATACTTCAACTTGTATGACACCCCACCCGATCTGCGTCTTCGCGTTGTTTTGTTCTACCTGGAAGGTTGCTCTTCGGCGTGGTATCAATGGATGACGGCCAACAACTTGCTCACCACCTGGTCGAGCTTCCTCGTCAATCTGAAACAATGTTTCGGTTCGTCCCTCTTTGACGAACCTCAAGGGGCTCTATCCAAGTTGACTCAGACCTCCACATTGGCAAATTTTCAATCCGCCTTCGAAGAACTAATGAATAAGGTGACCGGGATTTCCAAGCCCTTACTCTTCTCCTTCTTCATGATCACCGGGTTACGGCAGGATATTCGTCGCAAGCTCTAGTTGACCCGCCCAACCACCCTCATGGAAGCATTCGCTCTTGCCCGCGCTTACGAAGCACGTGGTGGCAAGGCAGGATTCTCGCATATCCTCCCGGTGGTAACCCAAACCCCCAACTACTTTTCCACCGCTTGTTGTGACCGCCACAGCACCCATGGAGAGTCGCACACCAGGCCCCACCATCCCACCTCCTCGGCCACCGCTCCTCTTGGGTCTATGCTCTTCTGGCCCACCACCAAAACACATCGCACCACCGTTGCTCCAACACCCTCCACTACTTCCTATCCGGTGTTTCTCACCGGCGGAACTCTAAGATAAACGCGAAAAAGGGCTGTGCTACAACTGCGACCAGAAGTTGACTCATGTCCATCGTTGCCACAACCCCTTCCTATTACTTCTTGGCTCCGATGACAGTAACCCCGGGATCCTCCGGATAAAGGGCTCCCGGAACCACCCAATGTCGAGGTCATGACTGGCGACATCTCTAGTCTCCACGCTCTCTCTTGTCAAGGGAACCCTCGCTCCCTTCATTTGTTGGGCACCATCGCTAGACGCCACCTCCACATCCTCATTGACAGTGGGAGCACCCACAACTTTATCAAACCGGCCTTCACCAAAGATCTTGGCCTACCAGTGAAACCAACAACTCTATTCCGTGTCTATATCGACAACAGTGACTCACTGACTTGTTAAGTCTATTGCCCTCTAGTTGACTTGATACTACAAGGCCACCACTTCGCCATTGACCTTTTTGTGTTACCCATTGAAGGACCGGACATTGTCCTCGGTATCTAATGGTTGCAGATACTCGGACGCATAACGCATGACAACGCGACGCTCTCCATGGAGTTTATCTAGCGGAGTAACCCGACCACTCTCCACGGTGACTCCTCCCCGCCACCTTAACCAATCTTGTTCCACCAACTTCAAGCACTCCTACATCATGATGACCATGTAGGCCTTTTGGAACTTCATCACTTACTGGATAGTCCACCTCAGTCACCAACACCACCGATACTGATGGAGTTGGAGCTGCCAGCGAGCCTTCCACCACACGTTGTTCGTCTCTTGCACCAGTCCGACGAGGTCTTCAACACACCTTCCGGCCTTCCACCCCACCGCGTGGTTCACCACTACATCCACTTCCTTCCCTACTCTCGCCCCGTCAATGTTCGGTGGTACCATTACCCCCACTTCCAGAAGGATGAGATGGAGTGCCTCGTTCGAGACAGACTAACTCAAGGGATAATACGACCAAGCCACAACCCCTTCTCTTCTCCCATCCTCCTCATCAAGAAGAAAGATGGCAGCTACCATTTTTACGTGGACTATCACGAGTTAAACGCGGTTACTATCAAAGATGAATTTCCGATCCCGCCGATAGACGAACTCCTGGACGAACTCGGCGGCGCCACCATCTTCAGCAAACTCAATCTACGAGCGGGTTACCATCAGATCTGCATGCACCCTCGTGACATCTACAAGACTACATTTCGCACCCACGACGGCCACTATGAATTTCTTGTTTTGCCGTTTGGATTATCCAACGCGCCCTCCACCTTCCAGCCAACCATGCACCGGTTGTTGCGCCTTTCTTACGCCGGTTCATCATCGTGTTCTTCGACGATATACCAGTCTACAGTTCCTCCCTTGAGGGCTATCTCCATCACCTGGACCAGGTGTTATCGTGCCTACTCTCACATTGCTTCTTTGTAAAACTCTCCAAGTATCTTTTTTGCTAGGACACCGTCAAATACCTCGGCCGCATAGGCTCTTCTGCTGGCATGCACGGCGACCCTCACAAGATCGAAGCCATGGTAATGTGGCCCCCTCCACGATCGCAGCGACAACTGCGAGGCTTCTTGGGTCTCATGGGATATTACATGAAGTTCATACGCGAATATGCTACCTTCGCGACGCCGCTAACTGACTTACTATGCAGGGAAAGTTTTGTGTGGTCTCCCCAGGCCAATGAGGCATTTGAGCAGCTGAATCGAGCAATGGTGTATGCACCTGTACTTTACCTCCCAGACTTCGATGCCAAATTTATCGTGGAAACGGATGCCTTGAATGTGGGCATCAGAGCAGTCCTCATGCAGGCGGATCACCCTATCGCCTTCTTTAGCCGAAAATTGGGTCCCCAACTCCAAGGGGCTTCCTCTTACCGAACAGAGCTCCTCGCCATCGCAGAGGCGGTCTCCAAATGGCGTCAATACCTCATCGGTGGATTCTTCATCATCAGAACGGACCACAAGAGCATTAAAGTGCTCTTCCAACAAGTGGTCCATACTCCGAAGCAGTAGGCATACATTCGAAAACTATTTAGGTTCCATTTCCATATAGATTACAAACCTGGTGTCACTAAATTGGGCACTAGATGCGCTGTCACTTGTGTTTGAAGAGCCTCTAAAACCGGAAACCTCCTTCGGTCCATCCTGTTTGACTCTCGCTAGCAGCCCAATTGTAGAACTCTTGAAGACTCTCCAGCAAGAGAACTCCACTTTGAGTGATCTAATCATATTGCACAAGCAGCTCCTCACGGGCTCCCTCTCTGGCGACTACACCGTCCACCATGGCACACTGCTCTATCGAAATCGTTACTACATCAGCTAGCATTTTTCATGAAAGCCAACCCTGCTACGCAATTTTCATACAACTCCAATGGGAGGCCATACCGGCATCAAGCGTTCACTGGCCCGCTTATTCACTGTGTTTTTCTAGCCGCACATGCGCAGTGAGGTTGAAGATTTCATATGCGCTTGCCTGGTGTGCCAACAATCTAACTATTCCACCCTTCCACCCGCTAGGCTTTTCTACCCTTCCACCTGCCAGGCTTTTACAACCCTTGCCAATCCCAGCTGTGGTATGGGAGGATGTAACCATGGATTTCATCACTAGATTACCGATCTCCTGCGGGTTCACTGTGATCCTAGTGGTAGTGGATAACTTCACCAAGTCCGCACATTTCGGTCCCCTCTGCTCCACATTACAACTTCTACCACGGTGGAAGTCTTTACTGATATGGTGGTTAAACATCAACTACAAAAAAACAGCGAAATTGTGCCGGATATTAGCGATCGAAATAATTCATTGCAAATTAGCTAGAACTTTGCAACGGATATCCATTTAGCTAGGGAATAGCGACGGCATATACTTCGTTGCTACAATTGACCGTCAAGATGTTGTATTTAGCTAGAGAATAGCGAGAAAAAAAGACTTCCGTCGCTAAAGTTGAGCGCAAAGGTGTTGGCACGCCCCTTGCCGTGGACATAGCGACGGAACAATCCGTCGCCAACTTTAATATATATTATTTTGGAAAGAGGGATATTTAGCGACGGAATAATCCGTCGCTAATATGCATGTATATAAATTTGGAATTATATTTAGCGATGGAATAATCCGTCGCAAATTTCTATATACTGGGTTTAACATAGTGATATTTAGCAACGAAAATATCCATCGCTAATTTCAAGATTTATTCTTTTTTGGATAGATATTTAGCGACAGAACTTTCCGTCGCTAATGTCAATTCATATAATTTTAAAAGGGGATATTTACCGACGGCAAAATCTGTCGTTGATGTCAATATCTATCATTTGTGCTAGTAGAGATTTAGTGACGAATTTTTCCATAGCTAATTAGCTACGTAAAATCCGTGCTAATTTCTATATATAATTTTGGTACGAGGGATGTTTAGCGACGGAAAAACCCGTCGCTAATTCCAATGCATATAATGCATATTTAGCGACGGAAATATTCCGTCGCTAATTGCCATGTTTATAATTTCCAAAAGAGATTTAGAGACGAAAATATCCGTCACTAGTTGCAATATTTATCATTTGAGTGTAGATATTTAGCGACGGAAATAGCCGCGCTAACTGCAATATGTATCGTTTGATGGTAGATATTTAGCGACAGAAATATCCGTCGCTAAGTGCAATTTTATCATTTAAGGGTAGATATGTAGCGACGGAAAATCCGTCGCTAATTGCAATATTTATCATTTGAGGGTAGATTCTTAGCGACGGAAATATCCGTCGCTAATTTTGTTATTTCTCATATCACGATAGATATGTAGCGACGGATTTGTCCGTCACTAATTTCAACTCAGTAAGTTTTTTAGAGACGATATTTAGCTAGGGATATTTCCCTAGCTAAATTACCCTCCAAAAATTTCTTTCACGCCCTAGTTTTCATTTTCCTTTCATTCGTATTCTCTTTCATGACTTAGGGTTTTCGTGCGCTCCCTTCTCCTCCTCAACCTAGCGTGAGCTTCTCCTCCTTATCAAAACCTAGCGCACCCTTTTCCTTCTTGTCAGAATCGCTCTGCTTCCCCTCGTCGGTGGAGCAAGCACGATTATTGTGGTAAGGTTCTCGCTTCGACCCATCTTGCGATCAGGAAATTCTGCACTGCTACTTGGTTAGTCCTTGGCCTTAATGCCTGTCCGATATTTTGAATCGATTGCGTTTGATTTAGTGACTATGGGCCTTTATTTTGAAAAAGTGGACTTTTTTTTGGATTTAAGCCATTGTAATTTGGGATTTTGGAGGGGATTTCTGTGAAATATTATAGGATTATTTTTAAGTTTGTGTGATTGGTGGTGAAGTTGTTTTTTAGTAGAAATTTACTGTCTGTTTTGTCTTTTTCTTCATTTTGGGATTATAGGAACTAAGAATGATGTGAAAAGATTGGTAAAGGTGATTAGGTTAAAACATTAAACTTTTATAAGCATTTTGTAATAGATAAATGGAGGTTTTGGTTTTCTTGAATTTCTTGAAATAATCATGTTGTAGGGCTTGTGCTGTAATATGACTTAGACTTTTGCCCACACAATCCGACTTAGGAAGGAGATAATATGGATTGTTCAAGAAGTTTTGAACCATATTGTGGATCCAGAGTATAGAGCCCTCATCATCATCTTAACAAGGTCCAAACACTTAGAAATAGGAAACCATATTCTTGGTTGTTGTTGATAGTTGTGAGGTTGAATTGAATAAACATTGTTTCCAATTCCTCATTCCCCAAATTTTCAAAGGCATGAATGAGAAGTATTCTGAAACGGTTGTTTACATCATCCTTGGATTGATGGAAAAATAATATATTTAGGTTTGGGTCGATCCCCATCAAAATTGTACAATAATAATAAGTCATCGAGGAGTTTGATTTTTGAGTACTCAAAGAAACCGTGATATGGACAAAGAAAATCTCAAAGGTATCTTCTCATATTGATTAGGGTTCTTCTTATCACTACATCCAGCAACTATTGTTCTTGATCTTTGTAATATTCCCATTGATTTATTTATCTGCTTATTGCATCTGGTTCAGATATTAAATTAGAATATTGTATAGGTTTTATAATTACTTAGCTTAGTTGATTTTGGTGGGGTCAAAAGTTGACTATATATATATATATATATATATATATATATATATATATATATAGAAATGATACAATATGGCCGGTCGAATAGTAGCCAACATTGTATCCGAAAATTTGATAATTTGATAAGTAGAACTATCCGAAAATTTTTAAATCCTACAATAAATTAACTTGTTTTTCATTGTAACCCATTTATAATTATGCTCCACCAAAAGATTGAAAGAATGCAAAATGATTTAAATATAGGAAACTTCAATTTAAAACAATTTTCCTCCATCTTGATAAATATAAACAAATTTGCATAGAACAACAACTTTATCATTTGTAATAATTTTTAAACTGGTGATTAAAAGAGGGCTGCACAAAAGCTGGTATTCTTACTTTGCTTGCCTTCGAAATTCCTTCAAAACTCTTAATGAACATTTGATGTTCATACTTGATGAGTTTTTTTTTCAAATGTAGCGACTCACATGGTTTTGAACTTATTACAATAGTTTTTAATGTACTTTTACTGTTAATACCTAAATGGATTAGAACAATATCTTATAATATTAATCTTGGATTTATTTTTAATATACTTCTACTCATATGGTTTTGAATGGATTATGGCGGTTTTTAATGTAGTTTTTATTATTAATACATGAGTCGATTACACTGGTATCTTATAATGTTATCTCTGACTTTAATCTTAATGCAGATCTGGTCTTTACTCTGTATGGTTTTAAATGGATTATAATAGTTTGTAATATGTAGTCTGATATCAATAACTTGGTGGATTAGAATGGTATCGTATAATACTTTCTTTTCAATGTAGTTTTGATAGTAATACTTGGTGAGTTTTTTAAAGTTTCCACTCACATTGTTTTTAATGAATTAGAATGGTGTTTAAAATAGTTTTGATATCCATACATGAGTGGGTCAGAATAGATTATATTTAAGTGATACTGAACAATCAATCAAACAAACATGGATGTCTACCTAATATATGGAAATTTAAAGCATGAAGATATTTTCCTCAAATAATGGAAAGTGTTTGTTAATGGGATATTTATGAAAACCCTATGAATATTAACAATTTATTTTAGGTCAGATACATAGTTTGGACAATAAGCAAGTAAAAGCTAGCTAACTTGATAAATCAAAAGGAATTAGGCACTTGTTGAATCTTCTTATTAATTTTGTAAAATAAAAGAAAAAATAAATCATGCTAAATATTAGAAAGTCAGGCACAATATGGATCAGGACAATGATGTTTATAAAGAATCCGACAAGTATTGGCAAATTAAGTGTCATGTTTGATATTTTAAACATGCATCCAAATACATGAACCTATTTACTTATTGGATGGCTCTTGTTGTGCCTTAGTAGATTTTATTTTTTCTGCCAAATACATGATACATGATCTTTCTTAGTTTCAAAACCTACAATGTCAGTTACTTTCTGCCTGTTTACACTCTTTAAATATTTGCATTAATTTATATAATTGCAATTCGATCCATTTTTTTATCTGTTGAAATTTTACACTCTTTGAATACTATTAGTGTTATTTTTCCCATATATAGCCAACAAAATTGCGGAAAGCTTTACAATGAACTATTTTATCAAATTATTGCAGGTATAAGAAAAGTTAGAGTCGGGACAAGGGAAATCATCTTCTCGTCATTTCTTTTCAAGATTTTGTACACCATTTCTCTTAGAGGTATATATATATATATATATATATATATATATATATATATATATATATATATATATATATATATATTTTTGATCTTTCTTTGTGGGTGGGTCATATAGTTTAAATAAATGGTCTCATGTAATGCAGATAAAAAAGAGGCTTGAAAAACTTCAGAAGAGCAAAGCTAAAGATTCATAGTCCAAAGTAAAGGTAATTCATACAAGTTGATCACATTCAAACTTCTAGGTTTTGTTTTTGACATATGTTTGCATGATTAAGCCCCCATATACTATTAAGGAGAATGAGATTTTTAAGGTTGTTATCAAGCTGTCTTGGTTCTTTTATATTTGTTATGTTGTAGAATTGAATGCTTGCTTGCTAGAAGTGTGGTCTATGGTTTTGTTTGGTAATACAGAGGTAAATTCCAGTACGTTTTAGTTTCCAAATGGTGAAATCTGTCAGATGTTTGTCAATTTTAGCTGGGGTTAAGATGTTAAATATTAAAATATAGGATTAATTACACTTTTCGTCCCTGAAAATGGTGTCATTGTTCACTTTTATCCTTGTATTTTAAAAATGTTCAATACGGTCCTTGTGTAATGCGCAATACAATGTTAGGGACCAAAATAGAACAGAATACGCAATACACAAGGACTGTATTGAACATTTTTAAAAAATACAAGGATAAAAGTGAACAATGACACCATTTTCAGGGACGAAAAGAACAAAATTTCCTAATACACAAGGACTGTATAGAACATTTTTAAAATACAAGGATAAAAGTGAACAATGACACCATTTTCAGGGACGAAAAGTGTAATTAATCCTAAAATATACAACTGAGGGAAGATGAAGATCATTTATAGGGAAAGGATCGATATTGGTTCACTGGTGTCCATCTTATTACTTCTCTTTTTCTTGGTTTGGATTTGGTTTTTCTAAATTGAATGGTACCACTGACTTGACTTTTCATTGTGCCCATTATTATTATTATTGGAAATCAGAAAAAACCGAAAACTATCATCAAAGAATTCATCCTGTTTTATCAAAAACCAGAGAACAAGTACCTGTGAACAGGAGAGGTTTTAGAGATGGTTGAACTCATCATAGTTGTTCTCCATGTCTTTTTTTTGGGGGGGATATTGAAGCACTTGTTTCAAAAGGCAAGTGCTTCTCTTCTTTCTTTATAAAATATGCAGAAAATTGTTATTGTGTTAAAAGAAATAGAAAATCTTATGTTTCTAAAGTTATTAGATAAGGTCCTTTTTTGTGTTGCCAAATTTTCACAGGGTTAGGGTCTTATCCCTACTGGATTTGATCTAGTTCATATGTTAATGGCTTCACCTTGGGCCTTTTTCCTTTCTTACTATTGACACTTTAAAGCAAGATTACATCACATGTTAAAAACTTAATATTAAACCTTTGCATGGAATGAAAATTTTGAAACCTTTCATTGCAACATGCTAAGTAATGTACTTATTATACAATTTGGGTTGGGATACTAGTGCTTGGCTTAAAGGTTTAATGTGAAATCACCAAAAATACTTTGGATTGATACATTGCTTTGAGGAGCCAAAACTTCTGCTGCAATATGGTTATAAGTTTTTAGATTGCTACTCTTGGCGTATTCTGTCTTGTAGAATAATGATGTGTCTTTTTAAATCTATGGCAAAATGAATTCTGTTGGTTGTCTATGCTTGTGGATAGGAATACATCAATGTCTATCATAAGAATTGTATCAGTTGGTTAACTTCTTTTGCAATAACTTGGATTGACATTTTGGATTTATATGGATGGAGCTTGAGAGAAATTTTTAGTCTATTTACCAAGGTCTGAAATGACATTCTTTGTTTCCTTCACACTGGAATGTATCATACTACTTTAGGACAGATGGAGGATGTTATTGGGCATAGATTGTTATTTTCTGTTTAGGCTGAAAGTTGAATGATTTTTTTTTTTTAATAAATAAACTTGAATGAATTTTAAAACAGAAATATTAACAAACAAGAAAGTGGATGAAAGGTTGATATTATGACATTAAACTAAGTTCCACCAGTTATTCTACCACCTTTTTTATAAAACCATTCTTCATCTACAACAAAAATGTGAACTTCGAGTAATCTCTAGGAATAGTCAAGACTATTGCCATTTATGAAGGTTCAATTTGTATTGGGTATAGTTAGCCTTCATCATTTTATTAGCTAGAGACATGTACATGTTGGGCTTAGATATAGCTTTTGAATAAAGGACCATATTGACAAGCTTTGGTTAGTTTTTTTTTTTTTTGTTTTTTTATTATTTCAACAGATAATAAAGGAAAGAAGGAACTTAATTTACCAATTTTCAAATTCCACATGCAATTTTCATGTTCATCCAATTGAACTTCTTTTCATGTTTTCTCTTTTTTTATGCTTTGATGTGAATATATGAATACCTTAGAATTAATGACTTACTCTTTGCTTTGCTTTGTTAAATCTCACGTTATATCTCTTTTTAAATAATGTTCTTTTAGGTATTGTTATTTGAACTTCATTTTTTTGAAGAAGTTATTTGAACATCATTTTTTTGAAGTTATTTGAACTTCTTAACTTTAGTGATCGATTGAGACTGTTTGTTATGCATTTTTTTCGTTGTTTGTCTAGATAAAAGGTTTCTCAAATTTTCTTGTGTTTATACTATATAAATGATATGCTATATAATCAATATAAACCTGTCTATTATGCGAAAGCTATCCAATTAATTGCTCCTTCTATCTTCACAACAGAATTTTATTTAGCGATTAAAGGAATAGCATGGACGAAGAGTAGAAGGTAAGTTTGGGTCCCTTAAATGCTGCTTTCTCACTGAATTCTAGGGTTAGGGTTTGTTCATTGCATTCTTGTTGAGTTCCTATTTCAATCAGAACAGAAAGGCGTAGAAGGTATTGAGACTGATATTTATAACGTGGAAGCTACTGAAATTCTTGATATTTATAACAGAAAGGTATTGGTGAGCATTTTGTTTATGCCATTGAGCATATTTGTATTTAAAGGTGAAATCTTTTTGTTGTTTTCTCATGTGTTTCTTGATTGATGATATTGGTTTTTTTAGCATTTGCCTATTTCGTAGTCTATCAGATTTCTGAGTAGCTTCTTTCAACCTTTCCAACTGCTGTAAGTCAATCAAGTGTCTGACACCGGGCAGGGTAGTGATTAACCTGCGGGCGGTGGTAAACAGGAGGGATTGATAAAAGAGCAAGAAAAAGGGAGGACAAACAGAGAAGAAAAGGCTCTGAAACTTTAAAAGGAAAATATAACTCAATAATCAATGAATAAAATTCAACCCTCAAGCCGGATTTAAATAGCTAAAAAAAACTAACCTAGATAACCTAGAAATTCTATCAACTTATCCAAATTTGCCTAAATCAGGAAATTTTGGTCCAATAGAAAAACTTATCTAATTCTAAAATAACTAAACAAAACAGATAACTCCTAAAAATCCAAGTTCAAATCGGATTCATATCCTATCCTAAATTGGCATACAAAGTATTGCCAAAAATGGAAAAAAAGTGGAATTTGAGGATGAAGGAAGGGTCCGAGCAAATCTAGATGGACCCCACGTGCGCATCGAGATGAGCTTTCCGAATTGGGGTTGAGCGCGCGAATCCGATATCGGTAGCCAAAGTTATGGCCAAAATACCGAAACGTGTCCAAAGTGCTCCCCAATTCCGGACTTGGCTCGATCACCTTCCGCCTTTACGTCGGTCCGCCAAGTCGTGGTATGCCAAAGCTCTCATGGTGCAATCAGACAGCTCAGCATCATCTGACTCGGGCTCTCCTGCATCAGTGTCTCTGCATTATATTTGCACATCACATGCATGCAATTCTTTGTCTTCTCTTTTTGTGTAAAATCCATGTGTGGTCTGAAAGTTGGAGGTCATAATATTGTAGTTATGTGATGGAACATTACTAGTACAGTCACTTCAACTTAAATTGGTAAACTGTTCAGTATGTTTGAATGCTTGTGTACTGACTTGTTGTCTATCGGAAAATGTCACTGTTTAGTTCATATAAATTGCGTACTGACTTGTGTATTGACTTGATATAAATTACTTTGTTGTAGCTCCTAATATCTCATGCCTACTCTGAGTCATAATCCTTGTCTTCATGTTCTTTAATCTTTGCTATCACTGTTTAGTTGTCTGAGTCTTCACTAATAATCTTTGTCATCAATTAAGATGTTGTGATGTATCACCACCTGGACACTCTGAAACATTATTATATGAGCTACCTAAGAAAGATGATCTTGTTCTAGGTGAACCAACCACACTAGATGATAATGTAAAAGCCGCCCCTTTTAATGTACTGTTCCAATATAGGATGTACTGTGGTCTTGAGTAAATGACCGACAGGCTTGAGATAATGGTTAGTGATTAATTGAGTTGATTAAACTAGCTTGGTGTTAATCAGCTAAATTAATTAAAGAGACAAACAGTGTTGGTGGACAAAGGAGATGAGAAAGATGATCTCGGTCGGACTCCAATTTGAAACCAGGATTCCATTATCGGGCATGTGAGGCTACAGGAATCAAGTAATTCCACAGTACCATATGTGCGACTATAGTAATGAGTTTTTTTAATTTAAGATATTATGGTTTTAATATTTTAAATTAAAATATATTAAATGATATTTATAAGTTAGGGTTATTAAAGGGATGATAGTTTATAAGAGAGAGAGAGAAACCTTTCTCATCTCTCTCATTCATCCAAGACAAAAATCATAGCCGCCAGCTAGCCGGCTAGAAGCAGCCTGACCACAAGATCAAGCACAAGCTCATGACAGCAGCCGGCAAAACCGCCAAGTGGCAGCCGTCTGACCAAGGCCAACCACCGCTGCAGCTACAAGATGCTTAGCGCCCGCTACAAGACTAAGATCGCGCATACAAGACGCGCTTCGCGACTGCCTGCTCAGGGCTCCCCACTTCTTGGCTGCTCGGCCACCTTCTCGCCTCCCTTCGGCCAGATCCGGCGTAGATCCCATGCTGCCGGGCCTACGCTGGACCGGACGAGCCGCCGCCCCAACCTCCGGACGGCGAACCTCTGACCGCCACCATTACGCCAAATACCGGATCCGTATGCGAAGCCTGGATTGAGTCGATAACTTTATCATCGAGGTCAGAGGTTCGCCGACGGAGCCTGGATTGAGAGTTATGACCAGTCCTTCGAGACTGCGCACATGATCCGAGTTTGTGATCATATGGATCGGTAAACTCTTAAGATTGTGATTAGGGTAATTAAATGAGTATAATACATTCTAGTTTTATGAATGTATTAGTGATGAGTAGTTTCCATGTCTTAGGACGTGGTAACGTGGTCGAGGACTCGATTGGACAGCTTGGACCCGAATAGGTTCCAGACTAGAATACAGGTAGGTAATCATACAGAAAAACGCACGGTATGTGCTTTCTTTAAACCTTGCATGTAAAGAACTTTTCCAAAAGGTATGATTATGTTCATGTGTGAATGTATGCAAATGTAGTTCCATTATATGTGGTTATCACATTCGTGTTTTGAGACTCGACTCGATACGGGGAGTGGATTCGTTCCACCCGGGATCAGAGTTCGAGGGTTGACTCGATCCATATTGGGATTGGAGTCGGACTCAAAACGCATTGAGGGTTGAGAGTCGTGTAGACTCAGCCTACTGTGGGTTTAAGGGTCAGAACGTGTGACGATACAAGCCAGTGAGCTCCACCCGACGGGGTGACTAATCGGGGGCCACACTGGGGGGCTTGAGCAAGCTTCGCGGGGGCCGGTAAGGGCCGTGAACCGAGTGGCCACTCGGTGATCGGCAGTGTGGGTGCTGGATAGCACCGGGTGCTTGTTGGCACAGTTTTGGTATTTTGGACCGCGGGTCCAGGGTTTATAGATATTTTGGGCCATGGGCCCCAGAGATGTATATCTATATTGATGATGTTTTGGGTCGTGGGTCCTATGTTCGGATTTGTGGGCTGTTTATTATTCTTACATTTCTTTATACATGAGATTTGTATGTGGTACCCACTGAGCCATAGTTGTTTGGCTCAGATACCCAGTTGTTACTCCTTGCAGATCAGGAGGAGTAGAGGAGTACCAGGCGCGGACTAGGAGAAAGTCGCGTGCAGGCTTCGGGACCTTGCTATACCCCGGCGAGGTTGGTAGCGCTGTAGTGGGGTTGTTGTGTCCTGTTATTGTGTGTAAGTTGTATGAACCCTATAGGGTTGTTATGTATTTGAGACACTTGGTGTCGTGGTTTGTTGTAGGGTTTTGGTAGAACCCTTTTTGCTTCCGCTTATTATAAGATTGAATATCAGTATTGTTATTATACTGCATGTTTGTAATCAAGTTGATATAGCACTTAGGCCTTGCATTAGGGCCAAGGCTTGTCCTTGGTCCGGGTGCGGCCGGTCTGCCACGTGCTCGAGGGGCCCGGGACCGGGTTCGAGGCGTGACAGATAATTCATTACATGAACTTTAGTTGTTATTCTAGTTGGTAAATGGGAAATACCAATCACTCTTTCCCTCTTTTTCTTTTCTTGGATGAAAAGCTTTTTAATTTTAGATATTACCTTGTTGTGATTGCCATCAATATTCATATATATGTGTATATATATATATATATATATATATATATATATATATATATATATATATATATATATTTAGTAGATGAACAGTCCATTTCAAGGCTTATTATTATCTCTTTTTTTCCCTACAAAAGTTAAATTTGACCATAATTTTGCTCCTTGATGGCCTTCTTACACATGTTGCTAATTACATGCAGGAATTTCCAGACAACATAACTGAATGCAAGAGATTAAAGCCCTCAAGTTGTAAAGAGAGACAAAAAAAAGTAAAGTTATTATTATTATTATTATCTCCAAAAATTGAATACTATATGTAAGAGGTGTAGAGGTATCTTATGTAAAACTTGAATGATATTATATATAAAATTTAGTTATTGCATTAATTGAAATTTCTTTCCTAGATGCTTACGTTGAAGCTTGAATTCTATTTCAGATGCTTATGAATTTATAGTGGATATCTAATTTTGTACTATATGGACAAAAAAAATTATATATATATATATATATATATATTGGTGAGGGAATAGCTACGAAATAGCGAGGGAATTAATTTTTAAAAAAAATTAGGAAGATAGCTATAGATTAGCGACGGCCTATATACCCTCGCTAAATAGCTAAGGTAAATCCCTCGCTAAGTCCTTGCAACTTATTGAATTAAGGAGAATGTTTGGGAGAGAATTTAGCGTGGACTAGCGACGGAATACACTACCCTCGCTAAATAGCTACGATTATCCCTAGCTAAGTCGTCGCTAGAGGTAAGATTCAGCGACGGAATATAACTACGGAAGAGCGACGGCTTATTAGCCGTCGCTAAATAGCTAGGGATACAATCCCTCGCTAATCCGTCGCTAATATTCAGCGACGGAAGTTTTCCTCGCAAAATAATTGCTAGGATCTGAATAGCGACGGAAAATTTTCCGTCGCTATTCCCTCGCTGAATTATTTTAGTAACGGAAATTCATGATTTAGCGAGGGATTTTTCCATAGCTATTTTCCAGTTTTCTTATAGTGATCATGGCTTTCCCCGCTTGATCATCTCTGACCGTAACCCCATTTTTCTGAGCCAATTCTGGAAAACTCTCTTACGCTCTGGCGATTGCCACTTTTAGGTAGTGCACATATGCAGCTATAATCCACAAACTGACGGCCCAATCGAGGTTGTAAACCGAGGACCGAACAATACTTATGTACCTACACGCAAAACAAACCAAATTTTCCCTCGGTTATCCTTTCTCCTCACAAGTGTAGTATAGCTACAACATAAGCCATCACAAAGAAGATAAACATGTCCCCATTTCAAGCTCTTTTATGGCAGGAGCCCTCCTACCATTCCAAAGATATACTGGGCTCTACAAAGATACAGGCCCTCGATGCATTACTACTCGAGCTTGATTCCCTACTCAGGTACCTTGAAGGTGACCCTTTATAATGCACAACACCGGATGCAAATGAAGGGAATGCCCACCGCCACGAGCTAGAGTTCCTCGTGGGTACTCGTGTATTGGTCGCCACTTCAACCTCTATTGATGCATCTAACGACCCACATTCATCACCACTAGCCAAAGCTAGCTAGGAAATACTATGGGCCATTCACAGTTGTGGAACGGATAGGTCCTGTTGCTTATCATTTAGAGTTGCCGCAAGAGTGTCGCATCACTCGATTTTCCACAACACCCTCCTTAAGATATTTAACGGGTACATCACAGTCCTTCCTGTCCACTACCTCCACTCACTACATCAGCGGGTCCTCTATATCTATCGGCAGCTATTTGCGCCACTCGTCTCACCCTGCATCGTGGCAAACCAAGGTGTTAGGTCCTTGTGCAATGGCAAGATAGTTCATGAGAGAACGCGCTTTACCAGGAAGACTTGGCGATTCGGCCGGTATGTCGAGATGTCCACCTTGAGGACAAGGTGGCGTTTCCAGGTGGGGATGATATTACATTCGAACCCACGTCCTTGAACACACCTGATTCTGTCAACCAAATAGCATGATAGAAAGTGAAGTTGACCAAGACGGTCAAAGGCAAGGCCACCAGGTCCTTGTCACGCTTCGCTTGCGGAAAAGGTCGTTATGGATGAAAAAATACGTTGTGTGATAAGACCACGTGGAAATGAAGGCGTCTCCACTACTCTTTATTTTCGTGCATTGTTGTTCCATCTTTTATGTCTTTAATGTTGGTTAGTTATTCGTGGTATCGTGGACAATAATAGCATGTATTACCTTTCTTTGTTATAATAAGTATTAGGGTTTGCATGTATCCAGGGCAAGTGAAGAATATTATCTACTTTCCTTTGTGTTATCTCCTCCTCCTCCACCTCTAACCCGTAACCTTACGTCCCTTTGGAGTTGGTGCCCACTCGAAGCGGTACTTCCAATACGTCCCCACCATCAAGCGTATCACCTTTACCCAGGAAACCATCATCACAATCGACTTGAAGAAGCTTTCATTGACGATGAGGCGTAACCTTATCGAATTCCCTAAAAAATTGGCTTTGTTTTGTAAAGGCTGAGATATGTGGAACAAGAACCGGCGAAGAAGAAAAGGAAGAAGGTGGATGTTGGCGATAAGGAGGAACACGATCCAACCATGAATTAACCGTATGTCGTCGTGAGCATCTCAAGGTTGAGGCTTATTTTTACTCGCTTAACCGTCAACTTGCTATGCAAAAATTTGATTTCTTTTTCTGAATCCATTTGGCACTTCTCTTTCAGGTAAAGAAGAGGAACTCAGAGGAAAATTCTACCCAATGGACTCTTTGGGATTCTTTGAAGTACTGACTTCCTATAGAGTACATTCCTTCACTTATTACTGTATTGTTGTTTCTTTTATATGGCATCACAAATAAATCTTTAGTTGTTTTTTCAACTATTTAAGTTTCACATGTGTGATGGTTTAATCTGGGCCACAATGCATTAATTCTCTTTAGTGGTGATTAATGTGTGATATATGTCATTTTTCTTTTTTTCGACTTTTACTAGGGCTAGTTATCAAAGCTTTACCAAAGAGATTGAATTTTTACAGTCATTAATGAAAAGAAAAGTTTAATATGGTTCACAACATCTTGATCCATATTTTTTTTAAAATTTTAATATATATATATATATATATATATATATATATATATATATATATATATATATATTAATGATAGAATCAGCCTACCGCATCAAGATGCCCTACCGATTCTATCATGCCTGTATATATATCTATATATATGGAGAAGTTTTCTCTTTTCAGATTTCTACTCTTTCCCCTAATATTTTATTAATCTATTCATATTTAATGGCATTTTTTATCTAAAAGACTTTCTCCTTCCTCTTTCCTAGAATAACAGATAAAGCATGTAACTTTTTCTGCTAAACTAAGCTATTTGGGAAGAAAACCATTCATAAACTTTTGAACATTCGTCTCCTATGAGTCATGCCAATGTAGTTAGGGTGCGTTTGGATTGGGGGATTCATTAGGGGATGCTTTGCTTCTTATCTCTTTGTTATTTAGATAATACTTAGGGTGCGTTTGGATGGGGGGATTCATTCCTTTACAAAGGGGAATGAATCCCCCAAAGGATAGATACCCATGTTTGGGTATTCATTGAGGCCCCGTTTGGATGGGGGGAATGGATAGGAAAGGAGTGGGCATGGGAATGGAAAGGAGAAGGGAATGGAAACGAGAGGAGTAGGAAGGGGAATGATTACCTTGTTTAGATGGGAGGTAATAGGAAGGTAATGTATTGGGAATGAGAAAAGTAAAGGGAAGAGTTGTGGCACAATTACTTTTATACCCTTAATATAAAAAATAAGTTTATTCATTTATCAAATACTTTGATAGTCCAATTTAATTTTTATTATTATTATTTCAATTAAATAAATCATTATAATTAAATATAAATTCCATAATTTAATCATTTTCAAATTTAATGTCTATAATTAAATATGTAACAATTATGAATTATTTTCATAATTAATATTGGTAAATAAAAGTATGTTTAATGGTGCTTGTGCGCCCATCTCTCCTTCCTACTACCCAACTGCTTTTAGTCCTGCAAACTAGATCCAGATTCTCCTTCTTTCATTGTGAAGGAATGAATCCCCCATGCATTCCTCCTATCACCACCCCACACTTCACATTCATCCAACTCACATAAGTAACTGCAATTATTTGCCACAAAGTAACTGCAATTGCCCAAGTTTAGAAAACAAAATCTTTGCACATCCTCTTTGCAATTATTTGTCACAAAGTAGCAATAGTTGCCAATTCAACCAAATAGAAGCTTTGCACAAACATTGATTTACAGATAAATCATTCAAATACCATCACACTTTTGGCAAAATTCAGATAATGGTAAGAGGGTCACAAGTTTAAATACCATCACAACATCAAATGCTAATAAGAGAGTCACAATCTCAAACTACAAGATCCAAATGATAAAAATTCAAGGTTTTAACGCAAACTATAATTCATGAAAGTACATAATTCAACACCCAAATGATAGTGTGAATCAAAAGATCGGGTTGTCTCGAACAGGAGTGCACGAACAGGATGGTGATTAGCAAGACCTGCAGCCCGGTAAATAAGAGATTAGGAAGGTCAGTTTCAAGAAAAATAAAAAACAATAGTAAGAAGATGATTGTGTCAAGAAAGCATTCAAGCTATATAACAATTTATTGGCCTACAATCACTAGAAATTAATAAGAAGAAATGAAACATAAGAGAAAAGCACATCCATTTAAATTCTTACCAATGTGATTTAGACACTAGGCGGGCAATATGACATTCTCCTTAAAAAAAGTCGGCAAAATCGGAGCTTTTTATCACTTGGAAGATCCCAAAATACCTTGAGTTGATCTTCATCTTTTGCCAAGCCTTGCAACATCAATATTGCTTCATCATCGGTCAACCCCTCAATAGAAAAAAGTACTTGACCCAAGAATTTCTTCTTTCTTCAACTTCTGCACGTGCTGCTTCATTCCGGCCAGCGATTTCAACATTTCGGGCCGCCGATTCAGCATTGCGGATTGCAGCTTCGGCCAATGTTTTCATCTCGGGACCAACCATATCTACAAAACTCCAAAAATTTTCCGACATTTGCTCCATCATAGGGTCCTTATCATGTCCTTTTCTCTTTCGGCGGACTTTAGTTTTGAAGGCACTACTATCTGATGTCATGGGTAATGGGGATTCATTTGGTTCTTGCGTCGACATAAAGAAATCTTCCACGGGAATTTGAAATAAGCCCGCGTCCTCCTCCATTGCAACGTTAATTCAATTTCGGCTGCATCATCGCCAATATCACCCCTATTATTACCCAATGCCCTGTCCTTAGAGAAGACTTGGGCAAGATAATTATAGAATGACCATGATTTGCCATATAGGCCAACTGCTTCCTTATGAGTCTGCATTGCATAGGAAAAAATTAATAAGATTAAAATAACTTATTTGCTTAATTAACAAATTACCAAATGAAGTTATGCATACCTTGGCATACTCATCAAACGCGCTTTTCTCACAGACGATAGTGTTGTTTTCATAATTCCAATCAAATCCACTAATGCGCAGCAAATCTCCTATTGCATTGGTTTTCTGCCTCAAATGCTTCACGCGTGATTCAATGTTTGGAGTGGCCTTTAGTTGGGTTTGTGGAATCTTGGCTTTTATCATTCGTTCTAGCTGTAGAAGAAATCCACCGCGAAACCCATTTTCAGCCCGCCACATAGGGTCCATGGAAAGCTCAACCAAGGCATCAATTAGAGCTTTATCTTCTTCGGCAGTCCAAAAACGTTTGTTCTATCCCCTGCCCTTCTGTTGTGTGTTTGAGTCCATTCTGAAGGAGATAAGAAGAAAAACAAGAATTATGAAAACAATAACACAAAAAAATAAAAAAAAAACATATAATTAAAAGATTAAAAAAAGTCTTCAAAATAAGAAAACAGAATATCTACTCATGTCCACAATGTTTTCTTTATAATTTTTGTTTCAAATTGTATGATTTCTCAAAAGAAAAAATCAAAACAAAACACCATCCAGTTTTTTTTTCAAAACAGAACATCTCCCAGTGTTTTTATTAAAACTAGTATTTAACCTTCTCTTCTTATAGTGGAAGCAGTCATTGCAAGGCTAATGATGATAATTCAATCAGTAATGCAGCACCTGCAACAAGATTGCAGGTATTAAACAGTAATTTCAAATTATTAACTCTGAATCTGAACATTAACAAAGCAATAAAATTGAAGGTTGCAATCCTCTAGTTGTACTGATTTTCCATTCCATTCATCATGCTAATTTGAAAAAATAAAAGTTCATTTATATGGCAACACTATCTTAAAGCAAGATCATCATGGTCTTTCTACCTGAAAATATTCAAGACGTATATTCTTGTCCCATTCTTTATATCACAACTATGGTATGCATTTAGCAAACTACTTGACCTAAAATCTCACCAAAAAAATGTCCCTGATTGAAAAAAAGAAAAAGTAGAGCTCTTCTTATCCTAGATAATTCTTTCCCCTCTCCAATGATTTTTATTTGGAAGTAAATAAAACACAAGTAGAAATCAATCGGAAGACAAAGAATTAATCATCTTGACGTAGAATAAAATAATTAATCATATGATCAATGGGAAACTAGCTTAGTTGGCATGCACAGTACAGAGATATAGAAATGAAATATATAAAACAAGATGATTTGAAGAAACTTCTTCAACTGAGTGAAAAGAAAGACTAAACATCACCACAACTCAGATACGATATATATTGGGGTGGACATAAAAATGTCTCCATTCATGATGTCATAACATCAGACTCAGATGAGATGATCTGATCTTCTTAATTTAAAGAAGATTATAGGAAAATTAAAGGCCACCTACTCAATTATAAACTGGCAAATATTATTAACCCAACAACCATTTAATCCATGACATAATCCTTAGTCGTCACTATCTTGATCTTCTTCTTCTTCAAGTTTTTGCCCAAAACCTCTCGGACCAGCCCTGGTCTTGACTAGTCATTGCAAGCAAGCAAAGAAGTCACAACTTCATCCTCTAATATAACTGATTTCTTGCAATCTAAGAGTGATTTCTGCAAAGCTATTGGAACATCAACTTCTAATGATTCCATTTGTTTTGGTGGAAACTCAACTTCATTCAACATAACACTAAGCTAACAAACAAATAGGTCCAAAGTACAGAGAGACAACATTTTTAACACAATTCAAAATTCATCAAAGTACATATTTCAACACCAAAATAGCAAATAACATCTCATACATGAATATTCAATAATAAAATCAATGTGCCTGCCACGTGGCAAACAAGTCTACGGTCATGTTTTGCCTAAACTGATTCCACTCATTAGTTGGTTCGACGAATATGATGTTATCGATCTCATCTTGTGTGTTTTTCTCCAAAGGCAAATTATCAACCTCGTCCTCTGCAGGATCTTCAACCATCTCCCTTCTGATGAAATTGTGCAACAAGCAACAAGCATTAATAATGTGGCGTTGTGTGCTTAGGTTGTAGAATCATGGACTTGATAAGATTTTCCAAAGAATTTTTAAAGGCCAAATGTCCTCTCGATCACGTTTCTAGCACTAGCATGTTTCATGTTAAAACACTCTTCAGGTGTTACTGGTCGATGTCCATCAGACCAAGAATTCAAGTGATAACGTTGGCCTTGAAAAGGTACAAGAAATCCAGGACAGTTTGTATATCGTGCATCGACCAAATAATAGAAACCTAATAGACACACATTTGTTAAGTGTTAGTTGAATATTTCCTTGTCAAGATCAATTTCAAGAGAAGGTCAAGATTATTATTTTTACCAGTTGGAACCTTTAATCCATTAGGCTTCGTAACAGCATCCCTAAGAACCCGACCATCATGTGCTGAACCATCCCAGCCTGACAAGACATATGTAAATTGCATGTCTTGACTACAGATGCCGAGTACATTAGTTATGATTTCAGCTTTTCTTGTTCTATATCTTGGTCGATCAGCATTAGGCACATTCACTCTGATATGTGTCCCATCTAATGCTCCAAGAAAATTCTATGATAGGAAAAAAAACAAATTATTACTTGCCCAATTTGGTTGGGAAAAAAATGGAAACCTATAAAATTGAGATCTTACCTTAAACCACTTCCACCTGGGGTCATTTGAGTTCTCTAGAACAGGTTCAGATTTTTTTAGTAGAATACTATGATAAAGAATAATTGACTTCAAGGTTGCATGGAAATAACGACTAACTATTTCGGCATATCGCAAGAAGTCAAATTTAATTACCATGTTTTTGACATTGTGAGCTACAATGTTCAAAAATATTGCCACCATCTCCTCAACCATGACATTTCTCGTGCCTCTTAACCCTCCGGAGGTTGTTAGCAATTAGCATAAACTGTGAAAACAGCGACGATCCATGCGTAGTTTATCAATGCAATTAATGTCACTTTCATAAACCACACGGTTCAAATATTCAACTTGTTTGCGGTGCCTAGTGGACGTTGACTCAATTTCACATTGAATCATTCTATTTTTGTTGTTGCATCTTTTTTCGCACTTGCAGCGATCATGAAGTTTAGTACGTAAAAGTAGGTCATGTATATTACAAAATATAGCCAGAGTTCGTCAGTGTTGTCCATATCTAAAATAACAATTACACACATTAGCTCCAAGATGGCATTGTTCATGTGAGGATGCAATTAATGGAAATTGAAGCAAAAAAAGTGAAAACCAGATAATATAATAATTCAAGGAAGAAAAATATTTTTTTTATTTATAACTACTTACTTGAAAAAAAAATCCCACTGTCTGCAAATAGATATGAAGACAGAACCTTTACAAAGTATATAAATAATTTATATATTCTACGGGGTATTTGTTTATAGAAACCTTATTAAGCAAGCATGGGTAGTCAAATCTACGATTCAGATTCATGTTCCCCGACCAAGTCATGGTAACATTGTCCTAAAAACCAACCAAAAATCAACAGGCTTGCACTCTTCCTAAGAACCACATAAACACATTGACATTATTTCACATGTTTTAATAATTATGGAAGATGATATTCATACAAGACTGACAATTTATAGCAAATAAGTTTGCAGGATAATAGATACACAAGTGACCGACACTAAGGAATAAAGTTGACAAATTTTAACAATTTGGGTAATGAATCCTCATATTTATAGAACTATATAATAAATTGACTAAATAGATCCAACTACAATAAAAGAGTTGAACTCTTTGGTGCTTCCATTCAGAAGATGAACATGCAATGTGGTGGCTAGCAAGGCTGTTGAAGCACAGAATTTTATGAAATATTAATTTGATTAAAAACAATAAAAGATATTAAATTTAGATCTCCACATGTTTGGGAAAAAATTATTAGCAGAAGTCCAATAGAACGATTTACTTATTTACAGAAAAAAAAATATTAGTATGGGTAAAATGTAATGTAGGCAAAGTTGTGTAGAAAATATAGGCATTAGATATGCGGTTGGTATATTACCTAGATTCAACTATTAAAATAGCTTACATAAAGAAGCACGATTAATCAATTAATAATGTTATAAATCATCACATGTCACAGTAATAGAATTCCCATGGTTTAAGATGGGAATCATCTTGTTGAACCAAAAGTCAGACTAAGATTTCCATAATCCAATCATATAGCCATGAGTCAAAAACCCCTCAGTTACTTGAGAATTTACCTCTTGTTGAATGGTCCTTTCAACCAAGCCTAAAATTCTTGTTAGTTGAGAGTTCACCCAGCGTAAAACCAAGGTACCAGATATATTTTTGACCTGAAAAATGGGATAAAGATATATCAAATACAATCAAAGTGCTATAAGCAAACAGAACTAGTAGGCCACATTGCATCAGCTAAAATCAAGAAGGTAATCCTAAACCCTAAGCAATTAGTAAGAGTAGATATATCCTTGAAAGACTGAAGTTTTAAAATGTTTTTTACAATAAGGAATACGAAGAAGAAACACAATAACTATAGCATCTTTCCAATAGACAGCAGCTTGATTGAAGCATGTGTCTACACTGGAATCTATCAACAAAACATGGTATGATAGTAGTTCATTTCCTCTTGCTTTCTTATCAACAAAAATCTTATAAAATTCAAACCCTAAACCCTAACCCTAGCAGCAATACAAGCCAAAATCCTGACTGTGTGTGCGAACAAGATAATGTTATCTGATGCAATAGCTGGTAAATCAGAGAAGAGGGGAATTCGATAGACAACAAGGGCTCACCTGCGCGCGAGATTGGAGTGATAAAGTGAATGATGGGAGGCGGATTCTGGATTTCGATGGGGCTAGTGGTGAGAGACAAACGAACGGAGAGTGAGAAGGACTTCAAGGCGTCCGACTGGAGAAGGTGAACGGCGGCGGAGGAGGCGACCAGAAGGAAGGAGATGACTGGAAGATAAATCGCGGCAAGGGATGTCTCCCAACACACGCGGGCTGAGATTTCGTTCTCCAATTTAACCCAAGGGTAGTATAGACATTTGATTTGGGGGGAATAGCCATTCCCCCCAATAGCCAATCCCCTCAATAGAGGAGTACAACTCCCCTCTGTAAGGGATTCATTCCCTCATATGGGTATCCAAACGTGGGTATAAATCTTTGGGGGGGATCATTCCCTTTTGTAAAGGAATGAATCCCCCCATCCAAACGGGGCCTGAGGGGAATAAATCCCCTTTGTAAGGGATTGGGATTCCCCTTATGAGGGGAATGGCCATTCCCCCCATGAAGGGAATGGACGAATTACCCATTTGCCCCCTCAATTGACTATAATAATTAATTATTATAATTAACAACTAATTATAATAATTGATTATTATAAGTAAATATTAATTATAATAATTAATTATTATTATTAAAAATTTAAATATAATAGTTGATTATTAAAATTAATTGTTAATTTAATAATTAAATTAAAACATTGTTCTTAATTACATGATTAAGTGAATTATAATCGTTCTTGCATAACAAATTGTTCTTAATTATATTAATTAAATAAAAAATTATTAAATATCAATATTGATATTTAATTATAATGATTTATTTAATTTAAATAAATTAAGCATAATAATTAAATCGGAGTATGCTAATTTCCCATGAAGGGAATGGACAAATGACACATTTGCCCCCTCAATAAACTATAATAATTAATTGTTATAATTAACAACTAATTATAATAATTAATTATTATAAGTAAATATTAATAATAATAATTAATTATTATAATTAACAATTTAAATATAATAATTGGTTATTATAAGTAAATATTAATTATTATAATTAACAATTTAAATATAATAATTGATTATTAAAATTAATTGTTAATTTAATAATTAAATTTAAAAAGTGTTGTTAATTAAATGATTATGTAACGTCCCGATTTTTCTAATGATTATTTTTAATTTTTTTAAAAATAAATCGGAGATTATTAGTTCATAAACAAGAGTTTAAAAATAAAGTAAGTAAATGGAATGGAAATGAATCAACAATTCTGGCTTGGGCCCAACCCAAGTATAAGAGAGAGATTGGGATGTGACAAAATTAAAGGATAAAGAAATTGATTAAGTGGTTTTAATAATATAAATTTATTCATATATCTAATTGAATGAACTAGGTTAAAAAGGGGAAATTGAGGGGAAAAGATCGTGCTTTTCCCTCTCCTTCACACGACGCCCTCTCCAGCGCCCTACCCACGTCGGCGAACTACCTGACGTCAGGCCGCCTCCACCGGCGAGCTCTCACGGCTGGCCATACCCCCCACCGCCGGCCTTCTCCTCGCGCGAGCCGCCGCCGGAGCCTAGCTACGCCCCCCACCTGGCTGTCCGCCCTCCCCGCGCGCATGCACGTCAGGCCGCGGCTCCGGCGCCCTTCTCCCCCTTCTGGCCGGCCGTCCGCCTCCTGCTCACGTTGGTGACGCCGCGAACCAGCTGCAGCCGGCCCGCCCTCCGCCTGTAGCCGGCCGTCGCCCCTCCCCTCCCTTTTTCAGCTGCAGCCCAGCCTTGTGGCAGCCACCAACCAGCCCTCTTTTTCCCTTTTCGCGGTCCGGCCCCTTCTCCGACGAGCCCTCTTGCGCTGGTGAGTTGAAGACGGGGAAAAGAACCCTAGAATTAGATGTATGATTGAAGATGGTGGTGAATGTTTTTCTTGATATTACGAACATGATAGGGCTGGGAGTAGAGGGGGATTAGAGAGCTTAGTGACTTGTATGATGTTATGGAAAACATAGTTTAGTTCAATTATAGTCAATGTGAATGTTTGTATTAATGCGGGGTCCTATAAATAGGGGGAATGCTGTCAAAACTTTCAAAAAAATTTATATACATCTAATTTGTATTTGAATACTTAAGAATACGGATCATGAATACATTTAGGAACTTTTGAAGTTTGAAAACATTGCCGGTTATGTCGGATTTAAGAGCAAGGATTTCAAAAGAATTTGGGCATGAGATTAGAGAATTTATGAAACTAATGAATGTGTACATGCTTGATTTGAAATTGTAGAAATGAATATCAGAGAGAATGTCATGACCGATGAATGCATGCTTGTATACTTAGAACCTTCAAGATTCATGGATGTTATGTTCTTGTTTTAGAAATGAGTATGCCCATGTGGTGTTTGATGAAATGCTAAACTGATTAAGCCTTAAAGAAATGTTATGGGACATGTATGTTATTGTCTCTAGAGCATATTGTTGTAAATTCAAGTGTTTATAAGGCTGTTGGAGTGTGGATCTGTGATATTTATGAAGTTTCACTTTAGATGTTTGTTAGAATGCCTCGATGAAATCTATGACTCTCTAGAGCCTTGAAGTTGGATTTTCATGTTTAGGATCCCTTCATGTGTATTTAGATTTCATGCTAGAGGCTACTGATATGACTATGCTGGGTATGGGGGTTACCATGGTTGTTTCTCTTCATCGTCGAGTTAATATCTTCAAGTAGGAATGCCCAGTGACAGACCTGCAGAAAGCTATTCCCTTCAAGGGGAAGCTGCTCCCTGTACACAGCTCTGTTCGGGTTGTGTTACACGCCGTTGGAAAGATCTTGACGTCATCTTTCTAATGAGCATTAGATGAGAGAAATCTGATTTACGGTTTAAAAGATATGACCATTCCTTTCCAGCTGCGCAGGATTGGCAGAATTTCTGCATTTCTGGTTTCGGGCCTGCAGCCCTGCATATTTCGGTCTCCTTCGTGGGACAGCTGGGACTCGCATACTACTCCGTTCGGAGTGTGTAATACGCGAATAGAAAGGTCAGGGAAAGACCGTTCTAATGAATTTTAAATTGGCCAAATCGGAGTTACGGAGTGGAAGATATCAATGTTTTACGGAGATTGCGCTAATCTTCAGATTTCTGCAGATTCCCCTTTCTCGTATCTGAATAGTAGAAGCATGAATTAGAATACCCTAGTACTTATTTAGACTTTAATTTCGAGGCATGAGCTAAAGTAATATTAGTAATACCTAACTTAGACAAGGGAATGCTTTAATTAAAAGCTTCTTGTTCCTAATTTGCAAGTTATGTCTTGGAGAAGTAAGATGGAGTAATTCTTCATGAAATGAAAAGCAAGATGTTATTTAGAGACATATTGATTTTGTGTAGAAGCATGCGACTATTATTTAGAGTGAGATGCTAATGTTATGGAAAAGTATGTATCATTAATGGGAAAAATTAAAGCTCACTAGAGGTTAGAAATCCAAGTTGAGGGTTTCTGCAGGAAACACTGTAGCATAGCAGGACACCAATTTAATTCCATTCAAAGGGGTGATTTGAGAAAAGATAGTGAGCCCCAACTCTAGTAAAAATGAACTATAATATTGGAAGATGATGTGTTAAATGTTTGAGGATGAATGGGGAAGTAGTTGGGCTTTGAATTGATGCTTCAACTCCAAGGAAACAATAATTATTGTAGCAGAAGTAAATGAATGCCTACGTAAAACATTGGTAGCTATACAAATACATGGAATCCAATTAGAATAAGTTAATTGTTAAGAACATATATGTAAACCATTCTTGGGGATAAAGCTAAGTGTATATTAGAAACCTTGTTATTGAAGATTAAGAGTTGGTCATAATACTTACGAAGTGTTAAATATGAAGTAAGAAACATTTAAGGGTAATCTTACTCCAGTGTTATTATAATGGAAATTAGAGGGTAGTTAAAACCTCTAAAGCAATACAAGTGTATTAAATACATTTCTTATACTTGTATAGGATAAGTTTAGTAGGGGAACACCCAGGAGGTGCGGGTCAAGCTTAAGTTAGCGAAGGACCTCATGTGAGTGATTACACTATATTTAGAATATTTCTGTGATCGGGTTTTGATCGTCGGATTTGTTTATATGAGTTTTATCTCGGTTTGTGAATGCCGATGGATTTATCGCTAAACTTGCATAGTATTTTTATGCTTGTATGATTGATTAAATGTTAAAGAGCATGAGATATGATTAAGGAAACCCTAAGAGGTAGATAAAGATTAATTCATGTATCATAAGCTGCACCTTAGTTAGTTATGTATGTGGGACCTAGCGGGAGGGCTCAGGATAGAGCCC
This sequence comes from Dioscorea zingiberensis, assembly GCA_026586065.1. Classification (NCBI taxonomy): domain Eukaryota; kingdom Viridiplantae; phylum Streptophyta; class Magnoliopsida; order Dioscoreales; family Dioscoreaceae; genus Dioscorea; species Dioscorea zingiberensis. The sequence continues at coordinate 45,288,292 of CM048819.1, read as the reverse complement.
AGATTTTTAGTAGATGAGACCGGGCTAAGGAAGGGGATTTGTTCTCAATCATTTTTCTTAAAACCAAAAATGTTTGCGAAAGTCGTCCTTTTATAAAAAGAAAACCTTCCTGTCTCGTGAGAGAGAGCTCGTATCGGATACGAGATGCTTGCTTGACTGTTATGTAAATGCATGCCTCTGTTCGTCAGGCCCGGGTTCATGTAGATGTATGCCTCTGTTCCTGGCGCCAGGATCATGTAGATGTATACCTCTGTTCCTGGTGATTGCTCGAGTCCTTACGGAGACATTTTAACTAGGGGTGCATGCTTATATGATATGAGGCCTCAACATACATAACTATATGATTGTGATATGCTTATGATGATTGAAGTTGCATATATGTTTTCTTCGGGTTTTCTGAAATGCTTGGCATGTTAATTTAATGAGGAGATAATGCATATGATTAGCATTATTTCTGGGATTTGTAAATCTTTCGTTACATATATTTATTTTCTGATATTAGTGATTTTCACTCAAGTGAACTACTTGCGCAGGTAAGGGAGCGTGAAAAATCCAGTAGATGGCTCTGACATAGCAGATAAGAATAGGGCATGTGTGCACTTATTGTTTAGAATTCTAGAACTATTCCACAAATTTGTAAACTCTGTATAAGATTAAACAATTTGTGCGTCTTTTATGAATAGTAGTTTGATTATTATCACCATGAATAAGTTTAAATTAAATAGCTTATGGGCTGGCTGCACCCCCGGCCCAACTGGTGTGACATCCGTCCCTGTGTTGGAAAAGGGTGTTACAGATTATGTGAATTATAATTGTTTTTGCATAACAAATTGTTCTTAATTATATTAATTAAATAAAAAATTACTAAATTGAGAAATTTATATTTAATTATAATGATTTATTTAATTAAAGAAATTAATCATAAGAATTAAATGGAAGTATGCTTATCAAAATATTTTATAAAAAAATAAATTCATTTTTATATGAAAGTATAAAAGTAATTGTATCACAACCATTTTCTTTATTTTTTCTCATTCCCAATACTTTACCTTTCTATTCCTCCCATCCAAACAAGATAATCATTCCCCTTCCTATTCCTTTCCTTTCCATTCCCTTCTCATTTTCATTCTCATGCCTACTCTTTTCTTTTTCATTCACCTTACCCAAACGCAGCCTTGTATTTTGAAGTGGTGACTAGGAAACCGTAAGGTAAGAGGTTTAGGAAAGCAAATTGCCTTTCCTCATTTATATTGTATGTGTGCCTCAAACTGTCTATCTTGTCCATGTGAGCTACTTTTGAAGAACAATTGAGCGCAGGGGTGAAGTACACTAGAGGAGCATCATTCTCTAGATAAGTTTAAGCATCAGATTCAGCTTATAGTACAACAACTAATTGATGTAAAAGCCAAAGACATCTAGGTCAAGCGGCAAAGGTCTTCCGCACCCAGGTAGAAGAACTGAGTTCGAATCCTCGTGGTGACGGAGTGCATCGCGTAGGACTTGGTAGTCACGTGTGGTCGGGCCGTTTAACCGCGGAGCCCCGTGATGGTCCTTCCTGCCCGTGTCCTAACTGGGTTGGGTGGGGTTTATCCCCTTCTCTCAAAAAAAAAAAAACTAATTGATGTAAAAGCCATAGTTTGCTTCCCCAAGAAGAAATGACATCTTGGAACTGGAATATATCAACATGAGAGAAAAGGACAGGACAACATATCACCTTCGAAAGAGACTAGTGTTGTTTTGTTTATTCTGGTGTGCTTGGAGAGAAATGGTTCCCTAAAAATGTTAGCTTCTAGCATCCCTTTGAATGTAAGTGTGATTCTCTGTTTTTTTTTCAGATAGACAACTTTTGGAAATACCAATTTGCAAACAAGGGCCCAGAGTTTTAGTTAAAGAATGGGTCTTAACTTGTCCAATTCTTCCTCCAAAACACCCTTTATACCCTTGAAAAGGTAAATTAAGCAATGTTCTTTCAACTTTTCTCCCACTAAAGATTAATACTACCCCGAACCAAGTTGTAATGGATATCTATAAAACTTCTGAGCATGAGCTTGCTATCCCACTAATACATCACTCTCCCATTTCTAAGTAGGCATGCGTACTAGTCATCTTGATTTATGCAAGATCTTTGTCAGTAATGTCTTGAATGATTTTCTGCAAGCTCATTTTTCTATTATCACCTCATTCTCTTGTGTGTTACTCTCTACATTTTTCAGAGCTCTTCTCTACTTCCTACCTCTAATATTTTCAACTGTTGCCTGTTTTATGGCTGTTTATATGCTTATATCATTAGAGAAACAAGCAGCTAGGGAAATTTTGTTCATCAACCGAGGGAAGAGTTGTAGGAGATAAGGAAGAGTATTTTATAAGGAAATTCAAGAGAAAATTTGTGGATATTTTGTGGAGATTTCAATGGGTTTTTTTATCATTCAAAAGAGGGGAGATGAGTAGCCACCACTCTTTTTTTTCCCCAAACATAACATTAGGGCATACTTGACCCTTTACAACATAACTCTTAAAGTTCTACAATATTACAAACATGCCATTAACACATTAATATGAATTACTTCTAACACTCCCCCTTAATTCATATTTTGTATTGCCAACAATTCTCTAAAGTATTGAAATTTGTTCCTTGGAAGAGTTTTAGTGAAAATGTCAGCAACTTGATCTTCGGTATTGAGATATTTGATTTCAACTTCTTTATCTTCAATTGCATCTCTAATAAAGTAATGCTTGATAACAATATGCTTTTTATGGCTATGATATACCGGATTTTTTGCCATGTCAATCACCGATTTGTTGTCACACATAAGTGGACTTGCTTCCTTTTGTGGTTCACCACTGTCTTCCAAAATTCTTCTCAACCAAATTGCTTGAGAGTGTAGCCTTCTCTTGCTTCTTAGAAATCCATGAAAATACACCCGATCTAAGAGAGAATGCATAACAAAAAGTGTTTTTCATGTCATCAATGCTTTCGGCATAATCACTATCACAAATCCAAATTTTTCTTCTTTGAAGTAAGCCATCCGGGTTGAGCTTTGTTTTGAACACCCATTTCACACCAATAACATCTTTTTCTTTTGGTCTCTCCACCAACTCCCAAGTGTTGTTTTTCTCAATCAAATCTATTTCTTCTTCCATAGCTTTCACCCATGCCTTTTCTTTAATTGCTTCTTCAAAGCTTCTTGGTTCCATCACACAAAAATTACAACTTGCATATACCTCATTGATATGTCTCATTCTCCTTGGTGGTGAGCTTGAAGATGAGGATCTTGGACTTGATGGAGAGGTTGGTGACCTTTGAGGACTAGCATCAACTTGTGGAGCTTCATGAAAGTCTTCATGTTCTTGATTTTGCAACCCTTCTTCAGAAGTAACAACTTGATTTTCTATCTTCTTCCCTTTCCAATCCCATGAAGCTTTCTCATCAAAGATAACATCTCTACAAACAATGACTTTATTCCTCTTCAAGCTAAAGAGTCTGTAGCCTTTTGATTTTGAGCTATAGCCAACAAAGATGCATTTTTCACTAGTCTCATCAAGCTTGTGTCTCACTTGTTTTGGAACATAAGCATAGCAAACACACCCAAATACCTTCAAATAATTCACCGATGGTTTCCTTCTACTACAAGCTTCAAATGGTGTTTTGTTTTCCACCGCTTTTGTTGGACATCTATTCAACAAGTACACCGCCATATATACCGCTTCACCCCAAAAGGATTGAGACATTCCCTTCTCATGAATCATAGACTTGGTCATCTCCATAATTGTTCTATTCTTCCTTTCCGCCACCCCATTTTGTTGAGGTGTGTGTCCAACACTCAATTGTCTTCTCAAGCCAATAGAATCACAAAACTTTCAAACTCATGAGAGTTGTATTCTCCCCCTCCATCACTTCTTAGCACCTTCAAAAGATAACCACTTTGCCTTTCCACAAGCATTTGAAACTTCTTAAATATAGCAAACACATCCGATTTTTTCCTCATGAAATAAACCCATGTCATTCTAGAAAAATCATCAATGAATGTGATAACATATTTGTTACCTCTATTAGTTGGAGTGACCATTGGCCCATAAACATCGATATGAACAAGCTCCAATGGTGCTCTTGCTCGCCATGCCTTCTCCTTTGGAAATGACTCCCGGTGTTGCTTGCCTAGAATATCGGAAGGTAATAGGAAAACTTCTATTGTTCTCCATCTTGAGGTTTGTTACAACTTGCCTTTTGTCACCGTTGTCATACACCTTGCATGAGTTGTCTTCAAAGTAGATAGAATATCCATGCTCAAGAAGTTGTCCAACACTCAATAAATTTTGCTCCAAATCCAGAATCAACAAAACATCTCTTATGAATTTCTTTCCCATCTTGGTCTCAATGGTAATAGTACCTTTCCCTTTTGCATTGACCAAAGCACCATTTCCCATCCTTACTTGAGAACTTGAGGAGCCATCTATGTTCACAAAAATACTTTCATCACCGGTCATGTGGTTACTACAACCACTATCAAGAAACCATACATCATTCCTTTTCTCCAAAGCCGTTTGGCAAGCATAAAACATGCTGTCTCCACATTCTTGTTCTTCCAAAAAATTTGCTTGTTGATTGCCCTAGGCTCTACAATCTTTCTTCAAGTGTCCAAATTTGCCGCAATTGTGACACTTTGGTTGCCCCCTGAACCAAAAATCATTTTCATAATGAGTACCATTTTCACAATTTTTACATCACTTTCTAGTGAAGCTTTCATTCTCTTTCTTTGGTAAGTGTTTCTCCCTCTTCCTCTTGAGTTCATTACTCTTCCTCTTCCTCTTCCTTGTCTTCCACCTCTTGAAGACTCACCTTGGACTTGAAATTTCTCTTGATTTTTAGAATCCATCTTGAGCTTGGATTGGAAGGCACTCTCAATAGAGTTTTCGGAACGCCTATTCAATCTTTGCTCAAATGCTACAATGCAACCAATCAACTCTTGAATACTTAAATTTGAGGTGTCCTTGGTCCCTTCAACAACGGCAACAACGGCATCATACTTTGCCGGTAAGGAAATCAAAATCTTCTCCACCACTTTTTGATCACTAATTGCTTCCTCATAAGTCTTCATTTGATTCACAATCTCAACAACTTTTGAAAAATAATCACTTAAGGACTCTTTGTCATTCATCTTAATATTCTCAAAATCTCTTCTAAGAGCTTGAAGTTTGATAGTTCTCACCTTTGTAGTGCCTCTCTATACTCCTTCTCCAAGATCTCCCATGCTTCTTTTGCACATTGGGCATTGATGATTCTTGGAAAGATTGCATTGGAAACTCCTTGTTGACGCCGGGCAGGGTAGCGATTAACCCGCGGGCTAGTCGGATCCAAGGGGGTCGCAAGGAAGACAACAAAGAGAAAGATAAACAGAGAGAAATCTCTTAAAATCCAAAAGTAAAATTATTATTTAGAATTCAATAATAAAAAACTAACCCACAAGCCGAGTTAAATAGCTTCAAAAGATTAACCTAGAAACCTTATCATCTAATCTAAATTTGCTAAAATTGAAAATTTATTATTTAAAACTAAACTTATCTATATTTAAAATTCTAAATAAATCACATAACTCCGAAAAATCCGAGATCAAATCGGATTCAAATCATATCCTAATTTGGCATATAAAATATTACCAAAAATAGAAAAAAACTGAAAACCCTAATTTAGCAGATAAAATATTTTTAAAAATAGAAATAACTAAAATTCTCTCAAATATTACGTCGACATGTCGTGCGCGCCATAAAGAGTTTTCGGAATTGGGGTCGAACGCACGATTCTGATATCGATAGCCAAAGTTATGATCAAAATACCGAACCACACCCAAAACCAACCCAATCTTGGAATTGACTGGATAACTTCCCATCTTTACGTTGACCCGCCAACCCAGCAACATTTGACTCAAGCCTCCTACATCATTTGTTGAATCAAGTAGAGAGCTTTTGCATCCTTCTTCCTATTCTCCTTTAGAGTATTCTTTTGGGCATTTGACAAAGCATCCTCATTTTGGGGTTCTTCAAACCCTTCTTCCACAAGCTCCCAAATATCATAAGAAATGAGAAGAGTTTTCATTTTTACATACCAATAATCATAGTTTTCGCCATCAAAGATTAGAAAAGGAGGTGCTTGGATCCCACTTGAAGTTACCATCTCTTCTTCTCCAAATGCTTCTTTTTCTTAAAAAAAAAACTTCTTCTTTATGGATTTTAGCTCTGATACCACTTGTAGGAGATGAAGAAGAGTTTCTTGTATGGAAATTCAAGAGGAAATTTGTGGATATTTTGTGAAATCTCAATGGGTTTTTTTCTCATTCAAAAGAGGGGAGATGAGTAGCCACCACTCTCTTTCTCCGAACATAATATTAGGGCATACTTGACCCTTTACAACATAACTCTTAAAAGTTCTACAATATTACAAACATGCCATTAACACATTAATATGAATTACTTCTAACAGTGAATATAAAATGTTTCAAATTTTTCCTAAGGCAAACGTGAGCATATACAAGGAGCATGCGGAGGTTTGCTGCTTGCTGTTGAAGAGGAAATTAAGGTGAACTGGTTGAGGTTGTACCAGACTAGGAGTGTGAGCAAATTACTCTGGCAGGAAAGCTAGAATTGAGAAATTGGAGTAACACCTTTATTGAGGATGATACAAGTGGTGAGATAGATAATCTAGCTGAGGGAGTGTGGAACTGCTACTTACTTTGGAAAGTTCTCAAGATGGTACTGAACAAAGATAGTCTTGTTGTCCAAATGATGCATTTTTCTACTCTTGTAAGGTTGAATAAGTTAATATATATAGTTGGTTTTCCTTCAGATGAATATCATGTGAAAATGGAAATTATATTACTGGTCATAGTTTGCAAAGAAATAATGTCTTTTATTTTTTCAATATAAGTTTGTCAATAAAGATGTTAGGATGCACATTGATGCCTTGGTAGCTTTGACATCACTAAGATGATTGTTTTATTTCATGGTGTTAATACTGTAGATGTCTTGTATGAACATTTGTTGTGGCTCCTATCTTGGTTTTGGTACTTGTTTAGCCAATTGATTGTGGTTGATTGAGTACAAATCACGCTGGGTTCAGTGGGGGCTGGCAGTATGGATCATGGTAGACTGGTTAGCAGAACTTGAGTTTAAAAAAGCTAACAGGGTCTTACTGGTTGCTGCTTTGCAGCTGGTCTTCGCATCGGAATTATTAAAAATATTTGCTTTTTTATCTTTTTGTATATTATTATTAAGCAAAATTAAGGTGCTTTGTACCAAGAATCAGCTTTTGCAGGGAATAGGATCCTCATGTATTTGATCTGGCGGGGTGTGTGTGTCCCCATCCTTCTAAGCGGATGATGCCACATTATTGGCTGTCAAGGTCCGGCAGTTATCAGGCCTGAGCCTTCAAGGACAGGCCCTGCCCATTGAGGAAGAAGTTGCTCTTCCTGTTCATGCCCCAGTTCCGGCTCATCACCTTCCAGTCACATCTTGAAAATCAGGCGGAATATTGAGATTTGTGGGTTGTAATTAATGTGTGCCTTGCACAGAGGACGTGCCCTATTCCTGCCTGGTAAACAGCAAGGATCTCCCAGGATGGGGTTGCTCCAGCCACTGTTGCCATTGTGAAGACTGTAGTTTTGACGGCCATAGGTTCATGGCTGTGACTATTACGGACGTTCCCTTCTTGCACCACTGCTTTGATTTCTTTGTGTTGCCTAAGGTCCGGAAGGAAGCCTTGCTTGGGCCCCGCTATTGAACAGAGCTGCGGTCAGTTCTTTGTCCTTCATTCCATAACCAGTGACGTAGTTTAAGTTCATGCATTCACATTCTTCTGTGACCTCAATCCCACTCTTAATTTTGCTTTCGATGCCTACGACTATAAAAGAGATCAAGTACGGTGCACCAGCCAGTGTCATTGGATATGTTTTCTTATTCATAAAAACAAGCTGAGATCAATTAACATGAATGAATGAATGGATCATTTGATATTTATTAATTGAGAGTAAGATATATATATATATAGGTTACAACATTACACAGTGATAATAAAAAGCAATGTGCAAACATAATAAATAGGTAGGCAGTGACTTGCACGGTTTGTTATTATTATTATTTTTTTGCTGGATGGTTTGTTATTGATAAAGATATGCCAAAGCAAGTAAAAGTGGAGAGTTTCTGTTTCCAAGCCCTGCATTAATCATCCAAGGCGAAGATCCGGAGCAATTCACCACAGAGGGGAAGGGGGTCTTCCTTGTAGAAGCCGAGGGCGTTGGCGTAGCGGACAGTGGAGGAGATGCCACTGTTCTGGGTGAGCATGACACGGGCGCGGTTCCTTCCAACCACGATCTCCTTGCAGCCTTCCACGGGGCTTTCCAGCAGCACTACCTCGCAGATCTCATCTTGGTGGTCGTCGTCGATGGTCAGTTTGTAGGTGCCGCTGTCGTCCGTCACCGCTTCCGCTTCGTACGATACCTCATCATTGTCGTACCGCTTGCATTCGACCTTCACCTTGGCGCCTGCAAGCCAACACATACACCGCCGGCAGCAGCCGGTGTGTACTTGGTGTATTTAGTTTGTCTTTTTTTTATTTTTTTATTTGACCTTTTGATGTATGTTAGTTACGTACTATCGGAGAATAGGATTGGATGTTGTTGTTGTTACCTTTGATGTACTCCGTGGCGCTGGTCTCAAAGCCAGCGCGGCAGGTGTCACAATAGACGCGGCCTTCAATGGCGAACTGGGGTTTGGGGGAGGCGCGAGCGAGGCCAACAATGGCTGAGAGAAGGCAGAGAGCGGCGAGGAGCTGGAACTTGGCCATGGTTCTCTCCCTCACTTTCAGTTCGCCAAGAGAGAAGGATGAGATGACTGAGAAAAGATGGGTGTAAGAGGCTTTGCTTGGTTGGGAATATATAGCCTATTATGTGATAGTTTGACAGCTTATGCCATGTGGTGGACCGCAACCCTCTCCTCTCTCTTTTGTTGTTGCAGTTACGGACCGAGTCTCGCGCTTCTCGAGTGGACGAGAATGGGGATCAACTTCATCATCATTCACCTCCATTCCGCTCCATACCTTCCGTAAGACCTCCTTCTTCCCTCGCAAGGGCCATGCGTCCTTCTCGATCGCCCAGTACTGGATTCACTCCTTCGGGGCCAAGTTCGACCTCTCTGAGCTCATGGGCGGCTCTGCAACGGCGAGGAGGGCATCCAAAAACAGCTCAAGAGGCCGTTCGGAGGAGAGACTCCATCCCCAGCTCCTCCATCTTCAACCCCAGCCCAGTCCCCATCCTCTGCCTTCCAGGTGGCCAAGGTGCCTTTGAGAAGGAGCTGCTAGGCCTCACCGGTGGCTTCCCAGGAGGTGAGAAGGGCCTCAAGCGATTCATCCAAGAAAACCCTCCTCCTCAAAGCAAGGATGCCCGGGAGTTGGGGCTTCAGTTTGTTGGATCTAATTAAACCTGATCCGCCTCAACTGCCGCTGTTCATGCCTGGGATGATTATCATCGTCAAGAATCCCAATAATCCGTTCTACATGTATACGGGGATTGTCCAGAGAGTCACCGATGGCATGGTAGGCGTTCTCTTTGAAGGTGGGAATTGGGACGACAAGCTCCTCACTTTTAGGCTGGATGAGCTCGAGCGGAGAGACAAGGGACCTCCCATGGTGAAACCCAAGTCTGCCATGTTGGAGTCGCTTGTTTTTTGGACAGTAAGAGCCTGAGTACAGACTAATCAAGAAAACATAAAAACTAGCACTAAAAATGCTTCAAAAACTCAATCCTGCAGCAATAATCATCTCTTCCAGCTTCAAGGAATAATTTAATTCCTGCTTTAGTTTGTTTGCTTCCTGTTCCATTACCTATTATTTCGTTCATGTACATCATATAAATATAGCTTCTTCTTTTGTATCTCATCTCATGTTTGCTAGTGAAAACTTTTTTTAAAAAAAAAAAAAAAATCCATACTTCGTCTAAATGCTCTTTATAATTGTTGATTTTGTTGGGGTTTAATGTACTGGCTTGTGAATGAATGTTTGGCTTCTTTAACCAATGTGATTGTTTTTTTTTTAAGTGGATAAATTATATTTATTTATTTATGATAATAATTAAGCTCCTATAATTACAACTTCAGTTAAAGTGCATAAAGAGATACAAAAATTCAATTGAAGGTTTTCCTCATGACTGAGTTTGGTGGTTGGTATCTCAAACTCCTCCTGGTGCCGCTTGGTTCCCTGCTATGTCCTCCTCGAAGGCTTCATCACCTCCTGTGATCCGTGGCGGTGTGTCACCAGTGAGCGCTAGACTCCTTTTCACTAGATTATGTGACGTCTCCAATTTTGACTTTTTGGAGAGTGGAACTGCATTCATCCATGAGAGTAAGAGGAAAGTGTGATTGTTTTTTGTTTCTCTATTCTTTTTAGTCTAGCTTGTGTTAATGGTGAATGTTGATGCGAAGCACACCGACCAGTCTGCTACAAAAAGTATTGATTGCTATCCATTGTCTCAGTGAAATTACATTCCATGGATAGAATATAGCAAACACTATATTTTAAAATAAAAATATTTTTATTATCTAATAACTATTCATTCCATCAGTATTTGAATGACTCTACAATGATGTGAAATTTAGCTGTCATCTTGCTTTAGATCTTTTGACTACTGATTATCTTAAATTTGTTTGTACTAGCATTTTTTTTTTAATAAAGTGGATAAACCACATTCCTTTATTTGAAAAAAAAAAAATTACAAACCTGATATATTGAGTTACCAGAGTCCAACTTTGGACTGTGTCCTATAAGATATAGTAATCTTACAATCTATTGGGGTGTGGCCTCTTTTGAGAGGTTTCGTCCGGGGGTTGATCTTCGAAGTCGGCATCGAAGGGGCTCGGCTCAAGCACATCGTTATAGATGGAGGGGCTAGCATATTTTGGAGCCTCACAAAATACCAGTTGACCACATTGGGGCATCACTAGCTGTAGCTTGCATTGTATTATTTAAGTTGCTCAGAACCTTACCGAGCTATAGATTTGGAGATTGCCAATAGCCCCAAAGGTTAAGACTTTCCTTTAAAGACTATTCCATGGCAGGATTCCAACATTTTAACGTCTATATAGCCTAAAGATTGGCCCTTAAATGGTATGTCATTTCTGTGGACTGGATAAGGAAAACCAGGAGCACATCATATACAAGTGCAATATCTTAAAGCAGTACTGGAGACTAGTATCAAATTACACTAGAGTGAATTGTAATACCAAAATGGATGGACAATGACTTATGGCCCACTGGGGGGTGGGAGAGATAGATACAAGTCCTCCAAGGCCCTAGTGGCCACTTGTGCTTAGAGCATTTGGAAAGCTAGGTGTTAGTTTTTTTTTTTTCAGAAACAAAAGAGCACAAGCTTGGCAAATATTTCACTTGGCACTAGAAGCCACGCAGGATTATCTAAGGAGAAATCAAGGACAAATCAGGGAGTATCTCACATCTATTCATAAAAACATGATTACAATTCTATGTGATGCATCTTGGTAGAGCTAGATTAATGGGCTATCATACTGGGCGAGTTTCGTGTCGTATCGGACACAGCACGAAATCATTTCGTGTCTTGGCCATATGGCACAGAACTCGCTGGAACCGACCCTTCACGAGGCATGGCTTGTGACGGGTCGTGCCGTGTCGGGTTGGTTCCGGCACAGGCCAAGCACGACCCATTAGTAAAAGGTTTTTAAAAAATTAAAAAAAAAAAGAAATTAAAAGAAATTGTACTAAATTCTAAAAAATTACAAAATAAAAATCTCAAGCGTTCTTGGATAATTCACAAGTGGAATTTGTGAAAAACCTTTGAAATTAATATTTATATGTGTTAAATCTAAAAAATAAAATAAAAATTAGACAAAATAGAGAGAGATCATTATCATCAATGATTTTGACCACAATCCTCGCCGAAGCCGGTTGTTATAGATGGAGGGGCTGGCGGAGTTGAGGGTGTCGGCGAAGATGATGAGGTTGGCGAGGCTGGATCCCGAGGCGGTGGAAAGGTTGGGGGAGGCGGCAGAACAAGCATGGCCGAGCGAGTTGAGAAAACAAAGCAAAGAAGAGAGCCAACAGGTCTCATAAATTTATATTACAAAAATAATAAATGATATGTGGCAGCATAGCAGACTTTAGAAAGAAGTGAACATACGAATAATTTCAACCTTTCTAAAGGAGTAAACTGCAAAAACACAAAATAGCACGGGAACGCTGATTCTCAAGTAGAATTCAATAGCAGTTGATTCACTCCCTAGGGTTTTATAACAATCCAATCCATACAAGATCTCCACAGCCATCACAGACTTTTGAAAGAAGAGCCTTATATATTACATTTTTTTTATAAAAAAAAAAAAAACTTAAGCTGCATGTGGCGGCATCTGGTGCTGTCATATGGCAGAATTCAGGCAGCCCCGTGACTGACCATGCATGACCCAGGCAAGATATATTTCATGTCTGTATCATGCCGACCCGCGGCCATAGGGCTCGAGCCTGGCACGAGCAAGAAGTCGGGACGTGCCGGGCCCAAGCACGCCCGCCCAGAATCCAGCTCTACATCTTGGCATGCTAATTTTCCTTTTTGTAGTGTATGTTTTGTGGTGATTAAGGGCACAGACACAATCTGTCTTGCTGGCTCTTCATCCAGGTCCACATGCTGTGTCCTGCTCGTTCGAGGGTTACGGACTCAAGTCTCCATGGAGAACTTATGGCCATCATCAGTGTTGTGGAGCAATGCAGATCAATCAATTTGGAACCAAATAAAGTAGCAACTGACTGTCCATCAGTTCTGGAGCTAATTAATGTAGAGGAATTACAAAGCAATTGGAGATTCAAAGTTGAAGTTCAACACATCATAAGCATATTTGATAGCAACCCAATGATGGAGATTGGCTAGTATCCCCGAGAACTCAATGTGATAGCAAACTCACTGGCAAATTATGGAAGGCATAATCCTGGATTATCTCTGTTTCACAGTGAAGCTGACAGACCAAGATGGCTTGAAAACATGGTTGTTGTTGCTGGATTGAAGTTTTAAAACTTAATTTTCCCTCTTCGTTTTTCTTTTTTGTTTTGAATATAGCCAATTATTAGCTCCTTATGTTAAAAAAAAAACCTTCAGCTAAAGACTCAGGAGGGTGTACTACTATTTTTCTAATGACCATATTTGTGTGTTTATAAGACAACTCAGGTTTTTCTTTATGTTGGTATTTTACAAGTATTTGAGGACTAACATCAAAAAGTTCTTATGGTGATGCAGAACAGTGCTCTAATTGTTCTATTGAAAACTCGAAATCGATCTTTAGATTGTTAGAAAACAAGTTCAGTTAATCATGATATTTAAATCCAAATCACCAAATCAGTGCACAGAATAGTGAATCAGCACAACAAATAAAACAGGATGAAAACATTCAGAGTTAGAATAGTCAAGCCTGGGTAGGGAGTACAAAGCACTGCCCTAAAGACTGATTTCGCCTCCTTCGTGCAAGGATTTTCGGCAAACACTCTGACCAATAGGGTACTTCTACCCCTCGGTGTCGACAGCCTCCACCGTAGCACATCTCCAACAGAGGATCGCTCAAGTATCATCCAAGAACTCAAAGATTTGACATGGATAAGAAGGAAGAAGGAAAAATGTTGGAAAACAAGAGAAGAGCTCTTTTGATCTCAAATGAAAAGGTAAGAAAGGAGATGATAAGTTTTTTTCTCTGGCGGCTATGTCCATATCCTCTGTTGTGTAAAATGGTTTTATAAAGCCTAAATTGATTGGTTGTGAGGGTAAGTGAAATGGATGAGCAGTGCCGACCCAGCCCACTCCATTTCCAACACATCAAACGCGTTGTTGGTTAAGCTTCATTACTCTTGGGCCTTGGGATCATACCACACCACGTGTATGGTGGGATTATCTGCATTATACAACCATCTAACTCGGGCCATTGTATCAGTTACAAGCGGGGTCATCTCTTGCTGAATTTACACACACACACACACACACACACACACACACACACACATATATATATATATATATATATATATATATATATAATGTTAGCTTGTATTTTTTTCCTCTCAAAAAGAAGATCTGAAAAAGATTTATAATCAAAGCTTTGGAGAGTACTGAGTGCACGCAGGATTAATGTCCCAGTTTTAATCTATAGAATCTCAGCTAGCAAGCTCTCCGGTCCTCCGGATTTATAGTTAAAAACTTAAAACTTTGGAGGATGTATGCGGTCGATCTCGCAGCTGGACTCGAGTAGGTTAATGCGCGCGCATGCGGTCGAGCCAAAGCGAGGTTAGGTCGAATCAATTAGTCCTCCGCACGCCAGAGGTAGGGCCACGCAGCAAGGCTTCCGCGATCGCTCCAATACCCGCCAGATCTTGACAGACTTGTCGAGGTCAGCCACAGACACGGTCCAACGCCCGCCGCACGTCCTCCTCCCTCGAACGCAAGGCACTTGGACCGGCCCCGTGTGCCCTGGCCGTAATCAGAGGCGGTATGGTTCCCACCGTCCCTCCTCCACACGCATATAGTCTTGTCTGCGGACCCGCTCAACATGAGGCTCCCGAGAGCCGCCAGCAAAGCACGGCTTGGTTGTGGCCCCTCGGCGCTCCTCCGTGTGATAGCCGCCGCTCCACTCCCAAGTTCACTACCCGTCCTCAAGACCCGCGGTAGACCACGGGGGAGTGGGGCTCATCACCCGCGCCACGCGGCGCAATCGCGGCTTCAAAGCGTTTGAGCGTGGTTGTGCTTCGTCCCCTTCCCTTGCGGTTCCGCCTCCATGCCTTGACAGGTCGCGTCCATGAGCCGGTGAAGACTAGGCCGGGCGAACCACTGACGACCGAAGTTGATGGCATCGTCATGCGCTGGCGATGGACTCGAGGCGTATGAAGTCGGCAATGCGCCGCACCTTGAAAGTCTTGTCCTGTGAGCCCGAGTAGAGAAGGCCCCGGTCTTCGCTGAGACCGAGGCGTGAGACGCATCGTAGTGCTTGAGCCAGAGGACCGCGGCCGTCACGGGCCAAGACCTCCACGTGAGTTGGACGGTTTGATGGAGCCCTTAAGGTAGTCCTGCAGTTTGGGCAGTGCCGCCGCCGCTTAGAACCGGCGGTTCTTGGGGACATCTTCCACACTCTTATCTTTCCATCCCGGTGGCCGGTGAATATTCGATCGCTAGAGATGACTATGGCCTTAACCAATCCATTTGCTCGACTTGAACCCGAGAGAACTCCTTTTGGTTCTTCCAGACTGGATGTTCTTCTTTGCCGTGAGCCGGTGTACAAGAGGCCGTAGATGGCGGCCAAGGAATAGATGTGGCCCTCCTCGCGGACCAAGGAACCAAGAAGACTTCGTGCCACGAGGGAGCAATTCTCCACCGCCAAAGATAGACTTCATTGTCATCGGAAGGAGTTGGGCATTTGATGCCAAGGGGACATGTTGTAGGGGGAGCACTCGAGGTGAGGGGCACTGGCTGCTGCGGTGCAAGTAGTGCTCATTCTGCTGAAGAGGTCCTCCTCCTCCTCGTCCATGGAGGGGTGGTTGAATGGCTTGGTGATCTCTCGCACTTCGCCATCCCCACCCTCTTCTCTCATGGAAGTTGTGGGATAATGGAGAAGGGGATCGAACGATACCCGGATAGGGAGACAGAAAAATGTTAATTTAGTACGACGTAGAAGAAGAGGTGCAAATAGATAGATACATGGATGGATGGACTGATTGCCCACCTTACGTGCATGAGAGAAGACGGGTCAATGGACATAAATAGATATCTTGCCATGTCCTTACGTGCATGAGATCTAATGGTCATTTGCTCTACGTGTTGCTTGGTGAGAGGAATGCGCATCACTGCACTCCCTAACCGCTTGCTGGTGTTAGACTCACTTTTTTCTTTCTTTCGGCTCCTCGATTTCAATGTCAGGCTCAAGTGTCAAATTAGAGATTCATGCTCTTTTGGATGGACTTGGGATTGAATGGGTGATCATGGACGCGACGCCCGGAGTCCCTAGCCTAACAACAAGACGTATTTATCATCTGCAGACCCAAGTTTGATCGCTACAGTTCCAGAGTCCTGCTTTAATTGTCGATGCAAACAAAGTCATCAACAAACTAGAAAGATAAATTGATGCAACTGATGGAATACCAAAGAGAGCAAAATTGTGCAGATATCCAACGCTGAAATTAATGCAGAATTGCTTGAAATCAATCAATCGATCCAAAACGGCAATCATATCATAACCAATCCCTTTCTTTTAGACCTAATTAGTTTTTTTATTAATTTTATTTTTTAAAAATTTTATGATTAATTTTTTTTTAATATAATTAGGGTTTTCTAGTTAGCTATAAATTATAAAGAGAAAATTTTATTAAACTACCATATAGTTTGTCTCTTTATCAATTCGGGGTTTGTGATTTAACCGTTTAAGTTGTGTTATTTTAATATCCTGTAGTCTAAACCATTTATAAAAAGGTACCAAAAAACATAGCCCCTAAAGTGACATAAAAACGGACCTTGTATTTATTTATTTATTTATTTTATTCTTATTTATGCTTTAGGTGGTGTGATTTTTACATAAAGATAAAAAGATAAATTCATATTTATTTTTATGCCACATCGTCAATTATTAACGGGTTAAATGTTTTGGCACCATTTTACAAACGGTTTATACCTACAAGATACTAAAATACCAAAACTCAAATCACAAGCCCCAATTGATAAAAGAGGCAATCCAAAGGATAGTTAGTGAAATTTCCCCAACCATAAATCATCACTTGTTCTGATTTTTATATTTTTTTCATTCTATTGTAAAAATAGATTTTATCAGCTATTCTGCAGAGATCTACTCCCTGCTGTTTTAAGTGAAAAAGATACGTGTCGATTTTCAGGTGTCAATTTTCATGCCATGATCGCACAGGATGTGGCAATTTAATATTTACAACTAAAAAGAGTCTTCAATGACAAATCCCTCTTAATAGGAAATTCTCACAGGTACAGTTTTGCCACATAGAACTTCACTATGTCCTTAGCTTAAGATCTCCAAACTGGACAGCATATGTTGGCTGCACATAGAAAACAAGAAGATTTAGCATGGAAACTCGCAAACCTTATCTTTTGCAATATACCTTTTTATAAATCAAAGCACAGATATATGGGAGACAAAAGCTTCCAATTTCAAACCATCTCTGCCCATCAAATCTAATATCAGGACAATACAATAAAAGGAAAGCGTTCATGCTTTCTGCTATGATTCACTCAGTAAGTAACAGCAATTGATAAGCTCAAAACAATATTTGGATGCAAATGACTGCGCTCAATATGTCATAAAACCTAAGCTAAATAGGACATGAAGAGCATGTAAAAGGGTTTCTAGTGCATACCTTTATTAAATCCCTTTCTTCATTAATTTTTGTATTTCATTGTCTCCTTTTCAAACCCAATGGTTGGGAACTGCTTTGCATACTCCTCCACCTCATACTGGAGCTTTTTTATCTCAGATTGGATACTAGAGTCAGTTTGAATGGTGGCCAGGAAGTCCTTCAACTTAGACCCACCTGAGTTAGAGAAAATGCATAAGATGGTGCATCAGTTCCTAAGTAACCAGAAAGATGCATCTTTGCACAGAAACATCTCATCATAAGCACCTTTTGTTTCAGCCTTGATTTTCAGTGCCAATTTAACAGCAGTATCAAAAAGCTCAGCAACTTTTGCAAAATCCTCTTCCACAAAACCTCTGGATGTAAGGGCTGGGGTTCCTGTGCAAATGGAAGATCCCAGAGGGCAACCAGATAAGTTAAGGAACAATTCTTAAAAGCATACAAATGAACAGGTTCTGACTCTATACCCATCCGGATGCCTCCAGGAACCATTGCAGACACATCACCAGGGACAGTGTTCTTATTAGCTGCAATGTGGACCAACTCCAACACCTTTTCAACTCTGGATCCATCTATTCCCTGTAGAGCAGATACAAGAGATTAAAAAGACAAATTTTCAATTGAAAAATTTGTTATTTGTCTCTGAATTAGATCAGTTGAATAGAACTGGTTCAAGTTTTGTTAAATTAATAAATAAAAAAGTTTGAGCCAAAATCTAGTTAATAGGTGATGTAGATGGGTAGAAGAGTTTACTCATAAAATTATCTTACACAAAATATTTACAATAATTTACAGTAGAAAAAGGAATTTCCTCTCACCTTGTTTTTAAGATTAACCAAGACTAAATGATTTTCTGTTCCACCAGAAACAAGATCATATCCTTTCTCTTGCAAACTCTGCAAAACAACTTATGAAATAAATAGAATGCCATATAGATTATCGGAAGATATTCTTAATGATAAATTCTAAGGAATCAAGATATAGAATGTCAGTCCATCACTGGCAAATATGTGTAGAAAATAGAAAGGCTCAATGAGTCACAACATTTCTATAATCAAATTTGAAAATACAAAGAAACCTGAGCAAATTTTGCGCAATTACTAAGGACTTGTTCTTGATATGCTTTGTACTCTGGCGTGGTTGCCTGTGATAACACAGTTGCATTAATGATTATAAGAAAAATCCCAAAAGTTGCACAACAATTTCATGAGAAACTCAGATGATGGTTTAAGATACCTCTGTATCACAAATTTTCCAACTGGTCAATTTTAAGTAGATTGGTCTAAGGTAGCAAAAAACAAAAGCATTTTCCATATACTAACCTGTTTGAGTGCAACAGCTAATCCAGTAATTGTATGATTGTGGGGACCACCTTGAAGTCCAGGGAAGACAGCTGCATTGATTTTATCCTCGAAGTCATATCGAATCTTCAAAGAAAGAAGAGAACAAGAACATCATTCACTTATACTAGATTATTATTATTGTTATTGATATTACAACTATCAAGCAGGATACTGGAAAACCATAATAAGAGGACAAAATGCAAAGTCCCTTTTTGTTCACCTCTTGCCCTTGTTTATTTATCTCCTTTACCCCTTTCCTAAAGAAAATCATAGCCCCTCGAGGTCCACGAAGTGACTTGTGAGTTGTTGTTGTCACAACATCTGCATATTCAAAAGGTGATGGAATAACACCAGCAGCAACAAGACCACTTATGTGTGCCATATCTGCCAAGAGAATAGCTTTCTGCTTGTCACAAACCTGCTCATTTCACAATGATCTCTGAGTCAAATTGAAAATCTGAAAAGCATAAAAAAAGAAAGATTGATTTTAGCAAAATCTAACTTGATATGCAATCGAAGCCGAGCAAGGGTACCTTTCTGATACGAGCATAGTCATACAGGCGTGCATATGCACTGGCTCCAGCAACAATTAATTTTGGCCTAAATAGTGCTGCACTTTTCTCTAGCTGTGATTAAGAAAGAGGGAGCTTTCTTGAGCACAACAGGTAAATTATAAATAGAATATTTAATAAATCCACCAATATGAAAGATGCATAGTCAAAAGTTTGAGAGGTAATATCTTAAAAAAGGCATGGAGATTGTTACAACTCAGCCAAATCCAAGAATCATAATACTTCATAAAGTGAATTGATTGTCTCAAAATTTGATTTTTGAAAAACAAGAGGACAAACAGAGGACAGGATTTTGCAACAGTAGAAAGAAAGAAAAATGCTGCATTATAAGGAACACTGAAAGCGTTTGCACAATAAACTAGTGGAGCTAAGGAAAATATCAAAAGCATGTGAAGGTCACCTGCTCATAGTCAATGTACCCGGTGCTCTCATTCAATCTGTATGGCATTGTCTCAAAGAATATCGATACGGCAGATATCTTCTTTGTATCCGTCTACATTTCATGAAGATTGGATTATTAGGAAACTAAGTCTTGGTTATGAGAAAGTACGCTACTTTACAATTTGGCAAAATGTTTTGCATAAACAAAGAAAAGGCAACATAAATCTGCAACAATTCGTAGTCCCACTCCACAGACTGATGTTGTTGAACACAAGAAAGTTAAATCAGTGCATGTATGAATCAAAAGTATGGATAAAGTTCAGGCAATTCATCATCAAATTTGTGGGCAATTTCTTCATTCTGCTATCAAAGCTTAAACCTGAACTCCAAGATGTGGTGAAAGCAAGAATTCAAAGGAACACTTATGATGAGGAAGGATGTCTAGACCATTGGTATGGTTATGAATGGACCATGTAATTGTTATTCCCAGGGGATTATGTACATTGATCATGAGAAAAAAGCTTAAGTTCTAATTCTGATAGCATGCTTCTCATCAAAAAATGGCAAGTTTTTATAATAGCAACTATATCCTGTAGTGCCAACTGTAAGGTAGGAGTTCTAAAAAGTGGAAGGTGAACGTGCAGCAGCTATGTTGGTGCAGGGGAGAAAAGCAGAAGACTGGACTGGAAATAAAAAAGATAGTAATACGCTTAAATAACACACAAATTAATGATGATTTTTAAGACCAACAGAATTTGTTAACAAAAATTAATTAAAATTCAGCATGTACCATAAGAAACATCAATCTGAAATATCCTTTTCTTGGTTAACAATCATCAATGAGGTGAATATGAAACAAACTCCTTCACAAAATCAAATAGTTAGGGATTAATATTCAAATCATAATGTTGAAGAAAAAAAAACGAGGAGTTTGGCTAGCATAATTCTAATGTAAGACAACTCAAGTAATTCTCTGTCTGTATCACAATCATTTCAAACGATCAGCACAGTAGAACACCAAAAGAATGCAATAGCTCTGATAAGTAGTTGTAAAATACTGCACATTTTATCCTAAGTATCTACCAAACCTTAACACTCTATTAATTTGACCAAACAGACTTGGAGTTGACAAGGGCAACTCCAAAAAGCACTGTATATCAAAATTGGACCTGGTCATGGCGAGCCATGACCAAATCCACCTAGGTGGCTACTAAAGATAGTGGTCAAGGTAGGCTAGGTCCAAATTATGTCCAGCTGAATGCATCAATCAATTTTAGCACATCGGTAATTTATAAATGGGAGGAATCAAGCAAATCTTTACAGGGAAACAAGTATACCAACACCTTGTATGTTATACATCAGAAGAACCAGATAATTCTTTACAGGGAAATGAGTAATAACCAATCAGAGGGATAGCCTTGTCAATGCCTATTATTACTGCCTAACACATGGGGAATTCATGTATCATGCATGTTGACAAATACCATTGTTCTAATAAATTTATCACCCAAGGAAGAAAAGTTCTAATAGCATCATCTCAACCACATCTTCAATTTCTCGTGTTTTGTCCACAGCCCTATATTAGTGTTCATTAGAAGGTTACCTGGTAGCCATGGGAAAGATGTCCACCGTGGGGAAGATCCAGAGCCATGATTCTCTCATGTGGTTTCAGAAGCGCGGTATAAACTTGGAAATTAGCAGGGGAACCAGATAGAGATTGAACATTCACTGCAAAATTCAAAGGAGACACTTGATGTGGATTAAGACATCCAAACACGAAAGCTTTTCATAGTAAAATGATAAAAGAATCCAGTGAGAAGAATCACAAGACTTCTAAATAAAATATCTTAAGTGACAAAATCATCATCACAATTTAGAGAATGTTTCCTCGAAGAATTGCCTGTAGGATTCCTAGAACAATCCAGAGATTCGTTAACAATAAAAGGCACTGTCATCAAACCAAAGGAAAATGACAAATGGACTTTCCTTCATCAAGTTCTAACTCTGTCCCATCTATAATAAGAGGACTTATATACAATGTTTTTGAGTAATTGTGGGTAAACAACTTCTTTCAACAAATAAGAGAACTCATGTACAACAAAAAAACATGAGATTAAGTATGCAACCTTGACACCACTGCCGTGTTTGTGCCTCTCATATTGCATTGAGTGATTCTTTTATTTATTTATATACCTGTCTTTTATTTGCCTGCATATCTGACCACTTAGGGTAACCTTTAATCCAATTAACAATGTGTGGTTTATACTCTTCTCTCAAAGAGAAAAACAAAGATTAACCATGGATTTATAACATGAAAGATTAGTAACATGAAATTTTTATGGTGACAAGAGCTATCATACCTCCCCACTTTGCAGGATCCAAACCAAAGGCTTCCAAAGCACGCTTCTGACACAATGATTCAGCCATGTCGATGTATCTATATATCAAATGCAAGATGAATTATACATGACAAGTGGACAAGTAATTGTGAAAAAGGAGAAGAAGAATCAAGATGAAGCAGGAGGGATTCATGGTGAAGATATTCAAATCATAGTTCTTAAATCTTACTCATTTCCACCATAGTATCTTGCGCCAGGGTATCCTTCACTGTATTTATTAGTCATAACGGATCCCACAGCTTGCATCACTGACACGGAAGTGAAATTCTCAGAGGGAATGAGTTCAAGCCCCTAGAATGGCATTCAAAGTGAGTGTCCCATGCACAAGCGACGACTGGTAATAGAAGCTAGGTAAAATTTCCACCAAAAGTTCGCACTAGCTAGATAAGAAGGAAATGCTGAAGCTATCCTGTCCCCATGGATGATGGCGTACAAAAGTCGATAATAAATACCTTCCATTGTCTGGCCTTTTCCAGCTCGATGATGTCGGCAATCTCGGGATCGACGGTCTCCAGGGGAGCATTCAACTGCTTGGGCCACTGCATAATGGAGATGAAGGCATATATAGGGGCATGATCAGAAACGCCAATGTCAATGGATCTTGAGATAGATGCAGATGAGCATACCATGACGCGGGACTTGTCTTTCTCGTAGATGGCTTCGCTCGGGAGGGAAGACTGACAAAAAGGAGAGGAGATTCAAGATTGTAATTGTATGAGATGGAGGGAAGGAAGAAGAGTTAGTTGAGGAGTTGCAAAGAAAGGAAGGAAAGCAAACCATGTAAAAGAGGGAGCCTGGGGAGAGAGGCTGCTTCTTCGCCACGGACGAAGAAGAGAGCCTCCGGAGCGCCGTCGCCATTGCCATCGGTCCGGGAAGGAGAGAGAGGGTGTGGAGTGGATATTGGTGGGAGCGATTGGGATTGGGATATGTGATATGAGGATCGATGGGCTAAGTGATAAAATGGTTGGGGAACCAAAGGTGGGGAGCTCCTCAGCACCTGATTGCTGTTGCTTCCAACTCAAAACGTAATCCAAATAGCAGCCACTCAACGCTCCCATCCATCACAAGCTTCGGGTGGCTCTCTCTCTCTCTCTCTCTCTCTCACTCTCTTTCTGTAGATGTATCATGTATATATACCTACCTGACGTGTTATGTTGCTTATAAAGACACACAAGCCACCACTACCGCATGCCTGCATCTCCCGCCGCGAGCTCTCCTCCTATAATGTATTTCTCCCCTTAATTAATTCCTCTCTGGTTAAAAATGGTGGCAGTAGAGGTAAACTGAAAACAACTCATCGCTCATCTGCCTCTCCAGTTTACCTTCACCTTTACCTTTACCTTTACCTTATCATTGACCTTGATCTTCTCCTCAATATTACAATCTTTAGCACTTACTAGTTACTAGTCAGCGAATGGCAGGTTTATTTATCAATTTATTGACAAACCACTTATGATCCAAATATAGATTTCTACCTCTCATTTTTCAGAGAAACTGAAGCCAACGTGTTTTTGAAAATTGCTGCATAATGAGTTTATTAAAACATAATATTTTTTTTCATGAAAATATATGATAAAAAATGGTTCGGGGAGAGAAAAAACTGAGATAGGAAGAAAACAAATAAAATTAGAAAAATTATAAGAAAAAATCTAATTATAGATGCAACATTTTTTTAATGGATATAATTTATTTATTTATTTATTTATTTATTTATTTATTTTTGAAATTAATCAACAAGGGATCACACGAATGATTCTTTTAAGGTAGTGCTATCCTAAACCAAGAGGCCTTTGGTTAGTTAATTTATTTCTAATAATATAAAAAAATAAATTTTAAAATCTTTTAAGTATTTTATACCTTATAATATTTCCCTACTTAAGCGAATGTCAAAACATACATTCAAATGGAGGACATCAAGAAGCAACAGATATATGTAAGAAAGATCCAATATCCATGTATCTAATATTATATTAAAAACAAATTTTATATAAATATTAATTGACTCCAAATGCAGCCACAATGAATCCCAGGTTTCCCCTCATAGGGTCACTAGAGAATACTTACAGACGATCCAGAGGCTGGAGATCCATAATCAGAAAGCCATCGGCGGAAAAATACACTCTAATCATGAAAGCCTTTCCAAAACAAACCCATGGCACAAGATAATGCGGAATGTCTAAAAGAACCAGTACTGGCAGAAGAGATGTCTTTTCTCTAAAAAACAGCTGGGTAAATTTCAATGAAGAAACAAAATTTATGTACAAATGGTTCAAACTCGGGCAGGGAATGGGAGAAGGAGAAGGTTCTTCTGTTACCGTCGCCATCTGACCTGACTTGCTTTCAGAAACTGAGCCCTTTGATATTGAAGAGGTACAGATGCAACCTCAACCTTCACAGCGGAAATATCAACAAAAATTGACAGAGGCATTAAAGAAGACTGATTGTCATAGCAGCAAACACACAGGAATGAGAGTGAATCAATCAAAAGGACACCTCTTTTTTTATTATTTTGGATTGACCCAAAAGAACACTTACATGGTTAAGGTTGAGAGGCGCTGGTGAAGGGATTTGCTGGTCCAAGGAGGCCACTATCAAATATATGCTCTCAAAAACCATAAGGTCATTCCTCTCTGCAATAAAAGAGCCACCTCAACCTGAAGGGGGATGCTTTCAATATCAGTGAGAGTTTGAAGCTTCAGTTTGCAAGGGCCAGTTTGGATAATCAGATACTGGATGCTACTGTTGTTATAGGGGCTTCACCGTTACACCATTCTACCAAGGAAACTATTGGCAAGTGGCAGTTTCCCTCTGTACCCAAGCCCTCCCTTTGCGAATGTAAGAAGTGGCAGCAACACATCTCATCCTATGACAATCATAAGAGATAAAGAACTTAAAACAGTTGAAGTTGTTTAGATGGATGTGTCCTCAATCTTTCAGACTTAATAGCTATTACCAGGATTGCAGGGCTTGTCACTGCCACTTAGGCTGGCCAACTAGTGACAAATGATGCAGCTATTTTATCTTTTTTTTTTAATAAGGATGCAGCTATTTTATCATCATCAGGAAGTAACAGTCTCTAAACAAAAAAAAAAAGTTGTAATAGTAAAGTCCGTGAAAGATTAAATTGAGAAAATAAAAAATAAATAACCAACTCCATGGAAAAGTTGAACCCAAAACCAGTT
This sequence comes from Dioscorea zingiberensis, assembly GCA_026586065.1. Taxonomy (NCBI): domain Eukaryota; kingdom Viridiplantae; phylum Streptophyta; class Magnoliopsida; order Dioscoreales; family Dioscoreaceae; genus Dioscorea; species Dioscorea zingiberensis. The sequence continues at coordinate 45,263,008 of CM048819.1, read as the reverse complement.
AGATCAGAAGGCATACCTGGTGAAATGACTGGCAGAAAAGTGCAAATACCACACAATGGATCATATCCATGGCGTCCAGCCTTCATACATGTTACACAAGTTGTCTATGCTTGTTGCTTGCCTAAGGAGATGATCGACTTGCTCTGAAATTGTCATGGATCTTGCAAGAGAGTTGCAGAGGTTAGTTGGATTAGAGGGTAACTTGAAACTTATACTTTAAACCAAAACATAGAAAATTTCAGGTGAACAGAACATCTAACAGAAAATTTACCTGAATTCATCGTTCTCTCTCCCCTCCAGTTTCAGTTCAATTTGTCTCAAGACAGACAAGGCATAAGTGTTCATTTCTGTCAGCATGAAATGGAAACACAAAGTTAGAAAAGTAAAAAAGGAAGCATCAACTCCAATCTTTCAGGAGCTCTCCATCCAATATATTGGCTGACCAAACAAAAGCTCAGATCAGTCAATTCTGCTTCCCTAATTTCTTAGTAAGCATTGAAAGGGATTGAGATCTTACCCCTAGTAACACAGTTTGCAGAATTTTTACATGAAGGATTATCATCATTTCCCCAATGTCCCTCAACCACCTTCTTTGAAGAGTATTGCCTATTTTTACAACTCAAAGGCTTATCATCCCTGGAGGCTTCCTTTTCCACATTATACCAGTGCTCAATGCTGGACACCACATCATTTAAAGATGATGGCACTGGCCTCATTTTGTGTGGATCTGCTGGTGCAATATTATCTGAACTAGTGGAGCTGATGTCTGTAGACTTACTTGACGTCAAAACTTGTGAACTTTCTCCCAGATCAGGTGGCACTGAAGTAGCAGCAATAGTGATATCATCTTCTGCTGCAAATTGAGATACTGAATTCTCGAGAGTCTCATTCTCTTGCCAACAAGTACTTGTATGTGAAACATGCATTGAATTGTCTGCTACAGCATTATCAGAGTGCTTTGCTGCAGATGCTTCACTTGAAGCAATGCTGGAATCCAAGCTACTAATGTATGTATGTTCCGGAGGGGAGATCCACCCTTCACCTTCTGGAGATGATTCAGTTATGCCCTGAAAATTGCCTCCATCACCCTCAAGAAAATTCTTATCCTTGTCATCTAGTAGGTTGGCACCAGCTGAAAAATCAGATCTTGACAAAGCAAGCTCCTGGGACCTCACAAGCTGACTCTCACCAACACCTTCAAGTGCCTGCAGAAGAAAAGATAATATGTTTTCCTTTTATTGCTGAATCAGATTGTAATGCAAGTGTAGACTCAAGGAAAAAATTACAGGAAAAAAAAAACCTAGTTGTTTCAACTACACAATAAGATTTTGTATATCAAGCTTATGCTCTTTTTCCCCTTTTTTTTCCTGAAGTGACTAAAGCACGAGATATAGTTGGCATATTATGTGCACAGTTTAGCATGCATAAAAGTGCATGACTACATATTACACATCAGATCCTTATTAAGTCATCAGGATTTAAAAAGCACAAGTTAACAAGGTAAAATCCCGAATGAATATAGTTTTTCATTTTAGAGCATTTTTGAGCCACATAGCATCACCATTTATTTATTTATTTATTTGATAAATGTGGACAAACCCCTTTTTACTTTGGTAGATGCAGGCTTCACGCGTGCTTCCTCATCCTCTCCTTGTGAGAGGAAGTGTGGTAGCCAACTTTATTTGTGAAACTTTAGCCACATATGGTGCTCCAAAAGACATGCAATCTTGTGTAGCCAAAGGAGAAAAGTATGACCGTGATAAAAAGCTTAGAGAGTGGTAGTTGTGTTTATATTATTTCAAGGAATCTAAACTAGAAATAGCTAAGCAAACAAAAGCTAAAGACAAGTGCTAGTCTCAAAAAGGATTATTCAGCACAAGGAATTACTTTATGCAAATTTCCAGCATGTAGGCCTGAAGCTCTCCCAAGCTTGGTCAACATGGAATGCAGTTCCTTCACAGAACAGATAATAGAAGGCACCAGATGTTCTAAAGGTTGACAAGCCTCCCTAAGCCTGAAATAGTATGACTTGTATAGTGCTTGTCCGCGGAATGGGAGGGATGTCAGAATTGTTTTCCTTGTCCTTTGAGATTCCATCAGCCAAAGCAACTACATCAGTAGAGAGTGAAGCTTCAAGAGGGATAAGGATCGCATTGGCCTAAGGCATGATAGACATCAGAGTTAATTAGACAAGAGCAAGATAGTTGCATTGGCTATGGGAGCAACATAATTTTAGTAGTAACAAAATCAGTGAAGCTCAGAGCTGCAACCTTGCCAAGATCTGCCATTAGGACACTATGTGCTGCAGCAGCTTGTTTCCCCAAACTATAAAGATCATGGAGACTCCTTGTAATAGCCAGAACCTGCAGAGAAATAATCACAAACATGAAATGAAGCAACACATGATAATTGAAGAGGGATGTTAATGGAGTAGTAGTAGTAATAGCTGAGAGCAAGTGTCCGAGTCACTAGACCACTTGAATTTGCTTTGATACCAAGCACCTTTCTTTTACTACAAGAAGTTTTAGTTAACACTAATGAAAGAAAATGAGCAGCTAACCTCATCATTTTTTTTCGTAATTGTTCATCACAATTATCATACATCTTATATTTAGTCTCATCCTTGTCCTGACTGTTTCAAACAATATTAAGTTGTTACCCATTTTTTTCCTCCCAGCATGAAGTTTCTTGGCACAACGGTAAAGTTGTCGTCATGTGACCTGGAGGTCACGGGTTTGAGTCGTAGAAACCACCTCTTGCAAAAAGAGCAAGATAAGGCTCCGTACAATAGACCCAGGTGGTCCAACCCTTCCCCAGACCCCACGCATAGCGGGAGCTTTGTAGCACCGGACTGCCCAGCATGAAGTTTCTCCTCCATTTATGTCCAAGGTTTGAGAACCCCTCTTCTATCATGCTAAATACATACCCTACCCTACCTAAATGAAAGGTGGGTTGGATACCTTAAAGAAAAATATCATAAGGCACTATCACACGAAGCCTAAAGGGCCAGAGTGGATACTTAACTAGAGAAGTTTGACAAGCTGGGTTGACCAGGAAATTGGGTTTGAGTTCAATAGTTAGCATTTGCGCATCTGAAATTATGACCTGAATTATATGCAGGGTGGACTTTGGTGTCGGATCTTTACTGATTTGTCGTCCTAGTCCAGAGATGACTGGTATCATTTGCATAAACAAGGTTCAGGACAAGTTGGGCTAAGGTCTAGGGACAGGCTGAAGCAGACATTAGTCACGGCCTGGATAGACCACTGACATCAATACACATCAAAAGGCTGCAAGAAATGCTCAACATGACTACTGGAAGCTGATATTATAATGCTTTTTGTTTTTTCCATTCATCTCCCTGACAGAATCCCCTTCTATACTAAGGATACAGGCAAAAGCAATAAATTTAGAAGGAAGCCTCATAGAAGTTTCCACTAGAGCCACATTGTCTGTCAACAATAAGTTCTTGAATTTAGACAATTACTTTCAAGAAATGTTTGCCAAATTCCAATGGAACATCCGATTATATTCCTCTCACAGGCAACAGACATATACATTACTCCTCTCATAATCAAAACTGTGATCTGAAAGGCACAACAGCAAGAAGTTTTGGAGTTACAACCTAGAACACAACCTTGGCATGAGCTCATGATGAGGAAAAACCCAGTTGCCTTTCTAGAAATATGGCTCAAACTAATTTTTTATATGTTTTCTAATGTGTAAACGCATAATCCAATCTTCAGTTTCATTTGTTCATCAATGTTCACCTAGCATGATGCTTTATTCATACAATGATGCTAATATTTATTATTATTATTTTTAAATCCATTCTGAGTTCTTTTAAATCTGGAAACAGGCACCATAGCTAATTGACAGAAGAAAAAGGGTACTCAAAAACCAAAATAGGCCAAAATCAATATTTCTATCACAGAACTACTGTGTGATGCACTATCGTTAGTAAATTCTTTTACCTCCTCTAGCATAGATCCGCATTCTGAGGTCAAAGCAGTATGTCCCCTTGAAACACGAGCAAATGCTGATAATGTCACACTAGCTTCATAAGCACAATCAAGCAAAGTTGTCATATTGTCTTGTAAATCACCTGTAAATATACATCAAAATTCATAAGGGTAACCACAAATGAAATACCTACAGATATAGGAACCTCAGAACCTTCAAATATAAGGTTAATTTTACTAATTACAAGACAATATAAGCAAAAGATCCTTAGGTCAGACCAGAAGCAGATTTTGCCTTTACGGAGGCAATAGTGAGTTCTCTAGTTGCAGAAAAGAAGCTATTGGCAGCAACTTCCATGTTATTCTTTGCTAACTTCCAGTCTTGTTCAGCACCTATCAGAGAAGGAAAAAGCAAGTGATGACGACGACAAACTACAAGAGAATACAAGTACCATAAAAGTCCTAAATAATTGAGGACAGAGATATGCTAGGATCTCAAACTGACATGTAAAAGAATGGTAAGAAACATCTAATCTTGTTAGAACATTCAAGTAAGCTTGTTGCCATGATCTGCCGTCACCAGAAGTTCCTCCACAAGATTTCTCTGTAGGCATATGGAAAACACCATCTCTAGATGCTTCAAATTCCACCACAGAAGTGCAAATTTTGATAATATCAGACACCTGCTCTTGTGTTGCCCATATCAGTTTTTTCCTTCTCAATAAATGATTGTGAAATTCTGGGGGAATTCCAGGACTACCAGCAACACTTGGGCTTGCACAAGCCCATCCCATGGCTCTTTCAAGCTGCCCTTCCACAGACACAGAAGTCCTTTCACAAGCTTGTAAACAGTCCATTAAGTTTGACAATGTTGAAATGGAAGACTGAAACTTTTCCAACAACTTTGGCCTGCTCAAATTTAAGATCGCTGGATAAAACTTATCATCACCGAGAATACTTTGAGCCAAGACCTTGCTTCTCAGTAGATGAGGCAAAGAAAGGTCATGAAACCATTCCATCTGAACAATTTCCAAAACTGTTTTGTGAAGAGATTCAGTAAGTTCGTTCACCTTCCTTTTCATTAGGAGAATAGCTGACTTAGCAGCCCTAGCAGTCTCATGTGCATTACAGTATTCCTCAAGCATAAAATGGACCCTTTTCACTGATGCAACATCCTGTTTTAATTTATCTGTTTCCTTTCTTGTTTTGATTATATGCTCCAAGTTCTCATTTTGTTTATCCAATTGCATGATGAGAGCAGGAGCCAATCTTTCTTTCAAGTACCTGCAGATGTGACTCTGCAGATGAATATCAAGCTTTTTCTTGACCACATTGTAAAGTTGATCAAAACCTAAGTTTTGATCAATAGAAGATGCTATGTTATGTATGCATAAATCAAGCATAGAGTCCAGAATTCCAATCTTCCAGATAAAGAAAGAATGGTTCTCTAATAAGCTCGCAAACCTCCATGTCAGGCCAGAGGGTGGAGTACCAGAAGCCATAATTTCAGCAACATTCTGTGCAGACCCATCTAAACAAGAAGCACCATAAGATGACAAGACATGATCAATTGATTCCAGCTCAAAAAATGGTTTCACAAGGGCTGCAAGAAGAGATTTGCTTCCTCTAATATGAAACTCACCACCCTGCTCAGAGCTTATTAAAGTTGAAAAATATCTTCCAGTAGAAACCAATGAATTTTTTATATCGGTTTCTAGCTTTTTCAGGGAAGAGCTTCGGGCATCTTTCTCATTCCAAGTTTGATGAAGTTTATCCAATTTGGCTCTGCAAGCTTCTTCTTGGGATGCTAACTCCTCTGCTTCTTCCCATGACAGATGATCCCGGCCCTTAACTGCGGCTTCTTCAAGAGCTAATTGCTGCTCTGTGATGAGTCCAACCTTAACAAAATAGTTCTTTTCAAGCTCAACCAATGAAGTTCTCTCCAATTCGACATCAAAGAGTTTTTCGAGTGCAGTATCAATGGCCCCTCGAATTTGAGATATCGATCCAAAGGCTTCCATTACTTCCGAATTGTAAGAAATGACTGACCTGATAATATCTGGTAGACTAATTTCAGTTATCTGTTCAATTAATTTCTTACAGGAATACAAGCAAGCCTGAAAAAGAGAAGGCCAGTTTCCTTCAGATATAAATTGCCCATTGCCTGTACTTGTATCAAAGCCAAATAAATCCCAAACTTCATTAACAAACCCAGAAACTAGGGCACATTTTTCTATTTGCTCCTCAAACTCATGATATGTAACTGAATCATGTTGCACGAAATCATCCTCTGATATCCAGCTAACTTTTCCAGAAGGATTATTCAAGAAATTCAACAACTTGCCTTTAACGACCTTGAATAGCTCATTTGCAGCAATCTGTACAACAGATAACACTTTTGATTTCCTGTCCTCAAGATCTCCATGCACATTAAAATCCTTGGTGACATCATACTTCTGTTGTCCTTCCCGATTGACAGATGAATCAACTTCACTCCTTGAATATCCTGAAGCCTGCATATACTTTGTGAAGGCAGATAGCAACTTCTCTTTTGATTTTACTTCAGTATCTGTACCAATAGAATTCATCAGTCCAGAACACTCAACATTAACTTTATCTATTTCCATTGTGTATGTCTCCATTTTATGAAAGAGATCTTGATGCCTCTGTTTGACTGAATCAGAGACATCACCTTTCACCTTTGCAACAAGGTCAGCTGCTTGTCTTTTTGCAAGTGAAAGAGTATCAGATGAAAGGTTGCTCACCAACAGTTGCAGAAGTTGTGCCCAACCATTAACTTGGGTTGATGTAATATAATTTAGAGGTAGAACCCTTTGCAATGCTAAGGTATATTCATGAAGTGCTTCTACTGCAGAAGAAAGCCCGGTATGCAGCTCAGCAACAAGCCGAGAAACTTCCCCATCAATTTCAGAACACTGTGCTAGTGTTGGCTCTGGAACAACCGTCAGTGGAATCCCAGAGACCAGAACAGCAGACTTAAGAGAAAAGGCATCTTCTAAACTGCTTAACCTTGCAAAAGCCTGAATATCTGGAATTGAACCACTTTGCAATGCATCAAGTACCCTTCCATGTTGTTCCACCCAGAAAGCTGCTTCTTGGGCTTTCTCAGCTGCCACAGCTTTAGCTTGCGCAAATTCATGAGCCTGTATTTCAAACAAAGCACGAGCTTTTTCTGAAATGGAATTAGCTTCAGCTAAGATGGATTTTGCCGACTTTTCATGCTGTAGAAGGCTCGACTTCTCATTGTCAACATGATGATAAATGGCAGAGATGACCTCATATTGATTTAGCATGCCCAAAAATCTCTGACATGTGTTCACAATAAAGAAAAATTAGTTGGCCTGACCCTCCTGTTCTTCTTATACAACACAATTTGCAAAAGAGGACTTTATCACTTCATACCTTGAGTGCAGATTCTGCTGCTGGCAATGTTGACAGCAAAAGATCATGATGTTCCTGGTCCAGAAGAATGTAAATGGTAAATATCATGCCAATATCGTACCCAGATAGCAACTCCTTAAATGGCACAACTCGTAATCATTTTTATTTACAACAGTTTACCATTCTGAGAAATACAAATTGTTGACCACAGTGTTCCAATGATAAAAGTGATCAGAAACAAATGAATATTAAAAACAGAAGCCAACTATATCAATGATGTCAAAAAGTATTTACATAGGGTTTCCTGAATATTAACCAGTCATACAGTCAACGACTCTAGAAGACTAAGAAAATGTGATGATCGATAAGCCAGTTATTATGCATTATAGAAAGCACAGCACTGTTACTGTTATTCACTTGAGAGTCATTGAGTTCAGATTCAAACACAAAATGCTTCATCATACATAAACAACATAGTTAAACCATTCAAAAAACATTTCAAGAAAAGATTACCTGGAGTGGGACCCGGATTTCCTGAACTCTAGATGCAAACAAACTCAAGCTAACAGCCAACTCCATTCCCTTCTTTTCTTCACCACCAATAACTGCTTCATCATGGCCATCTCCCCGTGTCCACTCCACTAAGGGGTCCCAAACAAATACCTCCAACATCATTAATATAATATCTTTATTTTTCCGGAGAACACCAGTTACGGACTGACAATTAGACCTGAAGGAACCTTCTGTTCCAGTCAATCCTAAAGCAGCTTCAATTATTTGAGTAAGTCGAAATGGAACAATTTCAGGAATCTTCAACCTTTTCCCTTTATCAAAACAGACATTGTAATCTATATGGACAACATCACCACTGAGGAAATCAATTAGGATGTTATCCAAATGTCTGTCCCCCAGACCCAAAATGTGGCCCACCATGCTCATGGCTGCTACACTTGCAGAAAACCTGAAATTCAAACAGAACCACATTAGAATACATACAATAAAAAACAGATCTAAAGTGCAAGACTTCTTTATATCAATCAGCCTGTGAACAATAAAAACAAAGTGGAGTAGCTAGTATCTAAATGGTTAAAAGCATTTCATATGGTTTCAAACCAAACGAGATAGCATTGTTTTATCCATCCTCATTTGACTTTATATGTGCCTCTTCATACTAGTTCTATCAAAAACCCATAGAAGCAGATGATCTGAGAAAGATGCACCCAGCTGGGATACAATGCACTCGGTCCTTAGAAAGCTATTTGTAACACATTAAGGAAAAATGAAAGTATGGATAAAGATAAATACAAACCTTTTTGCCTTCAAATTAAAAGCTTTGAATCCTTCACTGGCACACCACATCTCTTGCCAAAGAAGTTGCCTTGGGGTCTCTTGCATAAGCTCTAGAAGAACTTTTCTTTTGACTTCATGAGGCCAATCCCTTCGTGAAATTACTCTTCTTAAGCCTTTCTCTTTAAGAGCTGGTATGATTTTTCCATAGAACATATCACTTGGACGAGGAACAGGTGGCACTGTGCCCCTCACATTGCCAGTACCAAGAGCAGACAGTTGCACCAGCTGGGCACGGTTCTGCCATGACTTGAACACGCTGTATATACTTGTTACATTTTCTACCCATTGGATTAGGCCAGCTCTGCCACTAATTGGGGTTACAGAATAGTAACGAATAGCAAGAGATCGTCTAGAAGTATCATTGCAAGTTTGTAAAAAACAGTTAATTGCTTGTAAAAGTTGCATGATCCTGGCATCCAGGCGTAGGTCCTCTCGTCCTTTAAGAAGGTAAGTATAATTCTGACCATCTGAGCCTCGAAGTACAACCTTCTTGGGCCTTGTCTTTGTTGATAATATGGTTAACTTTTCAGCAAAGGAGGATATGGTTATAATGCCCTGGTTGCCAGTGCTAGGATTTTCAAATAGATGGACCATTGAATTTTGCTTCTCAAGACCAGGCATGGGAACATCAGAAGATGAAAGCAATGACAGATGTGGAGCAACCTCACTCAATGATATAGATGACTTTCTTTGATGAGATGCTAAAGATGTTGCTATTGCATCAAATGGCTGCCATACATCTCCTAGGGCTGCTGCAGATCCGGGTGGTGTTTTAAAAGCCAAGATGGCCAATTTCAGCTGTTCTCCATACTCCTCCTGAAACCATATCTCATGTGCTGTTTCAGGTTCACGAGAAGTTGAGGCCAAACGACGCTCTAAAGCCACAACAACTGGAGCCATCAGAGCAGAGTACTTTGCTGCATTTAATTTAGTTTTTTCACCATAACTAAGGGTGGAATTTCCAGCAATCCGTGCAGCTTCATCTTTTAGCATACTTATACGCCTCATTACATCTGAATTACAAGAAAGAAATTTAAAAATTATGCATCCAGTTTAACATGCAAAAATTTCAACTCGTATTACAAAGAGATACTCAGCAAATAATGTACACAAACCATATAACCATCTGGCAATATAGGCCTACGAGTATAAAGTTCACTGGCAAACATGGAACATTTACATTAAAAAAATTGGATGCCAATTTGAAGTAAAACAAATTTAGCAAAAAGTTTCCAACGATGCTGATATATGCAAAAGTTCATATTGTGAATATATCAACAGACTCATGTAGCAAAATAGACATTAAAGAAATCATAAAAACAATTAGTGTGACATTGTGTACAGCATTCTACTGAGTCAGTTAAATAAAATGTTATACCAAGCATAAAAACAAAAGCAAATATTCATTTACTGACAGAAGATTCTACTTACCAGAATGAAGATCTTGAAGAGTGCTAAGCCATTGTTCCTCCCAAAGGACCGTAATCATCCCAAGTTCATTTATTACAAGCTGAACATCTTGAACCAACTTTGGATGAAGTTTATACTGTATTAAAGTAAAAAATATAAATAAATAAATAGAGATAAACAAAAGTAGGGGTTTGAACATCAGATTCTCGCCTCATAAAAGTGAAACAGAAAAAAGCATGTGACCATCAGTATTATGTACTAACTGCATACTACAGAATGACAAAGATAAAGAGACAAATAAAAATTAAAAACTGAAAAGAGCTGTACCAAACAGTCCAATAAGTGTTGGATCTCCTCTGAATACTCCCCTTCACAAGCCATTTTGTCAACTAGTGTAGGATACACTACAGACCAAGGTGACAACTTCGCAAGCATCAACAATAGCCTCTCCAACTGTTTCCTGACAGCTTGCTTCGGATGAGAACTTAACCGTGCAAACAATTGAGGCGTGATTTCCTATTAGAGAAGAGAAGGCAATACATAAATTTGATACATATTTTTCATAGAGCAAGTTCAATAATAAAACTAACCTGCCAAGTAAGGAGAGGAACTTTTGCAAAACCTAGCTCAAAAATTTCATTCAACTCAACCCCATAGTTCAGAAGAATATGCAGGATGAACAGCATGGCCCTTAAACTGCAACTCTTTTTGGCCTTTTCCTTTGAAGCATCAAGATGAAAGCTCTCATTGTAACTTTCTTGATGCTTGGTGAAAGAACTTGAAAGGTACTCAAAGTAGCCCCGGGCAGCATGGCCAAATAATGAAACTCTTCTCTGTCGCAATGAGTGCAAAATGTCAACCAATTCATCAATAGAAGCCAAGTTGGCACCCTCTACATTAATATGCATATCAAGAAAAAGCCTCTGCAGCTTTGAAGATAAAGTAGCAGCTGAGCAATCCACTTCTGAGGCTTTGAGCCCAGATGCTCCTGCTGCAGCTTGCAAAAGACATGCTGTCTGTTGAACCAAAGAATTTATAAAAGCCTCCTTTTCTGAATGGAAACTGGAATCTGATTGATCATCTAAGGCAGTTGCATTGTTTCCATCCCCGGTGCTGTGACAAATTCTATTGATTATGGCTCTCACCAGAGACATCTCTTCTTCCGTCAATTGAAACCTGTTGATCGAAATTTCTGGTTGAAGAACAGGTGACAAGGAGCATGACTGAAGAACAGCACCAGGTTCTGGGGGGGAGCCACTAGCTTGAGTAAAACACCAAGATGCATAAGATAGCCATGCCTTACTCATACTTCCGCAAAGATGACAAGATAATTTTATAGCTGTACCAACTATCTCTTCAAGGATGACACTCAAGTTTGGGTCATACGTTGTGTCAACACCAGCACATGAGAACCCAGTACTAGGGATCAGAGAACTATTCTGTACATTGGATTTCTTGAAATCTTCATGCATCTTTAGAAGAATAGTTCTCAAGCTTGTATCCAAACCACCTTGTCTTAACCAAGAGGAAAGTTTCAAGCATGCTTTTGCCTTCAATAATGTACCAGTTTCCAAAGCAAGAGTAGTTGTAGACAGCATGTCAGCACGGACTAATGACCAGAGACTGATTAGAGCCTCCTCACGCTTCCCCTCAGCATACTTCAGTAAGATACTGTCATATTGCAAATTCAGCGCCATCATATTTGTATCCTTCCGCTCAGCACATGCCATAAGATGATCTTTGAAATACTGGGACATCCGGTCAGCCAATAGAAAATTGCTCTGCTTCCGAGCTAATTTGTGCAGTTTCTGACAGAGAAGCAATGTCGTTAAAGAAGTGGGTAGCACAGTGCGATAGACACGAAAGATCTTTATCCACAAACTAGAGTCTTGGTGAATCATACTGATTGGTGTATGCAAAGTTTGTTGTAAAGAATCTAAAACTGGTGGCATTTGTCTTGCTCCAGTTTGGTCGGTATATTTGTACTTGCTTTCAAAACCAATGATACAATGAAGCTGACTAATGAACGCGGCTGATTCTGTCAATCCATTTAGTGGAGCAATAGATAATGCTTCATCCAGCATCAACTTAGCCTTTTCTAGTTGCCCCAGTACCATATCTGGCTTCTCATTCCTTTGTAGCATTGATCGTAAAAGCATCTGTTCACTCCTCTCAAGGGATATCCTCGGATCTAGACTAAGCTCACAGCTACTTTTAGGTGTCAAATCAAGGTAGCCCCATGCTGCCTGGATATCTCCTTCATCAAAACATGCTAAAGCATGAATTGCATTGATTTCATTGCCAGCCGCTGTTAGAGCACCAGAATAATCTTTCCCTGCATGCGTAGAACGAAGTGTTTGTAGTTCTGTGAGCCATATATTCAGAGATCTCCAATCAGAGAGAGATGAATAGCTCTCTATTACACGAGCAATAACAAATTGGATGCCGTCAGCACCCATATAACTAAGTGCATCCTCTGACTGAAGAAGATGAGAAAAATGTGCAGCAGCTTTCTCATACTGTCCCTGAGCTTGATAGATTAGTCCAGTCATCCATGAGAAAAGTCCCATGCCTCCACTTCTTTCTGGGCCTACCTGTGTCTCTTCCATAAATAAGGTGGGAAACGCTGTTACAACCCACTTCTTAAGACCAGCCAAAGCTTCAGGTTCATGACTCCTACATAAGGCCAAGGCAACATGTCGAAGGACCTTCAGGACATCTCCAGCTAATCTGGAACGAAGAGTATGGATATTCTCAGAAGCTGGTGTTCCACGAGCTTTGTCCTTCATGGTTGAAGCTACCAGATTTCTGAGATCCTGCAATCTTAGCACACAGTAATGGAATGTGGCATCATGACAATCCAGTGCTATCCCAGCATTCATCATAGGATCACACATTCGAGAAAACCATTCTTCACAAACTTTTTTGTTTGCCCGAAAAAACAAAGAACTCTGCCGTGTAGAAGAAGGCAAAACAGAAGATCCTTCATAAGCATTATAGACTTCTTTCTTAAGTGCCTCAACAAAATCTAGTAGCAACCTCATAGGTAGTAAATGAACACTAGATGAGCCTAAACTGAAATTGCCTTCAATTTGCTCAGTGTCTTGCAGCAAAATATTTGGTATGTCCAAAAGCATACGCTCTAGAACAGCAAAAGTCTGGGTGGGGCCACCAAAATTGGTTCTAAGACGAAGAGTCACACACTGCCTGGCCGCTTCATGTATGGACCACCAAACAGAAGCAAGAATGTTCACCGGACAAATTCTGCCAATTGTATCTAACTCAGTGTAGGAATTCTGGAACATACTGTTGGCATTAGCACCTCCACTTTCTTCTAGATGACTTGAAGAGGAAAAATTTTCAGTGCAGCAACTAAATACCACTCGTTGAATCCAAGAGGACAGAGGCATCTTCCACCTCTGTGAGATAAAATTTAAAACAGAAACAAGTTGCTGTGAATGAAGTTTCTGGGGAAGCTGTTTAAAAGCAAGAATATGCTTCCAATCCAGGTGATGTTTATTGCTAATCTTCGTAATTCCAAGGTTACAAAAATCACCTCTGTCTTCTATCAAACCATATTCATACATTGTGAGAGGAAAGAAAACAGAAAGCACTCTTGCAAATGCATCTTTTACAGATGTATCTGGATCACCAAGCTTGTCAAGAGAAACTTTTGAGATGCAGTAGAAGTTTCCAGGATAAATAAGTCTTGCTTGCATCAATAGCTCCAAGACAGTCGCAACATGAGATCTCACTTTTAGCTCCCTATCATATGCCGCATCCAGAATGGAGAAGAGTAAATCGGTCCCAATAACAGCACCACACCGTTCATATGAAGACCTCGTTAATTCCATTCCCTTAATCTTTAATACCGCCCAACTGAAGGTATAAATCCAGTTGAGAGCTTCTAGTTTAACCACCATGGGTGAAGAAGCATGAAGGATTCTTACCATAAATGAGTCATACTTCCTTAAATACTCGCATACAAGACTGGAATCTCCATGCGCAGCTACAGAACTTCCTGTATTTTCTTCTTTGAGATCACTAGAAGCCTCTTTCAAAGAAGTCCCAGAACCAGTTGGCCTGGACAAGATTTCTATTTCACTGAGTTTGTGCAATGTCCTAACAACATGGGTTTGCACCTCAACAAAATAAGAACTAGGAAATTCAAGAGGATCAAACTTTTCCAAAATACAAGATGTTAGTGTATGGCATCGCTCATATCGTGCACTGTCAATGAATGCCTGGTCAGAAATAGAACTACTTGGAGGTCCAGCATAAACTGTGCTTTGCAACATTTTTAGATCAAACCTGACTAATGAAAGTAACTCGTTTTGGGAATAGGACACTCCTGAACTGAACTCTGAATCAAGGTTGAGGTCTGATCCAATATCCATCCTACACCCTTCAACAGCAACCTTAGTTCTGTGGATATTCCCAAGCATGTCTCTCAAAATCTCCAGCTCCTCAACCAATGAGCTGATGGCCTGAGAAACAACACCATCAGAAGCATTCTGGAGTAAGTAAATATAAGTGGCAGCAGCTCCAGCAACAACAAGTTGATTTGGATGCAGCCGCAGCTGAGACAAAGGTGACTGGAATTGCAACAAAGCCTTGACATTTGAAGGGAAAAGCCCCTGCTTTTGAAGAGACAGGAGTTGAAGATTAGCTTTGAGCACAGCATGCAACCTGTAGGATGGGACTCCTCTCAAGTTTTGAAAGAAAATGTCAATGGCAGTAGAGTAGTAGTTAGAAAACTTATCATGAAGTATCTCAGCCAAAACAATCAAGCATCTCCAATTATCATCCATCCATTTTGACCATCCAAATTTACTGCCAAACATCACTATGCAATTCAATATACGAGGAGCCATGTTCTCGATGGGCACGGCAATCTGCTCAACGAGTTGGTTTTCAAGCATGCCAGAAGCAACGACCTGCAAGACGGTGGAGAAGCAGGCAAAGAGGGCAAGCAGCCTTCCAAGCTTACCATCATGGATCAGAACCTCCATATCTCCCAAAAACTTGGACAGCAATCCCAGAGAGAAGTGAACATTGCTCAGCCAGTAGGTACGGAATTGCAGGAAAGTGTCAGTGATTATGTGCCGGTCTGTCTCAGAGAGGTCAGGCACGAAGGCCCAGCCGAGAAGCAGGTCCACAATGTCAAGGAAATGAGGCTGGAAGCAGTGCCCGAACTTGAGAGAGATGAGGATGAGCACGCTGAGGAGTGGGTGAAGCAAGCTCAGGGAGGTTCTTTCATCTTCGAGAAGCTCTTGGCAGGCTTTGAGAATTGGCGGAACGTGTCTACCAATGGATCCCACATCCCCAATATTGAGAAACTCCCGGAGGCCGTCCAGCGCCAACTCCGCAGAACCACTCCCGTTTCCAATTTCCTGGAGAAGAGGTAGAGCCCAAGCGATGAATCGGTCGGACAATCCATTGGACATGGCATGGCCCTGGTGCCCATTCGATCCCGCAATGGCACTCAGGGAGCCATAGGCGACTGCCGCTGCTCGGCGGACGGCAAATGATCTGAAAGCGAGAAACAAGCGATGGTGAAACCATACCACCGATCAAACAATTAGATTAGGGTTTCCAAACAAGAGAGATTCAACTTCTTGATTGATTCAAAAGCGAAATAGAATAAAAGGGCTATGCTTGGACTCACTTGTCGGCGAGGAGCTGAGAAAGGCCCTGGGAGAGGAAAGGAACGGAGTGGCTAAGGAGGAGCGAGTTGGGAGGATAGATGATGGTGCAGTGGAGCGAGTTGAGGGCCGCGAGGCGGGTTGAATCGTCGCCTTTCGAGCTCTCTGATAAGGTGGAGTCGTCTCCACCTCCACCTCCACCTCCGCCCGCTGATGGGAGGGCAGCGGAAAGGAGAGCAGCTAGCTGTTGCTGGAGAGGATGGTGATGGTGGTGCTGGTGGGGGTGAGACCGGGGGTGGAGGTGACTTTGCATTGCATCGCGACGCGAATCAACCGAATCGCGCCTTGCTCACACTCGCGCTGCGGGGATGTCGTTCAACTCTTTGCGCGCCTTCCCGACTTTCAGGTCACTGGCCTATTTAGCGTAGCAAATTGACTTGGTGTGACCACTGACCACTCTATAATTTTAATTTTAAAAAAATTTAAATAAAAAACTAGATTTGAATTTCTGAACTTTTTTAAAAAATTTAGATTTTTTAATTTAAAAAATCATAATGTAACCACACATTTTTAAATCAATGGTTACGATTCTGATAGTTGTTAAACTTATGCAAATTATTATGATTATCCTATTTAACTATGAAAGTCATTAGCAACACCAGAGACATTTCTTGGTGACAAAGCCTTTCTCCAGGCTTGCATTTAATTTTTCTCAAAACTTTGAGTAGGACAAACAATTGGTTATTCATCGTTGCTCTTCGTTGGAACTCCAACAAATATCCTAGTTGATCGTTCTTGTTATATTTAATGAAAGTCATGCTTCTATCAACAACAATTCCCATTTACAGAGATAATTTGATTAACACTAATCACTAATCAGTAATAACAAAAGCAAGAAAAACAAGTAAGAGGGGCACAGGTAATAAAGCCCAGGTGACCAAAATTGATAACCAAGCACTTCATCCATTAATGCCCCCAGACACTTTCTGTCAAGTGTCAACACATGCAGACGGCAGCAAGATAGAAAGTTTTTTTTTTTTTTTTGGACGTTAAGAGCGAACTGGCTAGACCAGCCGCCAGTAAAAAACCAAAGGACGGGCACGACTTGGGATCGAATCCCGACAGCAACGAGGGGATATAACGCCATCCGCAGACTGGCCCCACCACGAGCGCATAGGAACGCCACAAGAAGACCCTCACCGCAGCCTCGAACCCGCGACGGGGTGGGAGGCACGGGAACCCAGATACCATCAGACCAAGGGGAATCGGTAGCAAGATAGAAAGTTGAGCAGATCAGCAAAACTGCATATTTGAATTGCTTCCAGTATCCACATATTGCAGAACTTACATCAAAACCTAATGAAAATATTCTTTTGAAGCATTTACAAGCAAAGACAGACAGCATCAATCACCACATCAGATCATGGCCACTGCATGCACTTGCAATTTGCTGAGATGAGCAAAATAGGAGCCCACTATGGATGGACAAAACAAAAACATACCATTGATTACTGAACATATCTTCCACTATGTCACAAAATGTGCCAGTTCCAACATTTCAGGGCAAGCCTTCATATCAGATGCCAAAAAATAAAA
The DNA here is from genome assembly GCA_026586065.1 of Dioscorea zingiberensis. Taxonomy (NCBI): domain Eukaryota; kingdom Viridiplantae; phylum Streptophyta; class Magnoliopsida; order Dioscoreales; family Dioscoreaceae; genus Dioscorea; species Dioscorea zingiberensis. Next base: position 45,245,643 of record CM048819.1, on the reverse strand, counting down.
AGATGAGATGAACAGATTTCATGATGTCATAGCACTCCATCAGTCTGTGGTCATACAATCAAATCTGCAGCGCGCGCTCTAGCCTTCCTAGTTCTGCTAGCAATACAATCTAAGCTCACCTGTACCCCATACTTTCTTGGACAAATGCAACCTCCAGCCCCTTCTATTGAAACATCTTCAATAGCTTTCTCTTTGGCATGATTGTCAACAGAGTGGTTGTCTGCACTTTCACCATCCTTGATCTCATTGTAATCAGAATGAGATCTCCCACTAAGCTCCTTTAGAAGACACTTGGTTGGTGGTATCACTTGGATGGGCTCCTCTACAACAGCTAAAGAAAGAGGCATTTCAGAAGACACTTGGTCGGTGGCATCACTTGGAACTCCTGAGTTTGTGTTAGATCTTCGAGTTTGAATAAGATAATGTGCCACAGACTTGAAACCCAGATATGAGACCTGCATGGTACAATTTAAGATAGTACTGCCATAAACAACCAAGATGGCATATATGGACTGTATCAAACTATTCAAACACATGATATATCATGGAACATAGAAGCATCAAGTTTACTTTTTTGTAGAGTGATCCAGTTGGGGCCCATCCTTTCTTCTTTCGGCAAAGACTGCAGTTGCAAATGCCTCTACACACCGGGCATATCCAATCAGGATTCTTACTTACCTCCAAAACATTCTCACCATATCTGCAAAAATTAGGAAAAGAATGAAGAAAATATAAGGGTCAAGAAGCCAAGTGGACAACATTGAGCATGATAGTCCACAATTGCCATCAGGAGTACAAAAACATAGGCATTCTGCCATCATCATAATTTTCTTTGTGACATTAATTTGCAACAATAGCTTTTTCTTATTTTGTTCCTGCCAGGATTATAGCCCACATTGACAAACAAAGGAATTGGAGTAGCCTCAATTCCTGAAAAGGTTTCTTAGTTGAAGCTCCTTTGGAATTTAACTTAATTGCTAAATGATGAAAACAGTATGATTCTTTGAAAGAGCATGCATACATTTTTGTCTTCTGAATCTTAAACTATTTAATGGAACATATGCAAATCAGAGCAGTTATTTGCAACTTTTTTTTCCATCGACTTCAGAATTGCTGGGGATTGAGTTCGAGCCAGTGGTTAATATGAAAAATAATTTCCCTGTCATGGTTGCAACAATCCTGTGGTAAAGATACAATTAACTACAACCTTCCTAAGGGGCATACACAAAAAGCATTTGTGGCACATGCATAAAAACCTATAAGATATGTAGGTGTCATCCTATCTTGTTTTCTCAAATGCTGTCGTAGTGAACTGGAGATTTGCAACAGAGATTATTTGTATCAGTTATCATGGTAATTTTGGTTATTTAACCACCAAGAAAAAAACATATCTTTCAGCCCAAAAAATAACTGAACACCTGTAGCAAATAAACATGGCTAACACCATCAACTTGGAGATACAGATCGATGTTAAGCTTTCATCTCCTAACATCTACTAAAGTTCAGTAGTATGAAATATTAAAATTTTCTTATAAAAGAAGAACTGGCAAGAGTGTAAAGTGGTTACCCAAAAAAGGTCAAAGGCCTTCTAGCTAGCAGAATAGAGCATTAGAGGGGAAAAACCCGTTTTACATAGCTCCAGAAAACATGCAAGAACAGCATCACAAATTAAGAAAATGAGACCATGCAGACAAGAAACCATAAAAGATCCGATAATCAAACATGATATTAAGCTACAAAGAATCTAGTTTCCTCTAGGCCAAAGGCAAAATATTTATTTGAGTTATGCATCCATTAGAAATCATTATATGCTATGGGTTTATACATATTAGTTAAGTTGCATGCTGACACACCCAACCTTCTATTGACAGCAAGTATTTATGCCAAAGTAGGGACCATGCGAAGGTGAAGATAGAGCCTGGGAGACTCATTCAAGAAATAATCTTTGCACCTACCAATTTATGCACCTAAATACACAAATATACTCATCTGAGTAAATTGAAATCCCAAGTGTCAAAATCCCTTGTGCACCAGAAATCGAGAAATTTGTCCAAAACAGACACCTCTCAGTGATTCTATGCATGTATAGTAAACCTTGGACTGCCACTACAACTACACACCTTAAAAAATCATAAAATTACATAAATAATGAAGAAAGAAATAAGTGCACCTCATATAAAGGCAATCCCCACAAAATTGTCCTTGGACCAGATTGCACATGCTACAATGTGTATGATGACCAAGAGTTTTCTGCCTGTAAGAAGTTGCGAATGCTGTTAACATTTAAGACAAACTGACAAAAGTGCACGGATCACATGTCAAAAGGATGGATTTTTCCTTTCAAATTAAAAACAAAAATCACATCAAGATTTGAGGTTTTCTCGGTAGGCCATGAATTAATCAAGAAAGGACATTGTTAGAAAGAACCAATATATGTCACAACAGATGCAGAGAAAAAAATTATAGTATGATGATGATGATGATGATGATGATATATATATATATATATATATATATATTATATATATATATATATATATATATATATATAAAGCAAAACTTGGACCTGCACTGATGACAAGTCTCCCCTTTTATCTGATCATATATCCGCCTCCCATGTTGATCATAGCCATCCACAAATAGAGTCCAACTCATTTCACAAGAACCTAACAGTTTCTCATGTTCATCAGTATATAACTCTTCCTTTGAACCTTCTTCAATGCAAATTAGCCTATTCTGTTCAGGATTACCAACTTTCTTCCTCGGATATTCTGCATAACTGACTGTAGCTAGATTCTGCAGGCTGGAATATTATCAAAAGTAGTACAAAGTTAACCAAGACGAACAATCTGAAACAGAGAAAAATGTACAATTTAATCACGAGTAAACAATCCACGGTTCAGATAGGGATCCCCTCAAAGGATTATGAAAACCTAACTGTGTTTGATTAGGGCCTGTTGAATCTAAAACATACAACACACATCATGTTAACCCTAAAAACATATATGAGTTACACGCAAGAGAAAGGAGGACTAATGCAATAGCATCAACATTAGCAGAGCAGTAGCGTATATACCGGTTGGATCGCCTGGGAGCGGGAGCAAGGGCAGCCTTGTCGGAGCGCCGCTTGCTGCTGCTTCTGCTGCCGCTGTTGCCTGGAAAGGTGGCCTTTTTCCTAGCGGTGCGGGCAAATGAGGAGGAGTTGAGCTTCAGCGAGAGGTCCACAATCCCGAGGGAATGCATCCTCTCGAGGTTTTCTTTGATCCTCTCGTCTCGGGACTTCTCATATGGAAGCCCCACGGCCTCATTCTCGTTGCCGCCGCTACTCCCCTGCAGAGGATGAGCTCCTCTTCTTCTTCTGCTCACCATTTGCGCTGAACCGACAGCTTCATATAAGGCAAAGCAGGCCAAGGGCCTCAAGTACCAGGTCTTCGACTCTGCTCTTTTCTTTTATTCTGTTTTCAACTTTCCCCCCTCCAACGGTCTCTTCCCCCGTTAGGTTATACCAGTATTCACACAATGGAGAATTAGGGTTTTTTTTTTAATGAAGTATATATAGATATATACCAATTTAAAACTTCATAATTACACATATTAACGGTTTACATAAGAACAAAATGGCATAGCTCGGGAGATAAAGCTATGTATCTTGATAGAGATAAGCCCGGAGGGACGTGTGGAATCGACCCAACATGACACGTGGAAAGGTCTAAACCCCTGATTTCATCCAGCCAGTTCACCATGACATCCCCTCGGTTTTGGACCTCCTCGAGTCATTAGACGAGCTCACCCCCACAACTTCACCAGGACCTCTTCAAGCACCCACAAGTCCCACACTCCTCGGATTTGTGAAATGACTACTCCACGATTCCGAGGAGAAGACTCTTCGAACTAAAGTCCATGGCCTCACTAATAAACCAAGGCACTCTACAGAGAAGAAGATCTGAGGAGATTACCGAGGAGCCTCGAGTCCTTCTAGAAGAATTGATGTGCATCCGGGGAGACCGAAGAGGGCACATCATAGACCCGGATATCTCACACCTGTCAGAGGATTGGATTCTTAAACTCATTGTTTCTCTTTTAACCCTCCTTCCCCTCTCATGTACACCAAAGAATCGTCTATAGTGGATTTCTTTCTCCCAAAACGGGAAACCTGTGGTTTTCCCCCCGATTTGTGGGGTTTTCCACGTTAAAGTTTCGGTGTTCATCTCTTTGGTCCGTTCTTTCTTGATTTTCTTGAAGCTTTTCCCTAAAAAATCCTTTTACAAATTCAAGTGTTAACCGGATTTGAGAATTTTTCTGGAATTCGCGTTAACATATCTTATTACCATTGCCAAATTTTTCCTTTGTATATTCTCGTTGGATCCCATTTTGCAAATTTGCTTTGTGGTAGTTGTAAAGCTTTTCAAATGTTGTCGGGGTTAATTGGACTTGAATTTTGTATTGGAGGTGGTTTTTTCTACTTACAACCAACCTTTATTCTTTATTCTAGTACTGTACTTCTTTTACTTCGATGCAACTTGTTATGGAAGTCATAAGTGAATTGTATTATGCAACTTTATTATTTTAACATTATTATTTTACCATTTTAATATCATAATTGTCAATTTTAATTTTTTTTCCCTTAGCAATTTGCTTTGCTTGCTTTTTGGTGTTCGCTGGTGGAATCAATGATTGTTATGACATGCATGTTTTAAATCACTTATACATTTCCAAATATAACATGTGCATTCCTTGGTATTTTTTTATTTTTTTATAAATATGAATAATCACTAGAAACAAGTTACTGGTGTGGTTTGAACCCTCAACCTACCCTTGAATGGCCTAAACAACAATCCTTGTGAAAGTTGGTTCAATATTTTCCATTGGAGTATTTAAACCCTTACATGTTTGTTTCTTTGATCCTTTTTCTATAGTTTAAGGTGAATTCTAACATAACGTGTGCATTGTTCACATGGTATGAGACCATATGGGTCTTGGGTGGGTCCTAGGGTAGTGTTTTCTGGGTTCTAATATTTGTGTATTGGGTTCCGCATGAACAGTAGCTCCGCCATTTTGCTATAGTGCCATCGGACCTAAAACAAAAGCTTTGAACCCTAAACAAAAGCATTGAACCCAACGGTCTCATACCGTGGATAGAAAACCTACGACACTGTAGCACGCACCATAGTTTAAGGGTCTTTTTGGATCCAAAATATTTCATATAAATCCCTACATTCCTACCAAATTGAACATTTTACAAGGAAAAGTTCATAGTAAAGTTTTTGGCTTCCAAAGTGATGTATAAGAAGGAGGCCAAAACAGTGTAGAATCTTTTTTTTTTTTGACAAAGGTGACAAGCGCTCCCACGAGGGAAGTCAAGGACATGCGCAGGCGTGGCCGTTCAATCTCGGGTTAGCCTATGGAAGAACAGCACCACGTCTGACCCTCACCTTGCAAGAGTGGGGATTCGATCTCGGATTCATCCACAAGAGAATCACCCATCTTAACAATAAATAAATAAAAATAGTGTAGCATCATATTTTGTAAATGCTCTCAAATCACCCCCGGTATGTCCTGATGAGTAAAATACACATGAATTAAGTACCGAAAAGCTGCAATTCATCTAAATCTCATGTTATATGTGTACCAAAGTAATACAAGAATATGGTAATTTAGACTTATTAGGACACATGGCCAATCAAAAGCATTTCATCATTGTCTCGACCGTCGCCTCCGTTGTAAACGAAAAGTTGCATGGAACGAAGGGGAATGGTGGCCCATGATGGTTGTGCCATCCTCGGAACAGGCACCCAGTGTGTCTACGTCATCAACAGTGACCCCTTCGCTTCCCTTCATTAGAGCTCTCCGAGAGGAACCAACCTCATGGAAGTTCTCGGAGATGAATCGCTTTGATGAACGACTTCCGAGATGGAGCACCCGCACAAAGGCATCCCAAAGTGAGTTGTTTTTGTGAAAATACAATAGAGTGACACTCTCCCCCAAAAAACACAACTCATGGGCATTAAAGCTACATAGCCACCATCAAACTCAGCGACGACCCCTCCATGGAACCCAAATAGGAGTGCAAGACTCACGCCCAAGCGAACATCATAGCTCATACAAATTTGGCCATATACACCTAAACTCCCCCCTAACCAAGTTAACCCAAGGTTACAAAGACCTTGAGGTCTGGGAGGAGGGGGGCTAGTAATACCCTAGAAATCCGACACACTACCTATCTCAATCACGCCTTTTCTTCGACGCAGCATAAACCTAACAAGGCGTCTCCATACCGCCCGTAGGGTAAGGCAAAAGCTACCCTATGAGAGGGGATGACACATCTAGGTCCTCATGATGAAGAGATAAAGGTAACACAGATCCCAAGGAACGGAAGAGAGGTACATAAGGAGGAAAAGCCAGGGAAAGAGGTAAGCAACCAAAAGCTGAGCTAGACTCCTCCTCCTCCTCCGATCAGCTCAAAACTTAACCATAGGAGCGAGAACGGGCAACAGAGCCCCACCCCCTCTCACTGGTTTCCTTTTCCTTGTCCCTATTACAGGTGAACTAGAGGAGAAAACACCTACAACCCAGTCTTCTGCACACGAAGTCTTCATCAGTTAGCGGGAGATCTTGACGATCCAAGTGATGCAACAAGATTACCAGCCAAAAATATATATGGAAATTTAAAATCCATAGGTTTTTATAATGAAAACCTGAGAGATTAAATAGAAACCTCTGTTCCAATCTATGTTGCGCCATCTTTGGATTCTCATATAGGAATTTTAGCTCTCATTTTGATGTAGATGTGCAATATAAATTTAAGAAGACTACTTGCCCTGACTATATTTTTTATAATCTGCAAATAAATTTTCATTCTTAATAATATATATATTTTTTGTTTAATGCAGCTAAACCATCTAGGCGTGTTTGGAACACCGAACTATATGGGATTGGATTTGGTTGTTATCCGAAATTCATTATCCGGTGTTTGGTATGCAGGTCTAATCCTAGGATAACGGTTTCTTCACAAAACTCATGTTTTTGGGGGATTACACCATTACGAACGACCTATTTTTGACCTCCGCCTCCATCTAAGTGTTCGACTGTCCGCCTATCACCCTGTGCCGCCCCTCATCGTCTCGTATAATCAATGTGTAAAGGTCGTGCCTTTTCAGAATTTATGAAATGATTGATTTCCCCTAGATAGACTTGTTAGCTAACTCTCTTGCATTGGAATTAATTCAAAACAACATAGGGGAGTTAAGTGAAATATTTTCTTCCTCACAAAGTCACAATTAGATGAGGACTTGATGGTAAATCTCAAAAGAGCTGGGGGTGTTCCTGCAAAAGAAGTCATATTTCATGCATATGATAACACTACAACATTATTGAAATTAAGGGTAAACTCAAGGGGTACTTATTAAAATGACACCACCACATGCATGGGAGAAAATCCTGTGAATCCACATGAGAATAATGGGTTGGCTTCAAGGGTTGGGATTGAAGGAAGAGAAGCCAAGTAGACGATCGGACAGCCGAGAGAAAGCTCAATACTTTACAAGAGGGGGAGATGGATCTTCACTCCTTGGCAGCATGCGAACAACTCCTCACCATTCATCCGAGACGATGTATGGATCCAAGGCACAAATGTAGCAAGAATGCATGCACCCTCACTTCGCTCCAGCTTTGTTGACTGATGAAAGTGTACGACGACCGGATTCACTGTGCTAGTGAATCCGCGATAGAGAGGCAGGTCGTACACGCGGACATGGCCTACGCCGGGTGCACTGTTCCAAGGCGGAGGTGGAGCAGTGAGTGGTCCCATCCCCGCTGCCACCTCGAGCCCACCGCTCGTCCTCCGTGAAGATAAGGGGCAAGCCAGCCTCCTGCCCATGTTTTCCCACCCACACCTAAAGATAAGAGAGTCTCTTAGTCCCCAGAGGACAGGAGAAGCTTACCACCTTGGTCGGAAAGGGAAGCTACTCACATACATACTTGGGCCTTCGGGGAACTCAAGCGGTCGAAGGAAGTTACGGATGCAAGCTCGACGGAGCTGAACAGCTAAGGCAAGGCGTAACTACCTTCGAAGCGACGCCCGTCACCAAAGATCACCTCGGGGACGCCAGCGGTGGTTGTCGACTCGGTGTGTGTTGCTAAACCTCATCCAGAAATGTCCATACTTGTGTTTAAAGGAGAATGTAGGAAATCTCATGAATGTGTAACGATACTATAAACATGGTAAGGGGTCCGAAATAAGGAAGTAAGGCTTACATAATTGTTAGTATGAGAGAGGGAGGTGCAATGGGCCTCTAGAGATCATGAATACATGAGAGAATGGACCACAGTTGAATAGTATGTGCATCACTCTATTTCGCCTTAATAATAAGTATGCATGGTGGGTTGATAATGTATTGGCCGAGAGGCCTTGTTGTTGTGCATGGATTATGTGTATATGAGTTATGGGCTCATGTCAACTTAACTAAGTTGTTACAGTTGTGGGAAGGCCAGTAAGAATGAACAAAGATTGCATAATGGGTTTAGAGAGAGAGAGAGATGCATGAGTTCACACATGCATGGTTAACAAATGTATGAGAACGCAAGTGCATAAGAGTGCATGTGTTAGTTCGAGCATCCACACATAGAATGGGAGCTTAACTAGAGAGAGAAGCATTCATAAGGGAATATATACTTGGTTTCGGATGGGTTTAGAGAGAGATATATGCATGAGTGGCATGGCTTTGGAGGTTGTTCTGGTTAGCCATGAGAAGGAAAAGCATGCATAATAGTTTTAGAGAGAGAAAGGAGAAAGGTGATGAGTTAGAGCTTGATTAGTTATCAAATAATGTATGATTTAATGCACTTAATATTGGACCATTAAACCTGTGAATGGGTTGCTTGAGGGGGGGTGGTTAAAAAGGTAAATGATGGAATAATGGTGCAAACGGCTTGGGTGAGTGGATTCCATTCCTTGATTATTGGAAAGTTTGGCAGATAAGTAGTTAATATATTTATTATTTAAGTTGACTAACAAGGCTGGTGTTGCCATCCTTGTTTTCATGATGGTGAGTCAATAAGGAGAGCAACCAAATAATTGAATAGAGTGTAAGGGGAATTTAGTAGTGGTTCAAACCTAAGCTATTAGTTATGGGTGATAGCTCTCAAAAGAGAGCTATTTAGATGACATATTATGCTAGGTTGAGACCAAATATGGCCATCTAATGATCTATTCAAGAGCCAATTTGGGTTATTTTATATAAACTATACCTCAACTAGCATGTACACTTGTTTTAGTGAATTTCTATACTAAATGGATTAATTTATGCACTAATGCAAGTGTTTTTAATATTGATAGATGATGAGAGCAATGTATAGCAATAAGGATGATCTTGAGCAAAAGAGATAGGTGTTCTATGACAAAGGAGCATAAGAAGCAAAAGGAGAGAGGATTGTGAGCAGCTTGAAAGAGCAGTTGAGATCAGGAATTTACTGGAAGAGCTACAGGTCTCCAAATCCAATTTCCTATGGTCAGATTGAAGATAAACAAGTCAAGAACACTCAGTTAAAATTTCAGCTCAATCCGAGTTGAAATGATCATCTGATCGTTGCGTTGATGAAGACATCGTAATGCAGACTGCATAACATCGCGATGTTAATCACGAACATCGCGATGTTAATCGTTACAGAGCGCCGATTTTCACAGAAAAGACAGATCGCGATGTTGCTTGTCGACATCGCGATGTCGGGGGTTGTTTTGCTAGGGTTTTTCATCTCTTGTTTGGGGGCGACGGCTAGGGCTCCAAAGAGGCGATCCGGAGGGTTTCAAGGCTAAATCTCTTGGGGAGAAGCTCAAAGCAAAGGGAGAACCTATCTCTTATTGATTTCTAGTGTTTTAATCATTCCTTTGTACTTAGACATGGATCTTTACCTTCTTATTTGCATCATTATGAATCTTTCTTTGTAATGGTAGCTTGAACATCTTTGCTAGGGTTGTATGAACTCTTTGACTTGAATCTATATTATCTTTGGCTTTGCTTTGTTATCATGATTGTGGATGTGCCTTTGAATCTATTCTTTTCATTCCTCAATTGTCGAGAGAGATTGAGTATCTTTAACTCCATGCACTATGAGAAATCTAGGCTTGAGAGTAGAATAGAGAATTAGGGTGGACGGAGTGACACCGATTTAACCTATCACTGAGAGATCAGGTTAGGCAATTCCATGGTAGTGATAGAGTGTTGTCCTATAATGTGTCTAATGTACCATAGAGATATGGACTTTAGATGCATGATCCTTAGAGATGAGGTCCTGTAGGATGCACCCGGAGTGCACACAAGCACAACACTTTATCAGTGACACACCTATATCCACAACCTTGATAACTTAGTAATCCAAGGAGAAAATCAATGCAAGTCATTAGAGCCATACAACCCTAGAAGCATATCATAGAGAGTAATCCCTCGCACCCTTCGTTATCTCACCTCATCCTATGAGTAGTTTAGTTTAGATTAGTAACCTTTTCCACTTATTGATCGACTGACTTTACCAATCAACTTAGTAGGTTAATGTTCATCTAAACCTAGTAAGCCTTCCTGTGGATTCGACCTGGTACTCACCAGAATTTACTACTTGTGACCACATACGCTTGCGTGCGGAGGCTTGAGTGCTTGCACTCAAGTTTTCTGGTCAATAATGGGTCGGGTGTTATTACTTGAGGTGGGCCCATGATTAATTAAAATGGTGGATGACCATTGGCAGTTAGTTGAGTAGCGATGAGTGGCGAATTATTCAATAGTTATCGGGATGCTGGGATAATAAAACACGAATGCATAATCATGTGTGAATGTCGTAAGTAGTTAAAAGCATGTTTATTATCCTGAAGTTTAAATACATATTAAGCTTTGACTTGATCGTCAGATCTCGACATAGTATGAGAAGACGCGTCAAGGGGTGATCAGTAATTGAATAGAAGCATCCTTGACTCAAGCAAGTACTATCGAACTCCTTTTATTGGACATATATTGATCATCATGTCTCCTTGATGCTTGGTTTTATTGTGGTATATGTGTATCTATTTCTTTGGATTATTTGTGATTCCATGTTAGTACACATACCTTTGATTCCTCGATGTTTGTTGGTATTTCGGTTATATACCATTGAGCGTGTCTCGTCAGCTATTTTGTCGTTGAGGATTCTCCCGTGGCAGTACGGATGTTTAGGGCCGAGGACACCTTGTTCATCCAGTTTTCCTTGTCAGAGGGACGATACTCTGGCGGTCCCGTATTCCTTGTCAGTGGGACGAAGCACTGACCGTGTACGTACATGTGTGGAGGTGGTGCTACCTTACTGTCGATTGACCAGACTGTGGTTTCAACGGTTTTGACTGTGTCTGCCCAGGGAGAGGACTTGCGAGTTTGTTGGTTCGCTTGTCGTGATTAGCTGTACGACTTATTGCTTGAAGTTTGAATGTTCCTACCACTTGTGTTTGTGTGTTCCCGGTGGGATATAGATCCTTATCTCCTTGAATTGACAGGGATTCCTTGTTCAGGTGTTGTGACCCCTGTTGTTTGATGTGTCCATTTCATGCTTATACCTTCTCGGTTATCTCTCTTTGATGCATATTATTATTCATGAGATATGATTACATATATCCAGCGGTTGCTTGCTGAGCTTTCATTTCGAAAGCTCACTACTTGTTGATTTCTTTTCAAATCCCGAGGAATAGGAAGCGGGTCTTGGAGCGCCGCGTGAGACTCAGGGGTTTCATCCTGAGGTTTGCGAACCTCTGTCTATCTTGTATGAGGACATAGGTTTAGAGGTTCCTTGTAGGAGCCTTACATGTTAAGATTGTAGGGTCTGTGGACCCGTGGATTGTAGTTGTATTTTCCGATGTGTACTCATGTATTAGATATGTTCGACCTTATTACATACTCCATTGTGTGGGTGATTTATGTATTTTCTAAAGCCTTTGAGGCTTTGTGCGAGGCGTGGTCCGGTCCTTGTTCGTGCGACCGATCACATGGCGTGCCCGTGGGCCCTGGGACTTGGGGACGAGGCGTTACACAATGATTATTTTAAAACTCTCATATTATCATATCTTTTAATAGTTAATTAATTTGGATGAGGATCTTATGACATCCAAAAATCCAAGTTTTTTATTATCTTTGTTTGTTTGAGTAATTATATTTTTTTTGGATAGAAACTCTTATCCAAAATTTAGAAATCAATTTTCTATTTCAAGCCTATATAAAACTCAAATTTTTATTCAAGTTGCCTTTCCTTTTTCTGATCAAAATATTGTTCTAAACCGTCCTATATCATACATATGATTATTTGTTTGGTTGGATAAGAAATCTATGAAATTTAAAGTTCTATGTTTTTTATCCTTTGATTTAAATTTTCAAATTTGAGAGGATATATATTGATTTTTTTATTTTAATTTTTAATAAACCAAACAACAAAATATCACAAAAAACTCTCAATAAAACAATGTTTGAAATAAAAAATCATACAAAATTTGAGAGGATATTTTTATTGTCTGAATGTCAGTAACAAGTAAGTAGATTTAAAATCAATTTGTAAGAGTCATTCCTAACTTATGAAGAAGTTGAAGCTGCATATGTTGATTATGTGGAACAATTTTGAAGAAACACATACATAAATAATAACTTAAAAATAAATATTAAAATGTAAACAGTAAAATAGTCCTATCCGACATCCATTAAACACAAGTTTTCTAATACAGTTTTTTAATCCGGCGCTACCAAACACAAGATAGATCCTATCCCATCTAATCCCATCTAATCCCAAACAATAATCCTATTATGTGTACCAAATGCGGCCCTAAAGTACTAAGGGTCCGTTTGGTATGTGGGAAAGTTCCAACTTTCCAAGGAAAGTTCGGTCCATGAAACACTTTCACATGTTTGGTATAAAAATAAGCTATGGAAAGTAATGGTCTTCTTGTAATTATTTTCCCTTTGACCAAGAAAAGTGATTCACAAGGGTGGAGTGTGTGAAAAGGATTCCATCATGGGTGTGAAAGTTTGGGAGATGTAAAATTCCAATTCTATCCATTTATAAATTAAAAATTTCTTCTCATGTCCTGACTTACTTTTGAAAACCCTAAACCTGTTTTCTTACTTTTGAGAAACATCAATGCTTCCCCGTTCTTCTTTCTCTCCAAAACCCTAGTGTTAGAGAAGCCCCATGTTAGAAGTGGTGCCCATGCAAAGCCATGATTTTGATTTTTGAAACATTACTTGGGAATCTTATTTTATGCATATACAAAGATTTATTTTTCTAACTGATATTCACTGACATGAGATGTCTAGTTGAGCACTAGCATGAGATGACTAGTTGTATGAGATACAAAAGGATCCAAATGTGATATTGTAGAACATTCAGACAGTCATTTTAGGATGACTGTGGGACAACTGAATGGTCATCTCCTAACACCTTGTAGATATTTGTATGAAAAAAAGGGGATAATCATAATTTGATTATGATTTGATATATATATGAATTTGAATTTAATCAAGATTCATTTCATAGAGATAATTATAAAAAAAAATTTATTTTACTTTTGAGTTTGGACTATTTTTCTTGTGACTATTATTTTGAGTAATGATATATCTTCCGAATAGCTTTCACGAAATGTTAATGCGACTGACGTGGCTATATCCACGTGGCATGACTTCTTTCACTTCTCCTTTGCTGCTTCTTTTTAGTTTTTTTTATTACTTATTTTACACTTTTAATTATGACGTTTCTTTTGGTTTCCCTTTGAGCAACACTCATCACCATCTTCGTGCATGGCTCACATCGAAGACTCCAGAATTTAGAGTTTTCTTCATGCCCTTCTTCGCCAGCAGCCACATCATTCCGATGATGGACTTAGTCTTCCTATTCGCCAAATGCCCTAGCGTTGAGCCGACCATAGTCATCACCCCGGCCAACGACATCCCTCATCCTTCCCACTCCGAACCACTTCGCCTCCTCCTTTACCCCGTCCACCTCCTCCTCTACCGCTTCCCCTCCGCCACCACCAACCTCCCTTCCGGCATCGAGAACATCGCTTTCGTCTCGTCTCACGAGTCCTGGAAGATCTTCAAAGCCGTTGACCTCTCCCGAGACGCCTGTCACGCCCCGCCCCGAATCTTCCAGGCCCATGGGCTCATGATCGGGCCGCATTCGACTGTGGACGCCCCGCCGGATACGAAGTCTCGATGATCAGTAATCACAAATAACATGTACAACGGAATCTAAATATAAAGACATAAGCATGTCTAATGCCATAAGTACAAAGCGGAAACAAAATACAATCTATAAGTCCGAAGACCATACAGTCATAACACAACTGGCTCCTACACGGGAACCTAGAATAATATGTTCTCACACACGAGCCGTTCAAAGGTGACCGACCTCAGTAAATCCTGGCAAATCCCCGTAGGTCTCACGCGGCGCTCCTACGGCCCATATCGAACTCCTCGGGATCTAAAAAAGGAAGTCAACAAGTGCATGAGCTTTCAAAAGGAAAGCTCAGTAAGTACCCCGTAGGGAATACAATGAAGTCATGTCAAACTTAATGTAAGATAAGCAATTGAATAAGCAAATCAATAACATGACAATCAGACCTGGAGTGGGAAGCACAAACCCCACCGGCCATACCACTTGGAGTCTCGGACCTACCCTAATGAAGGCTATCCAACGGTAGGGACTCCCTAACTATAATCATGTCATCTCATGACAAGAAACTCAAGTGAAACTTGCAAACCATCCCCCGGGCAGTCATCAGCCTAAGCCGATGTCAATCCTCGATCCGTAGCGCTACTCACACACATGTACGTACACGGTCAGCGTATCATCCCACTGACAGGCATACATGACAGCCAGAGTATTGTCCCCCTAACAGGAAAGCACGAACAAGGTCTCCACCGGCCCTGAACGCCAAACAGGAGCCACACGCTCCACTGCACCTGGCGGTGAATCCACAAGAACAACACCCATCGAGTGGGAACAATCATACAATTGAACAAACATACATACATGGATATGGGTTCATATATATCAAAGAATATTCATCCAAAGAAGTAAATATGTATGTATATACCGAAAGTCAAGCACATCAATGATATAAACACATCCAATAATAAAGGATTCTAGGCAAAGGCACTTACCTATATCAAATGTCTTTACTCAAACACTAATCCCTTCTCGTCGTAGCTCTATGCTGCTTTGTCGATATCTGATCAGGCATATTCTACGCTTAGTGTATATTAGAGTACAAATTAAATACTTAACCTTAAACATTTCATGAATGATTACGTGCATCTCATAACCCACTAGCAAATTTGGTCCATCGACCAAACTACTTCGCAGACACCTTAGTCCATGGCTCATGAATTCATACACTATGTTCATGGTTTCAGATTTTATGAGTCACTAAAGGTTCGTATGGCATGCTGGGTTGAACAATCCCAATATATAATGCATGCCTCTTTTACATCTCTCTAATATATATCATGTATCCATAAACCTATTATTCTTAGTCAACACTTAATCCAAGCAATTATCTTTCATTAACATGATAATGGAACACCCCTTCTTATTTTAAATCCATGCATGCCTTAATACAAAGTGATATATTTAAATATTCATGACATTATCTTCCCATGTTTCACTGAACCCATATCATTTCATTTTCATTATCTCAAAATAATTATTCAATCCTTTAACTAGCCAAAACTAATCACATCCATGGGCTTAAACATCTAATAGTAAAGCATGCATGTTTATAAATAATATTGGCTAGTCCACTGGTAGTCCTCTCATTCCATTATTTGTCCAATGAGATAGTCATCACCACACAAACCCAACAATTATATCTCATTGAGTGTATGGAATTAAACATCCAAGGTTTAACACTACCAGCATGCCATCTATTGTGTAAGCTCATGAGCTTTCCCTCATCGCCAGTCAATAAGATGAGGTTCAAACCCATGCTCACCAGTAGATCTTACATAATAACCCGGGGAAGGGAAATGGAGGTGCTCAGCGGAACAACGACGACTCTCGGTAGTGCAATTGACCTTCTTAAGAGAGTAGAGATGAGCACTGATCTCACGAGTTCCCCTCAGTAATGTCGTGCGTCTCAAGGTTGGTTGCAACTGGAGCAGCCGTTCCACAGCTTCTTGAGCAGCTATAACATTCCTGATCAGAAGAAGAGTCTAACCCGATGGGAAAGTGACGCCAGACGGGGTAGCGATTATCCCGCGGGCTAGTCGGATCCAAGGATCGCAAGGAAGAACAAACAAAGAACCAAAGAACCAGAGAAAATACTCTGAAATTAAAGAAAATATTATTACTTAAAATTTAATAATGCAAAACTAACCCACAAGCAGAGTTAAATAGCCTCAAAAGATTAACCTAGAAACCTTATCATCTAATCTAAATTTGCTAAAATTGATAAATTATTATTTAAAACTAAACTTATCTAAATTTAAAACTCTAAAAAAATCAGATAACTCCTAAAAATCCGAGATCAAATCGGATTCAAATCCTATCCTAATTTGGAATATGAAATATTACCAAAAATAGAAAAAAGACTGAAAAATCCTAATTTGGCGGATTAAATATTTCTAAAAATAGAAAAAAAAACTAAAATTTTATCTAATATGACGTCCCCTTGTTGTGCGTGCCGCAAAGAGCTTTCCGAATTGGGGTAAAACGCTCGATTCTGATATCAGTAGCCAAAGTTATGACCAAAATACCAAACCACACCCAAAACTGACCCAATCTTGGAATTAACTAGATAACTTCCCGTCTTTACGTTGACCCGCCAACCCGGCACCAATATTTGACTCGAGCCTCCTACATCAGTCACCCCGGGTTGGAAAGAACTCGACCCCGAGTTCGACTGCACCTCTGTTGGTAGGTCAAGATCTCTGTGCTTGATCTCAATCAAAAACCCTAGAGACAAAAAGTAGGTTAGAGTTATTGGTTACCAAGCCAAGAGGGTTTTCCTCCCATAGAGATACCAACACAACGCTAGTCCCATCATCGTCATAGATGGGCGCACCAATCTCCTCCTTGGGCTCACCAATTTCCTCCTCATAGTCGTTGTAGATGGGCGTGATCTCCTCCTCCACACCATCGTTGAATATGGGCAAAATCTCCTCCTCCGCATCATTGTTGAAGATGGGCGAGATCTCCTCCTTCACATCATCATCGTAGATGGGTTGGCCAAACCTCTGATCGCTATGATTATGGTGCCGGACTTCCTTAGCCGGAACTTGCCCATGACAACAACGATCAAAATCGATCGCCGCCAGACGCCTTGATAATTTCTTGACTTGCCTTTGCAAATCCTTGATCATCAAGCGTTGGGTTAACTCGGCGACTAGCCTTTGTAGATTCTTGTTCATCGCCTCCAAGGTGCGCAAGTCACGGTACTGGACTTCCTCAATCGGAACATGTCCAACCAGATGACTACGACCACCAGTCATTGATATCGATGATGACGCTTCCCAGGAAGATGATGAGCTCTGATACCAACTGACGCCGGGCGGTGTAGCGATTATTCTGCGGGCTAGTCAGATCCAAGGACCGCAAGGAAGAACAAACGAAGAACCAAAGAACCAGAGAAAATACTCTGAAATTCAAGAAAATATTATTACTCAAAATTCAATAATGAAAAACTAACCCACAAGCCAGTTAAATAGCCTTAAAGATTATCCTAGAAACCTTATCATCTAATCTAAATTTGTTAAAATTGACAAACTATTATTTAAAACTAAACTTATCTAAATTTAAAACTTTAAACAAATCAGATAGCTCCTAAAAATCTGAGATCAAATCAGATTCAAATCCTATCCTAATTTGGCATATGGAATATTACCAAAAATAGAAAAAAAACCGGAAAACCCTAATTCGACGAATTAAATATTTCTAAAAATAGAAAAAAAACTAAAATTCTCTCTAATATGACGTCCCCATGTCGTGCGCGCTGCAAAGAGCTTTCCGAATTGGGGTCAAACGCTCGATTATGATATTGGTAGCCAAAATTATGGCCAAAATACCGAACCATACCCAAAACCGACCTAATCTTGGAATTGACTCTATAACTTCCAGTCTTTACGTTGACCCGCCAACCCGGCACCAATATTTGACTTGAGCCTCCTGCATCAGAAAGGAGGAGACCCGAGCTTACTGGATACCGGTGAGGCCAACCGCGCGTGACCACCAGTCACTACCCCTCTCTTCTCAACCTCGCAATTCACCTGGACCCCTTGACTGAGCAAGACAAGTTCACTCCACTGGTCACAAGGGTGGTTGTTTCCCTCCCTTCTCTCTCTCTCTACTGAAAGGAAGAAGTGTAGACCTTGGAAAGGAGAGAATCGTGTTTCTTATGGCATTAACACACAATGGATGCGAGAGGTTCGAGGCCACAATAAACTTAAGTGACTCAATGTTGCTCGCGCCCAGCAACGATCGTGGCAACATCTCACTCGAACCCTCCCTTTAAATCGTGTCAACGTTGATGAAGGGATTCGTTTTGACTCGAGCTCGTCCCTTACCGTGGATGGACGTCTAAGATTCGGTTCCGAGCAGTGAAGTTGGATTCACCTACTCGTTTGTGCCTCGAGATCACGACGATCCCATAGGTGAATGACTTGGATAGCTCCACATGGCCTCTCACGCGTTTAAATCAGTTGGAGCTTCATTGCATGCACATTCTCAAACATTTTTAGTAAAGCACCCCTATTCTTTCCCAATATCCTTGGTAAGTCTTTGTTCTTTAAATTATGAGAGGGGGTCTTTTGCATTTTAAACCCTAAATTCACATCTAGTTGCATGCAAGCCCTTCCTCATCCAACCATGAGAGAGAGAGAGAGAGTGATTCTAGCACATTAGTCCACCATTCCACAACTATTTACTCCAGGCCGTCCCTCTCTTTCCTTTAACAACAACTTTTAATTCTAGCCATTCATTCCAACCTATGGTTTTCAATGTTCTTTACAATAAAACCCATCCTTCTTTAATATAAACATGCAAACCCCTCATCTTCCTTCTCATCAAGCTATGAGAGAGAGATGTACATTCCCATATTAGTCCCCAAGTTTTATGTATATATTTTACACTAATAATTAACTCATGAGCAATTAGTTTTATAAATTTAGTAAAGAACCCTTGGGTTCTTTAAAAATTATTTTAAGGTCCATGCTTGTTTTATTTATGAGATAGTGCATATAGCACTTTAATCCTCCATTCTTCAACTATTTTATCTTGGTCCCTATCTCTATAATACTCAACAAAAATCCCTTATGCATTTAAATCCCCACTATTAAATCATATTAATATTAGTAAGGAATTTAAATTAATCCAAGTATGATTAAGAGAATAATCAAGGATTAAATTGGGTCATAAAACCTAGCGGCTCTTACAACGCCCATGATCATATTATATGTGAGCATACTCCAGATGCCGTAATCTCCGATATCCCATTCCAGTGGACCACCGTTATTGCTAAAGACCTCGACATCCCATGTATAACCTTCCATGCAGTTAGAGTGTTCCCTTAATGCATCATGAACAACCTCGTCAAGAATCGTGTGCATTATCACGTCCCTACTTATTCCCATCCATTCACCTTCCCTCACCTCCCAGGAACATGCATGAAAATGATGAAATCAGAGCTTCCAGAGTTTCTCAAACACCGTGATCATCTCACAAGTGCATGGCATGACTTGAAGAAGTCCCAGCTTAAGAGCTACGACGTGGTGGTGAACACGTTCTATGAGCTTGAACATGAGTACTGTGATCTCTTCCGATAGGTTTGACTGCTGAAGAGCTTGGTTCATCGGACCTGTAGCTCTTTGTGACGAGGAAGGGAAAGCTGGAAGAGGAGGTGGAGAGTCAGAAGAACCTAGAGAAAAAAGAGAGAGATGCATGAGATGGTTGGGAGGGAAAGAGGCCGGTTCAGTGATGTTGGTTTGCTTTGGGAATTGGTGTTACTTTGAAGTTTTAAGCAGCTAAAGGAGATAGCGTTGGGGTTGGAGGTGTAACACCCCGGTTTCTCCCGGTGAATAATATAGAAATATTAAATAAATACCGGAGCTTGATAGTACTTCAATGGAAGTTTGATGTTAATTAGCCAGAAAGTTTTATTTATTCAGATGAAGGTTGCTGGAATTAAGTCTTGTTTCTAAACCTAGTTAATTGTACGATTAATATTTAATGGTAAGACTAGTATAACATTTTATTGGGCTAAAACCATGGGCTAAGGACCGGGCCCAAGGTTAGAAATGGGTTTCAAGCCCAAGGTGAGAAATGGGTTTCAAGCCCAAAGTTAGAAATGGGTTTCAAGTTGAGAGACAAAGGGGAAAATAGAAAAGAGAGGGCAGCTGCCGGCTTAGGAGAAGGAGGAGCTGGAGTTGGTGGGCTCGGCAAAGCTGGTGGTGGCATGGGGAGGGGTGTGCTGTCGGCATGTATGGACAGGGGCCTGAGTGGGTGCCACGAAGCCTCCCAGTGAGGTCATCCTTCAAGGAATGAAGGCTTTAGGTTGCACACTCGTCCCTTGTTGGATCTGGGATGTTATCCTTGGCGAACTCCTGGTCCCTGGTGCTTTGGTGTTGACGCAACCGAACGCATCGGATCAGCTCCGGCCAAAGAACGTGTAGCTCCAAAGATCCGGATCGGTCCGGCCTTGCTATTCTGTTGATGTGCCTACCGCATCAAGGACTGGTTGAGCCACCATTTGATGTGATTCTCAGCGAGCAAAGGTGCCCCTGCAAGGTATCGAGTTGGTCGGAGAAGAATCACAAAGTGCTGAGTTTCAGAAGTACTATAGATGAATGCTTGTATGCTTGAGTGTATTGATTAGAATCTTGTATACTTAGTTATGGTTAATTAGAAGAATTATTGTACAAATCTGGATCATATAGACTACAAAGGGATGTGTAGTTGTGATTCTCTTGTATGACCATCATGTGCTCGATGAAACGTCTATGTGAGTTTTTGGCAACTAACTAGCATGCTCAATGTTGTTAATCACCTATTAAGGGAGATGTGGACATACGGGTAGTTACTTTATAGTTTATATAAGCTCGAGCAGGATTTTATTGATTAATCTTATGTTATGTGATTTTGGAAGGGGAGTCCAAAGGTATAATCTTAAGGTGAAGGGGCAGGGCAGTAGCTATTGCAATTATGCTACTATTAAGCCCAAGATATTTGATAGAGTTGCCTAAGTATAAGCTTCATACCTTAATCTTATGTTATGTTTAGTATTCTTTGTAAGTAGGACTATGCTAGAACAATGGGCCTTGAGTGCACAGATTGGAGCCCATGTGTAGTTAGAAGAAGAAGTGTGGATATAAATTGAGGTCTCTTGAACTAGTATTCATTATCGATATGTTTATGATTACTAGGGAAAGGGAAGAGCAAATCGGGAACTCCAGGAGGTTTTAGTCAGGCTTGACTTACTTAGGACTACAGGTGAGTGGACCTACTGTACATGCTCGTATTTTGATCGGGATTTATCCTGTTTCCAGTTTATATTCTTTGGATAAGGGTTTTACTCCGGGTTTGAGAATGATTCTGATCGGCTATGATTTATTCTTGGTTTTGAGAATGCCTTCGATTATTTACAGCTATTGTAGATTGATGTTTTCTGCATATGACTAGCTGTAGACCTTTGAGACAGACATGAGATAGATATAGGACGTGAGCATCGATCTTTGCTTCCTGTTAGACGATCCTTGCTATGCAGAAGCGGCTCCATTGAGCTAAGACCAACGTGATACCGAGTAGGGGAAAGGTTTTCTTGTTTTCAAAATGAATTTCTAGCATCAAAACCTTGTTTTAAAAATGAATTTACCTTAAAACCCTTTTCCGACTCTCTGGAGTGTTCGGTACCACGAGTGAAGACTCCGGTCGGGGAAACCTCATGGCTTCACATACAGCCCAGATCGGGGGATACCTCGCGGCTATTTATCTGAGATCTTAGCAAGTTGATCCTACAGAATTGCATTCTTATCGGTAGACGCTCACATATCTAGACATCTCATGAGACATAGACATGCATGATAGTGACTAACGACTTCTCGGGTTTTCTCGGACATTGCATTAGATGATCTTCCTAACTGCGAAGACAATGCATAGACTGTCCTGATTTACTATATTTCCCGCATGTATATGAGTAGAGATTATTTTCCATATATAAGATTATATTCTCAGATGCACAGGCCTTATTCGACCTGACAGTAGGGGTCACATATCACTGAGCTCTGTAGCTCAGTCCCTCTTTCTTACTCACCTTGTGCAGGTAGCGGATAGAAGTCCGGGTAGATGCTAGATCCGGGGAGATGTGATAACGTAGTTGGCTCTGGCGTCCCATAGTTATTTCTTCTGTTGTGTACTCTGTAGAGGTGTTGTATTTTACTTTTGGAGACTAGTCCCAGACGTATAGTCTGTGGAGTGTTGTGTCAGTTATGACTCTCCTTTTTGGATGAGCTCCAGACTTATTACGTGATTTTATTACCGTCTCCAGGTTTATTCCGCAGATTTTTGTTTCAGATTTGACAGCCTTGGGCTCAGGGAGCTCACCTGAGCTGACTGGTGTGACACGTGTCCCTATTTGGAATTAGGGTGTTACAGGAGGCTTATGGGATGGAGTTTCTCTGGGTGGTGAGAGGTGATGGAACTCTTTGCTTAAAGGGTTGGGGTTCTGGGAAGCTAATGCTAACGTGGCTGCTGGTGTCTAAGCAGTTCATGAATGATAGGCATGTGGTTAATTAAGATGCTCAAGGTTGGAGTAGTTAGGGTTTGGGATGGGTTCAGAAGCTCGTTGGAGAAGGAGAAGAGAAGAGAAAGAAGCGGGAATCCAACAAACTCCGAACAGTCTCGAGGAACATGGTCCCTACTTCCTAGGCTCAGAGATGAGAGATAAGTTAATTAAAAAAAAAACTAAAAAGAAGTAGCAAAGGAGAAGTGAAAGAAGTCATGCCACGTGGATATAGCCACATCAGTCGAGCTAACATTTCGTGAAAACTATTCGGAAGATATATCATTACCCTTTATTTAAGGTGTGACTTAATTGTTATTACAACATTTGAATAAGCTCCCTGATGTTAACCCAACAATCAAATCTTTATCATTTTGTAGCTTTTCTTTTATTGGTAGATAATAAGTTGAGTAACTCAGAAGCTTTTTCTTGAAGCACATATTATTGTTTAGGGTTCGTCAAGAGAGAAGCATTTAGTATGTGATATGCAAAAATACAATGATTCAACTCCTATCAAAGGACAATTAGAAAACAAAGATGCATTTAGAAAATCAATCATTTTGAGTTATATAAAACCCGATTTTGTTAGAAGCATTTATTATGTGATATGCAAAAATACAATGATTCAACTCCTATCAAAAGGACAATTAGAAAATAAAGATGCATTTAGGAAATCAATCATTTTGAGTTATATAAAACCCGATTCTACTAACTAGAGTAATCAAGAGTAAAGTTAAAAATAAACATTATTTTGCTTAGAAAGCCTATTGATACTAAATGGAAGAATTAATTTTACATGCGTTTCAATTATAATTTTTATTGGACATAACAAATATTTATTGTTATTTTCTAGAGAAAAACTTTCCAATAAAATCTTTATAGAGAAAGCCTGCAAAGCACCAAACGGGCTCTTAAGCTAATATCGGTCTAATGTTTGATAAAGAGGAGTCTCGAATTAACCAGAACATATTCACAGCTAAACCAAAGTACTAAACCCTCTTTTCCACCACAAGCCTTCTCTCTTCTTTTGCTTTCCACGAGCTCCTCTCTGTCCTCAGGTCCGCGGCCGGCGACGAGCCTCCTCTCCACCCTCAGACACCGTTCGGGGACGAGCCCCCTCCCAACCCTCAGATCCCCGGCTGGTGACGAGCCTCCTCTCCACCCTCCGCGGCGGGCGACGAGCCTCCTCTCTACCCTCAGATCTGCGGCCGGCGCTCATCTCAGGTCCGATCCTCGTCGCCGCGCTCATCTAAGGTCCGATCCTCCTCTCTTCTCGGGTCCGTTCCTCCTCTCCTCTCCTCTCTCTTATCGAATTTGATGCCTTGTTCCCTTTTTCTTTGGAATTTGTTTTTTTTTAATTCATAAAAGATCCCAAACCTACAGGCTTCTTGAGTTGCCCTTCTATCAGGTTCTATTTTGTTCTTCTCATTCACATATTATGTTCTTCTTTCTCATACTCTTGCTCTGTATCTCCCAGTTGAGACTCAAGTATGGGGCTATGTTGTTTACCTCTAGCAACTAGTATGTCTTTTTAAGTTTTTTACAAACTATAAGGTTTCACAAGGACATAAATCTATGCATCAAAGTGTCTTTTATACATCTCAATTAGTCAGTGCTAACAGACAATTGATTTAACTCAGGTTATTATATATCTAAGAATTTGAAATTTATTAGGGCATACATGTAATACAAAATTTATTGGGTAAATATACAATTTCAAAAATTCCTTGTCCTTTTCTTTGAAAAATTGTTGGATGATCAGCGTGATTTAGTTTTTTAGTTATACTTGTTGTATTGACTAATAACTTGAAGGAAATAAGAACCAACCTCAATTAGGGGAGATATAGCGTTCCTTTTATTTTTTTACTTTTTATTTTTGAAGAGCTCCAATTATAACGGGTATATAATTTTATTAGTCATGTTTGGTTGGGACATAACATGTCTCATCTTATATTTTTCTTGATCTGATTTCTTTGCTTTTGGTGCAAGAAGCAATTTCTAGGTCGTGGGCCGAGCAAAGTGGAATTTCATCCAGTATCTTAAAACCAATGGTATGGATTGCTTGGATACTTTCTAGTCCCTTGTTTCTTGACCTGTTTCTGCCAGTGGCTGGTAATAAACATATCACTGGCTTTGCTAGGATACATATGATCTAAGAACACATCCTAGATTTTGTGGAGACCAATTATTGGCATCAAAAGATAATTTAACCACCACCCCAGTGACAATGACGTTCTCACTTTTTTGGATATTTTTATGAGAAGATATTTGATTTTACTGCAAAATGTTATAACAAGGATCATTATAAAATATAAGGAATATTGTTGATTTCTGATTCCTTGTTTCATTCTCAATAATTAACACAGGAAGATGGTAAAGTAGTTGATATCAATGAAATGTCTACTACCTTGGAGCCAGATACAAGCACAAGGGGAGGATTATCCCTGCCCAATAAAGATAGGTTGACATTCAGACCCCCTCGGGGAAAATCTACTTTGGGTATGCTTTCATTAAGTTGAAATCTTCTCATTTTCTGGTTTTTCTTTCTTTCTTTCATTGAAACAAATCAGCCTTTTGTTAGAGGACGTGCGATGGCTAGTTAGAACTCTTAGGGAGAAACAACAGAAACATCATCTATTGTCAATTACCATATCACGTTAACTACAATTTAATTAGATGCAACTACCAAACATCGTAATGTAGACGGCCATTGGGAAATTATTGGAACTGCTCCATGTTAATTTCATAATAATGGCATTGATTAAAATCACACTATCTGCAGTTATTCTGTTATTGCGACCAAGGACCAATCCAATCTTTTTTTTTTCTGCATATCAGATACTATCTCAGTATTTTATGCAACACCCTCATCATTTGTAGGTTTCCTTAGGTCCTCCCATTTTATTCCAATCTATTCCATTCAATTTTAACTATCCTGTTATATCCTGTTACATGTGGTAAATTATAACTGCTTTTAGTAGTATTTGATACTTGTATTTTTTCCCTGGCTGCTTCTATTATTCTTTTCTATTGTGTTTTATTCTTTTTCCATTCCAATCTAATTGTTTCTCTTGCTTCAAATATCTTGTGTTTTATTGTTTTGTCAATCCAATCAATTTTTTTCTCTTGCTCCAAATGTTATTCTTATTTATAGCTATTATTCCAGTTTCATGAGTATCATTTATTGAAGCTTGCATTGCAGTTTCAAAATGTTTAGAATGTTTACTTGTAAAATCTATACTATGCAAGTTTATCATTATTTCTAATTTTTAGGCGTACCTCTTTTTCCCTCCAAATGCTGTGAATAATCAATATGGCCAAAATAGGTTTGGATAAGCTTGCTAGTGCAAAAAGGGTGTCAAATGATAAAGTTCAGAGAGAGAGGCAAATTTCTCTTTCTAGTTCAGTAGATGAAGATGAGATGTTTGGTTCTTCTGGATTAGAAGATCCCACAAGTGTCTCAGAACAAGGGGGACACAATCATGCCTCTCGCCGCTATCGTGGGGCTAAAATCGAAGAAAAATCACATCCAGGTGGGCTATCAATTGAGTTGACAAATAGATTAGTTACCTGTCTTAGAACATGTTTTACCTTTCTGCTATATTCTATTCTAATGAAGATGGTTCTTAGAAATGACTATGTTTGTCATTTGATCACTTTTGTCTATTCATGCTTACATGCTAGGTGCTGTAAACAGTACTGCTGAATCACCAAACAATGATTATCTCTATTGATTTCCATCATTGATTTAAAATCTTAAGTATTTATAGGTTTTATTAGAATATAATGTGTTTTGATAAGTTGAATGATTTCTAGAAATATGCATGTTGAATCCTCATCAATTGATATAATCAATTACTGATTCAAGTGTTACTCAAATCAGCAATATTTGCATATGCTGCCTATACTTCCATTACTTGGTTGTTAAAATTGCCTACTTGATTTTAGTTTATAACTCTAGTACTAAAATTGGCATTGTTAAGATAATAAATTAAAAGAGGTTTATGTCCACTATCAGGTGCAGAGCTTATAATTGTAATTTTCTTGGTCTGAGCCTTTTGTGAACTTATATGTTATGCAGACATGAGAAATGAACATGCATTGCAAGGATACTATTTTGAAGTTCTAGTAATCGTTCAAGGCTTGTTTGAAAATCTTCATGGCAGATTTAATTTTGTTTAGTAGCATTTACTGTTCTGATCAAGTGATTCTGTAATAGACTTGATGAAAGATGCTTCCACTGTATTTGGTTTGTAAAATAGCTAATGATGCACTTGATTAATTCTTGTTTCAAAATCTCTTATAGGTCGTGAAGGCGAAGGGCATTCAACTTCTTTCAAAAAGCTAAATGAGTCTCTACACTATGAGGTATGCTATTCATCTCTTGATTATCATGTTTTAGTGAGAACTTTGTTAGATGACAATGCAGTATCTTCTTCCTTTTCTTCTTACTTATGTAGGCTACTTTTAATGAACATTTACATAATATGGGGTAGTTATTCTGAAAATAAAATTGATGATGCTGAAATGCTTTTTTAATTCAGTACTTCAAATTAGATGATAATGTAATTATCTTCTTCCTTTAATTCGTCTATGACATGCAGTGCTTGATTTGGTATTATTATGTTATAAAAGATCACGCAACCAATCATTTGCAGCCAATAAAAGAGCTGAAATGCTTTTATAATTCAGTACTTCAAATTAGATGATAATGTAACTATCTTCTTCTTTTAATGCCTCTATGACATGTCGTGCTTGATTTGGTTCTATTATGTTTATAAAAGAAGCTGATTTATAAGTCACACAACCAATCATTTGCTGCCAATAATTAGTGTACCAGTTGGATGACAATGTGAGTAAATATGAGCGAAATTAATGATCATAAAATTAAAAGTCAGAAAGCAGCCGTTTCAAATTTCTTCATAAAAATAAATTATGTTTGTTATTATAATTAATCCAATCACCTTGATCTAAAAAACATAAATAAAGATTAGGTCCTCATCTGAAAAATTAATATAACCTTCAAAATTAATTTTTAAAAATCTTAAACATCTTATAATGAATTGAATAAGTTATCTTAATAACTAATCCTTGGGATTTTATCATTTTTAAATAATAAATTCTAAATTATATATATATTAGGGAGAGAGGATAGTATATGTGTAAACATTAGATTTTATATGGTACCTATAAAGATATGAATTTCACTGGGTATATGTGTAACTTTCTAGATTTTACATGGGTGTATATACAAATATGAACTAAACAGGTAAGAATGTCTACAGGGATGCATGTGTATGAAAGTTTTTATTTATGAAAGCATGAACGTTTGGGATATAAATGTAAATTATTTACAGGGGTGTATATGAAGATGTAGGCTAGGCTAGGTTTTGCAACACATGCTAAGTAGGTAGGAGCCTGTAAGTCCGCATGCAAGCCTAGTAGGAAAGATTAGCGAGAAAGGGGATATATTTGTATATTAGGTTGTATTTTAAATTTAAGAGTTTTCCTATTTGGTAAATGATTAAACCAACAACACCTTCTGTATGTGGTTATATATAAATTGTTTTCTATTAGGATTTGGGTTATTTCTATAGTTCTATTTATATTTGAGTTACAATTGAATTTGATTTATGTACTCTATTTAGTTTGACATAAACTACCTATCATAGTGAAAAATCTTGTGAAGTCAGAAGGTTATTACAATTGATTACTTTGTTGAGCCTTATTTCTTTTTTTGTAATATCTATTTCACTTTTTTTTATTTAATTTTTTTATATTTCATTTTCGTAGTAATACATATTGCAAGTGTTGTTGCACAGGTTGCTCAATCATAATGTTAAGGGTGTCTTTAAAAAAGCCAAGTTAAAGGGTTTTAAAGTTATCTGTTCAGTATAAACATGGCAAAATCGCATCTGTACCCGTTTACCTGCCCGCTAAGAACGGGTACGGGATGGTTTTTTATAACCCATTAAAATTTATGCGTATCCAGCCCGTCCCATTATAAACCGGGTAGGTAACTAGTGACCCATGCATGACCTGTTAAAATTTTCAAGTTTTTAATTTAATCATAAACTACCACCTCCATACAAACTTTGGTTGTTCAAATTATCTAGATACTCTTCATACCATCTTTTATTTATTAAATTTTTCCCATATTCTATCCAAAATCTTATTATTCATTATTTTTATATTATATATTCTATAAATGTGAATTTTATCGTGAATTTTATGCCTATTTTTATTCATGTGGACTTGACTTCCTCTATTGTTAAATGAAGTACAATATTAAATTTTTTGAATTGTATTGTTGATATTTAAAGTTTGTGAATTATACACCTTAGTTAATATATGCTTTTATAATTTAATCTTTATAGTTTGTAAATATTAAAAAAAAAGTGTTTATTCATGTATATTGGTATGCCCCTGGGCGATCCCGCGGGTATACTCGTGGGTGGCGTGTGGACAGGATGGTTAGTAACTTAGTAGTAGTGTGGGTTGATCTTAGCAATCTGATTTTGCTAGCATTTTCAA
Organism: Dioscorea zingiberensis; assembly: GCA_026586065.1. Taxonomy (NCBI): domain Eukaryota; kingdom Viridiplantae; phylum Streptophyta; class Magnoliopsida; order Dioscoreales; family Dioscoreaceae; genus Dioscorea; species Dioscorea zingiberensis. Next base: position 45,216,344 of record CM048819.1, on the reverse strand, counting down.
CTTGTATCTCTTATGGAGTGAAATGTCACCAGAATTCAACTGAAATTTTCTTCTCATGTGGTGCTTATACATACTTTTAATTGTCATTAACTGACTTCATTAACTTATTTTTTCAGAAGCCGCTAACTTCGAGAAATTCTCGGGATGCTCACTCTCCAGGTCATGAAAAACAAAGGGAGAAGCAGTTCTGTACTGATGATAGATATGTTAGTAGAAAGCATGATCATAAAATACTTGAACATAAGCATAGGGGCACTGAAAATTATCCTAGAAAGAGGAGTCGACATGAGCATGTTTCAAGAACACCTGGTTTGTTTCCATTTATTTTTGCAAATTTATTATCAATTTGTTATGCAGGAGCCTTTGGATTTTTTTTTTATCATAGGATACATCTTCTGTTTATAATGTGCAGGTAGATCTGAATGGGATGATGGAGGGTGGCAATGGGATGAGACTCCTCGCCGAGATGGTCGTGATAGCCACTCTAATTCCTATAAGCACAATCGTTTCTCACCATCGCCTATGCTAGCTGGGGCATCGCCAGATGCACGGTTAGTGTCTCCATGGTTAGGTGGAAATACACCTCGTTCTGCAGGTAGTGTATTCTACTTTGTTTAGAGAATTAGTTTATTCATTTTTAGGCATTCTTTAAATCTCTCTTTCTCTAACAAAGACACATGACATAGTTTTTACTCTTTATGGACATGAACAACACACATATAGTTTATTTATTTGGAGACATTCCTGAGATCTCTCTCCCTCTCTCTCTCTCACACACACAAGCACACACAAACACAACACAGTTTTACTCTGGACTATGAACCACACTAATCTTTTCTTTGGCTACAGCTTCACCGTGGGATCACATTGCTCCTTCTCCTGTCCCGATACGAGCATCTGGCTCTAGGAAAGCTTCAGAATCAATTAGTGGTAGAAGAATGCATCGGCCTACTTCTTCTTCATATATAGTTACAAATGTGTGAGGTAATAATTAGTGACATCTGTTCTTTTTAAACTTCTCATGTAGATGGAGCTTGTGATAGGAATGCCCTTAATGTTTTCCCATCTATGTATATTTTGCATCAAGACTGGTCTTGATGATCATAAAACTCAATTGTGCGAAACCATCTTATCAGGTGGTTTTTGAACGTATGAGAAAACACAATTTTGTGATGTTTCTGTCCATTGCAATTTTTAGCACCCTCTTAGAATCATAAACTATTATCCATCCTCTTAAATGGTTGTAGATGTATTTCCACTATTCAACAACTTTCATCTAATCACGAATACAATTTTCTATACTAGCATGAAACTTCCACTCTAGAAAAAATTATTACCTTCATCACAGCATGAAAAATAATGGGATAATTATCAATCTCTGTCAAGATCAACGAAGTACTTTTTTGAGAAAACTCGCCAAAGTGTAATTTCTAGAAAATTTAGAGGCTTTCTGGTAAGTTTTGAGTAGCTGAGTAATTGACTCAAGTGTGGGATGAAAAGCAGAAAGATAAAGGAAGAATTTCTGAAGAATTTTTTAGAATTGGGGAATAACAAGCAATTTTGAACTTTCAAAGGTTTAAAGTAAAATTCTGTAAATAGTCTCATATATCATTTCAGGACACAAATTAGAAGACAAAAATAAGAAGCAAAGAAAAATGTGAATACTTGATGATTTTGAAAGATAGCCCAAAAGGAAATTCTTGGTTTTTTGTGTTGTATCTATAAACAGTCTCCTACTGTAATATTTTTCTCATGCCACTAGTAAGGTTGTCAGTTAAATGAAGGTTTCTCAAACCTTTTGCTAAAAACAAAAAAGACTTTCTAATTCTTATTCAACAGTTTTTAATTATCATTTGTTTATTCTCAGTCTAGTTCAGCATAATCTTCTGAATGATTATGCTGGAGCTAATAATGCTTTCCAAAGGTGGAAATCAGAATGATTAGAAAATCAAGTGAATGATTATTCTCAGTCTCATATATCATTTCAGGACACAAATTAGAAGACAAAAATAAGAAGCAAAGAAAAATGTGAATACTTGATGATTTTGAAAGATAGCCCAAAAGGAAATTCTTGGTTTTTTGTGTTGTATCTATAAACAGTCTCCTACTGTAATATTTTTCTCATGCCACTAGTAAGGTTGTCAGTTAAATGAAGGTTTCTCAAACCTTTTACTAAAAACAAAAAAGACTTTCTAATTCTTATTCAACAGTTTTTAATTATCATTTGTTTATTCTCAGTCTAGTTCAGCATAATCTTCTGAATGATTATGCTGGAGCTAATAATGCTTTCCAAAGGTGGAAATCAGAATGATTAGAAAATCAAGTGCACCTAGACTTCGAGCTCTCGCATATATGGGCTCCAGCAGTTAATTACCTTTTGGCTGTGAATCAAACCTCAAATGATTGAAAAATGAATTCCTTTACTCTCTTATCTGCTCCATTGTTATTTTGATTGTGTCAGGAGACCTTGTGGGTATGATGTGGTCAGATCCTCTAGTGCCCTTTTCTTTGTTTCTTTGTTTTTGTTATACAAAGGTTATGGAAGTTTATAGGTCCTGATTCACAAGCTTTATTTTCCTTCTATGTTATCTTTTGCAACAAATCTATTAGTGAAAAAGAAATTATCAGAGCAGCTCAAGAATATTGTCAAACTAATAAAAATCTACAGTGTGCATTGATATAACCCTTGAGCTTTCATCATCTTCTTCATTATGACATGCTTTATCTAAGAATTCTACATGTTAGTCTTCCATGTGTTGAATGTACAGTGTGCATTGATATAACCCTTGAGCTTTCATCATCTTCTTCATTATGACATGCTTTATCTAAGAATTCTACATGTTAGTCTTCCATGTGTTGAATGTACAGTGTGCATTGATATAACCCTTGAGCTTTCATCATCTTCTTCATTATGACATGCTTTATCTAAGAATTCTACATGTTAGTCTTCCATGTGTTGAATGTACTGTTTTGTCAGTTTTCCACTGTAATTGCTATTCTTTTAAGTGAAATATCGCTTGCAACGTTTTGTTTTCTAGGTAGTCTTTGATTTCATATTTTTTCCTTTTTTTTTTGCCCTTTCAGGACAATGAAGCTGATAAAAACAATTCGGCATTTGAACAGACATATGAGATCACAGATGAAATGCGTTGGGAAATGGATTATAATGCTGATCGGGCATGGTATTCAATTTTCTGAACTCTTGGAACTTTTTTAGAGCTTAAAAATGTGTAGGGGCTTAAAATATCACATTCCAAGTAGAAGTGGTATTTTGGCTGAGTTTTGTTATTGACAAAATAGCACAGGTTATATATTTTATGTTATTTTAATGCAACCCAAGTTTTATGCGGCTTTTCTTTTTATCTTTTATTTTTTTGAGGATCAGTTTATTCAGTGAAAGCATCATGTGATGAACAATTGGTTTGGTAAAGGATTGTTGATAGACTGATCTTTGCAACTGTTTGTTCCAAGGACTTGGATCTATTTTCTTTTTTCATATGGCATACTGGAACCTTGTTTGTTCCACCCATTTAAAAAGAGGCATCTATTGCATGTAATACTGTACACAGTCTATTTTAGTTTTTAAATTTTGAGAATTTCAAAATCAGTGTTCTCAAATTAGCTTATGGCTCACTTAAAAAATTAACTTGCAGTTAGTTTTGATAACAAGGGTTGGAGATTTGGTCATACATTTTTAGTTTAATTTTGATAAAAGGAACAGGGAAGAGTGAGTTTTATAGTTGATTAGCATGTGGCATTATTAAGCAAGATGTTCAAATTTGTGATTTCTAGTCCTTATTTTTCAATTTTTGTTTGAGCAACAGTGGCATATTTGAATGATCTCGAGAGGGTGCTTTAGTTTCTGTAGAAAACGAAAACTAATTTAACTTATGAAAAACAGAAATCATTTTCAGTATTCGTGCATATTTACCTTTTTAAGGATGAAGATCCCTTGATTGAATGATTGGTTTCTTACCTTTTGTTGTTTGTATCAATTACTGTGTAGGTATGACAGAGAAGAAATTAATACAATGTTTGATGCTGATAGCTCATCAATCTTTCTTGGGGATGATGCATCATACCAGAAGAAAGAAGCAGAGTTGGCAAAGAAGTTGGTATGCGTCATGATACTCTTATTCAAGCACACTAGTTTATGTTACCTATCCAATATATTTTGTCCCCGGGTGTTGTTTTCCTAGTGAAAATTTTTAATTTTTAACTTTTTTTGAAAATGAAGAGTAATTATTGTTTGTTTCTGGCAGACTCGAAAAGATGGATCTCTAATGACCCTTGCCCAAAGTAAGAAGATGTCACAGCTAACGGCTGATAATGCCCAATGGGAAGACCGGCAGCTTTTGAGATCTGGAGCAGTTAGAGGGACAGAGGTGCAGATGGAATTTGAGGATGAAGATGAGCGCAGAGTTATTTTGCTTGTTCATGGTATATGTTTCTTCGTGCTTTTTGTTTGGATGGTGATAGTGTGGATGATAGAAACAACTTGATTCTCTATAATTATCATCAAATAAAGTAATCAAAACATTAAAAGATGCTAGAAATCAATTGATTCAATAATTTTGATTTTTATTCTCATGAGAAAATGGAAGTTTTAATTTACATATCACAGCAGAAGAATCTTAACAGAAAATCTTCTTGTCTCATAGATACAAAACCTCCTTTCCTGGATGGGAGGGCTGTTTTCACAAAACAGGTGGAGCCTGTCATGCCTATAAAAGATCCGACATCAGACATGGCCATAATATCACGTAAAGGTTCTACGTTGGTTAGGGATGTTCATGAAAAGCAAAGTATGAACAAGTCACGCCAACGGTTCTGGGAGCTGGCAGGATCAAAACTTGGAGATGTATTAGGTGTTGAGAAAACAGCTGACCAGGTTGATGACCTAAGCAATCGTTAAGTGTTATGTATTATCATCATGAAGTTTACTCATCAAATGATATCTCTATTTCAGATTGATGCAGATACAGCTAAAGTTGGAGAGCATGGTGAAGTTGACTTCAAGGAAGATGCAAAGTTTGCTCAGCACATGAAAGAAAAGGGAGAAGCGGTTAGTGAATTTGCCAAGTCAAGGTCCCTATCAGAGCAGAGGCAATATCTCCCAATATTTTCAGTGCGCGAGGAGTTGTTGCAGGTTTTATTTCCTTGCCGAAGTTCAGTCCTTGCCATTAATATGCTTCAGATATATTGTTCAAGGAAATAATCTTTATTTTTGTCTTTTTGATACATCTTCTGGCAACTCCTTGATGCATACTTGGATAAGCAAATTCTTGCATTTGTGAAAACATTGTGATACTGTCATCTTTTATGCAATTTATTTATATTATTTTCTTATAAGCCTTCTAATTTATGGTGAAGAGCATTTTTTTTCCTTTTTGATTATTTGTCTTTCTATAATATTTCCTCATTTATATGGTGTTTTTTTTTATGCTTTTGCCTATCATCACAACCTTATGCATGCCATATAATTGTTTGATTCATGTTTTACTTGTTCTGACAGTATATGGGCTATTATACAGGTGGTCCGTGAAAATCAGGTCATTGTAGTAGTCGGAGAAACTGGTTCAGGAAAGACTACCCAACTGACACAGGTATACATTTGTCCTAATTTATATTCTCTTATTCATATTAGGAGTGATTTGCTTTTTAATCTCATAAAATGAAAAACCATACTTGACAGTACTTGCTTGAGGATGGGTACACACGTAATGGAATTGTTGGTTGTACCCAACCCAGACGTGTGGCAGCCATGAGTGTTGCCAAACGAGTAAGTGAAGAGATGGAAACTGAGTTGGGAGATAGAGTTGGATATGCCATTCGATTTGAGGATGTTACTGGACCGAACACTTTAATAAAGGTGACCTTTCTTCTGTTTATTCTCTTGTCACACCGCTTGCATTTTTTCTTTGATAAAAATGTAGTCAAGAGAAAGTGGTTGCGCTTTGCAGGATTTTTTTCATTAACTCAACTTTATTACATATTTTGCTAGCTGTAATTATTCCTCTCTTACTCTTCTTCAGTTTCTAGGCATTGCAATAGTAGTGTATTTAAGTTGACTAACTTACAATTTTCATGAATTTTTGATACTCAGATTCCATGACTTACCTAAACTTTTAGGTGCTGCTATGTTTCTATAACTTTGTCATTTATTTCCTACACAAACCAGGAGTTTGCATGAAGACATTGAAGAACAGATTAAATAAAAATTCAAATAGTTGGGTTGATGTCTTCCCACTTCAAATATTCTTGTGCCATAGCAATGGATGCTTTACAATTCAGACCTCTGTGTTTCATGCAGATAATTCAAATTTATGGTATGTTCTATAATGTCTTTCCTTGATTCTTTTCACAGTATATGACAGATGGCGTTCTTCTCCGCGAAACTTTAAAGGACTCGGAACTAGACAAATACCGGTAAACTTTCTTCCCTACTTGCATTTTTTATTATAACATATTTTCTTCATTTAGTAGCATAGTTTATTGATGTTCTTGATCATTACCCTGGGCAGATTTTTTTTTTCCCTTTTTTTCTAAATGTGTGCCCTTACTTTTTCAGATTAATCAACATGCAGTAGTTTTCAAAATTATTTTTCTGAACCTTGATGCATCTATTTTGCAGTGTTATTATCATGGATGAAGCGCATGAGAGGTCACTAAGTACTGATGTCTTGTTTGGTATACTGAAGAAAGTTGTTGCTCAGAGGCGTGACTTCAAGCTCATTGTTACATCGGCTACACTAAACGCACAAAAGTTCTCTAACTTTTTTGGAAGGTAAGTCGTATGTAGGTCAATTTTTGGGTGCTCACAATTCTTAATTTATTCATGATTGTATCCTTCTAACTGCCTGCTGTGTGCATCAGTGTACCGATATTTCACATCCCTGGAAGGACATTTCCTGTGAACATCTTGTACAGCAAAACACCCTGCGAAGACTATGTTGAAGCCGCAGTGAAGCAGGCCATGACAATTCACATAACGAGCCCTCCAGGGGACATCCTTATCTTCATGACTGGACAGGATGAGATTGAAGCCACTTGCTATGCTCTTGCTGAGCGTATGGAGCAGCTAATCTCATCCACCAGCAAGGCAGTGCCCAAGCTTTCCATACTGCCTATCTACTCTCAGTTACCGGCAGACCTGCAAGCCAAGATCTTTCAGAAAGCTGAGGATGGGGCTCGCAAATGCATTGTGGCAACCAACATTGCAGAGACGTCTCTTACAGTGGACGGGATCCTGTATGTAATAGACACAGGCTATGGAAAAATGAAAGTCTACAACCCAAAGATGGGTATGGATGCGCTCCAAGTGTTTCCAGTCAGCCGAGCAGCAGCTGATCAGCGAGCTGGGAGAGCGGGCAGAACGGGCCCTGGCACATGTTATCGTCTGTACACCGAATCGGCCTACCAAAACGAAATGCTGCCAAACCCTGTACCGGAGATCCAGAGGACCAACCTTGGTAATGTGGTTCTGTTGCTGAAGTCATTAAAGATTGAGAACCTATTGGACTTTGACTTCATGGACCCGCCCCCTCAGGACAACATCCTTAACTCTATGTACCAACTCTGGGTGCTGGGGGCGTTGAATAATGTTGGCAGCCTTACGGAGCTTGGCTGGAAAATGGTCGAGTTTCCCTTGATCCACCACTGGCGAAGATGCTGCTGATGGGGGAGCAGCTGGAATGTATAAATGAAGTGTTGACAATTGTTTCTATGCTTTCAGTTCCATCAGTTTTCTTCCGCCCAAAGGACCGAGCAGAGGAAAGTGATGCGGCAAGGGAAAAATTCTTTGTCCCTGAATCCGATCACCTGACACTTCTAAATGTCTACCAGCAGTGGAAAGCAAACCAGTACCGTGGCGACTGGTGCAATGATCACTTTTTGCATGTGAAGGGTCTCAGGAAAGCGCGGGAAGTCAGGTCCCAGCTGCTGGATATACTCAAGTCGTTGCACATCCCGCTAACTTCATGCGGGATGGATTGGGATGTGGTGCGGAAGGCCATCTGTTCAGCATATTTCCACAATGCCGCAAGGCTGAAAGGTGTTGGAGAGTATGTCAATTGCCGCAACGGGATGCCATGCCATCTTCATCCAAGCAGTGCTCTCTATGGCCTGGGATATACACCGGATTATGTTGTCTACCACGAGCTTATACTGACTGCAAAGGAGTACATGCAGTGTGTGACTGCAGTCAAGCCGCAATGGTTAGCAGAGCTGGGGCCGATGTTTTTCTCTATCAAAGAGTCGGACACATCCATGCTTGATCACAAGAAGAAGCAGAAGGAAGAGAAGACAGCAATGGAGGAGGAGATGGAGCAGCTAAGGAAAGAGAAGGCAGAGGAAGAGAGGAACAGGATGGAAAGGGAGCGTGATAAGAGGGCTAGCCAGCAGCAGCAGGTCATAATGGCTGGGCTGCACCAGGGCGGCTCTTCCTCGTTTCTCAGACCCAAAAAATGGGGGTTGTAAATATTAACAGGAGCTTTATATAAATTGTTGTATTCTTGGTTACTTCTTCCCAGTGATTACTTTTAATCATCACACACAAGCATTACTGATAAAAGGGTTGGGATGTTTTTAGCAGCATCTCTTAACTTGTTACTTGTTTCTCTTTGGAACAACACTAATCTGCTAGTGTATTCTTCGACCATTTGTTGCTTTTGCTTCAGTTTTGATGCTCAAATCACTTGAATTTGGGTTACTTTCTTATTTTTTTAGCTTTACTTGTTGTACAATGAGATGATGTGCAATTTTTGAGTTCATGTCAAAAATGCTATTGTTTTGTGTTTCTTTGACCTCTTGATGGTCGCCGGGTTGTTTTCATCCATTCTTTGATTGTTATGTTTCTCAGAAAGTGTTATTATTGTTATTATTATTATTATTTGACTAATGCTAAGTTTTTTTTCCCTGCTCTTGTATTTGTATTTGGAAGTTCAAATCCAAACTTCTGAGATAAAAGAGCAATGGCCATTGACTTGGTGGAGCCCAAGATTCGATAAAGGGTTTTATTCTGGAATTTGATTTCATGCTTGAGATTTCCATTGAAAATCTTGTTATAATTTCTTTTTTTTTTGTTTTTTTTTAAAGGGTGGATATTGATAAAGTAAGATAACATATGTTCTTTGTTGAACCGAGTTATATGTGGCCAGGTCCTGGTTGAAACCGGTCATTTCTTGTGTAACCTCGTCTTCAAACTCAGAATTAGCGTAGGTGGACTTTGTTGTTCTCCATTCTGATCTCGTGTGGATTTAAGGCTCCGTTTGATCAGGGGTTCCAACGTTCGTAGTTTTATCTTTTTAGATTCATTTGTTGTGCTAAACCATGAGAGTACTAGAAAGTCAATGTTTCGGATCAACTGTCTGTAAATATGTTGTTTAGCCTAAAAGCATCTCTTGTTGCGTTCCATTTATAAACTCTAGGTTATCGCCATAACCACCATATGCCATCTAGTTCGGTCCTTTTGTGCTATTTGTTTAGCCATTGTGACATCCCTAGAGATTTTGAATCTTGGTCGAGAGTCTATTCGAGGTGAAAAGGTTACAGTAGTGCTCCCAAATATGTCGTGAGTAGTTGCAGTTGAGGAAGAAGTGAGTCTTGTTATAGTTTCGCAAAGGCCTTAAAAATGTTGATGTCTTGGTTGCAAGATTGTGTGGCAAAAATGTTAAGGAACTTAAATTGACAAATAGCTGCAGCCTGCATCATATTATATATAAATACACAATATATTTGAAAGTTAAAAGGGCGTAATGCATGAGGTAATTATCTATTAGTTCCTCATACTATTTGTCACTAATTCAATTTTACACACTACACACCCAACCCATTATTTACATTGCCCCACAACTCCTACTCATGAATTCGAAAGCAAATACTTCATTATTGAAGGAATGAATAGTGAATTAACTATAATCTTTAACTTGTAAGATTTATAATTTTAGGAAAAAAAATGGATGTTAAATTTGCAACTTCCTATGAACCAAGATTTGACTACGGTTGGGGACTTTTTATTCTGTTTTTTCAGATAAAGTGTTTTGAGTTTCAAAGATTTGAAAAATTAAGTAAACTGTAAACACACATATGACATATCCAAAGAGAAAACAAAAAAGATGGAGAACTTTAAAAAAAAAAAAAGAAAATCCTTGGGTAGCAGTGGATCCGGATCCACCTGACCCGGCCCCTCTTCCCTCCCTCCTCCAATCTCTCATTCTCTTTCTTGGTCGCTGGAAACAGCGCTCCTTCTCTCTCGCTCTCTCTCTCTATATCTCCGTCGTCTTTGTCTGTCTGCCTGTCCACTTTGAGATCCCATCATCGGACAATGGATGCTGCCGCCCCCGACGATGCCGGAAATCCCAATCAGCCCGAGGACGCCGAAAGGGTCTACTTGGTACCCTACAGGTTAGTGCCATCAGATCCATTCATCCCGCATTCTCGTCTTCAATCCTCTTCTTTTCTTCTCCTTCTCCTCGGTCTGTATATATGATTCGTGTTTTCTTATGATTTGTGCACCAGATGGTGGAGAGAGGCGCAGGAACCCCTGCCTTCGCAGCAACAGCAGCAAGAAGAGGGCTCAGCTTCCACCGAAGTCGCCAGAGGCATCCCATACAGCGCGTCCCCAGCTCCATCGCCCTACGGTGGCCCCATGAAGCTGATCAACAACATTTTCAACTCCGATCTCGTCTTCAACCTCGGTCGGAACGATGATCTGAGGCAGGATGCCGAGGACGGTGTTTCTGGACGAACCTATGCTCTCATCCCATCAGACATGTGGGCCCAAGCCGTCAGATGGTCAGTTGATCATTCTCTTTTTCTTTCGCATCTAATCGGATCCTTTAATGATCATGACATTCTTCAAATTTCTTATAACCATTCACTGTGAAGTGTTTTACATTATTTCATCTATCATCAATCTTCTGATCAAAGCCATTTCATTTTGCTAGTTATTTACCTTTCCAAGCAAACCATAAAGGAGTATTTTTAATTCATTTCTTTCAATTATATTTATTATGAAGATAACATTGTTTCTTTCAACTGAGATGCAGTTGCATCAATTGCTGTTAAATTTGTATGCGTTCTATGTGAATTTCATGCATGTGTTGTCCATTGCTTTCTTGATTATATGGGTAATAACTATGCTTCCCCTCCTTCAGGCACAATGATTCTAGTTTGACATTGAAAAGCTCGGGGAATTCAGCTTACATGGAAGAGGCCCTTGTCAATGTTTTTCCTTTGATGCTACGGATTTCTGTTATTCGAGAGTCAAACATAATGACTGTAAAGATTAGCAAAAAGGTCTGGTTTGATTCTCTTATTTTCCTTACCTTACTCCCTCTCATTGAGACATGTTTTGATGGTAAGGGCATTGGTCTCACATGTGTGATTTTGAGCTAGCAATGCATAGACAATACATTTTTCAATAAATTCCATGCATGTGAGTCCTGTTTGCTTCAATGCATGTAGCTCATGTATCTGTGGTATAATTTAATTGTTATAAAATTAATTTAAATCATCTTCATTAATGTTGGAAGTGAATCTTTTAAAGGATGAATATTAGAAATTTCAGTTTTTGGATGATAAGCTACTTGTATGTATTTTAAGGAATAATTTTTTTATGAAAAATGCCCATGATTTGATCAAGAAGCTTCTTTCTTCAGCCCACCAAAATAGAAATTTCATTGATTTTAAGTATGATTTTCTCAAAAGAACAAGCAACTCACAGGGGAAATTGAGTCATGTAGTCACTGCCAACATATGCTGACTCACCCCCAATGCTATGTTCTTATTCATACTTATACTTACCAGTAAATTCAAGAGGCAGCTGTGCTAAATTTAATGTTGTCAGCATCACCATTTAGTTGATGTTGACATTATTTTTAGATAAACTTGATTAATCAGATCGTTATTCCAGTCATCTGTTCCTTGTATCCTTATATATGCCACGAACTAGTAATTGCAATAGCACAGCTTTAATATTTTGCACTTTGTGTAGATAACACATTCTTTACTTTTACTTTGCATGCACACATTGTTAGTTTGTTGAGATATAAGTTTCAGAAATGCTCAGAATCCAACAGTTCTGCATCGTTTGTTGAATTATTAAAAGTGAATTTTTACATGGATCTGTGACTTTCAAAAGATGATCTTAGAAAAAAATTGCCCAGTAACATTTTCATCATAATTAGCCAAGCATGTGATGGTTTTTTTTTTTTGCTCTCCATATAATTCATTTTATTTATTTATCACTACCAGACTCTTTATTAATTAGGGTTACCACCTTTTTCATTTTGGTCAACATCCTACCACATCTTTTAATACCATCACCTAAAAATTTGGCCACAGAAACTGCCTGAAAAGATCAATTATATTTGTGAAATGACTGATCTACCACTTACGGAAGTGGGATTAACTCACATTGATTCAAGGTCACAATATGTGGAACCCGTATAGAATTCAAAATTACATGCTGAAGGTGGTATCTATATTACTTAAACCAGTTTTGTGTGTAACTGGTCTCTCTGCATGCAGTAGTGAAGTTGTGAAATTAACGCATCAATAGACTCTATGCTAGTAGGAGGCTGGTGTACTGTAAATCTATGGTACCCTTATTAAAAAATTTCTCTCCCACATAGTTCAAGTTCATTTCAGAATTTAGTTTGATAAATTTCTTGTATGCAGGGGTAATGTCAATCTGAACTTGGGTAAGAATTTTGCTCAAAATCCAACTAAAGTATAGTTAAATTGCTTTTGGAAACCAACATATCAGTTCAAATTTTGTAAGGGATGCTAATCAAGCACTGATCCACCTCCAACTGTCTTGAACATATAATTGAGCCTTAACCAAAGCCAGCTAAAAAGTCGTGGGGGTGTTTAGTTGTGTTTTAGATTCATCATGAACCTGTTCCACCTGCATTGTTTAACTTTTATATAAAGATATAACTATTGAGATAACTTATTCATATTCAGTGTATATTGCCTTGAGTTAATCTCTATATCCCAATTTTGCCCAAGACCAAGCCCTTGCCTTGAATAAGGGTTTATTAACTTTGTATCGTAATTGTTTCTCTAATTTGCAGAAAAAGTTATATACTTTTCATGCCATGGCAATACACTATGGCAAAACAAATGTTTACATTGAGTTAGTTCAAAGATCATAAAACAGGGTATTTTCATCAAAAATTCTTTCACTTGAAAGGAATATATCTTATGCTTTTTGTTTACTGTCATTCTTCTAGCTAATACTCACTTGTTTATCTGCCATTTTATTGGGTCTGAGTTATTGTGCCACAAGATAAATTAGATTTATGACTTCTTATGAGTGAAATTACGCCTAAGAACATAGTCTCAGGAATACTAGAATTATTGTTAGTTCTTAAATTCTAACATTTTATCCATTGTCAGGACAATGCAATTGAGAATTATAAGAGGGCATGCAAGATTTTCAACATTGATTTGGAACCTGTATGTTTCTCTGATCAGCTATACTTCTTTTGAACCTCAAAATTTTTGTTTATTTTCAACTGCATTATCTAGTTGTTCATTCATGTAATCTTTATTTGCACTTAGGTACATGTCTGGGACTTTTCTGGGCAGACAAATCTTATTTTCATGAATGAATGGAATAGGATGCCTCGAGATTGTCATCGCCAGCCAGAACAGGAGGTAATGAAGATTTATTATTGACACGGACCTCTGGATTATATTATTATTTATTTCTTCTTATTGATACAATTCAGTAGGATGCTTGAAATGCCTATTTTTCCTATCAAATGGCTATTTTATTTCATTATCAATCCAGGGATGATTCATGTACATATATCTTGCAAAAACTTTCTCAATCAATGTACATGCATTAGATCTAATCATTTAAATTTGTATGGTCTCATATGTTGGGCTCAATCTTCATTCCATGGAAATGTGGAAATTTTCTCAGTCGACATGCTTTATGATTTCCACATATGCTTCTAAGTTGTGGGGCTCATATTCTGTTATTGTGCTTGTTCCCTGAACGTGTTAACTGCAAATTCTCTCTTTTCTAGTTATAGAAAGTGATAGGCACATAAATTTGCATTATTTATACCAATTTCTGTGAATATGTAGGATATTTCTGGGGCACACTTTTCTGAAGCTAAGAAGCAAAGTTAAATTGATTTAGGCACATAACTTAAAGTACAACTACATCATATATGTGTGCTTTTTTTTTTCTTTACAACTACACATGCATGCTAACCCACATTGTCGCACACATAAGCTTGCAAAAGATTGACATAATATTACACTTTTGTGTGCATGCATACACACAAATTGCAAACCTGTTTTATAATTTAGAATATGATGAGAGAGTATCATTGGACAGGTCGATTAGGCAACACCTGGGTTCAACCTTATATTGACACAGTTCCTAACATTTCATTTCTGTTTTATTCAGATTCTTTTGGAGTTACAAGTCAGCCCACTATTGGACTCTGTGACCTGTAGAAGTGACAGCAAAAAGATGACTTGTCACTGCAACAGCTCAAGCAAATTTCAAATTTTTCTTATGGTAGTTCACTTGTGGCAAATGGCATTGTTGGCAGCACGGGTGCTGATTCTTATTCTAATGGAGGCTCTAAAGGTGTGGGTTACTTGGGGATGACAGGTCTAGAGAATCTTGGAAATACTTGTTTCATGAACAGTGCCATCCAATGTTTGGCTCATACACCAAAGCTTGTGGACTATTTTCTTTGGGGACTATATGAGGGAAATAAATCATCACAACCCATTGGGCATGGATGTAGGTTTATTTTTTTTCAATGATTGGTCTTCATACATGATATCACAATAATGTGCTTATCTATTACTGGTCGTAGTTTTCCATTCTTTTCTGGTTGTCATATTCATACAGTATTAAGCATGCTATGTTTTGATTAGGGTGAAATTGCTCTAGCATTTGGAGATTTGTTGAGGAAGCTGTGGTCTCCCGATAGGACACCTGTTGCCCCACGGTTTTTCAAGGCAAAACTTGCTCGTTTTGCTCCTCAGTTTAGTGGTTTTAACCAGCATGATTCTCAAGTTAGTCGGACATTTCCATTTAAGTTCATTTGGTAAAAGATGAAGTCAAATTTCTAACCTATATACATTGTATTGCTTTATAGGAACTTCTTGCTTTTCTTTTAGATGGGCTTCATGAAGATCTTAATCGTGTCAAATGCAAGCCATACTTTGAAGCTAAGGACGCATGTGGTCGTCCAGATGAAGAAGTAGCTGACGAGTATTGGAAGAATCATTTGGCTCGAAATGACTCTATTATAGTTGATATTTGCCAAGTGAGTACCAGGGCACATAGATCATATAGCTTCTTGAGTTCCTTCAGATGCTGTAGTGCCATCATCATGATTATTTTTCGTGACTGTTTACGATTAATTTTATAATACATTAAAGAGATGATTTGGTTTAGATAAATTACTGGTGCAAGGAAAGTTGACAATGATGTTTTCTATTGAATTCAAGATGGTAATGAGTTGATTTCCATTTTGAAAAACTTGAATTTTCTTTATGTGTGACTATCATGATCTAAAAATACTAAGCCATTAAATTTGAAATGTTTGAGCATAGGCAGTGAAGTAGTCTAAGTTGATTAATCATTAGTAGGGATGCAAAAACAATCGTAAAACCAGACATGAAGTAAAAGTTTCTGAATGCATGTTTATAAGATGCAATTTTGACACTAATTGTTTGCTGATAATTACATTTTTTATTGAGACTCTTTTGCACCTGCCTTTCATTAGCTAGTAACCCAAATGAATTACTATCTTGAGTGGTTTTATTGCAGGGTCAGTACAGGTCAACATTAGTTTGCCCTGTTTGTAATAAGGTGTCTGTTACATTTGATCCGTTTATGTACTTATCCCTCCCCCTGCCATCAACTACAATGCGAACAATGACCGTAACAGTCTTTAGTACTGATGGAAGTCTCAGGCCTTCTTCTTATACTGTTAATGTGCCAAAATACGGAAAAAGCAAGGATCTTATTCAAGCTTTAAGCATTGCTTGTTCATTGAAGGATGATGAAAGCCTATTGGTTGCTGAGGTAGATCATGCTACGCATTAGTGTTTGTTGTCAACATGTGCTTCCTTGTTATTACTTAATGATAGAGTTTTGGCAGGTATATGCTAATCGCATCATTCGCTACCTAGAGGAAACTTCGGATTCACTCTCCCTTATTAGAGATGGAGATAGGCTTGCAGCTTACCGGCTACCAAAAGATCTTGATAAACTCCCACTTGTTGTGTTTATGCACCAACGCATGGAAGAGTAAGTCTATCATTGTTATTTTATTATTTATTTATTTTTTCTTGTCCTTGGCCATATCATGGATTTCAAAATTTATTTCTGTAATTTCCATTACTTTCACAATTTTCTTCCTATTCCTGATTTAGATTTTGACCAACAAATATTTTTTGTTAATACAATAGACCCAAGTGGTCCGACCCTTCTTCGGACCCTGCACATAGCGGGAGCTTTGTAGCACTGGGCTGCCCTAAATGATTGTCACATCCTTCCACTATTACATGTATTATTTCTGTTTATTGTTGAATGAGAAACTTCCATCAGCAGGGCTTGAACTGACAGCTATGTAATTTACCAGGTAATAATAAGCAGAATGCTCTGCTCTCATTTTTATTTCTGGTTAGTTTACCTAATATGAACTAAATTTGAGTAGTACAAGAAGCATCTATAGTAACTACTTAGGATATGAGTAGGGCTGTCAAACGATCAAGCTCGGCTCGGTAAAAGCTTGAGCTCGGCTTAAAAGCTTTGAAATTATATGTTAATATATACACTATTATATATTTAGTAAAATATTCTATATTCTATATTCTATATTCTATATAATATATGTTATAGAAGCATATTTGCATTAGAATTTTTTTTACTATATATATATATTAAAAAAATCTTATGAAATATAAATTTTATCTATTGAAAATTATTATATAATTTATATTTTATTGTATAAAAAGTATAGAAAAATAAATCTGTAAAATGAACTTTAATATTGAACTAAAGTAAGTTGAACTCAAGTTTTTTAAATTAAATTGGTTTGATTTTTGATTTCGATCTAAATTGAGCCGAGCTCGAACAAGCTTGTTCGGAACTAATTTTAGATCGAAGTTAAACAATTTTGAGCTGAGCTCGAAGTTGGGCCCAACCCAATCAAGCTCAGCCCGCTTACAACTCCTAGATTTGAGTACTCTGAATGGTACTCATATGAAGACAATTAATTGTGTGTTACTTGCTGAAATTTCCAACTTATGAATAAAACATCAGGAGATAATTCAACAACATTTGGTTTAAATTAATCCTTATTTGCATAAATAGGTTCTCCGACCCTAAAAGACTCAGGTTTTCTGGTGCTTCTCTGAGTTGTAATCAATTTGAAATGTCGGTGGTATACTTATGAAGGTTTTTAGACATACTGTGTTTTTAAGTACTATCTCCCAACTCAAATTTTCATGCCACTCAAAAATAAAGCTTGGTTTAGTTTTAGCAATGGAGGTTCTTTTGCTGAATGGAAATGAGCAGTTTATATCTAAAAATCTTTTTTGTAGTTTTTAACTTTTTTTTGGAGACTTCTAAATCCATTACTTGATTTAAAAATTTCAATTCTTGGCCAAGCTGTTTTGTAGTCTTCTTTATAATTTTGTTAAATATTGAGTTGTATGTATTGCAATTCTTTTCTTTTATTTCAAAATTATTACAAAATGTCAATTAACTAAAAGGAAGAACAATTGAAACTCTACTATCTTCTGACTATGGTATCCATTTGTGGCATCTAAATAGTTGGCAAGATGATGAAGTGTTGTATTTCCAATAAGCTGATTGGTACTTTAACTTGTACCAGCTACCCAAAGAGGACCTCAGATTGTGATGTTGCAGAGAATATGCAACCTACGAGGTTTATAGCAGCAAAGATAATTTGGTTTCCTTTTCTCTTTTGAGCTGGGAAGTAAAGAGGGTTAGACCTTGTGAAAGGTTGAATTAATTATGGTAGATGTTGTTTGATGAATATTGGTTTTATTTTTTATTTTTTTTTATTTTTATGTTGATTACTGCCTCAAAGTTATGTTGTATAGATCATAGGCCGCTTGTGCATTGTCTGCCTGCTCTGTTGTTGGTTGACATTGATCCTATTATCAGATCAAAAGCTTGGTTCATTGTTCTTTCTTTCATTCTTTCTTTTTTTTTTAAAGAAAATTTGTTCCTTTCCTACATCTATTTGAAAGTAAGTATGGATTTGAAATTTTCATTAAAAACAATTTCAAGTTAAAAATGGGCTGTCACATTATCTGTTCTCTTCTACATGTAGCATAATATTGGGGGTCCAATTTTCTGGTGTTTTTATACATATTTCCTAGCTGGAATCTTAGATGATATATTTTCATTTCAGGCAGTGTGTTCATAATAAAATGCTTGGACAATGGAAGGCATTTGGTGTCCCAGTGATTGCCCGCCTACCAAGTACTTCCACTGGAACCACAATCCACAGTCTCTTTCTCAAGTTGTTAAATCCATTTGTTCAGCTGAAGGATACTTGCTTAGATGGTAAAGAGGATCACAATCTCTGTGATGGAGCTAATGAAATGGACTTGAGTTCCAATGTTCCAGATTGTGAAGACACAGTTAATGCTGCAGTAAAGGGGAAACTTGTTGAAAATGGACTGCAATTTCATAAAATAGATGAGAAGGGCCAAATAACTGGCCCTATGATAGAGCTGAATGAACCAATTTCTTTGACAGGGTTTCAGAAAGGGTTGCATGTGCTTGTTTCTTGG
Source organism: Dioscorea zingiberensis (assembly GCA_026586065.1). NCBI lineage: Eukaryota > Viridiplantae > Streptophyta > Magnoliopsida > Dioscoreales > Dioscoreaceae > Dioscorea > Dioscorea zingiberensis. Next base: position 45,197,525 of record CM048819.1, on the reverse strand, counting down.
CAAGATAAAGCATTATCAAATTATGATATTTGCCTTCTTAGTTCCTTACCAGAAATCTACAAGTCTTCTTTATTTTCAAAGAGGCCTCAAGATTCTGCTTCTCTCTATGCATGCCTAGAAGCATTTCTAAGAGAAGAACCACTAGGACCAGAAGACATGTGGTAAGAAAGCTTTATTTTTATCATCTTTGGTTTTAAGAACACATTATTTTATCAAATAACATTTAAAGCATATAGCCTGAGAGATGGATGATAGAATGTCAGTTGTTGAAGGTTGCGTCTAGGGAGCCCAATACATGTTGAGCATGGTCTAGAGTATGAGGTAGTTCATACTTCTTGTAAGTTGTGAACAGACTGCTACATGTTTAGGTTGTTCTGTTAGTTTGAGATGGTTTTCATGTGTCACTTGTCATGTTAAAATTGCCTTTCTGGAGACCTGATAATGGGATTTTTTCAGGCATTCTTAATTCCCAATACTTCACCATGGAGTTACATTCCTTATATGTGAGCATCTGCAAATATCTTTTTTATACAAAGAACTGAAAGGCTATTGGAAAAATGCTTTGGTTTATTCAGACGTGTCATCTAAAAATTTTTAATGCATTATACTGATGGATGTAATTGTTATTGAAGATTATGTCATAACATGAAAGTGTGAATGCAAAGGAAACATATGTTCAATCTGGCTTATGTAATCTAAATTCTCCTGCAATTGTTATAAAAATCAAGTAATGACAATTAAAGGTTGCTGCTATAGCCATGTGCCTAACAGTTTGAGTGCAGGTACTGCCCAGGCTGCAAGAAGCATCAGCAAGCTAGCAAGAAATTAGACCTTTGGAGGCTGCCAGAAATTCTGGTGATTCATCTGAAAAGGTTTTCCTACAGCCGGTTCATGAAAAACAAGCTGGAGACTTTTGTAGATTTCCCAATTCATAACCTAGACTTGTCAAACTATATTGCTCATAAGTCTGATCAACCTCTTATTGTTATACTCTTTATGCTGTTAGCAAACCACTATGGGAACATGGGAGGTGGGCACTATACAGCATAACGCTTTTATGTAAGTGGCATTTCACTGAACATTTAATTTTGTTTCTTAACTTTTTATAGTAGGATTACTTTTGATCTGCTAATTTTAAATTTTTCTTCACTTATCTATTTTATCATCTTTTTTACATATTTTTTTGTCTGGTTAAAAGGATCTGCATTTCTAATGGCCTGTTTCAAACTCATGGTTCACCAAATTATGATAGAGCAGTGTCTGTAAATGCTTTAGTTTGTGATTTCACATTTTTTTTTTGGTTTATGTCTTCCGATAGTCTTGTAATTGGGTACATGTGCAAGACTTCTATTCTTGCTTTTCATGATGTTCATGAATGCCAATGTCACAGTAGTTAGTTTTGTCAAATGTGCTGCGCTGATCTTTCAAATGCTAATAGCTTTGTTGCAATTGCAGCATGAAGGACAGAATGGTTGGTATGACTTTGATGACCGCCATGTTGTTCCAATAACCGAGGACAACATTCGAACATCAGCAGCATATGTTCTTTTTTATCGGAGGGTCCAAACTAATTCTCCGGATGAGCAAGTCATTTCATGACTAACAGTTTCTAACTCAAGCCAAAGCTGCTGGAGAATTTTTGGGTGAGAACTTTCTTCTAGCCTTAACCTACTCACAATGAAATGATGACATGCATATTTGATCGAACGGACTGACTTGGAAAGGGGTTTGGCCATCAAAGATTTTGAGTCAGAGAGCATTGTGGGAAGATTTTTAATGTAACATAGCATATTTACACTTGGGAAACTATTTGTTTTTAAACATATTTCCCAGCATTTTTGTTTTAGGCTTTTGTGCACTTTGAAGGAAAAAAAAGGTTCTATTCAGGCTCAAAGCCTCAGCTTAGGGGGTTAGAATGCTGTAGGTTTGCTTTGATGACCAAGAGAGGTGTGACCCCCCATTCATTTATTTTTTTGGTGGCGGTATTGGATGCGTTTCATAAGCATTGTATTGTTACTGGCATTGCGTATCATTTCTTTGATTCACAAGCAGTTCTTGGAGTTACAGTGGTTTTACCACGGGGTTTATATGAAGCGTCTGTCGGCTCTCTCATGTCACTAGTTGGTTATGGATTTATTTCTCACATGGATTTATTTCTCACTGGCCAGCCACATAGAACATTTGTAAAAAGAGTTTTTATCTTGTCGCCTCTTAAAAATAAAAAAATTATTTGTTATCTTCTCATTTTTTAATAATGTTTCATGACTTTTTATTTTATTTTTATTTTATTTACTACTCTTAGATCAAACTTTAATGTGTAAATCTGGGTTAGATATAAAACCTCATATTATAATATGGGTTTGTTTGATATATGAAAAAATGAGGGACATCAGAGCACATCTTATTTTATATTTTGTTTGATTTGTAAATGAGATGGAGTACAGATGTTTGAATACAACATAACTTTTCCAAGTTAAAATTAAAAATTATAATAATGCCCCGACATAAAGAAAATTTTGCTTCTAACTTATATTAAAAATTATAATAATGCTCTCAACTTAAAGATAATTTTGTTTCTAACTTATATTAAAAATTATAATAATACTCTTAACTTAAAGATAAATTTGCTCCGAACTTATATTAAAAATGACAACAATGCCCTCAACTTAAAAGATAATTTTGCACTCAACTTATATTAAAATTACAATAATGACTCCAACTTAAGGACAATTTTGTCCTTAACTTATATTAAAAATACAATAATGCCCCCAATTTAAAGATTTTACCCCAATTTATATTAAAATTACAACAATGCTCTTAACTTAAAAGATAATTTTACCCCCAACTTAAAGACAAAATTTATGATATTTTTTTAATAATTATTTATTAATATATTTTAAAAATTAAAAATATAATTACGTACAAATAATTTTACTAGTTATAAAAAAAATTTAAGTGGTCACTATTAAAGATGAGATAAAACTTCAACATATATTGTTTTATGAATTTTTTTTATTCTAAAACAATATAGGACAGTACAAGGATATTGTAGTAATCTTACAGATTTTTTGTCTAGTACTTTGCAAAACAAACAGAGAACATCACAAAAAATTTTGTGATGTCCATTGAATATCAAAATGCAGAATAATACAAACAAATATGTTGTCCCATGTAGCCACTTGTATTGACACAGGCACAGACTCTTTGGCTATTTTTATTTACGTATCAAACATACCCTATATGTTGTTATGGGGAAAATTTCACCGGACATGTGGCATGATCTTAGTGGCCCAAGGTGAGAAGCGTCCGCAGCTCTTTTGGAGTCAAGTGATGGTAAGGAGAGTTTCTAGAAGGTGCTAGGAGAGCTTCGAGTGGGCACTAAAAGGTTTTGTCTGAGTTGGCACCGTGCTGGTGCTTACTTAGCGTCCAAACCACCAAGTCATCTACAATGGCCTAACGGTCTCCCGAAAGGTATAAAAGGGATTGAGGAGAGAGGAAAAAGGGAATTCAACCTCTACATCGAGCTCTTCCACAGAGGAACTCTCTCTCTCTCTCTCTCTCTCTCTCTCTCTCTCTCTCTTCTACTTTACTCTCCTCGCTCTTTGATTTGATCCCTGCTCTGAATTCTATAGGGAGAGATCTCCGATCTCCCTCTCTCTCTCTCTTTCTGCTTGATAATGTCGAACTGACTTGATCGTCGGAGAGTTCGGGAATAGACCCCAAACTTCCCCATTGTAGGTCATTGGCATCACTGGATCATGGTTTTGATTGAGGAATTTGGTTACTCAATATCATCGCTAATGGCTGATAATCTCCCATCATCAGTTGAAGGAGTTACACCCCACCAAATTTTACTAGTTGATTTGAATCAGCTCCGATCTCGAGGAGGAGTTGATTTTGCTTATCAATAGTTAGCACCGTTTGTAGGAAATGATCAAAAAGTTATGTCGATCTCAGCAATGGCAAAAGGCAAGGAAGATCTGATCCCTCCTTTTTCCGGCTGTACCGAATCGCTTGAACGGGTGGGATCCCTATATGGGAAGTAAATTAGAGGTGCTTATGACATGGACGAGAGAAAGTGATTAACTTGCGGGCTGTGGCAACTAGTATATTGTCAAGAAAGCAAGCAGGGGAGACAAAACAGAGAAGAAAGTCTCTGAAACTTCAAAGAAAATACTTTTATTCAAAACTCAATAATCTAAGAACAACCTACAAGCCGAGTTAAATAGTTTCAAAAGAATAACTTAGAAACCCTATCATCTTATCTAAATTGCCAAAATTGACAAATTATTATTCAAAACTAAAACTTATCTAAATTTAAAACTATAAACAAATCAGATAAATCCTAAAAATCCGAGATCAAATAGGATTCAAATCCTATCGTAATTTGATAAATAATTTAAAATTAAAAATAACAAAAATATCTAAATAGTAATATCACAGGAAAACAACAGAATTTGAATTCTAAGATGGCACCTACAGAGTCGATCTAGGGGACCACATGGTGCGCACTGAAACGAGCGTTCCGGATTGGGTTCGAACGCGTGATTCTGACATCTGTAGCCAAAGTTATGGCCAAAATACAGAACCACCCGCAAAACTGCTCCAATCACGGAATTGGCTCTATTACTTCTAGTCTTTACGTTGATCCGCCAACTCGATACCAACTGACCCGAGCCTCCTACATCAGTCACCCCGGGTTGGAAAGAACTCGTCCTCGAGTTCAAAACAATGTCTTTAGAATCGTTAGAAGTCTTCAAGCTTGGTCCAATCTTCTGCTTGTAATTGTCATAGATGGATTTGCCAATTTCCTCTTTGTAGTCGTTATAGATGGGAGAGATCTCCTCATTGTAATTGTCATAGATGGGCGAGATCTCTTCATCGTAATCGTTGTAGATGGACGAGATCTCCTCATCCTCATCATCATCATCGTAGATAGGTTAGCCAAACCTCTGATCGCTATGATCATAGTGCTAGACTTCCTCAACCTTAACCTGCCCACGACAACCACGATCAAAATCGATTTCCGCCAAACGCCTTGATAACTTTGTGACTTGCCTCTACAAATCCTTAATGATCAAGCGTTGGGTTAACTCCGTAACTTGCCTCTGTAGATCCTCATTCATCGCCTCTAGGGTGCTCAGGTCACGGTATTGGCCTTCCTCAATAGGAACATGTCCACCACGAAGACCACGACGACCATCATGACCTCCAACCATTGATGGCGATGCCACAAGAAGAAGACGCATCTCAAAACCAACCGATGTCGGGCATGATAATGATTAACTCATGGGTAGCTTACAACCAAAATGGATTGTCAAGAAAGAAAGAAGGGGAGACAAAACAAAGAAGAAAGTCTCTGAATCTTCAATGAAAATACTTTTATTCAAAACTCAATAATCTAAGACCAACCCACAAGCCGAGTTAAATAGTTTCAAAAGAATAACTTAGAAACCCTATCATCTTATTTAAATTGCCAAAATTGACAAATTATTATTCAAAACTAAAACTTATCTAAATTTAAAACTATAAACAAATTAGATAAATCCTAAAAATCCGATATCAAATAGGATTCATATCCTATCGTAATTTGATAAATAATTTAAAATTTAAAATAACAAAAATATCTAAATAGTAATATCACAGGAAAACAACGGAATTTGAATTCTAAGATGGCGCCTACCGAGTCGATCTAGGGGACCACATGGTGCGCACCGAAACGAGCTTTCCGGATTGGGTTCGAACGCGTGATTCTGACATCTGTAGCCAAAGTTATGGCCAAAATACAGAACTACCCGCAAAACTGCTCCAATCACGAAATTGGCTCAATCACTTCCAGTCTTTACGTTGATCACCAACTTCGGCACCAAGACCGGCCTAATCCCAGCCTCCCATACTACAAGAACCCTCCAAGCACAAGAACAACGCAATTCCTTAGACTCTAACACCCAAGGTGTTATGAAGCTTAGTTGCCCGAGACTACGAGGGTGATCTTCCATGAGTACTCTGTGGTCGACAAGTCCGCATACTCGTAGGGGATGGAAAGTCCTCTCCTCGATAGTAGTAGTACCCTGTAAACACGGTCAATCCAAAGAGTCCCCGACTATAACTTAAGATTGCTCCTTGGATGCCTAAAAGGGTAAATGAGGTATACTTCTCGTCTTTCTCTCGATTTATTCCATTATATTTCAAGTACCCCTTTCGCCCTGCTTTGAATACCCCTATGGAGACCTACAATGGTGCCTCCGACCTGGTTGACTATCTGGAAGCCTTCAAAGCTGTGACGCTCTTTCACGGAGTCCAAAGCGAAATTATGTGCCTAGCCTTCCTGGCTATATTAAGATGCTCAACATAGACTTGGTTTTATAATCTTCGATCAGAATCCATTTCGTCCTTTAGAGGCCTGAGTGAACTTTTCATGAGTCATTTCATAAGTTGTAAGAAGCAGAGAAAGACCTCTTCTATGTTGATGAGGGTTAAGCAGAAGGAGGAAGGGAATCTTCATGGCTATATTCACCAATTCAACATGGTGCTATTGGAGATACTTGCTATGGATTAATCTTTTATGATCGCAACATTTGCTGAGGGGTTGCACAAGTCACCGTTCAAATTCTTCCGACTTAAGAAGCAACCAAAGGATTTGGCATACCTCCTCGCTTGGCAGAAAAGTACATTAACACCGAGGAGGTTCAGGCTACTAAGCGGGAAGAAGTCCGACTGGAAAAGTCCAAGAGAGAGAGAAGCTCGATGCAAGAACCGCGTAGACAGTTCAATAAGCAGAAATTCTCAACTCCGGAAGATGTTAATAAACTCGAAGCACGATTCTGTAATTACGCACCATTGAACACCAGTTGGACCGAGACCCTTATGAATATAGACGACTCCAAAATGCTTAAGTGGCCTGAGAGGATGAAGTACTCTAGCAAGCGAAAAGATAGCAAGAAATATTGTTGCTTCCATTGAGATTGAGGGCATGATACAGACAAATGCATCCAACTGAAAGACGAGATCGAAAAGTTGATGTAACGCCCCGAATTTTCTAAGTAAATAAATCCGAAATTTTTTGACAATTAATGAGATTAATTAGCACGGAAAAATAAATAAATTATTTTAAAGCCCGATTAAAGGAAAATCGAGGAATAATAAACTTAAATCCAACCTCGAAACTAATGGGCCTAGAGAAGTCCTTATTGGGCCAGGCCGCTTACACTTGAAATAGTTGGAGGTGGACGGTAAGGATAACCTCGATTAATTAATTGGGAGATTTCGTAAGTGTTAATTAATCAAGATTAATTAAGTAGGAGAATCGGACAAATGTTAGACTTTCGATAAAGTAGATCGGGCGAGTCAAAAGCAAATATTCGTTGATCTGGTCTGACGAGAGACTGACCCCTTGAGGCTATAGTATGCCCGTGATGACTAGAATCATTGACCTGGGGTTTCTGGATCTGGGTCAGTGAATGATTTAAAAGATAATATTAATAAAAGGTGATGTGGCGTAAAAGGGAAATAATTGAGATGATAAGTTGATTAAATAATTCAAACATGACATTATTGAGATGATAATTTAATTAATCAAAAGCTTTATGATGATAAAGGAATGGAATAAAATAATAACTTAAATATTATATATTGGATTATAAGGGCAACCCTAAGGTAGAAGGGAGAAATCAAAATCAAATTGAAGGTTTTCATCGTGCTCTTGCCTCTCTTCCTCTCGATTTCTCTCTCTTTACCTCACCCACTCTGGCCGTCGTCCCTCTCCACCGAAGCAGCCGCCACTGCGTAGGCCAGCCCACTCCCAGCGGCCGCTGGAGCGCCGCCGCCCGCGCAGGCCAACCTGCGCTCGACTGCAAGCCGCCCGCCCCTTTGCGCCTTCTCCCTCGCGGCCGCGCGCTGCCTTTCTCCGGCCTACGACGCCGCGTGCCGGACTCCTGCAGCGCTACCTGAACAGCTCACCGGCCTGACGCCGCAGCTCAGTCCCGGTTGCCCCTATTGGTGTGTCGCTGCCCTAGTTCTTCGTTACTCCGTCGAGGTCTCTTCTTCTCCTTATGAACTTGAATTGGGGGAAGCCCCATGGTGAATTCATGAATTCGGGCTGAAATTGATTGAAAGAGGGCTAAAGGATTTTGAATGCTTTCTTGATGTTGAGATATTAATAGGGCTGTGATCAGAGAGGGATTAAGGGGGGATTAAAGGGGTTAGTAGTGTGTATGATGATTATGAAAGCATGAGTAAGTTTAATAATAGTTATGATGATTGTTTGTATAATTTTAGGGGTCCTAAAAATAGAGAGGGGCCACCGAATTTTCATGAAAATTCTAAAATATAAATGCTCATTAGTGTTCATGTTATCATGTTTAAGTATCACATGCTTAGAGTGGGTAATCTTGTTAATTAAACATGTTTAGGGACATTCTAAGAGTTTTGAAGGCATGTAATGCTCGTTAAGAATGAAAACATAATCTTATGAGTTTTATGTCTCTTATATGCTCCTTGGAGCTTAAATATGATTCTAAGTTAAGAATATGATTTCCGTATTCTTAGATTTTCGTATTCTAAAGCAATAGAACTAAGTTATGAAAAATACGAACTTCGTATTTACTTAGTACTATTGTGGATTCTAGGAAAAGAAAAAGGTCCAGCGGGAGCTGCCAAAAGACCCAGCCAAATCTAGAGAATTTGCGAGGACTTTAGGTGAGGGGACTTCACTTTAGATCTTGAGTTAATTCATATATTTATCGGGATTGCGGCTTTATTGTATTCTTATGAGTTTTATTTCGGTTTGTGGATGCCGATGGATTTATCGGTATACTTGCATAGTATTTTCATACTTGTATAATTGATTTAACTTTAAAGAGCATGAGATATGATTAAGGAAACCCTAAGGAGTAGTTAAAGATTATTTCATGTATCATAAGCTGTACCTTAGTTAGTTATGTATGGGGGACCCAACAAGGGCTCAGGATAAAGCCCAGATTTTTAAGTAGACGAGACTGGGCTAAGGAAGGGGATTTGTTTTCAATCATTTTTCTTAAAACTAAAAATATTTGCGAAAGTCGTTCTTTTTATAAAAGCCCCCTTCCTATCTCTTGGGAGAGCCCGTATCGGATACGAGATGCTTGATTGACGTACACATGTAGATCTATACCTCTGGTCATCAGGCGCTGGGTTCATGTAGATGTATGTCTGCTCCTGCATCGAGATTGTAAAATCCAAGAATTTTTTATTAATAAAATGGTCTTAATTGTTGTTTGATTACCTTGGTTAATTGAAGAATTTTTCTAAACCTGGGTTTAGTTGGAAAATGAGAATTAATGGGTTAAAACCCTAATTAGGATTAATGAGGTTGTCGAGGACTAAAATAGTCATTTAAAGAAACATGAGGACCAAATGGAAGTTTTGATCCTTTCACAGGTTATGAATAAACAGGAAATGATATGTAAATGAGGAAAGAAGAAGGACCTTTTTACAAAACTTACAAAAAAAAATCATCATACACGTTATGAACATAGTTTGAAATGGGAGGCTTTGATTTAATTTAATTTAAATAAAGCTAATCTAACGGTTGAGAACTAAGATAGGGTGGGGAAACAAATCCCAAGCAACGCCACCGCCCAACTTGTCATGCAAGCTACTCCTCGCCGCTATCGCTTTAGGGATCATAGGACAGCCCATTTGGGTAACCCACGATCTCGCAGCCACAACCCTACGATGCATCGTAGGGATCCCGCCTTACCCATTCAAAGTCACAAAATTGCTACATAAGAGTGGAAAACATCCGGAAAACCTAGCCTTGTCTCTTCCCATCTACCATTTTGTCTCCGCTTCTCCAATCCGCCAAATGAAGTTCCTCGTAAGCCTTCTACCCCGAAAACATTATAGTAAGAGTCTGTATTTGTTCTTAGAAGTAGGCATGTATGAGATTCTATAAAGCTTAATATGTGGTGGCTTGAGTTTTCTCTGAGTTTAGAGCATGGATAAGAAATTTAAATATGTGTACTTGGGTTAGAGGTGGGCGTTAGTATTTGAGGTTTTGTCCTTGCAGTGTTGTGTTTGTGGTTTGATGTGTGTAGACATCAAGGATGATGTCTGTGAAGTTAGAGGGCATGTCCTTGGTGTTCATAAGATGGATATTAGGAGATCTGTTGGGTATCTATGAGCACAGGTGGGGGATTGGCAAGGACTTGTTAAATGTGAGCTGTTTCTGAATAGTTTACTAATGGTGTTCAGGAATTGGATTGTATGAGTTTCTAATCAAATTGGAAGAAGCCGTTTTCGGATTAAATTATGATGGATAGATACTTAGAAGAAGGTGCATGTATGCACATGTTATGGTGTGCAGTGAGTTGGCTTTGATAGTATGATGATAGTAGTCTATATTCACACAACATGAGGTTAGTGGATTGCAAAGTTTAATCCAGATCCTAAGTGGATATGAGTTTATCTTTGGTTGTTAAGCATTCAATATATATATAGACATGGGTTTAAAGGAGTGGCTTGTATTAGGAGTTTTGTTAGAAGTTGGCATGAGTAAGTTATAGAGTTTGCATTTCATGATGAGTGAGTTATAGAGTTTTCATTTCATGTCTAAGGAACGCTAAGGACCTAAAGCTGTGTATGGGAAAAAGGATATCTTAATTGAACTATTGGTTAAGTTTTGGACTTGGAACAATGGTTATATGGAACTGTGTTCAGAGGGATAGCATGGGAGGATATTAGTTGCTGATCTTTGTTTCAGGGAAATGGTAGTATTGATTGCTGGAATTAAATATGGGTTGTGTTGGTATTATTAAGTAAATTAGATCTGAAGTTGATACCTTGAAGGGCTGCAGTTTGGCTGTCCCATTCGAGGGTCTGCTGGGCGACCTGTATGCATCCAATATAGGCGTATAATATACCGTTGGAAAGATGGAGAAGAGATCTTTCCAATGAGCATTATATCAACTCAAAGGGATTCCTAGATCAAAAGTTATGAGCGCCTTTTGGGACCGCACATTAACTTCGCAGGAATTTTGCATTAATGGTATTTATAAATATTAATAATTCACTTTGTGTTGGTAATGATGGTACCGAGTCATGATTACTTATTACTGTGATATCGACGTGGATGTGTCGGGAGGAGATTCCTGTGGGACACGTGACTTCACGCATTTTAGGTTAGTACTTTCTTCCCACCCGGTTTCGGGTTTTCTTGGACTTGCTTTTATTTCATTTTTGATTGTGCATGATTTTATCGATATCATGCTTTATTGACGATTTGGATACATGGATGTGTGTTCCATTATTTATTTTAGAGGGGGCACGGCCGGTTAATTACCGGCCTAGGGCTGGCCCGGACCCACGGGCTTCAGACGCCGCTAAAGCCCAACCCTAACCGCCCGGGTTGACTCACGGACTGGCGTGGTCACGAGTCACCTTAGGGTGACCCGTGAACCGGCCCGGAGTAATAGTATAGAACTCGCTGGTCAGCCCAACTCACAGTTAAGGCCGCCCGCCGGTTTTTTATTTTTTTTTAATTTTTTTTAAAATATCTAAATGTATATTAAAAAATTACGAAAAAATGTAAAAAAATGTAAAAAAAACTATGTTATTTTTGTAAAGCCCCAATTATTTTAATTAGGAATTTAACCAATTACTCCATCTTTCCTTTAATTATACCAAGCACTAATCTTTCCTTTAATTAATTAAATTAATCATCCATGCAATTTAGGTTAATCATGCCAATAATTTGATTCATTCCTCTTTAGGTTTTCCAATTAAATTCTAAATTATCAAAATACCCTTGGTGACCACCATTAAATCTAATTAGGGATTTTAACTTATTAAATCTCCATTTTTCAAATAATTCATGTTTTTGGGGAAAATTACTTTAACCTCCAAAATTAAGATTTTATTTATTCCAAATGAAAGAAATTCTAGGATTTTACAATTTTGATATAAAAATAGAAATGAGAAAAATTTTTAAAACCGAAAACTATAAAATTCATTATCCTACCCTCATTATTCCAAATATTAGGAAAACCAAAAATATATATATATAAAATAAAATAAAAGCATATAAAATGGCAAGCTACTTAAAAAATAATGAAATAACAAAAAAAAAACTTCATTATAGACAACTAAAGATGCAAAAATCTCTCTTGAAGGAAAAAATTCAATATATAAAATTCATTATTCTACACTAATTATTTAAACTTTATAAAAAATCAAAAAAAAATTATAAAATCACAAAATATATAAATGGGAAGCTATTTAAAATAAAGAAAATAAATCCATGAAAAACCTTAATTATTGGTAATCAAAAATGTAAAAATCTCTTTTTAAGGAAAACAAACTCAAATCTATAAAATTTATTATCATTACCAAATTATTCAAACATTTAAAAAAATCAATTAAAAATATATGATATTTACATGTGTTTAAAAAATCAAAAAATTGAAAAAATTGAAAATAGGCGGAGCGTTGACCTACGGGTCAATCTACCACCCGGACGGGTCACGTCAGGGAAACCATTGACCAGAATCGTCTTACAGGCCCCCGTGGAAGTCACTTGACCCTACGTTTTGCCGTTTGTCTGGAAGCTGTTTTCGGGCGCCAGGCCAAACCCGCCGTGCCCCCTCCCCAATTTATTTGGATTCTCGCATGTATGATTGTTTTGGGATGACATCTCTAGTGTTAGCTAAGTTTCGTGATTAGTATGAGCAAGTGAGCTCGGATGAAAGAGTAACGTTCGAGGATGGGACATCCCGACGCTCCGCAGATTCCGTGCCGCAGGGGTGATACTCCCCGGTTGTCTTACCTATCAACGGGATTGATACGCTTACGGCCATGCCAAATGTCATACTGTGAGAGGTGGCGCTTATCAGGAGGCTACATGTTAGTCGGCCGCAATGGATCTTTGTCGTGTGTTGGCCACCGGGATGTTCGCTGAGTTCTTTTCCAAGCCGACCGAGGGGCAATTTTTAGATTAGGGGTCTCCATCGTTGATTAGGTCTTCGTGGTAGGTCTGAGACCCCTAGGATGTGATGATACAGGACGTTGTTCCTATTTGGTTGTTGACATGTTGATCATATGTTTCTTGATCACATCTGTTTCTTTGTGGTCCCTGTCTGGATGGTGGTTCTTGAAGCTTCCTTCAAAGCTCATTCGCTGCTTCCCTTTTCGTGTTTTGAGGAGCTGGGGGCTTGATTTCGGGGATTGTGCGAGGGCTGGGATTTTTTCCGAGGTCGAGGATCTCACCTATTTGCTTCATTCTGTGAGAGATTGTGTTTCTTTTTAAGACCCTGGTAGGGCCTGGATTTGTGTAGGATATTTTGGACCCTTGTATTTTATTTTGGTGCTACTCTGATTTTTATTTTGAGATATTATGGATTATGCTTTGTATCTGAGTGGTGCTTTTCTCTGCTCGGGTATGGCCGATCTGCTTACATGCTCGAGGTCCCGAATCCGGTCGTGACAAGGATCATGTAGATGTATGCCTCTATTCTTGATAGTAGTTGGAGTCCTTACGTAAGACATTTTAACTAGTGCATCCGTATGATATGAGGCCATCAGACATATACATAAGTTTTACTATATGCTTGATATGATGTGAGATTGCTTGTGTGTTTTCTGATGGTTCGATCTTGTTAGCATTCCTTATCCGTGATTTAAGATAAATGTCGACTCAATTTTCATGGTTTTATACTTGCATTGCTTATGTTATAGTATTTTTAGTACGTGAGATAGCCAGTGTATGTATAATACCCCGGCAAAGTAGTAGTCCTTACTCACCGAGCTTGTATAGTTCAAATTCCTTTCGATACTATTTTTACATATGTGATCTAGACATAGATCGATAGTAGCTCGTGCCTCGAAAGCAGTGGATCAAAAGTCTAGATGGCTCGTATACCGCTCTTATGTTTAATGTTGTTGGGTTGTATTAGACTTTAAATTATATTTCCCTTCTACTGCATTTAAATGAACATGCCTGCTCATGACTCACGAAGTGTTGTACTCTATTATGACTTTTATTTGAATATGACAACGGTGTGTAACTGCTATCTTTATGTCATATGGATTTTGTTTAGAGTCCTTCATTGATTTGTGTTTAAATTGCATGTACCTTATGGGTTGGGTGAACTCCGGCCACATTTGGTGTGACATTTGTCTCAAGAAAGAGATGGGTGTTCATTCTGATTGATCGGGGCAGGGCACCTAACCTAGTACTTGGAAGAGAAATCAATAGGAAGAGGACCCATCCTCCCCAGGAAGAAGATCAACCTCTCGTGGGTGTGATACATAATTGTTGGAGGACCCAAAGAATGGAGGTGAGAGTAGCTCATCTCTAAGAAGTATGCCGAGGATGTTATCCCGAGGCTAGCTTCGTCATGGAAGAAGCACTCACCGAAAGCTGCCCAGCCACCTTTTTAGATGGCGACCTAAAAGTGGGTAAGGCAAGGTATCCCTCCTTGATGACGCGTTGGTGGTTAGCATAAACATCATTGGGTATGAGGTCAAGAGAGTCCTTATAAATAGAGGGAGCTCGACATATGTCATTTTCTAGAGTGTTGATGAAAAGTTGGGACTTAGACCAGAGTTACTACACTCGATGAAGTCCCTCTAGTCGGGTTCATTTGGACGCATTAGTCTAGCCGTAAGGGATCCATAATTCTCCAACTCACTATAGGGACTTCTCCTCGACAATCTACGGTTACTTGAACTTCTTAGTGATCAAGAGCCATTCCAACTATAATGTTATCTTTGGGAAGGCCAACTTTGAATGCATTGGGGGCATCTGTGTTGACCTACTACTTGAGTCATCAAGTTCCCCACCCGACCTGAGGATACGGTGAACTTGGGGAAACGGTTGACCACCCAAAGGTGTTACATGACACTTCTCAAGGAGGCGAGGTGGAATAGTCGATGAAGCCGTGGGAGAGGGAGAGCTAAGTCGATATGTCACGAGTCTTAATAGGAAGAAGGTTTTATCTTGGAGGGCCATATAGCCCATCTTCTACATCTCAGGTAGAAGGGTCATTTTGCTGCTAGCACTGTTGTCTAAAGACTTTACCCTTCCCCTAAGGGATTATGTGAATACTTACCTACTGGCTCCCTGTCGTACTGTCTTAAGCTCCCTCCCGGGAGTAGCCAGATTGTAGCTCATATTAGAGTGAAAGTTCCCTCAAGGGCCGAGTACTGCAACCTCGGCCACACTCACTCAAAGCCCCTAAAAGGGCGGTGGCACAACGTAACTCATACTCGCCTCAAAGTTCCTCTGAAGGGCCTAGTAGCGCATCATAGTTCTTACTTTTGCAAAGTCCCTCTTAATGAGTAGAGTAGTTTTGCTTGGCCCTTTCGTCTCAAAGTCCATTCTAAGGGCCGAGTAAGCGCAGCCCTCATACGTGCCTCGTCCCAAAGTCCCTCCCGAGGGCGAGTTACTCTCACGCGCTCGAAGTCAAGGTATGACTATGTACTTTCGATCCTAAAGTCCCTTCAAGGGTGAGTCACACCCGTGCTTGAGTGAGATACGATCATGTAGCCTTTCCTGTATCCCAAAGTACCTTGACCACATACTTGATCCTAAAGTCCCTTCAAGGGTCGAGTCACATCTGTATTCGAAATTAGTGAGATATGACCACATCACAGCGATCTAAATTCCCTTCAAAGGCCGAAGTCACCCTCACATGCTCGAAATGAGAATCACGATCACACACTTTCGATCTTCAAGTCCCAAAGGGGTTGAGCAGACGCAGAATTCCTTTGTTAGTCTTAAAGTCTCTTTAGAGAAAGCCACTAGGGGACCACCGTGTAGTTAGAGGCTTGATGTACTAGTATGGAACACTGTCATCTTTCGTGGGAAAGGCCACCTACATCCCCACCTTGGTATAGCTGCTTTCAGTGAGGAATACCTGGTAAGTTCACCACCCCTATTCTTGGGAAAGTGCCAACCTATTGTGGACATATTGTCACATTTAATAGGAGTAAAAATGATGATCAGAAAACTCTCAGGGCATAAGACCAACCTGACGTAATCGGACTTGCTCCCGATAAGAGTGGAAATGATGATAAAAAAAGCTTGTGGGGTACTTGACTGACCAACTATGGTTGTACCGTCGCTCTTGATGAGAGTGGAAATGATAGTTAGAAAAATCCGCAGGAAGGTCATCTCCCCCGTAGTCGGATTGTCCCTCTTAATGAGAATAGAAATGACAATCAGTAAAACCCGTGGGATACCCGACTCACCCTTTTCAAACAAGGAATATAAGAGATCATAGTATCTTCTACTCAACATGGCTAGATTTATTATTTCCAAGTTACAGAAGTCATCCCTTCAGGATGTAGAGAATTTATTTAAGTTTAAAAGACTGTGGGGTACAAAGCCGACATGGCAAGCGGCTAAAGTCAGAGATTACAAGAGCCTCTCAAGTGAGCTCAGAGAAGTGGAAATCGGGGGGCACGGGTAGCGAACGAACTGAGAGAGCCCACCATGAGCTGGATGGTGAAGGTCTGCAAAGGCGGAGGAGGGATGACCCAACTGAGTATTGGAAGGGTAGACCTAATAGCTTTAGGTCTTCCATA